>OX421485.1:16854148-18054148 GCA_949126895.1 Eilema caniola | reverse complement strand
CCAACGGTCGATCATGATTCCCTGGTAATTGGCAAGTCGAATCCAGGAACAGGTCTATTCTGTGTATCGCACCAATTTTAATTAAATGGGCTGTCTCTACAAAAGACTGGGACTAGGTCTTTAACCCGGCTCGCCGGTAAAGGCGACCGTCTCTGTCTTCTTGGGGCGGGCTTCGCTTGAAGACGAGGTAGTTTAGATTATTTGTGGAGTGCTCTGTAGTTATTGGCATTCGCCGAAGTGCTTCCTTAGCCAAATAGTTATTCCTCTCCAGGCTTCAGATCTTGACCTTTGTCTGTACGGAATCTGGAACTATAGCAGGCATCCTTTTTAATAGTAATTGTCTCGTTGGCCACAGGTCAGTGACATTGATGAGTGCTTTGTGGGGCCATATTTTCCTCTTCAGGCTTCGATCTTGATCTTTGACCTAGTGTACCAAATCTGGAACTATAGCAGGCATCCTTTTTAATAGTTATTGTCTCGCTGGACACAAGTCATTGACATTAATGAGTGCTTTGTGGGGCCATATTTTCCTCTTCAGGCTTCGATCTTGATCTTTGACCTAGTGTACCGAATCTGGAACTATAGCAGGCATCCTTTTTAATAGTAATTGTCTCGTTGGCCACAGGTCAGTGACATTGATGAGTGCTTTGTGGGGCCATATTTTCCTCTTCAGGCTTCGATCTTGATCTTTGACCTAGTGTACCGAATCTGGAACTATAGCAGGCATGCTTTTTAATAGTTATTGTCTCGCTGGCCACAGGTCGGTGACATTGATGAGTGCTTTGTGGGGTCATATTTTCTTCTCCAGGCTTCGATCTTGATCTTTGACCTAGTGTACCGAATCTGGAACTATAGCAGGCATCCTTTTTAATAGTTATTGGTTCGCTGGCCACAGGTCGGTGACATTGATGAGTGCTTTGTGGGGCCATATTTCCTCTCCAGGCTTCGATCTTGATCTTTGACCTAGTGTACCGAATCTGGAACTATAGCAGGCATCCGTTTTAATAGTTATAGTCTTGCTGGCCACAGGTCGGTGACATTGATGAGTGCTTTGTAGGGCCATATTTTCCTCTCCAGATACTTACAAAACGTCAAGTTTAAAAAAAACTAGACTAGTTTAGTAAATGGACCACCGGTTCGAAACGCGGCCCCGACCTGAGAAGACTCCGGCAAGAAACTCAGCGGGCATTTTTTTTTTGGTCTATTTACAAACATTTGCTTAGTCTATTTAGTCTAAATACAATAGTTTGCTTGAGTAGCATAGTTGAGCGAACAGCAGCGTAATTGGGTCTTAGTGGTAGCCAGGTAGCTATTGCGTGCTACCTCAGCCAAATAGTTATTGTCTCGCCGGCCACACGCCGGTGACATTGATGAGTGCTTTGTGGGGCCATATTATCCTCTCCAGGCTTCGATCTTGATCTTTGACCTAGTGTACCGAATCTGGAACTATAGCAGGCATCCTTTTTAATAGTTATTGTCTCGCTGGCCACAGGTCGGTGACATTGATGAGTGCTTTGTTGGGCCATATTTTCCTCTCCAGGCTTCGATCTTGATCTTTGACCTAGTGTACCGAATCTGGAACTATAGCAGGCATCCTTTTTAATAGTTATTCTCGCTGGCCACAGGTCGGTGACATTGATGAGTGCTTTGTGGGGCCATATTTTCCTCTCCAGGCTTCGATCTTGATCTTTGACCTAGTGTACCGAATCTGGAACTATAGCAGGCATCCGTTATAATAGTTATCGTCTTGCTGGCCACAGGTCGGTGACATTGATGAGTGCTTTGTGGGGCCATATTTTCCTCTCCAGGCTTCGATCTTGATCTTTGACCTAGTGTACCGAATCTGGAATTATAGCAGGCATCCGTTATAATAGTTATCGTCTTGCTGGCCACAGGTCGGTGACATTGATGAGTGCTTTGTGGGGCCATATTTTCCTCTCCAGGCTTCGATCTTGATCTTTGACCTAGTGTACCGAATCTGGAACTATAGCAGGCATCCGTTATAATAGTTATCGTCTTGCTGGCCACAGGTCGGTGACATTGATGAGTGCTTTGTGGGGCCATATTTTCCTCTCCAGGCTTCGATCTTGATCTTTGACCTAGTGTACCGAATCTGGAATTATAGCAGGCATCCGTTATAATAGTTATCGTCTTGCTGGCCACAGGTCGGTGTCATTGATGAGTGCTTTGTGGGGCCATATTTTCCTCTCCAGGCTTCGATTTTGATCTTTGACCTAGTGTACTGAATCTGGAACTATAGCAGGCATCCTTTTCAATAGATTTGGTCTTATTAGCTTTGGACTTCGAATTTGTTCGATGAGAAGATAGCGTTAGGTTCTGGACACGTTCACGCTTTAGATGGGGAGGATTACTGCTATCATGTGTTCGCGTTTATTACGCGCTGTGTAATTTGCTTTCACAACATGAGTTGTTGCGAGTTCCCCGCTTGAAGACTGAATAGTTTTGTTGGTTTAGTGGTACCCCCGCGTAACTCGCCAACGCGGACGTGGTACTTTGACCAGGTAGCTTTTATCTTGCTGGCCATAGGCCAGTGACGTTCATGGTTACTGAGTGCTGTACCTGAATTTGTGGCACTTTATGGAACCATGTTTCCCTCTCCTGGCTTCGCCCCATGTAATCATTCGGAACTATAGTAGGCATCCTTTTTTATAAATTCATAGTGGGAATCTCCATCGGCTCCCATAGTAATGGGAAGAGCAATCAGAGCTTTCTGCGCTATGGCCCAAGATGCACATCTTCCGTGATTTCAAAGTCAAAAGTCAAAGTCAAAAATCATTTATTCTGCATACCTAGACCATTAAAACGGCACTTACAAACGTCAAGTTTAAAAAAAAACTAGACTAGTTTAGTAAATGGACCACCGGTTCGAAACGCGGCCCCGACCTGAGAAGACTCCGGCAAGAAACTCAGCGGGCATTTTTTTTTTGGTCTATTTACAAACATTTGCTTAGTCTACTGAGTCTGAATACAATAGTTTGCTTGAGTAGCATAGTTGAGCGAACAGCAGCTTAATTTGGTCTTATAGCCTTGTGTCTATACTTCGAATTTATTTGAAGCTAGAATAGCGTTAGGCTATGTGTCCAGGGATGGGTTCCACTTGAAGTCGGGATACTTGTGTTGGCTTAGTGGTAGCCAGGTAGCTATTGCGTGCTACCTCAGCCAAACAGTTATTGTCTCGCTGGCCACACGCCGGTGACATTGATGAGTGCTTTGTGGGACCATATTTTCCTTTCCAGGATTCGATCTTGATCTTTGACCTAATGTACTGAATCCGGAATTATATTAGGCATCATTTCCTGGGTCAGCCGGGGTGTGCCTGGGTCAGCCGGGGTGCGAGGGATATGTCGCAAGACAACCTCACCTTCGGCCTAGCACCACGACCCACAGACGGCGTGCGGTTTAGTCGGTTCGAGTCCGACATAACCCACCCCTCCGGCTCCGGAGGGGCGGGTATCCGTGGGGATTTCCCGCACGTAAAAAAAAAGAAAAAAAAAAAAAAGGCATCATTTTTAATAGATTCGGTCTTATAGCTTTGGACTTCGAATTTGTTTGATGAGACATGCTTTCGATGTTGAGGAATTCCGCTGCGTGTTCCTGGGATGAGTTTCACTTGAAGACGGGATACTTGTTTTGGTTTAGTGGTTCCCTCTAGTGATAGCCAGGTAGCTATTGCGTATCGACGGCTTGAAGTAATGTTGATGGTGTTTTTCGGTCATGGCTTCAGTAGCGGCGCGGACTACCGTCATGCGAGTTGATTTCAGTATCTACAATGTGTTCGATCGCGTCCTTCAGATTCCATGTGAACTGATGCTCAAGATGGCTCCAAAGACTAGAATCTCGTCCGGTCTACTACTCTACACACGACGCATGTCCACTTTTCGCAAGCGTAGTTCCTTCACTCTAATTATTAGTTAATTCTCAGGGAGTGAGTTCATAAATATTTTGCCGAGGAGTTGGATTGTTCTGGTAGGAGCATTCAGCTTTAGCATCTAAGTGATGATTGGATGCAGTGTCCAGGGTCCTCTCATTTATGCCTCTTAACCATATGCAGGTATGAAATCCTGCTAGGTCACCGTTTACACGCGAATATGGGCGAGTGAATGGTGGCATTTGTTTTTGTCCGGGAATTGAATTTTATCCGCCGGCGCCGGTTAGTTTCGTTTTATGGGAAGCGGGGGAAAAAATGTGGGATCGATAGTGAAAAAGGATGGTCAAAGCGATCCATGGACTGAATATATGGACGTTTTGAGCAACGAATCGATCGAAATTCTGCTTTCGGATTGGCATATTTGGATTGAGATCGCATACTAAGAGCGGCCGATAGTAGTTTTGAATTGAAAGATTTTGTGTCCAAAGCGACAATAAATGCAGCCGGTATAAAAATGATGTGTTTTATGTATGATCTCTAAAAACGACTGGTAACATAAAGACCAATGTAAGTGCAACTTAGATATATCATATAATGTGGGTTGTATGATCGCAATAATGTGTACAAAATGTGTTATATTAATGTTAATTTTGTGTATATAATTGAAATATAAATATATATTATACGCATATAATGTAGAAACTTGTTTTATTTGACCATAATATAGGTGTACGGGGTCCTGCAGACAAACACACGGTCCACCTGATGGAAAGTGATTACCGTGGCCTATGGACGTGTGCAACACCAGGGGAGTCACACTCGTGCTGTCGACCTTGTAAACAGTCAGTGAGAAGACAAAGCAGGTATAGCCTTTGGTCTTCCCACTGACAACACAACAACTCTCCAGTGAGTTTTGGCTACCCTACTCACCGCCGGGAACACAACACGAGGTTATTATGGCCGCGGTATTTCTGTAGGGCTGAGGTACTTCCACAGTCGGACTGCTCAATTGGACGTAAATACCGTTCTCCTCCTCGGGGTTTGGAGATCAAACTGTAGTCGCTTGCATAAAATCCGATACGGTATATCAGTTGTCCTGGGAATGACATTATTAATAAGCAACTGAGAAAGAAATGAATGATTCCAATTCTAAAGAGGTAAAGGTGAATTTCTACTAAAAGTGCAGCGGCCAGAGTTACTAGAATTATTTGAGAGAAGATCCGTGCGACACGAGCACGACGCGACGTCTGGCGGCACCGCATCGCCCCTCCTTCGCCTTCAAATAACTATGAACCTTATCTCTTCCGTGGATAAAGTTCAAAATGATTTGAAATATGTTGTCTGAAAAACTGCGGCTGTAATTTCATTGGGAATTGACTCTAGGGTAAATCTTTACTGGAAGAGCAGCGACTGGCAGCAGCTTTTGAGGCAAAATATTACAAACCATTTTAACATATTAAAAAAAAGCTTTTTACGGGAGAAAA
This sequence comes from Eilema caniola, assembly GCA_949126895.1. Taxonomy (NCBI): domain Eukaryota; kingdom Metazoa; phylum Arthropoda; class Insecta; order Lepidoptera; family Erebidae; genus Eilema; species Eilema caniola. The sequence continues at coordinate 18,048,775 of OX421485.1, read as the reverse complement.
GACCTTAGATTTGGGAGGGGCCTCGCGCGCCTGCTCACATTCTTTTTGAATACTGCTCTTTCAGTGGGGATTGATCCTAAAATCTTGACATCAGTCCTCCATGAGTCTGGGGGTGAAATATGGAGCCGCGTATGACCACGGTGTTCCGCACACCCACACCCGAAGGGGGCCATCTCTATACGTCCATCATCATCTCGGGTCGGCCGGCGTGCAACATGTGTTTCCGGCTAACTCACCTCCGGCAACCGAACACCCCAAAGACGACGTGCATTTTAGTTGGTTCGAGTCCGACATAACCACCCGCGCTGGCTGCAGCGCGGAGGGGAATTTTGCGCACAGTAAAATAATGCCGGCAGAATATACTTTCCAGGGTACAATAGACTCTCCGACCCAGGCTTAGGTAATAAGGGGTGATGGTTCGAGTCCAACATACCCACGTCATCGAAAGTTCCGATGATGTGAAACCCAAGTGGGTGTCTCCACGTAAAAAAGGGGGGTACCTATAGTAAACTACATATTACACATTTAATATACGCTAGTCGGAGGCCAGGCAGTAGTTGGTTTCATTCTTCATTCATTCATTCATCATTATTATGGAAACGTATTATCTTGATTGATGCGCCGAGGCTCATGAACTCGAAGCTCATTCTTCCACTTCGCACAGTCTTTGGCGTCCATGATAGTGACACCCTCCATGACGTCAATCCAGGACTTCTACTACTTCTCTTCCCGGCGGAGGCGCTTTTAACCCAAAGGGATTAAATATGATCTGCGTGGAACGAGGACGAGTCGGTAGGTTTCCAATAAAACAGCAGCATAATTTTACACGTTTACTGTAGTGCAGCGCTAGTCGGACCGCAGGCAGCGGTCTGAGCAGCGCTTGAGGCAGTCGGGGTCGTTGCGGCAGTGCGCGCGGCAGCTCGCCTGGCAGCGCGTCAGCGTGCGCACGTTCGTTCGCGAGAAGCGCTCGTCGAACATCACGCTGCGGACGAGAAATACCATATTATAGTATCTGTATATGCCCAACTAAAACTTCAGGCCTAAGTCTCAGATAAAGAACAAAGAACTCGCGTGTAAAGCTGCCTAAACACACGCGGCAGTAGCTCACACTAAACTAGTCTGAGGACAAAGTCAACAGGCTTACAGGTGAGCTGTAAGCCGGTACAACGGCTGATTAACGGATTACTTAGGCTCTCTGACGTAGACTAGGGTAGCAAGTTTGGACGGTAGTCCCTTTCATAAAATTCGTATCAATCAAACAAAAATGAGAAGTAGTAGTGTAGTACAAAGTGGACTCAGCTCCGCGGTGGTTCGGGAAAACAGGCCTAAGATTTTTCAAAAATGTATGAATGCAGCTCACGATATCTTAAAAAGTTATGTGGTTTTCTAAGAATCAATCAATCAATCAATCAATCAATTTTATTTCGTTTAACATAGGTGGTACAAAGGTGTTACATTAAATAATATGGTCTTCCATGTTCCGCCTAACGGCATACGAAAATAATTATTCATTTTTACATAGTCAATATTATACCATTAACATTTTTATTTTATCGAACAAAATTAGAATATAATTACGAAATTAATAAAGTTAAATTAATAAAGAACCTTTTGCTGTAACTCCTAACGCTAACGATCAAATAGTCGGAAATATGATATGAAGTAGGATAGTTGAAAATATGGTAGGAAATACGATAGTAGCAATGTCTTATTTAACACTTCCAACCTGTCTATAAACGGCACAGAGGTACAGGTAGCAGCGTCGCAGTGCAGCACCGGCGGCGCCACTGCCGCCATCAGGGAGCTGTCCTCGCCCACCACGTACGGGATGTGGTCGATGTAGATTCCGTCGAACAGGCACAGCCGCTTCATATACTCCTCAGGGTGCGTAAACATGGTGGGGGGAGTACCTGGGAACGGTAGTTCAGGTTTATTGAGTTAGCCTGTAGGTTACGGGTTCGATTTCCGCTCAGTGAAAATGTCTATATGAATATATTTGCTCAGGTCCCTGGCAACCTGACCTGCTAAAGAACGGTCGAAGCTCTAGCGTAGGCTTTCCTCCCAGGATTGAGAGGTGACTCAACGAGCACCGTAATCCATGAGAGCGTGCTTGAGGGTGACAGGTAGAGCCGTCTGTCGCACTAGCAGAAGCAGGCCGACGCGATGAGGGCGTAATGCCCCTATTCGGGGCAAGATGGGAACACCGTGGCTCTGTACCGAAAGAGGCCATCTCGATGGCCCTGGGACAGAGGGATAAACCAGTGGCCAACTCAACTCCGGCAACAAATGACAGAAGGAGGTGAGTGACTCTATTCAATTCAAGTCCGACATAACTACCCTGATGGCTCAAGGGCCCCCACATTGGAATTTCAGCACTTGAAAAAAATATAGGATTTGGATAGTTATTCCAGACCATAATCTATCTCTGTGCCACATTCACACGTGCCAGAACAAACATCTTGAAAAACTTTCATATTTATTATGCATACAAGTCCAAACTCTGTCTGTCAGTCAGTCAGTCTGACTCTTGCGCTTTCACGCCTTAACCACTGAACCGGTTTAGATGAAATTTGGTACAGAGATAGGCAAGAAATTGGGAAAGGACATATAATAGGCTATAACCGCTATAACCGATATACACGCAGGCGGAGCCTACGTTTTCCAACTCACCTACAGCGTAATACCTAGTATTACACATATGCTCCTGTATCAGCTCAGAGCGGTTCATGAACCAGCTGTTCAGCCACTGCAGGTCCTCGAACTTCGTGATCTCGTCGTTGATGACCTTGCGCGTCAGCCGGAGGTACTCCACGTCGGCTTCTATCACTGATTCATCTTTATCTTCACCGTAGCTGGAGACAAAACGTATCTAAATAGGTATGTGGTTTTTTCAATCGACTACAATATGAGGTTCTTCAAGAAGGGCATTAGAAGGTTTCTACATGGTCGGCAGCAAGAGCGTGATACCCCCCTGGTTTTGTGCTGTCGTTGGAAAGACCAAAGGCTTGTCCAGCTTTGTCTTCTACACTGACGACACAGAAGCTCTGTGTTTACAGGTTCTGCAGCACGAGTGTGATCCTCCTGGTGATGCATACGTCCATAGACCATGGACACTACTTTTCATCAGGTGGGTCATGTGCCTATCTGCCACCTCAGTGGTTTAAAAAAAATAATATGCCATGGTAATCACTTTCCATCAGAGGCAATGTTTACTACATAAGTGTCGTAAAAAAGTCATAAATTTTTTACGTTTAAATTTTGCACTTAAAAGCCTAGCATTCGCATTTTTTTTATCACATAGAAGGCAAACGAGCAGACGCATCGCCTGATGGTAAGCGATTATTGCTTTTGGTGTTGGCTTATCGGAGAACAACTGCCTGCGACAAAGCCTCGTCCGGTGTGCAGGTGCACCAGCCCCTCTTGACAAGTGGCAATTCGTTGCCCGGCGTTTGATGGAATCGAATAACGAATGTATGGGATTTGACGTTTATGACATGCGTTAACAACTGTCAAATACGTCAAATCCCATATATTCGTCATTCTATTCCATAGATGTAGTATTTTTCTTTTCCATTCTATTCCCTCAAACGCCTTTTAACGAATTGCCATTTGTCTAGAGGGGCTGGCTTGCAGGTGAAGTTGACATAACAACTAGTTTGATCGCCGAGGCGGCGTAGGATTTTGTCTTGGTTTTGGGAGGTCATATGGCAGTCACTGCCGTAAAGCCAAATTACACAAATTGTAGAAGAACGATAAGAGGGAGGGACGTTGAGTTGATGCGACCGGGATTGGCGTTTGGATGTAGAAGATGATTTTTCTTTTACCCTTGATGTGGTGTTGGTTTCTTTTATCGTAGTTGGTGTGGCAGACAAGGACACGGCCCCTTCACGGAAAGTGGTTTCTGTGGCCTATGGTCGTGTGCAATACCAGGGGCGTTACACTCGTGCTGCTTACCCTGTAGGAATCTTTTAATGTCTCTCTTGAAAAACCCCAAATGACTACAATAACCATAGCTTGAAGAACCACAGTTCATTTCACAGCTCGAGCGTACGTTGGATGATGCTAAATACCCTGTGGGGTATGAAATAACTTGTGTGTGCACCGTTTCTGGTCGTAACATGTGAGTATCGACTCCCTGCCTATGGCGTACGGTGCGACGGCGGAAAGTACCTTTGGGCACTTTCTACTTCATCCTAGCGTTAATACCAGTCGAATCCGAAGCTATCAACTTGGAGTCTGAGCTCCGCTTTTACCAGTCCAACTGAGGATTTAGCTGAACTTCGGTATTTTCCGTGAAGCGACTGCCATCTGACCTCCACAACTTAAAGGCGATAAGCATTGCAGTTAGAACAGTTGTTGGGCTTTTGAGGGCTCCAACTACCCGTAACGACTGCCATAGATGTTTTTATGGCAACCGGGACTGATGGCTTAACGTGCTCTCCGAGGCACGACCAGACCAATGCAAATACCCATAGGTATTCATGCATACAAATATTTACAATGAGCGGGGATCGAACCCGCATCATGTTAAACAATTAACTTCTGAACACAAACCCTTGTATTCTTTGTGTGTGTAAACTTACTTTCGATACTGCATTTTGAGGATAGCTTCCGACATGTGTATCCTGAAGATGACCCCTGGACGCAAGTGTGCCTGGTACAGGTCTTTGGGCATCTCCACGAAACTTGACTCATAGTTCTGAAATTTTAAAAAATAAACTTGGAGTAAAGGCAGTTACAGCGAGAAAGTAAAGGAAAGGGGACGTCCCCAGGCCAGGCCACCGATTCTGCTAATTTTATGACATAACAAAACCACTATCATACCGCTGACATTGCATACAATGTCATACAATTTTAGACTTTATGCCTGAGCTTTAAAGTTCAAAATATAAAGAAAAAAGTTTATAACATTTTTCATTCACTCTACAAGATTGTTACTTAATTTTGGACTTAATAGTCATACACATAAAGTCAAAAGTTAAATGGCATTGGTTACAGTGTCTGTGGTAACGCAATGGTTTTACTATGGTAAAAATAATAGCAGAATCAGGGCCCAGGGCCTCGATTCTACTAAATTAAAACCATTGTCATACCACAGACACTGCAAAAATTACCCATTTAATTTTATACTTTAAAGTCATAGACTTAAAGTCTAATATTAAATGGCTTTTTGTAGAGTGAATGAAAAAGTAAAATGTGACACTCTTCATTTAATTTTGGACTTTAAAGTTATGGCATTAAAGTCTAAAATTTAATGTCATTTATTGCAGTGTCTGTGGTATGACAATTGATTTGGTTTTAGCAGAATTGAGGGCCAGGGGGAATGTCGACTTGAAAAAAGTGGATCAGGACCAGGAGCAATGGCGGATATTGGGAACGGCCTATGTCCAGCAGAGAAATGTAATTGGATAATTCATTGAAAAACTATAGGACAAAAGGACATTTCTTATTCGAGTTACTATTTTTTTATAAACACACATACATATAATTTCGCCTTTATTTCCGAATGGTTAGGTATAGGTGAATTGACAACCACATTTCACCAGTGTATTCGGTCTTACGTAACAGGGGTGAGCCTACTGCCGTATTCTGGGCACTATTGTTGAATCGAGCCGTGCATCTGAGGCTCCGCCCGCGTGGATGTCGGTTATCGCGACAAAATATAGCCTTTTTCCTTTCTCAAGGTCTAATCTACCCCTATACTAAATTTCATTAAAATCGGTTCAAAAAACCAACACACACTTTCAAATTTATAATATTAAGTATGGATTAATGTGAAAGTTTAAGAAGATATTTGTATATCTGTTACTCAATCAAGCTCTAACGGCTGAACGAATCTGGTTGAAATTTGGTACAGGGATAAATAATAGTCTGCAATAAAACATTAACAATAAAAAAATCTGCAAACAAACAGACTTTTTAACCCGGGAATGGGTTACCACGGGATGCGGGGATAAGATAAAACAACCATGCGGGTAAGGCAGCTAGTTTTTAATTCGTTTCTTACCTTCATAGGAGATTCATAAGTATCGTAAGATTTCTTCTTTTTGTTCTTCTTATGCCTGCGCGCCGCGTCGGGGTCTCCGGAGCGGGCGATCGGTACTTCAGTTGAAGACTTATTTTTTCCCTGGAAATAGAAAGAAAAGCACTTATTATTGAATGAAATTTTAAAGCATTTTGTATGCTAACTATTAGTGGGGTATTCCCACTACGGTCGTCGCTTCAAAGACTATAAGGAGAATTTTGGATTAGTTCGCGAGGGGTCCGGTAGTTCAGTGGTCAAAGCATTCCCCCTGTAAAGGAAAGGTCGCGGATTCGAGTCCCGCCTGGACCGTATCAATATTTTTCCTATCTAAATTGATGTGAAAAGCATGTAGATATGATAGAATTGGTTGCATTTTGGGACGAGAAAAGTATTATTGGGGTCATCCCTGTTATCAATGGATATCAAAATAGGTTTCATCTAGTTGGAGGCAACTTTTTTTTTACGTGCAGTAAAAAAAAAAGTTGCCTACGGATACCCCAGTTGTCCCCACGGATACCCCACCCTCTCTCCGGAGCCGGAGGGGGAGGTTATGTTGAACTCGAACCGACTAAACTGCTCGCCGTCTGTGGGTCGTAGGGTTAGGCGGAAGGCGAGGTTGTCAGGCGACATATCCCTCGCACCCCGGCTGACCCAAGGCCATCCCTCTCGGTCTGGCCCTCCTCAGGATGGGGGACCACGCGGTCCTCGACTCGTCGCGCGTGGCCTGCTTCTGCTAGGGCAGACGGCGGGTTAACTTGAGTTCTATTATAATCTCTTTGTAAGTTTTCGAAGTGACGTGAATTTCAATTGCCGCTGGGACCATACTGACCGGTATACTCTTGGGCCTTTTCTCCAATCAGTTTAATTGTGACGTTTTGACCTTTAATATATTTCACTAAGCGACTGCCACCTGGCCTCCAAAACCATTTTTTTTAAAGAATATTAGCGAACGAAATCACTAATATTCTCTCTAATCCCTCCAATTAAGCTAAATTGCTTGTGCTTGCAGTGGGTTCACGTCGGTAGTGTAATGACCAGGATTCGAACCCGGGACCTCTTGAACGCAAGGTCGCCTCCTTAACCAGTAAGGTACCGTCGCTTTTTGGCGATGTCATTTTTCTATTCTATTAATAATTAATATTACAAATATAGAAGTTTAGTGCCGGTATACTCAATCACTCTAAAACGGCATAACTAGTTGTTATTTGGTACAGAGATAGATTGGTGCCTGGCACATACAGACTACATTACATTCCTAGTTTCCATGGATTGCGGGCACAGAAATCTACACAGAGAACAGCTAGCAAATACTTAAAGTAAACGTTTTAAGAGACATTACGCACTATCGATTTGTTACCGGAGACTCAGTCGACAGCGATTGTTACTTTCATTAGTTCAAAAAGGTGTCATGTCAGTAGTCTCACTACCATGGAACAGCTGGAAGGCGGACCCTGATGTCCGAAGGCATCTGGTCTCGGATACAATCAGGAAAATAAGTCTGCTTTTCATACCACTTAGGTGGTGGACAAGCACACGGCTCACCTGACGTAAAGTGGTTACCGTGGCCTATGGGCTTTTGCAACACCAAGGGTATAATTTCGTGCTGCCGACCCTGTAGAAACTTTCGAATGCTCTTCTTGAAAACCCTATATTGTAGTCGTTTGGGAAAGCCGAGGTAGTTCATTAACAGCTTGAGCTTTTATACCGCACAGTGCGCACTGTTTCTGGACGCAATGTTTGAGAATGAACTCCCTGCTTATGGCGAGCGGTGCGATGATAAAATGTAGCTGTGGGCGTCCTTGAGCTGATGATGAAATGTGTGTGCACTTAGTCACCGGTTATTCGCCTATGTTTTAATCGCCGAGAGACTGAATCGCCAGTGACTAGTCCACAGTGCGTAATAACTCTAAAGATAAACTGAAGTGTTACCTCCTCATCTGGACCTGGTGTGGTCACTCGCATACGACCGTTACGGCGCTTTCCTCCACGACCCCGGCGCTGGAACAAACATTCAATTAATTAGTGTATCATAGCATTTCGCAGTATCACACTGCAACATCGGGGGTATCTCCACAGGCATCACGGAGAACTCGTCCCCTATAACATAAGGCTTCCACTGGCCAGACGGCTTGTATACAGGATTGATTTCAAATTTTTTCTTCTCTAGTAGGTGGAAGGACTTAAACAAACGTATCTTTTAAAATTTTGTAGCTTAGAGATGCTTGCAACTGTTGTGGTGGAGATAATCAGAACGTTGAGTCGCCCCGAAGCCAGGAGTTGCCATGGCAGGTGAAATACTGCTTAAGAGGCAATATCTTTGAGACAGCCTCCGTGGCGTAGCTGTAGTGAACGCGGCCGCTACGCACGAGGCGCGGGTTCGATTCCCGCTCAATGCAAATATTTATATGCATGAATATGGGTATTTGCATTGGTCTGGTCGTGCCTCGGAAAGCACGTTAAGCCGTTGGTCCCGGTTGCCAAACAAACATCTATGGCAGTCGTTACGGGTAGTTGGAGCCCTCAAAAGTCCAACAACTGGTTTAACTGAATGAAATTTTCAAGCATTTACTATGCTAACTTTTCAAATCGATTAAGATAGGAAAAAGAGAATTGCTCAGGCGGGGTAGTATAGGCGAATTTGGATACAGGCGTGGCTCGGTGGCTCAGTGGTCAGAGTATTCCCCCTGTAAGGGAAAGATCGCGGGTTCGAGTCCCGCCTGAGCGATTCACTTTTTCCTATCTTAATCGAACTGGTTTAACTGTAATGCTTTGGATGGTGGAGATCAGATGGCAGTCTCTTCACAGAAAATGTCGAAGTTTAGCCAAATCCACAGTTGGACTAGTAAAAGCGTACCCCAGACTCCAAATCCCAACGGCGCACATAATTTCATGAATATGGTCTGTAGATATGACTGACCCAGACATGAGACCTAAGTCGCGAGATAAACGAGGCTCTGGTCCGGGCGCATTTTTTAAAAATAATCTATGATTGAATTTGAGCTTATCCACGACCATAGCACCCCGTACTATCCTTAAAAGATACAAAGAATAACCGACGTTTTCATGGAGACTAAGGTATTTTTTTATACTACCATTGAGATGGCAAACAAGCATACAGAGAGTGCTTACCGTGGCCTATAGACGTGTGCAACACGAGGGGAGTTACACTCGTGCTGCCGACCCTGCACACAGAGAGTTTCTGTGCCGTCAGTGTAGAAGACAAAGTAGGAATAGCCTTTGGTCTTCCCACTGACAGCACAAAAACTCTCCAGTGAGCTCTGGCTACCCTACTCACCGCCGGGAACACAATACGAGGTTATTATGGCCGCGGTATTCTGTAGGGCAGAGGTACTTTTCCAGTCGGACTGCTCAATTAGACGAAATACCGTCGTATTCTAGCTTCTACAGGTCGAACTGAGATGGTTTGAAAAGAATTCCTGCTGCATACTTGAATGCAGAATGACGTGCCTGTCATAGGTTTACCAAGAGCTTTCACAGTTTTTTTGTTTATACCACTTAAACGGCAGATAAGCACACGCCCCACCTGATAGAAAATGGTCACTACGGATGGACGTGTGCAACACCAGGGGCGTCACACTCGTGCTGCAGACCTTGTAGGGACCTTCTAATGCCCTTCTTGAAGAACACCGATTCGATATCACTGCACGTCCCCAAGCGACTACACGCTTGGGGACGTGTAGTGACATCCCTGATATTGCAAGTAGGTATTCGAAGACTAAACTATCGGTTGACCATCATGGTCAAGTCTTGTAACTACGTGTTGTAACTACCTCAACTGTCAACTGACTACATACACGCCTGGGGCTAGGGGGAGATACCGTACTTCCCACGCCCGGAAAGGGTAGGTAGGTAGGGTTTTGGGGTACTTTTTCTAGTATTCTCGTTAACTCCTCCAGTTAAGCTAAATTACTTGTTTTAAGAGTGGGTTCTCATCTCTCACCAGGATTCGAACCTCTGGAAGGTAAGGTCTACATCTTAACTATCTCATACCAGGACCTGGTACTTTATTATCTCTCAATAAAACAACCAAATTCACCAAATACATTTATTGAAATTACTCCTCGACATCTTTAGGTTCCGTTATAGAATCGACGAACACTATAGAATTACATTCCGCAGCATCACACTGCAACATCGGAGGTATCTCCACAGGCGTCACGGAGTACTCGTCCCCTATGACATAAGGGTTCCCGTCTATCCAGAGGGCATCAAACAAACAGTATATATGAACCTTAATAGTCATATAGCTGATAAACTTATAGATTCTTCCACCGCATTCTCCTAAATGTTCTTTAATACTTTTATCAGTCTTGTACATCAGCAAAAGATTATGGAATTTCGTGATCTCATCCATAACGACCTTCTTAATCAAATTTGTGTAGATAATATCAGCTTCAATATGTCTTTCTGGGTCTTCGTACATCCGTTGCTTTATCCGGAGAATTGCGTCCGACATTCGGACTCTAAAGATGACACCTGGATTCATCTGGTCAGGGAGGATCCCAGGTCGTCTGCTTGTTGTGGTGAACTCCATAATTCTGTCTTTAACGGGTTCTGGGTAAGTGTAGTGGTGAGGTCGCTCTCGTAGTTGGGGGCCGAGCAGGGTGTTAAATTTTCGAACGTTCTGCGGCAGAAAATTATCTTGTCAGTGTCATTCTATAGCCTCTCTATATTTTGGGATTCGGATGTTTTGCGAATTTTGGGAATTCAACATCGTAGTCCAGAAGGCTCTTTTCGTGTCTTTAGTATGAGTCTTTCCTATTTCTGGGGATTTCTTGTTCGAGTTAAATCACTTATTTCGATTCACTGAATTCACTTTTTCGTTATAAAAAAATTGAAATACCACTTGGTGCTACAAACGGAATAACTTAAGTATGATAAAACCATTAACTGATCTATATTTCAAAGTCCTTAAATTGATGAGTTTACAAGGGGGTTTAAAAACTTTGAGAAATTGCCACACTTAACGGAAATTACATTTTTGTAAAGTGTGGCAAAGCTACCACCATAAATGATAATGTTTATTTAAGTAATCGAATTGTAGGCCAACCGTGACCACTGTTCCGCGGCCTGGGTACACGCGGTGTGGCAGGGGACGAGGTAAAGAACTCTTTCTTAAGAAAGAGCAAGAACCGAGAGCGAACGAGATACCGCCGCCGTGAGCGTTGGCGGCGAACTGACCAAATCTGACGGTCGTGCGATCGATACTACCCCCGTCTCGTCGCGCCCATACCCAAGCGTTTACGGCCGATCTATATGTGCTACATAGTAAAAGATCTTTGTAAATTATTATGAGTGGGACGTAATTCACCGCGCAATATTGGCTTCTCGCAATGGCAACAGCTACATATAATAAATATGTCAATCAATTGCCATGGACAGTTAACAGTCAAAAATAACGTCCTTAGTCCTAGTTTAGCCAAGCTGCAGTGTTCGCTAGCATTAGTGAAACATTTGTGTTTACTGCTGTTTTGCATTAACACAGTACCGACATATATTGTCAAGAAATAAATGCAGACCCTAATCTGATAGTACCGTTTTTTCAATTCCTGGATTTCTTATATTCTCTTACGGGAATAGTGTCAGAATTGATATGGAGCTGCGGGAAAGCTGTATTATTGAGAAAATGTACTTACTCTTGCTTTCCTTTTGACCCGGTTGTGTTCAGGCGAATCTTCTAAGTTGTACGTTTTCATGTACTCGTCAATCTTGTCGAAGTTGAAGGGGGGCCAGAACTCTGATTTAGCTTCTGTAGCGGATTCGTCTGTTGAGTCCTGGAACCAAAGTGGTTCACTTAGAATATATCCTATTTTCTACTGATAGGTAGATAGGTATTATAAATGTAAAAGATTGTAAAATATGTTTGGATATTCTAAAAAGCGATAATTTATAGCCTGAGATTCAGGAAAGTGATCATCAAACACGGATGTCTGTAACTGCGGGCATCAGGTAGTACAGAATAAAATGATTGTCATGTTGACTGCACCCTGCTGATTGGTAAATATCTAGGGTGATTTCCAGATGCTGACGATTGACGAAATATTGATGGCGTCAACAGACGCCTTTTCACATCCCGCCCATTACACATATTCCCAGGAACACATTCCAAATCGTTATATTACAATAAATTCTCTAGCCGATATTATAGAATTCTTCCTTTTTCTATGAAATGAATTAAATGCTATGCAACAACGAAAGAGGTTTCGTATATTAATATTCTATATCGTATCAAGTCCGTGGTCCTAAACCCGAAGAGGGCCAGCTTGAAAGAGATGGCCCTGGGCCGGTCGGGTGCGTGAGATAATACCTATATCTTGTCAAACTCACTTCCGACAACCTACGACCCACAGACGACTTGCGTTTTAGTCGCTTGAAGTCCGACATAACCACCTATGTCGGCTCAGACATGTTTCCGCACACGATAAAGAAAAAAATGGTATAACCATCGGGTACCGATGCGAAGAAAATATGTTTAGTAATACTAAAAAGATAATAGATGGCACTAGTAGTCTCATTAAAAAAAAAATGAAAAAGTTAAATCGCTATTTCCCTATTTAGAATCACGTATATTATTTCAGAACATAAACACATGATAATATAAGCATGGAACAGCATGTAAGTATATAAAACTCGTTGGTAATGTAATAAATAAAAATTTGGTGATAATAGTGCTATTTTAGGAAGACGCCGTCTAGCGGCATGGTGCATTAAGCCTATAACTTTTACAATTACTAAGGAATCAATGAAGACTAGAATATATATAGTTTCTTAGTCATATTCAATAATGTGTTTATAGTGTTTGTTTTAATTATTGATAAGTTAATTTGTAATAGTAAAAATTAGAAAGGTTTGCCAAAACATTATAGCCATCTAGTAACAACACCCGTGGATTAAAACCTGCCTACCTTCTTTTGGAAGTTACGAGTGTAACCGTTTTTGTTCCTGATTGTGCTTCCGTGATTTGTATCTGTATAAGAATTATATTATATTAACTGTTTTAACAAAACTATATATTAAGACTCACCTTTACATGAGGCGATTTCGACGGTATGAAGTTGACCGCTTGCTCGTATAAGTCATTCTTTACCTGACATCATAATTATAGTTACATCAATAGAATTACGAAGAAATTGATATTAGGGTTAAATAAAACAATTGCCATATCATATGATCTTTCGAACGCTATCCTCTTGGAGTTTGGAAAAACACACAGGGCAGGTCACATGCTCGTGACCTGCCCTTTTATCAAAACATCATCAATTGATCAGTGTTGTAAGAGGTCGGTCTCAGTCTATGCAGTGCCTTAAATACTTAGTGTGTCTTTCGCTCGTATGTCTACAAAGGCTTGCTTTATTTTACAGATACCGTTAGAGGTACGTGTCTCCTTTCTCCTGCAGTACCGGTTCCTTTAAGCGGGTCATGAAAGCATCTGATGAGGCTGTCAAACGGAGGGGCACCATTGTAACATTATTAGTGTTTGTAATGGTGACGCTCTTTCCAGAGCCCTTGCTCTCAGCTTACATCAGCTGTGCAATACTCTAAGCACATAGCGTCATTGGTCGATCTCTAGTGTCTTCACCCAGTCTGACCAATGATAAGCTATATCAAGGCTGTGGCAGCGCTGCATGTATGTAAGGAAAAATATCTCAAAATTTTCAAGAATTTGTTACAGGCATAATATGAATACCCGACATAAAAACAATCTTGTAGTTTGTGATAGTAGACTCAATAAAATTAGTAATTTTTGAAGTGAAAACTTCTTTAGCGGCGTTGGATGGGTAAAAAGTGTTAAACTCGTGTTAGGACCCCTTGACCTTTGAACTATAACCGACGACTGACGTCATCCAACATTAGCAACAGATTGTTTATTTTGTTAGGTATGCTATGAAGCTTCGTTGCTTTGCGGTAAGCGCTTCGGTAAGTCATTATGGTTTTAGATAGTACCGGGTTGGAACCTGGGCTTCTGACACTTTTTGTAATTATTACTTCTTTTTGTAATTTATAACATTTTGTGATTATTTTTTCTTTTTGTAATTCATTAATTTCTCGACAGAAAATTAGTGATAGGTTCTAAGGTTGGCGCTATATTATAGGTATGGTATGGTATGTTCTTTTTCTCTGTATTTAATAAAGAAAGAAAGAAAGAAATATATTTTTCACTTCTGCCGGCACTTCCGGAGTGCAACCCGTCTTTTTTCCGGGACAACTGTATACGCTTTTTTAACAAACTCCCTAATGAAATTAGGGATTTACCTGTGGATAAATTTAAAAATGTAATTAAGACTAAACTGTGCCAAAAAGGCTATTATAAAATCCAAGAATATTTAGATGATAAACAAGCTTGGAAATGAGCTGTTCGCTCAATAATGCTACTCAAGGAAACTATCTGGACCAAGCAAATGTTTGTAAATAGAACAAAAAAAATGCCCGCTGAGTTTTTTGCCGGAGTGTTCTCAGGTCTGTGCTTTGTGCTTATAGAATGGCACAGCAGGCGAGGAGAAGTCATATTGACGTATCCATATAAAAAACAACAGTAAACTCACGTTTCCATCAGGTAACGACTTCGATCCCATGAAAGTGACGGGTTGTTCATATAGCTCGTCTTTGACCTGTGGTTAAAAAGATTGTATAAGGATATACCAGACAGCCTCTACGGCGTTGGGACGCGGGTTTGATTCCCGCTCAGTATAAATATTGTAAATATAGTGTATTTGCATTGGTCTGGGTATTTCCGAGAGCACGGTAAGCTGTTCGTCCCGATTGTCATACAAACATTGCGGTAGTCCCATTCGCACCCGAGATATTCTCGTTGAAGACCCTGAACTTTGATATTTTTCCTGAAGAGACTGCCATCTCTCCTCCACAACCCATTGTCGGACTTATTGGGGCTCTGATTACCCATAACGACTATTATAGATGTTCGTATGGCAACCGAGACCGACGGCTCAACGTGCTCTCCGAGGTAGGAAGGGTGTCATATAGTTAAGAATGGTGAGTCATCCTAAGACCGACTTGGCCAGTGTTGCATAACCTAGCAAAGTGTTAAGGTGCCTACTCACTATCATATATGAGTTTACCGGACGACGGCCGGACGATATAAATCTGTCAGTTAATCGCAATAACCCACACACTCACAGTTTCGTTAACGATTTTGGACTGACGACTAATACGATCCGATAGTGTGTGGCCACCGAACGATTCCGGACAGACCTAGGCCGCCAGGGCGAATGAGCACACACCGGCAGGCGATCGTACGAGGGGAAACTGACGACTCACAACTGCTAGTGTGGGGTCGCAAAACTGACAACAGGGAAATGCCGGCAGGCCAAAATCGCTTGAGTGTATGGGCGCTATAGGCTTAGGACTGCAGGCCGCCGGACAAATCAAAAACTGCAGGCAGACTGCCGGCGGATTGTTAATGAGTAGGCTTCTTTAATCTATTCGGTAACCAGTAACCTACGAGTTTCAGAGTAAAATAAAATAGACAATTTGTACTCACATTTCTGTAATTGTAGGACAAGCTCGGTGAAGGGTCAGAGGTGACGAAACGTGAAGAGAAAATTAACTGAAATAAATAAATTAAATTCATTCGGGTAGTTTTTTGATATCATCAATCACTGCCCTCTAAAAAGGCACAAGCCTTTATTAGCTATATTGAGCAAGAATACCATAACTGCGTTGTCACACATAAAATACAGACTACTGAATTCTACCAATTCACTGAATTCATGCTCACACGTTGCGATATAAAGGAACTTCATCCCGCCCACGCTCAGGCTGTGGCATGAACTCCCTGCTATGATTTTTTTGTCGACTACAATATGGGCTTCTTCCAGAGAGGCATCAGAAGGTTGTAATAGGGTCGGCAGCACGAGTGTGACACCCTTGACACAGATTTCCAATACCAGGTGTTGCACACGTCCATATATACGCCACGGTAACCACTATCCATCAGTTGGGCCGTGTGCGTGTCTGCTACCTAAGCGTATATAAAAAAGCCAGCGCTAAAGCCTCGACCGCGACTCAGCCGGTACGGCTTGCAAGTGAGCCCTAAAGACCTCGAGAGGTTCTAACATCACGCTTCTAAGAACATAATAAGTGTACCTATGTAATATTTACCAGAAAAAAATGTAAAATTCCCAACATTGTAGTTAGGTACTTGTGTCCAGTTCCTCCGCTATGGAGTGACTGTACTGTTTTAGTACAAAATAACACTATTGTATAATTACCTTAATTGATTGTTAACGAATCCAAGGCACAATAAAAATGGCAATTAGTGAGACGAATACGCTTTATCGGCTATGGAAGTGCTTTCGTCATCAATTTTAAGGTGTAAATTATTGATCCTCCGTTCCCTATGGGTGTATTATATAGGAAAGAAAAGGTCTGTGCAGTATGGATTATTCGCACCCATTTTATCATCATCCCTGGCTAACTATCCAGTACTATCCGGAGTACTATTATCTGTCAAAACGGAAAAAAGACCGGATTTGTGGATCCGGTATTCTTCTCGGAGTTCCAGGTTTGTGTTTTCCAGTTTGGCGCGGCTGAACTTCAATATTTACCGACTACCATCTGATCTCCACAACAAATTGTCGATATGGAAGTGTTGTGCTCCAACTAGGAGGAATATGAGAGCAGGGGCGGTTGCTCCGAACTTACCAGAAACACATACAGAGCGAATGACACAATTAATAAAACATATCGGAAGCTTTAGAAGTAATTTATTTGTAAGTAAGAGACATTGGAAAAAATTAAGACAACACGTCGTGATGTAGAATATACTGCTTCCGGGCTTAAAGGTGTAGACCGCAGTGATCGACGAAACGTCTGGAACGCAAGTTTCATATGGACCATGGCCAAACAGCCCGGAAGCAGTATATTCTATATGCAACGCCGGCCGTTAAAGCCTAAAGATTTATATAACACGGCACGATATTATTTAAAAGTATTTTTAAAAACTTATCTCTACCAGCTATGTGAACGTATTCTTCAAATAAAGTTAAACATAATATTCTATTCAGGCCAAAACTTTAACAATTAACTATATATCTTTGAAATACCGTGCCGTACCAAAGTTGCCGTACCGTGATTCCCGTGTCTGGACGCGATACGGCAAACGGTATTTGACGCCGCACTTTCTAGTACAGCGAATCTAATTCTATAGTAATAAATAAGTAGTATGTAGCTCCTAATTTTACGGTATTAGATGCTATTGATGCTCCCAGGGGAATTTGTAGCCATGAGACGTATTCTAGTAGTCAGTGGATCCCGCCACGATAGAGTTTCATCTGCATCTTCAGACACTGATTCATCTGAAAACAAAGATTGTTTTTTAAGTTTCAATTGGATAATACGTTTCGTACATTCAGATACATGGAGGTTGGACACGAAGGTATTTCCGTCCAACTGAGCAGTCCGACTGGGAAAGTACATTCGCCCTACAGAATACCGCGGTCATAATAACCTCGTATTGTATTCCCAGCGGAGAGTAGGGTCGCCAGAATTCACTGGAGAGCTTTTGTGGGCAGCACGAGTGTGACTTCCATGGTTTTGCACACGTCCAAAGGGCACGGTAACCACTTTCAATCACGTGGGCCGTGCTGAACATGCCTGCCACCTCAGCTGTATAAAAAAAAGATACAGCGAGAAGCGAAATAGGTTGAGTACATGTCATTCCCCTCGCTGCAATTTGGCAGGATCAATCAATCAATTAGCCCACTGCAGTCCACTGCTGGATATAGGCCTCTCCCAGTGTCAAGTAAAATGTTTATTTATAAAAGGGTGTCACTAGAATATGGGTTTTATCAGTAAAATGATAGATCTGCCGCTATAATGCAGTCTTAAGAGACGTTGACGAGGTCCTTAATACTTCTTGCATTATCACACAAGAAGCAGTAGTCGATAAATCTTGCGGCAGGTCCACCACCATTTTGGCGGCAGACTGAGCATATTTGGAGGCAAATGTACCATGTGTATTAGTAGTGATGATAAGATATAAATTTTGCTGACAAAAATATATATTTCTTTTATAAAATTATTGACGAGTCACCAATGCACAATTTTTCGAGAAATTTTACCCGGACCACGTTCCGCCTTCCATGAAATCTGGTGGTCGGTCAGAATGATTTTATGAAGCACCTTAACATGATAAAGGAACTCGGGGACTCGTATCTTGGACTTAAATCGTGAGACAAACGAAGCCCTGGCACGCGCGGATTGTATTGTATATCTGTTTGGTGAATTTGAGTTCGTCCACTGCCGTAGCACCTTGTGTTATCCTCAAAACACACTCAAGAATTGCGTACTGCGCGTATAATAGCACATTTTGAGTATATTTTAGGTCAAAGATATATGGTCCGAGCAATATTAATGAAATGATCTTACCTTTGCGAAGTCTGACAGTTGGTTCCGCAGTACGTAAGTATTGCATGTCATTCAACGAGCTTCCCATAGGAATCATTTTGACAATTTTGATTTGCTGTGTGGTTATAGCCTTGCTGAGACTGGCCAACGAGCCCAGGGTTAACATATTGAGGTATTTTGTGTGATCTGTCTTATAATATCGCTTTTCGTATCCAGGTAATTTAACTTTGGTCCACAGACTATTAAAGTAGATTTTGATGTTTTGTTTATTTTTTTGTTGTAATTTTGTTAAATGCAGTTTTTTTTGGGTCCTTTGATGTTATTGTCGACCAGTAACTTTTCAAATCTTTTTGGTTTGGTGTATATATTATACTCCGTTTATATTATATACTTTTTGTCTTCTCCAATTCAATTCTTAGAATCAAGATGTGTTCAAAATTCAGTCTAGATCTCTTCAATGAAAACACTTATACTATTTCACATTATTTATCATTATTCTGACCGGTTTCGCCTTACGGCATTATCAAAGGTTTGTATGAAGTTCCACCAAGTGCCATCAATCAAAATAGTCAGTCTAATCGACAGTATAATCAGTCTAGATCTAATTTCAATCTCCCAAATAGACTGCAGGTATCGTGGAGATACCTGTAGACCATTTAGGGTCCGGTATACTCAAATAAGTGGGGCTATCTGTAGTGCCATCACCGAGTTGCACGTTTTTGATTTTGTTTATAATAAGCGGTAACTGTAACATTTTCAGCCATAGGCAGTCAAATAGGCGGCGACGTCATATCTCTTTCATTGGCCCCCTTAAAACATCCCTTTGTCTCAAAGGCAGGGGCCGTAACTTCCCTAGACAGTGGCCGTAACCGTCTGTTTGATAATTTTATGGTGGCATTTTGTCTCTCCCAGGGAGCTAATGGGAGACACATTACCCCATCGCCATCAAATGTTGTTGAACATGGCGAATATTTAACAATATATGAGTACGAATACCTATGGCTTACAGAGATGTTTTTTGGTCTACCTTTACGCTCCCTACTATTGCCCAAGTAGCTATAATTCGTCCAGAGGAATTCGCCACACAAGAACCTTTTATCCCTCAACAACCTTCGTGCTCCATGAGCGCGGATCTAGGGTTGACAGGCGGCTACTCCGCTACCCATATCCGAGGCCGGATGAGGACTGTAATCCCTCACCAAGGAGACTATCTCGAGATGGCCCTGGGCCAGCCGGGGTGTGAGGAATATCTCTGGGTATTCTGCACAGTAAAAAAGAAAGCAGCTGCTGTTTTTTTAATACTTTAATAATATGGTATTTTATAGGTAAAGTAGACAACTGGCTGCAAATTCCGCTAATACATCAAAAAGAAGAAAATCATATCGCGTCAGAAACGGAAAAATTGGAATTTGTCAAAAGCCGTCAAAAATTTTAAAATGTCTACAATAATTACAAAATATAAGCAACAATGAAAAGGTAGTTAAAAATTAAACAGAATAACTAAACGAAATGAAATTAATTGAAATGTTTATCAAATAGACAACGGAAATTAACGTAATTGAAACTTTGAGTGAAATAGAAAGTGTTCTTTGAAAGTAAGCAGAAATACTCCAAGATGCTGAAGTCTTTGAGATGTTTGTACAAACCACTAATGGACAGACCAAACTCAATTATCAAGCAACTAACAAGGTATCTAGAACAGTCGTCAACCGCACCGCGCGTGAAGGAAAATAACGATGTGGCTGTAAACAGTGAGGAACCAAGTATAGGTAAGAGTAGCTGATGCCCACGGCCGCGGGGAATTTAAATTTTGTCCCTACCACCCATGGGAACCTACTCCCGGGATAAATGTGTCGCAAAGGAAAACTACCAAATCCAAATTTCAAATTTCCTGTACAACCCGATCCTGTCAATCGGGAGAGCGTGATTGAATCAAGCATTCTTAACATCTTCACAAACTTGGACACACAAACACATTTCTTTAACTGTTTAACAAGACTGGCCCGCCAGTATTACGAGGCAGCAAAGAGGAACAAAACCCTTGACATTTTTGAGTCTAACTTTGACAGCCCAATAAAATTCTGAAAGACATCCTCCATAGCAGTTTGGCCTTGAAACATATTTAAACACGTCACCATTAGACTTTAACCAATTTAGAGCATTTCTTATTTTTATTAAATTGTTTTAAATGTGTGCACATATTACAATCCAGAACGGATTTGTGTTTTGTTGTTAATGTTTTTAATTGATTGTAATATGTTTTGTGCGCCTGAATAAATAAATAAAATAAAAATTAGGATTATATAGGAAAATATAAGGGTTCATTAAAAGAACTGCCTTTTTGACCAGGATGTTGTAACTGAGTGTGCCTAATTGCAGCCTGTTTCTGATTACGACTTTCCTTTTTCAGTCCCAGAAGTTAAAATAATCGACAATCGACAAACGAAAGTAGATGTGAAAGATCTGCCTCCAGCTAGTGTTAGTATCTTCATTGCGTTAGTCCCATTCCGAAGCCTTCACGACGGAGTCCGGGCTCCGCTTTTCCAGTCTGTTCAACGGCTGAATCGATATATCCCATGAAGCGACTGCCATCTGACTTCCACAATCAATTGGCGATATGGAGGTTCTATAGTTAGACCAGTTGTCGGTATTTTTGTAGCGCTGCAACAATCCGTAACTACCTACTACAATTTTTCTTATTTTAAGGTAGATTGCCTGTCAACTAAACTCGTCAAAGCGTTGCTCAAATGAACTATCTAAGAATTATCTTGACCTCCAATGCATTTATTTCTGGATTTAATAGTTTGGAGGAACAGGAACCTCCGACGCAGAGAGGATTGACATACTAAAGACACGATTTCATCAAATTCACTTCGCATGCAATAGTAATTACAGCAGAATTAAAAATTACAGGAGGATATCCAACTGCAGGAACAGTCAGTTAAGGTGCAAGAACAGTCGATTAAGATGCAGGAGCAATCGATAAAGATGCAGGAACAATCCCAACCGCAGGAACATATTCAACCACAGGAACAAATGCAACCACAGGAACAAACCCAACCGCCGGAACAAATTCAGCCACAGGAACACATCCAGCGACAGCAGGACATACAACAACAGGAAGACATCAAACCACAGGAAGACATTAACCTACAGGAGCATATTGAACTACTGGAACAAAGCGAGCTACAGGAACATGACGAACTGCCTGAAAAGTACCAACTTATAAACTCGTTCCAAATGAATATTCACTGTCAAGATAACATCATTGACAATAATATGGCTATAATTAGCCCGGTAGTTGAAGAAGGTATGTTTATGTTTCCAATATATCATACCTCTATCGCTTTCTTAGGCTGCCTTTCCATCTGAGATGTGCTATGCTTTGTTGATATAGATGCGTTTGATATCCACCAATCATGTTCATTGGTCGACATAGCAAGCAGAAGCACTGGTGGAAACGGATTCAGCTAAGCTATGTTTTTTATATAGAAAGATGCGTACTATGGGTACGTAGTATGGATGCTTGCTATGTATATGTGCTATGGATGCCTATAAGAATAAATTCTAATTTTGAAAATTTGTAGGAGAAATAGCTCGTCGCATCATAGCATATCCTTCCCGCTTATCTACGTTAGCACAGTGGAAACCGTCACATAGTTTCATAACGTTCTACAGAGCACATCTCCGGTTTAAAGGCAGCCTTACGTTTTGGAACATTCGTAATCAGTGCCCCGAGCACGAATAATAACGTACCTAACGTAGCCAGAGAGCTAAGCACTGCGATTGGCCGCCTACCTGCTGTGAACCAATCAGAATGCTCCGTTCTGTCGATACGCTTACGTTACGAATTCGTAAGATTTTCGTGCTCGGGGCATCGAACAAGAAAGCAGACAGTGTACGCTTTAGACTATATAGGTACGAACTCAGTAAGAGCGTTTTTACACTCATCCGATATCCGATATCCGACATCCGATATTGGAGGAAGTCAAATGTATGAGATATGTGTCTGTCTTTCACATTGTCCGGCTCGATATCGGGTATCGGAGCCAACAGCACTGTGTTGCCCCGATATCAGATCACAATAAGACTAAAACAGCGATTTGGCAATTTTCGACCTTAATGACATTTTTTTAGTTACGTGTCTTTTCGCACTAAATAATGACGCTGATCGCGAATATAAGAAAATA
This sequence comes from Eilema caniola, assembly GCA_949126895.1. Classification (NCBI taxonomy): domain Eukaryota; kingdom Metazoa; phylum Arthropoda; class Insecta; order Lepidoptera; family Erebidae; genus Eilema; species Eilema caniola. The sequence continues at coordinate 18,026,173 of OX421485.1, read as the reverse complement.
ACACTCGATAGCATGTCATGTCAATAAGGTCGAAAATGGCTTGCACTATTTTTTCATTTTTTTTCATTCCTCGCATCGCTTTCCAGCAAATAGCCGTATCGGGCCAATTTTATCGGATAAATGTGAAAACAGCACAAGGTGTCGGCTATCGGCGTCCGACACCGATATCGGATATCGGATATCGGATGAGTGTGAAAACGCTCTTTGTGTCATCACAACGCGGCGTGAAAAAGATCTAGGTACAAATTGATATTAGGGGTTAAAGTATGAAATTGCCGATTTGTACTGACAAATTGAAATTCGTTTTTTTTTTAATTTAACGTATTTATTTAATCAAAATAATTACCATTATTATCTATACATTGCTGCCATCTAGTAGGAAGGTCATTTATGCCTTTGCGATAGAACTCTGGTGATCTAGATTCGACAAACTGTGTGAAAGCATTTTGTACTGCCTCCTGAGAAGAAAACTTTTTATCACATAGAAAATTGTCCAAATCACGAAAAAAATGGTAGTCTGTTGGAGCAAGGTCTGGCGAATACGGAGGGTGACGGATAGTTTCTAATAAAATTGCAGTTCCTGTAGAGTTAAAACGGTTTATCGTGCTGTATGAGGTCTCGCGATATCATGGAGCAATAATGGTGAAGATCGATTCATGAGTCGGGGCTGTTTCACTGCTAGTTTTTTTTTTTATTTCTTATTTTTTTTATTTTTTTATTTATTTATTTATTTTAATCTACCAACTGCCATTACAGGTTACCCCAATGCGGCAGATAGCAACTCATACAATACAATTCATAGAAAAACAATTCATACAATACAATTCATAGAAAACAATTCATACAATACAATTAATACAATAAAAAACTCATACCAAATATAATACATTATTTTATAAATTAGTTATAACTAATAATATAAAATGATGCCCTTGTGAACTCACTTAGAGAACCCGTAAACATGTCTACTACTTCGGCTATCATATTGAGGGCGCGAAGGGCCCGAGTGAACGGGGCATCGGCCTGCAAGTTCGTGCGCGCTCGCGGCACCGCCAGCAGCGGCGGCCGGCGCCGGCGCCACACGTATCGGTTTGGCACACATTCATTGCTATCATTGTTCGGAGTTCGGCACAGTAGACATCTGCCGTTATTGCTTGACCAGATCGTAGAAAGCTATAGTGAATAACACCATGCTGAGACCACCAAACAGTTACCATTACCTTTTTATTGGTAAGCTTTGCTTTAGGACACTGTTGTGGCGTTTCACCTGGGGTCAGCCATTGCATTTTTCGCTTACGGTTATCGTAAAGAATCCACTTTTCATCACATGTCACAATTCGATCCAATATTCCTTCATTTCTGTATCGATTCAACAAGGCAACACAAGTTTCAACACGCATTTCTTTCTGCAGATCAGTCAAATCATGAGGTACCCATTATTCACATTTTTTTATTTTATTGATTTGACGCAAATGAATCAATATTGTTGGTAAGGTAACGTTAAACCATGCAGCTAATTCCTGGGTAGTTTGGCTCGGATCGGCTTCCACCATGTCTTTCAATTCATTGTTATTCACCTGTGTGGAAGGCCTTCCTCGTGGTTCGTTCTTCAAATCAAAGTTTCCATCACGAAAGCGTTTAAACCAAAATCGCACGGTGCGTTCATTAGCAGTCCCCTCTCCAAACGCAACATTGATATTGCGAGCTGTTTCTGCCGCGTTAGTTCCGCGTCGGAACCCGGATTCAAAAATCACTCGAATTTTCGAAGTATCCATCTTTCTTGTCTAAGCTGAATAAAAAAAACAACTGAAAGTCGATAATCGAATGTTGCACATTTTTAAATGAAGAACTACATAGGTACCATGTGGAAAAAGTTTCACTCAAAAATCTCAAACCATGAAGGTTCTATGTCAATTCGAAGTACCTATTACAATGAAACGGCAATTTCACACTTTAACCCCTATTATATACATACAACCCATGCTGCGTGCCTTGCCCTGATTACGGATCTTTCAAACTGTAATAAGGCGATAGAAATATAATATCAAGTGACTTATGGCACTGCAGGCCCCTTGTGACAAACCGTAATTACGCGCGTACTTACCGTAACCGTAATTACGCGCGTTCGTAAAAGTCGACAGATTTAAGTAAAGGCGCCCACTCACTAACAGTCCGCCTGCAGTCCGCCTGCAGTTCCTGATCTGTCCGGCGGCCTGCAGTCCTAAGCCGATAGCGCCCACACACTAAAGCGATTTTGGCCTGCCGGCAATTCCCTGTTGTCAGTTTTGCGACCACACACTAGCAGTTGTGAGTCGTCAGTTTTAGGTCGTACGATCGCCTGCCGGTAATGGTCTAATATCAGTTACATAGAGAGTACGAAACAGTGCAAGCGATTTTCGACCTTATTGACATTTTCTTAATTACATGTTTTTCGCATAAATAAATGCTGCTGATCACGAATATAAGAAAAAAAACTAGATTTGTTGTGATGTCAATAAGGTTGAAAATGGCTTGCACTACGTTATTCTTATATAAGTATGTGCTAATCATTGTGAGAAATAGGTGTTAGCTATTTTGAACCTTATGGACTATGTGCATAAGAAATATAGACGAGTATGTACAAAAAAGGAATAAAATCTTAGTAAAAACTGACACGAAACGTCGATCGACAGGCCCGTTGTGCTCGTTCGCCCTGACGGCCTAGGACTGTCCGGCTTAGAACTGTCCGGAATCGTTCGGCGGCCACACACTATCGGATCGTATTAGTCGTCAGTCCAAAATCGTTAAGGAAACTGTTAGTGTGTGGGTTATTGCGATTAACTGACAGATTTATATCGTCCGGTAAACTGTTAGTGAGTGGGCGCCTTAAGTCTATTTTCACGTCAATTCCCTCTTCTATGTTAAACTTTGAAATAAAATTTTAAGCATCTTTCATGCCAAATATTCAACCCGATTTCGATCAAACCCGCGATCTTTGCTTTGCAGGGGCAATTCTTTGACCGCTAAGCTACCAGACCTCGCCCTAACCAATCCTTTCTTCTTCTATATGTCTTTGAGGCGACAGTGGAATATATATATTCCAATATTCTTACGAACTATCGGAACCAATGAATAATTTTTCAATCATTTTTATACATTAATTTTTGACAACTCCGCCCATAAAATTTGAATTAAATTTTTAAGTTTTTTTCATGCTAAATACACAAACCGATTTAAATTGAAAAAAAAAAATTGTTTTAAACCATTGCCCCTGTAAGGCAAAGATCGCGAGTTCGATCCCCGCCTAGACCAATTCAATTTTTTCAATTTAAATCGAATTGTAATTCACGTTACCACTTCGTTTGAACCTCGGTGTCACTCGGAATAATGCCCCAGGGAAATGTGTGGGTTAAGTTAAAATTTGCTGGTTTCAGTTCTGAAGAGCGTTCATACGAATTTGGAATTCTGTCCGGTTCACATTATTCCAGTAACATTCCAGTCCAGCGAGCGAATCCGGTGCTGGAATGCTACTGAAGTAATGTGAACCATCACTGGATGTGTCCATTCCAGTGAGTGATTCCAGTCCAAGTCAGATCTTGATTTTTTGGCAAACAAAAAAAAAACAATAATTAAAACAATGAAGAAGATCATTAGAAGGTATCTTCAGGGTCGGCAGCATGAGTATAATGCCCCTGGTGTTGCTTACGTCCATAGGCCACGGTAACCACTTTCCATCAGCTTATACGCTTGTCTGCTACCTAAGTGGTATAAAAAAAATGCCCAGTTTACAATATAGTAAATTCCAGTCCATTAAATATAGCAAAGCAATCCAGTACATTGCTGGATTGGATTGCTTGTTGTTGTGTTAATCGCTTGAACTGACTTGGACACATTCCAGTTATTCACATTATTCACTGGAATCAGGGTGTAGCATTCCAGCGCTGAATTTACTCGCTGGAATGTTATTGGAATAATGTGAATCGGGCATAAGGTATGATCAGCAACAAAATTAAGATAACACATTACAATCACAAAAAACTTCACAAAATAAATTGGTCCGTACGGTGTGGTCCCATCACCGTAGAACTTCGAATATCAACTAGTGCTAAACCGCGTATATGCTCGTATAATAGGTATACCGTCTTACCAATAAAATTTACACAGAGTACAGCTGTTATGTTGTAATTTCTATATAAAATTGTTATTTTACCTCTTAGTTCTCTATATTGTTTACACCTATTTAATTCTTAGTGGCAATTGCAGTTAAATAAAGAAAAACAATAGTTTAAGTTAGGTTAACTGACTTTTAAACAAATTCAACATTTTGCAAATTTAACATTGTGGGCCTCATAGAAAATTCAACTTTTTACAAATTCAACATTTTGCAAATTCAACGTTGTGGTTTTGATAGAAAATTCAACTTTTAACAAATTCAACATTTTGCAAATTCAACGTTATGGTCCTGATAGAAAATTCAACTTTTTACAAATTCAACATTTTGCAAATTCAACGTAGTGGTTTTGATACAAAATTCAAATAAATTCAACTTGTTACAAATTCAACATTTAGCAAATTCAACTGTTTAAAAATTTAACATCTTGCGCATTCAAAATTTTGCAAATTCAACATACCTACCTACTGAGTACTCTGGAAGATTCAAGAATACTTTCTCCTTTAATAATGTATTTTTTCTGTGACAGAAGAAGCCCCGTGGCGTGATCCCATAGCCACTAGAATACATCTGATGAACTGTGGCACCGGCTACAGCATTAACTGTTTGTAATAGCATCTTCATCATCAACCTAAGCTTAGCATACCGTCCATGTAGGTAATTTTTATTTAAATTCTCTATTTTGCAATATTTCAATATTCAATTGATACTGACGGAAGATTACGCGAATATTAATTTATTGAAATAAAACCACGTCGGACCACGTGTAAATAATAAAATATTAAAAAATAAATCGCGATTCAATTAGTTGAAAGTTACATGTCTGCCTTCATTGCTAATGTTGCAAATATGATTTACAAGCTATATTTAAAAAAATATATTTTCTTTTTCAGAATACCTACCAGATATGGATATCGCCACCCATTACTACCTCCTGCCGTGGGTTTGATTCTCGTGCTAAACCGGTTTTGATGAACCACATTATGGCTCCCTTCTTAAGTTTCCACGAGGGCATGAACGGCATAACTAAAATATTTTAAAAAAAGCAATTGGAAAATTACCAGACATTGTCTTTTATACTGCCATCTAGTGATGTAAACATGTGACAGTGTTAAAGTGTTTGTGTTTCGAGCAAGATTTTGTACCAACGAGAATTGTACTCATCTCAAATTGTACTCATCTCGAATTGTACTCATCTCGAATTGTACTCATCTCGAATTGTACTCATCTCGAATTGTACTCATCTCGAATTATACTCATCTCGAATTGTACTAATTGCGAATTGGGTATGTTTTTAAGATGTCTTCGTGAAGATAGATATATTCTGCCTCGCCAGAAAAATGAACACTTTGACATATGGTCAGTTTGCTTCTATCGTCAACCATTTTCGAATGGTTATAGACTGTCTACTACATTTTTGTTAATTTTTATTTAGGCCATTTTTGCACTCGCAGTTTTCATATTGTCCTGTAAGTCAACACACAGTAATAGTCAACTACAAAAGTGCTGAACACTAACAAATTTTCAAAAGGTCTGAAATGGCCGAGTAACGTATAAATGATTTAGAGAACAAGAATGTTTCTTTATTTTGTGAAATTTTTACGAATTAACTAACATGATCTGTTGAATGTGTTCAGCTACTTTTGCCGTTGACGGTACTGTTAAATTATGTGAATATAATTGATTTAATTTTCTCCTGTCCTGTAGTAAATGAAATGCTGTTGGTGTAAATATAACATTTGAGTTATTTAAATATTTCGTATTTTTTATATCGTACTTTCTTGTGTCTTTCAACAGTTTTTTTTACGTGCGGGAAATCCCCACTAATACCCCCCCCCCCCCCTTCGGAGCCGAAGGGGGAGGTTATGTCGGACTCGAACCGACTAAACCGCACGCCGTCTGTGGGTCGATGTGCTAGGCCGGAGGTGAGGTTGTCTTTTGACATATCCCTCGCACCCCGGCTGACCCAGGGCCATTCCTCTCGGTCTGGCCCTCCTCGGGAGGCCTGCTTCTGCTAGGGTGACGAGCGGCTCCACCTGTCACCCTCAGGCCCGCGCTCATGAGGGGCGGAGGTCGGTTTGCGCCCTCCGACGCCCGAGCCGCCTTCGAACGCGGCCAGTGATGTCCGCGAGTCTTTCTCGCTCGCTGCGCCGCGGCCGCTCTGCTGTCTTCTTCACGAGCATGACCTGTTCGCAGAAGGAGGCGCCGGCCGCCCACGCATCCGCGCAGCGGACCATCGCCACGAGCAGGGTGGAGAGCGTGAGCACTCTCACCCCCAGGGCCGTCACAAGCTCCCGCCTCGGCGTTTCAAACGCCGGATACTCGGTGAGCGTGTGCAGCCCCGAGTCCACGCTCGCGTCGCAGTGATGGAACTCGGGCGTTGGCTCTATGCCCATCAGATGCAGGTACCGCCCGAAGTTACCGTGTTCGGTAATGACCTGCATCTGACGGTACGAGAGGCCACCGTGTGGCCTCTCTAGCCACTCCCCCATGATGGGTCTTACCGCCGCAATCACGGCGTGCCCTGCGCGTGGTCGCTCAAGTCGTATGTCTTTCAACAGTCTCTTGTTAGGAAAAGTATAATCATAGTCTATGTGGCGTGGCAGTAGTGACGTGGGAGGCCTGGGTTTGATTTCCGCTCTGTGCAATTATTGGTATGCATACATATGGCTAGTTGCATTGGTCAGGTCGTGCCCTGGAGAGCACGATTAGCCATCGGTCCCGGTTGCTAGACAAACGTCTATGGCAGACGTTACAGGTAACGGTAATTGGAGCTCTAAAAAGTCCCAACAACCGTACCCCTACCACGAAAAACTATCGTAATCGTATCCTGAACGTTTTGAGAGATTGGAGCATTGCGTTTGGCTGTCTACTGTGAACCTGCGTGTATGTGAAGCCAGCCAATCGCAACGCTCCGTTCTCTCAATAAGTTTGCGAATCGAATACGATAGTTGGTCTAATTACTATGTTTAGATATCGCCAATGACTTGCTCCACCGAGGTAAAAGCTTCGGAAACGACTAGGATTAACGCTAGCATGAATAATCTTGAAAGTGGGCAGCCAGCTTCCAAGCCGTCGAAGGCTCTGCCGTAAGAGCGTTTTCTCATTCATCCGATATATGATAAAGGTGTCGGACACCGATAGCCAACATCCGACATCCGAAATCTTGTGCTGTTTTCACATTTATCCGATAAAATCGGCCCAATATGACCATTTGTCTGAAAGCACAGACTTTTTTTTATACCCTAGCATCCCTCAGATGCTAGTGATGAAAAAAAGTGCAAACAATTTTCGACCTTATTGACATGACATGGTACCGAGCTTTTTTCTTATATTCGTGATTTTACGTGAAAGAGTAACAAACATACACCTATCCATCCATACTCATCATACGTTTATAAAATTTGTAGGATACAACGCCATATATTTGGCGAAATGTGTGTTAATACACGTCTGCCCACCTCTTCGGGGATGTACAGACGTTAGTATTTGTATGTGTAGTAACAAGAGAGCAAGATAATAATGGATTCTACTGTCGGAGGATTGCAAGAAAACGAATAATGAACTTAAAATAATTATAATATCTAAAATTACAACTAAGAGTACATGAATGCTAACCCAAGTTTGGTATAACAATGAATTTTATTTAGTGTTAATTCGGCGGTGGCCGGTGGCCGCGGTCCGCGGATTGCTCAATCGGGACCACCCTGTAAGTGCTATCGATGCAGTTCTTCGCTTCAGTGTTGCGACGTCGTACTTTATTAGGGATCCGTAAGAGATGTCGTACTTCATTAAGGTTCCGTAACACCTCCCCCCATAGAACAGCGAGTATGGGAGACATTTGTCGTGAATTGAGCTGGTGGCTGGTTGGGGTCAATCAGTTTCATTTTGACTTCTTGCACTTGTTCCGCCTGACGCCCTTTTAGTTTGTTCCTTCGATATACGAGGGTTATGACGAGTACGCCTGCACCGAATAAGACTACGTACAAAGGGACTGTAGTATGATACATGCTGTAGTCTGTGGCACCGTTCAGAGGTAGTGGTGGTTGCAGAGACATCCTAGTATTGATTTCATGCAGGTGGTCTAGGTTGATTGAGTTCAGGTTGATGCTCGAAGCTGGAGATGCAGTTGTAATGTCATCATTGGGCAGATCCATTATCTTGACAACTTGGCCTTTCAGGTGATCATGCACGTTTGCTATCGTAAACTGCGGGGTTTCCAGGTAGCATTGATGTGGTAGTATGGCAAGATAGCTGCCTTGTAATGTTCTATATGAGTTTTGTCCACAGGAGATGTGGGTCTTCGTTGGCACGGGAAAGTGTATGGTATAGTGCTTGTCGTCGAGTTTTTCGTAGGCGACCTGTTTCATAGTGACTGAAATCGCGTTGCATGATGAACTTGGCAGTTGTGTAGCGATTAGATGTTGAATGCAATCTGGTGAGGGTTGATCTCGAAGACTCTCGTTGTCGTCGCATAGATACCACTTACTGGACTTCGGGCATTCAGCCTCTGTGTACTTGAAATCTCTCTCATTAAGGATTAGAAATGGATAGGGTGGTATCAGGATTTTATTACTATGGTTAGGAACTATGGATAATTTATACATATCATAATCAGAGGGTAAGATAATAGGGAACTTATATACTATAACTATCTGATTGCCTACGAAGTAGGATCCTATTCTAATTATATTAAAATACTCTCTAATATCTAAGTCTACTACTCTCTGTTTACCGTATAGGTTGCTAACATTGCTAATCATAGTTTTAATACTATCTAAATTTAAAATACCATGATGTATGGTTGAAGTCCGAATAAAACCCATGGCATTCTCTAATCTATATAATTCTTGGGATACAGATTCTACGTTATCATTCAATATTAAGAATATTTGAGCCAAGTGTGCATATTTTACTAAGTCATAATCCCTACTAGCTTCACTCTCATTGATTTTTTGCACTAATACTTTTAGTTTAAACTGGTTTTCTACAATACTATCAATAACTTTTGTATATTGTGCAGACCAGTCTTTAGATAAAGAAACGTGATTATTAAATTCAGTAACTAGTTTGTTCTCACTATCTTGAAGCTGTTTTATTGCTTGGTTATAGCGCTGCGCATCAGTATAATCAAGATTGCCCGTGATACTTTTTATCACAGAACCAAGACCATCTACGAGACCTCTCTTTATACGATGAGTTTCGAAAGTTTTTAACTGTTCTAAAACACCACTGAGCTTAAGTTTCAGGTAGTTCACGTGAGGTTCAAACAATGACTGGGTTTTCAAATGTAATCCGGGAGTTGTTTGATTTAATTGATCTATAACGGATTGAATCCTATTGTGTAATTCGTGAAGATCGATGTATTGGAGGAATGAATGGTAATGAGAGATAACTTTTGCTGTTCCTAATTTGAAAGGTAAAATACCGGGTCCGTCATTGAGACTTTCCAGTCTTATCTCCTGTGTCAGCGCAGTGCTCAGGAGAAGATGAAGTACCAGGAGTTTCCTGTAACAATTTTGAGCTTTTAGGTACTCGCTTTAATCTGGATTTAGCAATAGGACCCCGATTACGTTTGGTATAAATGTGTATTGGTGAGTCTGTCATTACGGTATCACTTGTATACCGGGGTGCTAGTTTTTGACGAGAAGCTAACGGGTTTTTGACGAAGATCTGCTGCTCGGGAGCATATTCAACTTCTGGTTCACGACTTTCATTGCGGTTTATCATTATGCCTTGCCGATTAGCACTACATAAGTCATGGATGGTGTTATATGCTATTTTCATTTTATCGCCATGGTTAACTATGTATTGTTGTAATAACTGGCTGCCTAACTCCACATCAAATGGATCACGGGGATCAAAGTGTCCTGTAATTACCTCGATAGGCTTGCATTTAGTAAAACTATGGATACTATGATTATAAGCTAAAATAGCATAAGGCATAAGGTTAATAACTGAATCTAAATTATGTGAAAGTTTTAAGATACGTAAGTGTTCTAATATGGTAGAATGAAACCTTTCAACTATACCATTTTCATTGGGCGTGTGGGGGGCTACCCTGTGGTGCTGTATTTTGTGAAGTCTAACGAATTCTGCCATAAGCTGATTTGTGAATTCAGTGCCATTGTCCGTCACAATAGTGATAGGTACACCATGGTGAGTGCAAAAGTTAAGCAAAGCCTGTAACACACTTATCGCGGTTCCATCTCTCAAACTATAGGCCTGTCCATATTTAGAGAAGGCATCTACAATGGTTAGGAACTTTTCACTTTGAATGGTTAATAGATCTAAATGTATTAATTCGAAGGGTTTTGTGGTTGGTGGTACTACTTGGAACTGTTGCCTTATAGGGTTTCGGTCGTATTTGGCTTGACCACAAATTCTACATTCATTTATAAATTTCGTAATATGCTCTTTCATTTTTGGCCAGTAATACTTATGTGACAGAGCTAAAGTGCATTCATTTATACCGCGATGGTTCGTTTTACCATTGTGGTGTTTGTTAATGGTCTCCTGTTGTCTGAGGTATTCTCTAACGTTTTCTACTTCTACTTTAGTTAAAGTTAGATTCATAGAAGAATTCCGAAAGTTTCGTTGGATAATTGGTATAATCTTATACATGGCTAAAGGCGGATTAATAAGTAAACCTGTTTTAATTTTAGGATTTACATATTCTTTTACTGCATTAATTATGTCTTCCTCTAAATTTGACTCAGAAATTTGTAATGATACCCTAGTATGAGTAGAAAATGGTTTTGTTAAAACTGGTTTGGCTTTAATGTCTCCAACTAAGTTGAAAATTAACTGATTGGTATATTTATTTAATGGATCATCTGTAATGGGCACTTCAAGAATAGGATTTTCAGTGTCAGTATGTACTGTAGCTGTTTTAGACCCAGCATCGACTTCAGAAGCTGTGGCAGTTCTAGAATCACTTAACGAATGTACTGAATGAGATGGGTTAACTACGATGGATGACAGTTCTTCATTATGCAGTTCGATCCGTGAGAGCGCGTCAGCATTGGTATTATTTTTACCTTGCTTATAGACAACGGTAAAATCGTACTCACTAAGTTTTAATCGCCATCGTGTTAATCGTGAATTTGGTTCCTTGAGACTCATAACCCACTGTAATGGTTTATGGTCTGTCACTATTTTAAATTTACGTCCAAATAAGTAGGGTCTGAAATATTTTGTAGCCCAAACAATTGCTAGCAGTTCCTTTTCTATCGTACTGTAGTTCAATTCACTGGTGTTAAGGGTACGTGAAGCATACGCTATAGGTTTATCTGTTCCAATTGTACCTTGAGATAAAATGGCACCAATTGCAACATTAGATGCATCTGTGGTCAAAATAAAGTCTCTTGTAAAGTCTGGGTATTGTAAGATTGGGTCGTTGGTGAGTAGAGTTTTACAGTGTTCGAAACAGTTAATATAATTTCTATCTAGCACTATTTTTGAGCCTTTTTTCAAACACTGAGTGAGTGGCTTAGTTATTCGAGCAAAATTTGGAATGAACTTTCTGTAATATCCAAGTAGTCCAAGAAAACGTTTGATTTCGGTGGCAGTTTGGGGTATAGGATAATTTTGAATAGCGTGGATTTTATTAGGGTTTGGTTTGACACCGTCTTTACAAATAACATGGCCAAGAAATTCAGTCTCTAGTTTTAAAAATTCTGATTTATCCATCTGTATTTTGAAGTTTGATTCGCGTAGTTTTTGAAATACTTTTTCTAGGTTTAACATATGCTCTTGTAACGATACTCCGAATACGATAATATCGTCAAGATAAACTAGACACACTTGATTTTGAAGGTCTTTAAGGACATTATCCATGACACGTTGGAATGTCGAGGGAGAATTTTTTAAACCCATCGGCATCCTCATAAATTCGTAGTGGCCATTCTCTACATTGAATGCTGTCTTGTGTATATCATCTGGGTCCATTTCAACTTGGTAAAATCCACTAGCAAGGTCTAAGGTGGTAAAGTATTGACACTTACCAAGCTTATCTAGTACGTCAGTTATATTAGGAATGGGGTATTTGTCATCAACCGTTTTTTCGTTAACCTTTCGGAAGTCTATGACAAGACGCCATTTAACTTTACCAGAAGCATCGCTTTTCTTAGGTACAATCCAGATGGGAGAGCTCCACGCAGAGTCTGATGGACGAATAATGTTTTGCTCAAGCATTTTATTTATTTGATCTCTAACCTCCTGTCGGTGTACGTACGGATATCTATAACTTTTAGTATGAACTGGTATTTCGTCGGTTGTTCTGATTTTATGCTTAGTTTTGTTAGTGAAGGTTAACGGTTCACCTTCAAGGTAAAACACGTCAGCATAATTAGCACAAAGATTTTGTAGATTAACAAGCTCTTCTGCATTTAAGTGATTTGTACGAAGATTAGATAGAATTGCTTCAGTCCGGTTTGAATAAATTTGAGCACATTTCTTGTTGGTATTAAACATTTCAGCTTTGATGGGACTATTTAAAGAAAATATAATATCATTACGAGTAGGGTTAATAATTTCCACCCAACCACGATTATTAGCAACGGTCGTTAAACAGTCTGAAATTATACAATTACACGTAGTTTGTTTTTCTACCGACACCTCACCGTCTGGTGTATTGATTGGTAATCTAACTAATTTAGAAGAATTGGCAGGTATGATTTCCTCATACAAATTCGCATTTCTAGAGTCGTACATATGGATTGGTATATGGGCATTCTGAGTTTTTAACAATTTATTTTTTAAATCAATATTGGAATTCCAAGAGTCTAGAATATCTAAACCTATTAAGCCATCGAAAAAATTATGAAATTTGTACACGGAAAAATTTAAATTTTCGTTAATTCCATATTCTTGGAAACAGGGTAAATTGATAGAATAATCGCAATTCTTAGTAGTGTGAATATTGGTTATTTCAATCGGGTTATAATTTAATGGTATATCATTGTAATATCTTTCGACAACTTCAGGGCTGATTGTGGATAAATTAGCCCCTGTATCAATTAGAAATTTAAGTGGGGGATTATAAATCTGAATGTATCCTAGCTGTCTCTGTATTTGAAAGTTTACCTCTATGTTAGCTGTTTTTGCTTGGATTCTGTCTGAAAATTTTGATCGTTATTCACTGCTAGATCAGTCGTAGATTCCTGGACGACAGTTTCTGGTTCCTCATGCTGCTCGTAATGAAAGTAATTATCGGGATATTGTTGGTAATCGTATTGGTAATCACTATAATAATTATCATCATAGTTATAATAATCGTATAAATCGTTATACTCGTTGAAATTAGCGTCACGTGTTCTAAAATAGTTACTGGGAGGTGGATTACCGAATCTACGCCAATCATGTCCTAGACTAGGCGGTAGTGGTCTCGGTACGAAATGACTTACGCCACTCATAGGTCGCGCTAAATTACTGCTAGATTGAATTGGAGCTTGTTGCTGAGGCTTGTTAGGTAATCTGAATACGTTGCTTTGCGGGTTGTAGTTTTGAGGAGGCGCACGCATCATTTGCTGGGTTCTAGTAAATCCGCGAGGCTGTTGCAACTGTGCATTAGGTTGATTAGGTTGCCAACCTTGTCTGGGTGGACCCTGTATAGCAAATGGCCTCGAGGGACCAGGTACGTTAAAATTCGGTTGTCTAAACTGTGAATTAAAAGGTATCAATTTCGGTATAAAATTATTTAAAGGCAATTTAAAATTATTATTATTAGGGGGTGGTTGCTGAAAGCCTTTCCTACTGGAGCCACCTTCGTTTCTATTTTGCATGTATAGGGTGTTAAGCTCCTCCTGTACGAACTCAAGAGCTTTCTCCGTAGTCTCGGGGCGCATGCATCGAATACGGGACCCTAATGGATCATTTAAACCTCGTAAGTATGCCTGAAGCGTAAGCTTTTTATAAAGAGTACGTTTTGCTTCTATAGTGGTCAAAACGGATTCGTGTAAAGAAATATATGTCATGATTGTACTGAATAAATCCATACATCGCTCGTAGAATTCTTGTGGTGTGCTAGACCCCTGTGTTTGTAGGGACAAATCACCGTATAAAGCTGTCTCGTCTCGGTGGTCGGCGAAATTGTTAATAAGAGCATTTCTAATACCTATCCAGTTTTCAGGAATACCGTTAGAGTGAATTAGTCTAGCTGCGGAACCCGAAATTCTATTTAAAATACCATTTATCAAAGCTAAATTAGATAATTCGTGTCCTGGTTCTGTTTTAAAATAACCTAGTACCAACTGATCACACAAATTGATGAACCGTGTTAAGACGTGTGGGTTGCCGTCAAACTCAGGTAATAACCTTAGTGATTTGTAAATTGCATCGACATCGGTCTGGGCCATGACTTCCAAATTTCTAAATACGTCTAAAGCACTATGCTTATTTCGTAACCTATCGTCTAACCTACCTGATCGCGATTCCCTGGGGTGAAAAATTGTAAGAGCTGAAAAGGACTCACACAAATAAAAAACACACAAGAAAAGGATAGTTTTATTAATTTAATTTAATACATGCAATTTATTTCTAATATGTTTCTTAGTTCACTTCTAGTTGCTGGTCGTAATTCGTCTACCTAATTTACTTTAGGCAGGCAAAGTCAGGATTCTGCACCTATATGTATGCGATACCTAATCTAAAATAAAACCTATGCGCTAACTTGATTCTATAATAACGAAACTATTTAATTCCTACAGAAATCGGGTTGCATTCGGAGTTCGATGCGCCGACTATAAAAATATAATATATTTAATAAGGATGGGAACTATGAACTAGGAGAGCAAGGACTGTGAGAGTTTCAAAGTACTTACAACATTATCCGGTATCTCGCAGAATCGATAGCTAGATTCACCTCGTCGCCTGTAGAACTCCTGTAGATTCGGGATACTCGTAATCGGTCAGTCACGCGGGACTTCGGTCCGATTTTTGGGGAAATCTTCACGCGAACCGAACCTAATTTTATTCTCGAGTATCCTACCGACTGCGCCAATAATGGATTCTACTGTCGGAGGATTGCAAGAAAACGAATAATGAACTTAAAATAATTATAATATCTAAAATTACAACTAAGAGTACATGAATGCTAACCCAAGTTTGGTATAACAATGAATTTTATTTAGTGTTAATTCGGCGGTGGCCGGTGGCCGCGGTCCGCGGATTGCTCAATCGGGACCACCCTGTAAGTGCTATCGATGCAGTTCTTCGCTTCAGTGTTGCGACGTCGTACTTTATTAGGGATCCGTAAGAGATGTCGTACTTCATTAAGGTTCCGTAACAAGATTAAAGAAAGAAAATAAATATTTAACACAACAGGGACACAATAGGGCAGCAAGAAAGCAAGCTTACAGCGAAGACCAGCGTCTGTAAAGTGTTGTTAATATTGACACTCAGAATTCCATTAGTGTTGTTCTTTATGCAGTAAAGATGTAGGATCACGATCAAAATATCATGATAGACGCAGTCGAAGGGCTTTGACAGATCTTGAAAAATTGTTTACTTGCAAATTGTTTGGTATTATTTTCACATAGCCCGATGTTTCAGGTGCTAATCAGCAGCCATGGTCAGTCTATTTTAATTGTTTGTTTTCTTACAAGTGCGCTCGTGGACGTGTCCAACAGTTGCCCCGCCAGATATGTTGTTCCAATGTGAAGACTACACTTGTCAAGACGACGAATGTGACTGCAGCGAGGTGACGGCACCACATCTTCTATGTCTCTATAGAAATGTTTAGTTTGATTTGAGATTTGATTCGAGAAATGTATTAGTGAACATTTTGTTTGGATTTAACAATGCGGAGACTTTTACATCGATCTACTTTTACGCCATATCTCTCTTCTATGTTAAACTAATTGTAAGTTACCGTATTCTCACAACTGTATTTTTGAAATTCGATGTCTTTCAGAATAATGCTCCAGAGCGTTTTTATGAGCTGGTTGATTTGTTGCTTAAACCTTTGTTGCCAGAATGAGTGTGTGTATTCTGTGTGTATGATCCTGCAGCAGATCCTGTTTCCAGAATTAAAAAAAAAAAATATATATATATATATATATATATATATATATATATATATATATATATATATATATATATATATATATATATATATATATATATATGTGTGATTAAAAACTACACTCGAGAGCAATGAATCCGGGTCACTCAAAGAATCCAAAAAATCTCGGAAAGTAAGAATGCTAGGTTAATTCAATAAATTGTATTTAAAGTCTAAGATCCCAAGCGGTGCGATTGCACCGCGAGTCTATTGTTTACCTATTGTGTCTATTATTTACTCACTTGACAGGTTAATAGACAATTTAATACTCCTTAAATGAAAGTTAAAAAAATATGAGTCACCATACATTTTATTTACACAAAATTACATAAAGAAAAAAAACTGCTGATCTCTCCTTAAAACAAAAATAGGAAACATGAAATTTTTGAACTTTATGACGATTTTCTTGAATTTCAATACTTCGTATTACCTCCTCGTGCTTCCATTACTGCGTTTACGCGGTTTGGCATGCTGTACACCAAGTTCCTTATACGATTTTGGGGAATATTCTCCCATTCCTCTGTGAGAGCAATTTTGAGCTCAGGAAGCGTGATTGGGGGAGGGTTTCGTTGTTTTACGCATCTCCCTAGCTCGTCCCAAGCATGCTCGATCGGGTTGATATCCGGGCTGCGCGCTGGCCACTCCATACAAGTAATGTTCATCTCTTGAAGGTAGTCATTCACAATCCTACCTGTATGAGGTCGGGCATTGTCATGCATAAATATAGCATCCTCACCCAAATTGACCATAAATGGACCAACGTGTTCGTTGAGGATTTCTTCCACATATCTTACGCTAGTTAAAGAGCCGTTTTCTATGATCACCAGGTCTGTGCGACTTTCAGAGGAAATTCCGGCCCACACAAGTACAGACCCACCACCGTAGGCTACTTTTTCTTCGATGCATGCTTGCTTGAATCTTTCCCCTGGTCTTCTATACACTCTGTGTCTTCCATCGTGCTTGTAGAGCATAAATTTTGATTCGTCGGAGAACATAACTTTCGACCAATCTTCAATACTCCAATTTACGTGGTTCTGGGCATATCTTAGTCTTGAAATACGATGGCCACGCTCCAGTTTAGGGCCGTTTGCAGGTCTAAGGGGTTTTAAGTTAGATTCAGCAAGCCGACGTCTTACTGTCCATGCACTTGGGTTACTTCCTCCGAGGCGTCGAAACTGATTTGTGAGTTCAGTTCCTGTGAGAAAGCGATTTCGAAGCATGGTGTTCACCAAGTATCGGTCTTCTCGTGCTGTGGTACACCTAGTTCTGCCCGTTCCTGGTCTGCGTAGGTTAGAACCAGTTTCTTCGTAACGTCGGAGAACTCTTTGTACTGTTGACAGCGACACACCGACAGTCCTGGCTGTATCGCGCTGACTCCGGCCGGTTTCCACCAATGTAAGTATTCTGGTGCATTCTTCAAGTGTAAGCGACATGATTTCAGCTTGAATAATGAATATTGAGCACTATCAACCTGGTTTATGTACCAACATAAATGACAGATTACAAACAAAAGCAAAAACAAATCCTGTAATTTCGTAGTTCCATCTTCGACAGTGTTCCCTTTTCAAATTTGATTTTTTTATGATATAACTTTACAATAACTAAGAAGTTTTAATACTTTCATTTAAGGAGTATTAAATTGTCTATTAAATACAATTTATTGCATTAACCTAGCATTCTTACTTTCCGAGATTTTTTGGATTCTTTGAGTGACCCGGATTCATTGCTCTCGAGTGTATGTTGCTATCTTTATGATACCTTTGATTTCAATTCACGCGAAACTGCATCAGCATAGGAGTCACAGAAACACTGGGAAGTCTATGTCTATGTGATGAATAGCATCCCCTAGCAAGTCCCGGAAATGCTAAACATCCGTGTCTGACGGTGGTCATCATGATCCTCATGGAGACTTATTTTCCTGATTGCATTCGAAGCCAAGGTGAACAAGCTTAGAGTCCGCCTTCCAGCACTTCTTTCTCCACTTCGAACGATCTTGGACGTCCATGGTAGTAAGACCATTGACACACATTTCATCCCTCCACGACCCAAAGACGAGACTTCATGAGCCTAGCTCTCCTACTGGGACCCAGCGGGGGCACCATTGCCATGCATTTGCTACCCTCGTAGCCTGGCAGTTTCCATAAGACGTAACCACACCAGCGAAATCGCTTCTCTTGTATTTTATCGGCGTGTCTAAACGTGATATCAGAGCTAAATTGCCAGTTAGAAGTGATTTGAGGAGGTTCGGAAAAAGATAGTGCATTTCATGTATGCTAGGGATGGTGGCAGCTCCGCCCGCCGTGTGGATGTCGCGTTGTCGTACTATCGGAAACTCTATTTCAAAAAACTTTGTTAAAATTTGAAGACAAACGGAGAGCCAGACCCCAGCCAGGTGGACTGTCAACCTGAAAACGGTAACTGGGACGGACTGGTTGCGAAGGCGGAAGATCGCCAGCAGTGACGCACATTGGGAAGGGTTTATATCCAGCAATGGACTGCGAGAAGCTAATGGATAGATTGATCGCTCCTTGGTAATGACAATTAATGATTTAAAATTGAAATTAAACGAGGTGACAATCCAACAAAAGAACACCAATTTCGTGGTGTAAATCGAAAAATATCAATCCTAGGAAAAGATGATAAGAACCAAAATGGTCATTGTCGCTAGCACTATCTATTGTGTGAAATTACCGTAACCGTCACAAGTCACAACTATAATAGTAGATCGGCAACTAGCCGACTCGCCCCGGCTAAACCCGTGGCATAGCTTGAAACCTCGTGTCACCTTTCAAATAATGTACAGAAGGACGAAAGAAGTAGAAAATTTTAATCTCGCAGCTTTCCCGGAGCCGACAGCAATAGTCCACCGGGGTCAAGGCGACCTTACTCGGCGAAGGATTGCCGTGGAAAGGGACAGCAACCATAGACAATTTTTACTAAATAAAAATAATAAAATACTAAAATGATCAGAAAAAATTAGGCAAAATTATTCCAACGATACCCAATCGAAATACTATTTCATTAGTAGAATCGGCCCCTACTCGTATTCCATATTTATTTGGGGTAGGCGCAAAATGTGCGCTTTTCCATTCATCTCTGGTTGCTCATCCTAAACATATCATCTTTCACACAGTCCAACTCTCAGAAATAAATTAGGATAGAACGGCCATAAGCAGTGTTCACCTGCAAGTTGCGCGTGGTGACTTTTTCACTGTAAATAAATACTCACGAGAGATACGAAATACCTTTATTTTTCAAATTTACCACCCCATTTTTATTCTACAGTTAGAAATAGTACAATATGGCAAATAAGTGGTATTTTTAACGATGTTATTACAAGCTAGTCTTCACAGTTCTGAGTAAGCGTCCGAAAGTTCCTGTCTCATAGGACTGTTTGTCTAAAATGTTGCCATGCGTTTCTTGCTCGCATGGTCGTTCTATCCTACTCCTATTATAAAGCGGGCGCGGCGCAGCGAGCGAGAAAGACTCGCGGACATCGCGGGCCGCGTTCGAAGGCGGCTCGGGCGTCGGAGGGCGCAAACCGACCTCCGCCCCCATGAGCGCAGGCCTGAGGGTGACGGGTGGAGCCGCTCGTCACCCTAGCAGAAGCAGGCCACGGCGGCGGCGCGCATCCCCCCCCCCCCCATACCGGGGGCGAGTCGGGGACCGCGTGGTCCCCCCTCCCGAGGAGGGCCAGACCGAGAGGAATGGCCCTGGGTCAGCCGGGGTGCGAGGGATATGTCAAAAGACAACCTCACCTCCGGCCTAGCACATCGACCCACAGACGGCGTGCGGTTTAGTCGGTTCGAATCCGACATAACCTACCCCTTCGGCTCCGGAGGGGTGGGTATCCGTGGAGATTTCCCGCACGTAATAAAAAAAAAACTCATATTATAAACGCGAATGTTTGTAACTATGGATGGATGCTTGGATGGATGAATGGATTGATGGATGGATGGATGGATGGATGCTTGGATGGATGGATGGATGGATGGATGGATGGATGGATGGATGGATGGATGGATGGATGGATGGATGCTTGGATGGATGGATGGATGGATGGATGGATGGATGGATGGATGCTTGGATGGATGGATGGATGGATGGATGGATGGATGGATGGATGGATGGATGGATGCTTGGATGGATGGATGGATGGATGGATGGATGGATGGATGAAAGAAAGAAGAAAGAAAGAAAAGAAAGAAAAAATATTTATTCAAGCAGGACACTTAAGATACACAGTACAGAACACAAAAGCATTAAATAAGGCAATCATACAGTTTACTTGCTTGTGTACCTCACGCGCCAACTGAAAAGGTTCAAGCTCAGCATATAGCTTGACAGCTATCAAGACAGCTGTCAGGCGCTGGTTTTCAGCCAGACCTATGTTATTTAAACAATGTATATTTTATGTTAAAAAATAAATATTTCATGTTAAACAAAACAAAAGCCAACCCACACCTACCCAACCCACACTACCCAACTAAACGTACATAATACAGAATAAATATTATAAATAAATATGCGCATATCATAAAATAATAATAGATAGATACAATCAGTGGAACCAAATAAAATACCATGAGAAGAAAAATTCTAAAAACTTTACCCATAAGCACGAATTCCTCCCCAAACATCATATTAAATAAGGGATTCATTCGTATCTATTAATCCAAGCTCCCTCTGTGCGTCGATCAGGTACAGCCGTAGCCTCTTCCTAAATGTGTTTAGGTTGCTAAGTGACCTTATCGGCGGGGGGAGGTTATTCCAGACCTTGCTCGCCGCGTAACGGAAGCTACCCCTGAAAGCAGCCGTCTTGTGTCGGGGGATGGAAAGCTGCTGCGAGCACTGTCTGCCACCACAAGTACGCCCCCCAGACACCCAGGTGATCCTTTCATACAAGTAGGCCGGTTCCTGGTACCTAATAATCCCAAACATCAGGCATGCGAGATGAAGTTTCCGTCTCGTTTTCATTTTTAGTAGAAGGTGTCTATTCAGAAATGGGGTAATATGACTTCGTGGGGGTACTGTAAAACAAAAACGAGTGCAAGCATTCTGAACCCTTTGGACCAGCCGCTCTGTCTGAGATAATAAACGGGGACCATATACAGTATCAGCATAGTTTAGCTTCGACAGAACCAGTGACTCCACCAGCTGTACTCGCAGTTCCTCCGATAGGTATGGTCTCATTCTGTACAACAGTTTCAATCGATAAAAACAGTTACGAGCAATCTCCATAATGTGTTTCTCGAACCTCAGATTAGAGTCCATTACTAAACCCAGGTTACGCGCGACATCAACTCTCTCGATACTCTTTCCCAGGAGTGTAATGTTCAGGCTGGGTAGGCTACTTAGCTGTTTCTTTGTACCCAGCAGCATGAACTTGGATTTGAGAGGGTTGAGTACCAAAGAGTTACTCTCAGACCAGGTGACAATCCTTTCGAGGTCGTTGTTCAATGCCGAAACAGCCGCCTCCCACTCATCAGGCTTAAAAGAAATGTAGACCTGCAAATCGTCAGCGTAGATGTGATAGTTACATACTTCAATGCTTCTAGTAATATCTGCGCAATACAAGAGGAACAGAACTGGGCCCAGGATTGACCCTTGTGGCACGCCCCTATCTAGAGGAGTAGGATCAGAGCAGACGGTTGTTCCATCCGGCAAGCACAGTTCCACGTATTGGTGGCGGTTATCTAAATAACTATGGAACCATCTGACCGTATTGGGGTCAAATCCATAGTAATTTAGTTTTGAGATAAGCAGCGATGTGTTAATACAATCGAAAGCACGGGAATAATCAAGAAGCACCAGCAGCGTGCACATACCCTGGTCTTGGGCAGAGAGTATATTGTCCGTCACGTCCAGTAGAGCAGTGCTGGTGCTGCGGCGCTTTCTAAAACCTGATTGAAGTGCAGGCAGGATGTTATGCTCCTCCAGATATGCTGTTAACTGTTTACACACAACTTTTTCCAGAACCTTAGACAGGCATGGTAGAATGCTGATTGGTCGTAGATCTTTAAAAGTCGCTGGATGGGTGTTTTTAGCCAGGGGCCTAACTATGGCCATCTTCCAGATATCAGGGAAGGTTGAGGTCAGGATTGATTCGTTAATTATATTAGTTATAAGTTGAAGTGTGTGAGGCAGAGTCAACAAAAACATGTCACGACTTATACCATCACACCCTACCGCGTTTGAACTCAATTCTAACATGCGCTGCAGTATGTCCTCCCTCTTGACGGGGACTAGACTGAAACGGGCCGCGCCAAATCTGTTTGATTCATAAAACATAATAGTTGTTAGGCTAACTACAGGATTTCCAGGCACGTTTAAAAAGTGAAGATTAATCTGATTCGGGTCAGATAAATGAGAAGGAAGGTCATCGGAACGTTTGTTAGGTAGTAGCGTAGTTTTTAAATTTTTCCATAGCAAACTAGGATTATTAATTTTATTATTTATATTATATTTAAAGTATGCAACCTTTTCGCTATGTAATGACTGAGTTACAAGTGTTTTATATTGCAAATAATACTCCCTTTTTGCGCCCGTATTTACTCTTCGATACTGCGCTAGTGCCCGGTCACGTAACTGCATCATTATTTTTATTGTCTCTGTAATCCACGGGGGCGACGGTTCCCTAATGACAGTAGTTCTAAGAGGAGCGTGCAAATCGAATAAAGTCAATAAACCAGTGTTCAAGGCATCTACCATGTCGTTCACCGCGTCCAACCGTGAAATACTGTTCCAGTCTGCTCTGATTAAATCCCGGTCAAAATTTTCCCTACACATATTTTTTATGGGCCTATATTGTGCCACATAAGGCATGAACTTTTCCCGCCTAATGTAGAATTCACACACAACAACAGAGTGACCCTTTGATTTTTTAACTGGTTCCACCGATACATGTCGTGCCCGGAGATCAGTACAAACTAAATCGATCAATGTTTCCGATTCGTTAGTGAAGTGAGTTGGCGACGCAACAAGCTGCGATAAGTTCATACAAATAAGGAATTCAGTCACTCTTTTGGTTTTGCTATTACTTAATTCTAAGAAATTGGCATTAAAATCTCCTAACAGTATACAGTGATCAATCACACCCACGGCCGCAATGGCATCGGTCACACCGTCGAGAAAAAGATTTAAGTCAAGCCACGGAGGGCGATACGCGGTGCCAACAGCAACTTTTTTCCCGCTTAGCGAAAGTATCAGCCACATCTGCTCGACCGAGTCATAAATAGGGTCGGCAGGGATGGTAGCCACACGCACACTCAAACCACGCCTCAAATAAAACCCCACTCCTCCCCCGTGCCCCCTCCTAACACTTACCGGACGAGGAATGTGTCGTAGTCGGTAGCCTGGCACAGTCGGTGCTCGCCACTCTTCCTGCGGACGTAGCCAGGTTTCGTTTATGGCAATTAAATCGAAGCGATGCCTTTGCACCATAGCTATGAAATCATCGTGATCGGTTCCCAGTGAACCCGCGTTAAAAAAACCAAGCCTCAGGTTCCGGTCAGACATCATGAGTAGGCAGGTATGTAGTGACAACAGACGCAAGATACGAAACGACTATTAATCATAAATGAGGGCCACACGAATAATAATACATAAAATAGTAAGTAAATTATTGCATGAACGCATATAAATATACAGGTACACACATATATATACATACACAGACCTAAGTATACAACTGCTAAACAAAATTTGACTATATTATGGTTATTAAGGTTAAAAGGTAAAAAACTATGAGGCTCAATTACAAACAATTCACGGCTGCGCGAAAGTGCCACAGACGAACTTTTGTTGGTTACAATATAAGACGAGGGCAACTTGAGGTAAACAAAGCATATTCGATATGTCCCATTTAGTGTTATGCACATCAACTCAAAGTACATGTTATGAGAAAAGTAAATGGGAGTGAAACAGAGATAGCTCTCGCTTGTTGTACCATTGTAATAGGTATTATTAAAAACTATAATTAAGCGGTAATCGCATAACACAAAAATTATTATATAATACAAGCAAACAACTATTAAACGATTAATAAAAACATGAAACTTTAAAACAGTGAATATAATAAGCAATATGAGTTTATAGGCTTGAAGGTTTTCGAAAGACGCGTTCAATATCAGCCACGCTTCGAATGACATATGCTTGTGCCCCAGGTTTGCTCCGCGCAAGTACACGCCCACGCCTGAACCAGACAAACTTCCACCCCTCACGCTGACTGGCTTCACGCACCAGATGAAATAACTGGCGGTTACTTTTGGTTAGACGTTCGTTTACATAGAAACGTTTAGTGGGACCCGTTATGCCAAGGTCAGCAGAGGTGGCGCCGCGACGACTCCGTGCATTTTTTAGCATTTCATCGCGCAGGTGTCGTCTCGCCAGACTTACACAAATGGGGCGGGGCCGTGGCTCCGGTCCCGCAGAATCCGTGGCTGCTATGTGCCGACCACCCATGCGTTCAGCACTCACGATGTCTCGTTCATCTAGGCTCATGCCGAGTTTCGATGCAATTAGCATTACTAGATGAATAGGGTTCTCCCCACTTGTTTCGGCTAGGTTTGCAACCTCCACGTCATTGTCTAACAGCCTTTGGTCGCGATCGTTCAGATCTTGCTTCAATTGTGCGATGACGTCATTCGTGTTCGAAGGACACTTGGGCGGTTGCTCCTCCAGCTTGCATACTCTAGCTTCCAGGTGTTCTAATTGCTTTTGCTGAGTTGTAACGGACGCTCTTATTTCCGATATATCGTCCCTGAAGAGTTGTAGATCTTTATTAATGGCACGTAACGTATCCCTAAATATTCTCAGTTCGGCCATTATGTCATTTGACAGCTCGGTGGACTCAGGAGATTCACCAAGCGCCGCGTCAGTTCTGGGCTGGATGACAGATGCAGTGGTTAAAGTAACATTTACCGATGGGCTATTTTTATGACATTTATGGCACTGCCAAGCAGGAGATACGCTGCCACCAGGTGGAATTCCGACGCATCGCCGGTGATAAGCAACATGGCACTGCTGGCATTTAGCTGTCAATGCTGAATCAGTTCCGGGCAGAAACTGGCCACACACCGTGCATTTAGTTTTCGACATTTTCGGCATTTTCTGAGACATGATTGTTGTTTATGTTGTGACGTAAGGTTTACAATTCTGTAACTAGATGGCGCTGATAATCAATAGGTCCCTATGATAATGGGACTATTAAGGTTTGTACTCCCAATGGATCACTATTATGTTTGGAAGCAGTGATATTATAGGGATGCACACAGATTATGTTATAGCCACTTAAAGACTTTATGAAAAAAACATTTATATTTTTCGATTTAGGGTAGGTTGGCAAACAACACACAACGATTTTTAGAAATTCACAATTTAAAATGTTTTGTACTTCACATAAACACTTGCGAACAATTTACACTATACATTAGACTATACTGTTTATCACCACAACACACTTTTACTATACGCAACAACTTTTCTATTTTTTTTCTATTTTTATTAGGTAAAGTAAATATGACATGTGATGTAACATGACATGGTGCATGGATGGATGGATGGATGGATGGATAGATGGATGGATGGATGGATGGATGGATGGATGGATGGATGGATGGATGCTTGGATGGATGGATGGATGGATGGATGGATGGATGGATGGATGGATGGATGGATGGATGGATGGATGGATGGATGGATGGATGGATGGATGGATGGATGGATGGATGGATGGATGGATGGATGGATGGATGGATGGATGGATGGATGGATGGATGGATGGATGGATGGATGGATGGATGGATGGATGGATGGATGGATGGATGGATGGATGGATGGATGGATGGATGGATGGATGGATGGATGGATGGATGGATGGATGGATGGATGGATGGATGGATGGATGGATGGATGGATGGATGGATGGATGGATGGATGGATGGATGGATATTTGTTACACTTTTACGTAAAAGCTACTGAATGGGTTTTAATGAAACTACAATATTATAGCTTATACATCAGATTATCACATAGGCTACCATTTATAACGATAACCGATATTATAGCGATAACCGACATCGACGCGGGCGGAGCCGCAGGCAAAAGCTAGTCCTAATACATTTCTGTGGTCCATCTATATCCTTTCAGGTCTTCCTCTCCCCTTGTAGCCATCCACTTCCATAATTAATGCCTTACTTACCACATTACTTGCATCCCTACGTATTACACGTTCGAACCGAACCAGTTAATCCTTATATATATGTTCTCTCATATATTTTTATAAACAGTTCTCATCAAGACGTCGCAGCGACCTTGTCGCGGTCAAGGAAATATCTTACAAGAAACTAAAAACCCGTTTGCAAATATAGCCTCAGAAGCTTGTATTATATCGTACAACAATATTAAGTGTTAGTTTTGTGTTTTAAAAACTGTATTTGGCTTCCAAAAGTGGCCAATCTTTAATAATTATAAAGAAAGATTAAGGAATGACTTTTATTCTTAAGACTTCATTGAAACTAGTTTTTGAACTTATAGTTTCTCGGATCAACGACTGTGAGATGTTTGACTGCATTTTCAACTAGCTATAAATACACCAGGATTACAGACCGAGTCCAGGATCGGGTGCTAAGGTACGTAAGTAATTAGACTTTCGAAGAACAATAAGTAGTATTAAACGAAGTGAATAAGATCAAATGGAGAAAGTAAAATTGTCAGATAAATTTTGCTGTAAACTTCTCTTAGTCAAACTATGGATTAATTCAATGTAATAATGAACAGTATTATCAAATGAATATAATAGTTCAATCAGTTAACCTATTCCAGTCTACTGCTGGACATATATCTCTCCCATTTTTAGGAGGCATTTTCCTATTATTTTCACGCTGACCAAACAAAGGAGTTTGTAGGACAGGGTGTTATTTCGTGTTTTCCTTTTCTCGTAGTGATATTATTTGCGTATTTTACAGTCACCTATTTTGATAGGATGAGATGGGATGCCGATTTCTGTAAAAGAATTTATTTAAAAAATCTTACGACAATTTTTTCTTTATCACCACACACGGTCTCTAGGTACATTCTGTAAAAATGTGAAATCATTATTGTTGTGTACCACAGTAATTTTTTCCACAATGCTTGTTTATTTCTTCGGTTCCATTTTTTGTTTCTTTTATACCATTTATTATTTAACCACACAAAATCGCCGGAATGTTCGTACTGATATTCAATGTTTTGTCAATAGCCCGCAGTGCGGTTTAAGTAGCCATCAGTTTTTCTTAATTCTTACTGCAGGTCCTTATCCTAAAACTTAAATAAACACACTATTAACACATCGGAATTATCGTCGAATTATATTTTATTCTAAGTACAGTTTTGTACCTACTTATCAGTTCATCACGGTATTTCCCGCAAGCATAACTGTAATAAGGAAATAGGCAGGTACGGTCAGCATCAGATTGAGTTTGATTTGCACTCCTGGTGAACTACACTGCACCCCCCAGGTACGTGGAGGCTGGTCCGGGGCCCCTTTCCATCCCAAAATTAGGATTGTCTTCGGGTCGGTTTTAGTAACCTTCGGTTTCATTGGGGAGGGCCGTTCCTCTTCACACCGCTCCGGCAGCCCACCCCAGCCAGGTTAGATGACCGATTACCCGGCCAATGCCCAGCTTAGGGCATCCAGCAACGGGATACGGCGACTTGATAGGGCACCCTCCCCCGATCGATTAGAAAAGCACTTACAATTATCTTAATACCTAAATTAATGTTGTCAATACATACATACATACAAACATATAATCACGCCTTTATCCCCGGAGGGTTAGGCAGAGGTGAATTAACACCCACATTTCACCAATCTGTATTCGATCCCACGTAATAGGGGATGAGCCTATTGCCGTATTCCGGGCACTATTGTTGATTCGACCCATGCATCTGAGGCTGAGTCTGGGCTGTACATATCTGTTTGATGTTAAAGTTAATCAGCCCTATCCCTTAGTCGCCTTGTACGACACCACATGGGAAGAGAAGGGGTGGCCCAAATTCTACTCTTAGTACCGGGATCCACGCGGCATAGGCACAAGTATTAAGATCATTTTGAGTACTTTGTTGACTGTACATTTTAATTTATGCACAAAAGGTGAAAGACCTCAGCGAACTTGATCTCTGATCTAAACCACTAAGATCATCTCTGACCTAACACATCACCGCTAGATTTAAAAACTGGAAATTTTGGCAGTAGATGCTTATAATATTGTAAGCATCCACTAAGAAAGGATTTTTTGAAATTTTGGCTGTTAAAATAATGTATCAAAGTTTGTATTGAAAGGAGATCCGGGCTTTGAAATATAAGCTAACGTACAGTCGACAAAGGAAATACGGTATACCTTTACACACAACTTTATATGAAAAAGTGTGACAGTATCTCTTTGTCGACTGTACATACAAGACCCCGATTCTGCCAATTATCAACCACTGATATACCACTTACACTGCAAAAATACTATTGAATTTTAGAGTTTATTTCTATAGTTATAAAGTCCAAAATAAATTGAAAGAGTTCATTACATGTTTCATTCGCTGTACAAGATGCAATTTAATTTTAGACTTTACAGTAAAACAGTATAATCCAAAATTAATTGGCATTGTTTGCAGTACCTGTGGTATAACGGTGGTTTATTGGCGACACGAAAACCTTCCCCATCACCGTCGGGTACACCAAGGATCCGTACTCAGTCCTTACCTGTTCAGCTTGGTGTTGGACATTTTGTCGGAGAGCATCAGAAACTCACATGAGCAGCCTCCATGGTTGCTCATGTATGTTGATGACATTGCGCTGTTGGACACAGGAAACAGATTTGTGCGACGCGCGAAAGTGTGGAAGGAGGCGCTTGAGAACGGCGGTCTGAAGCTAAATGTGGCGAGGACAGAATACTTGGCGTTAAACTCAACAGATCATTAGCATAGGCGATGACTTGGTCGAGCGCACGGACCAGGTTAACTACCTGGGATCTGTACTTCAAGTGACTGGTGACATTGACCACGACGTCAAGGCACGTATTGCCGCCGCGTGGGCCAAATGGCAGGAAATGACTGGCGTCATATGCGATCTTAAAATGCCAGTACGGTTGAAAGGACAGGTCTATAAGACGATCATTGGGCCTGTCCTTTTACACGGCTGTGAGGCGTGGCCGCTGTTGGAGCGACACAAGAAGGAGCTGCGTGTCACGGAGATGAAAATGCAGCGGTCGATGTACGGAATCACGCGTAAGGATCGCGTGAGAAACTCTCGCATACGGGGCAGCCTTCATGTCCGTGACATCGTAGATAAATTGCAAGAGAGTCGCCTTTGCTGGTGTGGCCACGTCTTGCGGCAACAGCCAGGCTACGAGGGTAACAAATGTCTGGCAATGGCGCCCCCTCCCGGGTCCAGGTAGAAGGGGTAGGCCCAAAAAGTCCTGGCTTAACGTCGTGCAGGTTGACATGCGTGCAAATGGTCTCACTACCATGGACACCCAAGATCGTGCGAAGTGGAGGAGGAAGAGCCGGAAGGCGGACCTTGAGCTCCGAGGGCGTCTCGGCCTCGGATGCAATCAGGGCCCCGATTCTACTATTATTTTTTGATGGCAATAACACTGCGGTACCACGGAAACTGTGACCAATGCCATTTAACTTTAGACTTCACTGCTCTACTTTTAAAGTCTAAAATTAAATGACAATCTTATAGAGTAAATAAAAAATGTTATAAACACTTTCTCTTTTCATTTTGGACTATAACACTCAGCTTTAAAGTCTAAAATTTAATAACATTTTGTGCAATGTCAGGGGTATGGCTGTGGTTTTGTTATGTCGTAAAATTAGTAGAATCGGGGGCCAGAATAAAGTCTTTCTAAATGTCGACTATGATGAACAGTAGTTTATATTAGCAGAATCATCGTCCTTAGTTCTTACCCATGGGGGTCAGTGGAGAATAATGTGTACAATCAGAGTCAGAAATATCTTGACTACAATGTCTCAAATGATCTTAAAACCAATGTATTAAGAGCAATATCAATTATTGAAGTTATACTTCTTTTGGCGCGTTAGGGAAAAATGACGAGAGTAAATTTCTACGATGCGCGCGCAATGCAGTCACTAAAAACCGACACCTTGAAGTTAGCTGTAGTCAATATTTTAGTTTTTTCAAAAGGAGTATAACTTCTAACGCGTGTACATAAGTACATACACACTTTTTTATTGATTTAAATTGTATTATTGTCTGAACTAAAAATGTGTACCATAGCAGGACAATCCGTCAACAGTAAGGAGGGAAGGGGGGGACTAAGGCCTTAAGATCATTTGGAGCACTTTGTTCATCAAGAACCTAAATTCATGTTTTATTCCTCAGATGTTGCTCCAAACGGTATTTGTGCTGCTTTTGACAGCATACGCGCACAGCCAGAGCACCTCCGACGGTAAGATTGACTCTTTAGGCTCTTGCTAATCATTCCATACAGTGGTTTCCAATAGAAGCTTTCTTATGGCTTTCCAGGGTAACTGCATTTAATTCGTGGGGACCTTCGATGGCCCTGGGTCAGCCGACGCTTAAGGGTAATGCCAGAGGCAATCTCACCCTAGGCAATTGATGACTCAAAACGGCGACGTGTGGTTTAAGTCGGTTCGAGTCCGACATAACAACTGCGACCTGCTCCGAAGGAGGGCAAGCTTCCTCATAAAATTAGCGGTTTATCCATACTAATATTATAAGTGGGAAAATTTGAGTGTCTGTTTGTTTGGCCGTCTTTCATGCCTAAACCACTGAATCGATTTTGATGAAATTTGGTATAGGAGTAGATTGCTATGGGCTATGTTTGAAGGCGTATCTGTAAATAAATTTATTAATGTTGTAATGAAAATCAAATTTTGCCAAAAAGGCTTTTAAAAAATGCAAGATTGTTTAGTTAGATGATAAACAATCTTGAAAATAAGCTAACTGCAGCTCAACTACGCTACTCAAGCAAATTATTATTAAGAAATGTTTTTTGTAAGTAGACCAAAAAACGAGGCTGCGTTTGGAATCCATTGGCCAAACTAGTCACTACATAGTATAAAACAAAGTCGCTTTATCTGTCCCTATATCCCTTTGTATGCTTAAATCTTTAAAACTGCGCAACAGATTTTGATGCAATTTTTTTAATAGATAGAGTGATGCAAGACGAAGGTTTATATGTATAATACATGTTTAATATAGTACCACAAACTAAACATGAGTTTGTAAATAGATTTTATATGTTTTTGGGTTCTTTTCTATAAAACAAATTTAACAAATTACTAAACATACATAGCCTAAGTTATTGGAACTGCAAGGCTTTAATTACAGAACACCTAGAAAAACTAGATTATGCGGACACAGAAAAACTGCTAGAAATACTAAAGTAGGTAGCGTTAAGCTGTAAATATGCAATAGATTCTTTGGTTTATGTTAACTAATTAATTGCAACAAGTAATTATCATTGAACGGACATAGCCTGAAACACAGGTTTACAAAAACCTAGGTCAGGTAGGTCCCAAATTGTTAATGTAATTAGGTATTATATTTTAAATTTTTACCATATACAGTGTTACACTTTCTCATAATGTAGATATTACTATACTTAAATTAGTTATATTCGACCTTATTTGTAAAACTAGTAATAACCCAATGTACAGCACTTTTTGATAAATAAATAAATAATTATTATTATTATTAGTTAGAGGGTGCAGCGGGAACAG
Organism: Eilema caniola; assembly: GCA_949126895.1. Lineage (NCBI taxonomy): Eukaryota > Metazoa > Arthropoda > Insecta > Lepidoptera > Erebidae > Eilema > Eilema caniola. The sequence continues at coordinate 17,994,215 of OX421485.1, read as the reverse complement.
GATCTGACGCCACGCGGGCGGAAAAATAGTGGCGGTACGAAGTTTGCCGGGTCAGCTAGTTTATAATATTTATTCATATTGACGTTATTTAAGTGGTGCTTTCATGGTTTTCTTGATCTTCTTCATCCTTTTTTTTTTTTTTTTTTTTTTTTTTACGTGCGGGAAATCCCCACGGATACCCGCCCCTCCGGAGCCGGAGGGGTGGGTTATGTCGGACTCGAACCGACTAAACCGCACGCCGTCTGTGGGTCGTGGTGCTAGGCCGAAGGTGAGGTTGTCTTGCGACATATCCCTCGCACCCCGGCTGACCCAGGGCCATCCCTTTCGGTCTGGCCCTCCTCGGGCGATCTTCTTCATCCTAGCGTTAGTGCTGGTTGCAACCGAAGCTTCTACCCCGGAGTTCTGGACCCGTTTTCTCCAGCCTAACTGCGTGTGCGACTGAATTTCGATATTTTTCGTGAAGCGACTGCTACCTCCACAACCCATACGCGATATCAAAATATTGCAGGTAGACAAGTTGTTGGGGTTTTTAGGGCTCTAATTGCCCGTAACGACTGTCATAGATGTTCGTATTGCTACCGGGACCGACGGCTTAACCTGCTCTCTGAGGCTTGGAATACAAGAATATTTGCACTGAGCAGGAATCGTACCAGCTGCATCAATGTCTTACTGGCTGCAGGGAATTAGATTTAAAGATATTTATTTCAAAAAGACAATTACATTGCCACTTACATGAAAACATGATTTACAATAAATATGCTGTTTTTCGTTGAAAATTGCCTGTGGACTAGACAAAAGGAACACTTTACAGTGAGATTATAGTAGTTTATAATACTGTTGCATAACAAGGGTTCTTATAACACGAGTCTGTTTTAAAAACGAGCCGGCAGGCGAGTTTTTTTATAGCATCACACGAGTGTTATAAGACCAAGCTATGCACAGTGTCATACACTACTTTATCTACTCTTGGAATTGTAAATCAATAATGATTATGAAAGGTATTTATCGATATTTCCTTGCCTCGCAGAGCACGTTACGTCGGTCCCGTTGTAGTACGAATATCTATGGCTGTCGTTATGGGTAGTTGGAGCTCTAGTGCAACAACTGGTCTAACTGCAATGCTTTGATAACGCCAACGTTGTGGAGGTCCGTGCCCTGAGTACGAAATTCGAATTCGTAACGTAAACGTATCGAGAGAACGGAGCAATGCGATTGGCAGGCTTCACACATACACAGGTTCACAGTAGGCAGGCGGCCTATCGCAATGCTCCGTTACCGTACTGTGCCCCGAGCACGAATAATATTTGAATTCGTAACGTAAACGTAACCAGAAAACGGCGCAATGTGATTGGTCGCATACCTGCTGTGAACCAATCGCAATGCTTCATTCCCTCGATACGATTACGTTACAAATTTGAATATTATTCACTGATGTCATTTATTTCACGGAAAATGTCGAAGTTCAGCCGGTTCGCAGTTACACTGGAAAAGACGGACCCCGGACTCCGAGGCGAAAGCTTCAGAAAGAAGATAATTATTATCGATCTGGAGGGTGTATCCAAGTCGTTAAATGTCCACTTGATCAGTGTCGATTGTCTCCGCAGCCTCAAAGAGCTCTGGCGGGGAAGATCTCTCGTGTACCTTTGAGAATGGCTCCATAGGAGAATGCATGCCTTATTTCCTATGCAATGAAACCATCAGTAACCCTGGATTTAACAACACGACTATCCGGTGAGTCAGTTTATGAAGTATTGAAGCAATTTGTCTACGTGTGCGCGTGTGTGTGAGTGTGTGTGTGTGTGTGTGTGTTTTTTTACAACTGAGATGGCAGACAAGCACGCGACCCACCCGATACCATCACGTTATCGTGGCCTATGGACGTGTGCAACACCAGGGGACTCAAACTCGTTCTGCCGACCCTGTGAACACAGATAGTTTCTGTGTCAGTGTAGAAGACAAAGTAGGAACAGCCTTTAATCTTCCCACTGACCGTATAAATCCTCTTTAGTGAGCTCTGGCTGGAACACGAGGTTATTATGGCCGCGGTAATCTGTAGGGCGGAGGTACTTCCCCAGTCGGACTGCTTAATTGGATGGGAATTGTCGTGTTCTGCCTTTAGTTGAATTCTACTTAAGCTAAGTTTACTACCGCTCCACGCTTTGAAGAATAAACGGCTCAACACTCGGGATACTTGGTGTCGATATTGCCAGCGACGGCGACGTGCAGTAGATACCGTAGAGAGATTTAGAAGACAAGATCAAGCTGGCATTAAAGAAAGCATTGAAGTGCTCAACAGGGCAAAGTAGTACTTCACTGTAGGGCAACACCTCCTTTATAAAGTACAGGTTGGGCCCACATTTTCGCGCCTGCTAACCAGTTTGACCCCTTCGACTCGGTGCAAAGACTGGCGTGAGTGGTATAAAAAATATAGAAAAACCCTCAACTGTGGTATTTTTAGACATCAATTTACAATACATAATTCATTAAGACTGTATGCGATCGAATGTTCATTGCATGTGCACATCAAACAAATAATACAATTTAAATCAATAAAACAGATTAATTTACTGACAGCCTCCGTTAGCGTAGCTGTAGTGAACGCGGCCGCTACGCAGGAGGCGCGGGTTCGATCCCCGCTCAGTGCAAATATTTGTATGCATGAATATGGCTATTTGCATTGGCCTTTCTTGCTTCGAAGAGCACGTTAAGCCGTCGGTCCCGGTTGCCATATGAATATCTATAGCAGTCGTTACGGGTATTTGGAGACCTCAAAAGTATAACAATTCGTTTAACTGCAATGCTTCGATATCGACTTTTGGGTTGTGGAGGTCAGGTGGCAGTCGCTTCACAGAAAATATCGGAGTTCAGCCAGATCCGCAGTTAGACTGGTAAAGCGGACCGCAGGCTCGATACTTTTATGTTTATCTTTAGTTGTTTTATGTTAATGTTTTTTTTTCGTCTGTATTCTATCTTTTAAGATCATTTTTGAGATTTTGTAGTCGAGATATTTTTGATGCTGACTATACTGTCGACGAATACCTCAATGATAAAAATGCATAGTCATTCTAATCTTTTTGCTTGCTCGCACAATATAAATAAAAAAAAAAACCAAATGGTTTTAAAAAAGAAACGACAACATTGTTCACTGAGTTTCTTGCTGGTATCTTCTCAGTAGAACCAACTTACCGAACCAGCGAAAGAATCATTTTCAAAGGATTTATTTACTTTATTTAATATTCTATTAATAATTTCTTGACATGACTGTAAAATGTGCTCTTCATGTGCCTAAACTGAATAAACGAAATTGATTCTTTGATTCTTTGAAAGAAGATATTGTTGCACCTTTTAATATAAAATTGTATGTACATGTGCAACCATATCTCTTCTGTCGACTGTTCATCTCTCTAGTGTATAATAATATAGAAGCTTGTTTATCCGATCTCTAGCAGAGGTCCAGGCTGCGGAAAGCTCATTGACGTATGTTGCCCCACGGGCGGCCTTCAACCTGCAAATCTTACTACGGTGAAGCCGGAAACGACTGTAAGTACATACAAACATACATACACACATGTCACACATACTATAAGGATCACAAATCACGAACCATTATTAAATAATAAACTTATTATCATCCTCACGTTACTCCTGAGAGGATCCATTTTAGGTCTCTAATTACTCGTAACGACTACCATAATGTTCGTATGACAACCGGGACCGACGGCTTAACGGGTTCTCCGGGGGAACACCCAAAAATTCCGAAATATTTAATTTCGAATTTCAATATTCTGATTTTCAAAATTCCGATTTTTATAATTCCTAAGAAACAAAACCCCGACTATTCAAAAACACGATAGTTATTTTTCCGAAAGTCATAAATACGAATGTTAACTCTGGCGAATTTCATTTGTAAGAATAATTAAAAATTCGTATATATTGAAAATTAGTATCAAAAATAGATAAAAGTTGCATTTGCCATGTCACGCATGAAGAAGCACGCAATTAATGAATTTAGTAAATAGCCTAAGCAGTTAATTGAACGGCTGATTAAGCTTGTTGGCTGCAACATTTCTACTGCCGTGGTACTTGTCTGCCCATTCAATTTTCATGTTTTTTTCATGTACCCCCGATTTTCATGTATCCAAGGCGTTTGATTGTCGGGTTTGTGTTGTTTCGGAATTTTTATAATCGGAATTCGTATTTATGATTTTTCGGATTATTATTCATTCGGCATTGTAATGGTTCGGTATCCTGAAATAAGAAACACAGACCATTTTGACACATTCATAGTTTTGAATATTCGGAATTTTGAAGTTCGGGTTTTCAATAAATAGGATTTATGATACATTGGATTTCTGACTTTCGGAATTTAAATCAATTGGAATTATGAAATTCGGAATTTTGAAATTCGCGATTGTGACTTTCGGAATAAAGTTTTTCGTATCTATGTAAGTGTACCCGCTCTCCAGGACCCGGTGACAACGGCAAATAGAGAGCACGTTAAGCCGTCGGACCCGGTAGCCATACGAACATCTATGGCAGTCGCTACGGGGGTCATATGGCAGTCGCTTCGCGAAAAATTTCGAGCAGCATTACAGTTGGACTGGAAAGCCGACTATGAGGATAGTACCTTCGTCAATCTAAAATCATATTATGTTCTTTTTTATACCACTGAGGTGGCAGATAAGCACACGGCCCAATTGATGGAAAGTGGTTACCGTGGCCTATGGAAGTTTGCAACACCGGGGGAGTCACACTCGTGCTGCCAACCCTGTAAACATAGATCGTTTCTGTGCCATCAGCGGAGAAGACAAAGCAGGAATAGCCTTTGGTCTTCTCGCTGACAGCACGAAAACTCTCCAGTGAGCTCTGGCTACCCTACTCACCGCCGGGAACACAACTCGAGGTTATTATCTATGGCTGTGGTATTCTGTAGGGTACCTACTTCCTCAGTCGGACTGCTCAATTGGACGGTAATACCGTCGTGTCCTACCTTTGCAAATATTTATAATGAAATATGTTTTTTATTTTATTTTCAGACCATCAGCGATGGTAAGTTAAAAACTGTATCTATTTCATTTAAAGTAATGAAACCAATTTTCGTAATGAAGATCTGTTCAAAATTCAGTCTAGATTCTATTTCAATCACCTTAGTCCGAGAAAGTTAGGATTTGACACATAAAAAAATCCTAGCAGCAATTTTCTTTCGAATTTAAATCGTTTTGCGTGGTATTCGGTTCGTTGCGTTATCCGCCATCTTGCATGTTGCAGTGAATTTTTGTTCACCGAATAAGTGTGTTGCACGAAAAATGGTAGTCACAAAGTTGTTTTGAGTTAAATTTCCTACAATTTCGACCTTCATAATTTATACCTTGGATCGATATTTTTCAATGTATACCCCAGAAGGTGCAAATCTTGACAGGAAATATAGCAAAAAATTTTTTCGGAATTCTTTGAGCGTAGTCACTGGCAATCGTATATTTAGTTTTGCATGGTATTCGGTTCGTTGCGTTATCTGCTATCTTGAATTTAAGGATGAATTTTTATTTGCTGAATAATTTCAGAGATTGATATTTCTGAGATTCAGATTATTGTTATTTATTTATATTACAATTTCAAAAGCTTACAGCTAGCAAAAGAATAGTACACACGACAGGTTTATATGTTGGCCAATGATAAGCACATATAATTTTTGATAATAGTGATCTATGGTACAATGACACAAAAACTAACGCACAATACCTATCCTAGGAGAGGTACTCCTGACATAGGGCCTTTTTAAGGACTTTTTTTTTGGCCTGTGCGTAATGTTTGTCATAAGAGTTTTAATGATATAGGTGTCCATACAAGACCTGTATCGTAATAAAACTTTTTTTGGCCTGTGGGTAATCTTATGACAAACATTACCCACAGGCCAAAAAAAGTTTTATTACGATACAGGTCTTGTATGGACACCTATATCATTAAATAACTTTTTAATCATAACGATACAACGTCCATCTGGACCAAGAAGGTTGAACCTCTACTTTAAAAATGAAACCGCCGATTCGAAAGAAAAGAAAAAGAAACACGCATGCGCAATCGATGTTTGGCGAGAACATTTGACATTTAAATTAAAAAAAGTTTGGTTTTGTTTGTAAATAAATTAGTTTATGTATTATAGTATGAGAGTAGATAAAGTAGTGTATGACACTGTACATAACTTGGTCTTATAACACTCGTGTGATAATATAAAAAAACTCGCCTACGGCTCGTTTTTTTAAAACACACTCGTGTTATAAGAACCCTCATTATGCAACAGTATCATAAACTACTATAATGGCAAGTGTGCCACAGCCACGTTAGCCATGCCAGTAAAGTTTTTGTGCGTCCGCCCCCCACGAGATTCAGGTGGACGATCAGGCGACTGATTCTGCTAATTTTATGTCATAACAAAACCACTATCATACCGCTGACATTGCAAACAATGTCATTAAATTTTAGACTTTATTCCTGAGTGTTAAAGTTCAAAATAAAAAGAAAAAGAGTTTATAACATTTTTCATTCACTCTACAAGATTGTCATTTAACCGACGACTGACGTCATACAACATTAGCTACAGATTGTTTATTAGTCTATTAGCTTAGCGGTAAGCGCTTCGACTGTAAGTTTCAGATAGTACCGGGTTTGAACCTGGGGTTCTGACACTTTTTGTGATTATTTTTTCTTTTTGTAATTTATTACTTTTTGTGATTATTTTTTCTTTTTGTAATTCATTAATTTCTTCTGACAGAAAATTAGTGATAGGTTTTATGATTGGCGCTTATATTATAGGTATGGTATGTTCTTTTTATCTTTTTCTCTGTATATAATGAAGAAAGAAAGAAAGAAAAAGTTTTCACTTCTGCCGGCACTCCTGGAGTGCAACCCGTCTTTTTTTTACAGTCCAAATCGATTTAGTACTAATAATTGTCCATAGAAGAAGAAGAAGAAGCCGTCGAGTACTGCACCTTGGATGATGGTACGGCGGCTGAATGCGTAAATTACTTTCTGTGTAACGCTAACGGCACGATCAACGACGTAGGTCTAAACATCATTGACATTCGGTAAGCACTTTCCCCTTTAAGGCTAATAGACTTGAGGATTTACCTATGATTTATTCTCGGCATTTACTTGTTTTTTTTTTTATATACGCTCAGGTGGCAGACATGGACACGGTTCATCTGATGGAAAGTGGTTACCGTGGCATATGGACGTGTGCAACACCAGGGAAGTCACATTCGTGCTGCCGACCCTGTAAGCACAGAGTTTCTGTGCCGTTAGTGCAGAAGATAAAGGAGGATATGGCTTTGGTCTGCCCACTGACAGCACAAAACCTCTCCAGTGAGCTCTGGCTACCCTACGAAACATAGATAATTCACCGTTTTTTAATTTGTCGAACTTAAAAACGAAAATAGTCAAACATCGCTATATACGTACGTTTTCATGAAAATATCGAAACAAGCTTTATAACAGGCGGTACCCATTTACAAATCTTAAAGCAGATGAAATTTAATGGGTACCGCCTGCTATAAACTTGTTTCGATCTTTTCAACATCAGTCGGGTTTTGTTTTTAATAATTCATGAAAGCGAACGCTTGTCCTTTCGCGAAAATAGAAATCCCGCTAAAAGGGATTCGTTTATTTTTCTGTAATGTAATTTTCACGAGAATGCTCATTACAAGTTGATTCTCAATAACGATAGTTAGACAATCAATCAGTGGACTACGATAGGTCCACTGCTGGACATAGCCCTCTCGCAATGTTGGAAGGTTCAGGCCTATTGTTCCCACACAGGCCAGACGGGTTGGTACAGGGTTTAATTTCGGGATGTCCTTCTCTCGAAGCGAAATCGTCTGCGTTTTCCGTTAGCTGCCTCTTACGGCACCCTTCGGATGAGATGGGGTTGACACTTGTATTCTGTCTCTGTCACCACGCAGACATGTAACATAATTGCCAACACAAAACCAACAGGCGCTTATGCAACCATAATTTGCTGCAGCAGGCATATTCGCAGCATATACAGAGTTTTATGATCTTGCAGATAAATTGGTTTTTTTATGGTAATTAATTATATAAAATACCATTTTTTTGTGATTTTTTAAATAGATTTTTGGTATTACTAATGAGTTTTTAGCATTGCAGCATAGCAATTTCGTGCTCTCCAATTATAAACGTGTCTACTGCTATAGTGTGGTCCCCCTTTATACTAAAATAAACAACAAAACCATTATTTTTCTTTTTACGTGCGGGAAATCCCCACGGATACCACTCCAAGGAGCAGGAGCGGGAAGTTATGTCGAACTCGAACCGGCTAAACCACACTCCGTCTGTGGGTCGCGGGCCGCAGTGCAAGGCCGAAGGTGAGGTAGCTAGTGCAAATCCCTCGCACCCCGAGTGACCCAAGGCCATCTCTCTTGGTTTGACCTTTTTTTTCGGCCCAGGCTCCATGGGGGATTGAGGCCTGAAGCAACTTGAATCATAGTAACTTTGAAAATTGTTTCCAGCGCCGGTAACGACGAATGTACATCTTACCTCCAAACTTGTTGCTTGAGTAGTGACAAGCGTGCAGTAGATAACCCTGTGACACCAAAGTCAGAACCAAAGGTACGTGTTCCCATTATTCACACACACAATACACATTCACAATTTAATATAATGGATATTCAAATATTACATTTCATAAAAGAAGCAGTTCTCAGTGTAACATCCACGGAGGACAGAATATGATTAAGTAGGTAACATCATTATTCAATACTAGCTTTTGCACGCGGCTCCGCCCGCGTGGATGTCGGTTATCGCGACCAAACATTAGACCTTGAGAAAGGACATAGGGTCCTTTCTCAAGGTCTAATCTACACCTATACCAAATTTCATCAAGATCGGTTCAGTGGTTTAGGCGTGGTAGCGTAACATACAGACAGACAGACTGACAGAGTTACTTTCGCATTTATAATATTAGTATGGATAATCTACCTTTCATCCTCCTTTCACCTACCTTAACAACTTCATCTGAAAATTTTTGACTCGCCGCTTAAAGCCGCGTACAGACGTCGCGAGGCATGGTGGTAGAAATTTGAAAGCACAAATTTGTCACAAACTTCGGCCGGGTACCACCGTTCACTATTGCGAAAACCCTCTAAGTAATCCAATCTCGGCTGGATTGCGTTCTGGGGTCCGCAAGAGCATAGCTGGGTAGGGGAAAATGTGGTCCTAGCACTAGTGTGATCGATAGGTATCACGCGGTGCGCAGACGACATTCCTTTATTGATGAGACCGTCAAGCTAAGCACAATTGTTAACATGGTACGTGTATGTAATGGTGACCCTCTTTCCTGAGACTTTGCCTTCAGCTTATCATCAGGCGAGGTGAAAGTCAAATCGACGTGTCCTATAACAAAAAATGATTCGTTTCGCATGCCTCGGGCTGTGTGGACAAGTATGCTAACACTGAGCATTCGTGTCATTCGATCGAACGCTGCCTCAGGGCGAGGCGTGCACTCCGTTTAGACGGACATTTGCGTTACGCTCTCGTGCGTCTTGGAGGCCGTACGTAGTTGTTTGCGTGCTCGGCTTGAGCATTAGTTTTGTGGGTCGCATGCATAAATGTACCGTCGTATGCCTCAGATTCGAACCATTCACAGCGCATACCTCGCGACGTCTGTACGCGGCTTAAACGACCCAGGAATGTAGTATAAATATCACAGCACCTCGGTTTATCGTTAATCGATATGACACCATTGCAGGGCATCCTGTCCTGGGCCAAAGGCTTTCTCATACTCCACAAACACCATACACAACAGCTGATTGTACTCGTGAGTCCTTTTTACAATCTGCCGAACTGTATGGATGTGGCATTTTCGAAATTAGGTATGCTTCGATGGTTGAAACTCATCGAGCTTACCCGAGAGACGATTTGTAATGACGTCTCGAGAACAACGTGTAAACCTCAGGAGTAGCTAGCTAGGATGGCCCTGTAGAATACTGTTTGAAGTTGACGCGAAAATCACTTATTGAAACAATGTCAACTACCATCTTTAGTCACCCTGTGACCATGACCGTGTTGTCTTCGGCCCTGTTTCTGCTGCATATCAATGACATTGTGTCGGATGACTCCATTCATTGTTATGCGGACGACAGTACTGGAGACGCATGTTACACGGGACGTGTAAATGTCCCTCAGTCCGAGGTGGAGGAGAGTAGCGAACAGCTTGTGTCCGAAATCGAGACTACTCACTCGGGAGTATCTGATTGGGGTAGACTAAACCTAGTCCAATTCAACCCCACTAAGACACAAGTTTGTGTATTCCCCCTAAGAAAACCCCATGTATTGTAGCGCCGCAGTTCCTGGGTACACCGTTTACCATCTCCTCGAGTATCGGGATCCTGGGTGTCGACATCTCAAGTGATGTCCAGTACCGTAGTTATTTAGAAGGACAGGCCAAGCTGGCATCAAAGATTCTGGGAGTGCTTAACAGGGCGAAGCAGTACTTCTCTGCGGGGCAACGACTCCTAATGAGCATATGGAGTACTGTTGTCACCTTTTTGCGCCTACATACCACTCGATCACTCGATTGCCCCTTGACTCGGTGCAAAGACGGGCGTTGAGGCTCGTCGACAATCCCGTGCTCGAAGGCGACATCGAACCTCTCAGCCTCAGGAGGGACTTTGCCTCTCTTTGTGTGTTCTACCGCCTATGCAATGGTCTGTGCTCAGATGAATTGTTTGACATGATGTCCACAGCAACATTCTATCATCGCACCGCTCGCCATAGACAGGAATTTCATCCTCACACATTGCGACCGGCAACGGTGCGCACCGTGCGGTATGAAAGGAACTTCATCCCACGCACGCTCAGGTTGTGGAATGAATTTCCTGTTGTGGTTTTCTAAAGCGACTACAATATGGCGTTCTTCAAGAAGGGCATTAGAAGGTTTCTTCAAGGTCAGCAGCGCGAGTGTAACGCACTTGGTGTTGCAATACATCCATAGGCCACGGTAACCACTTTCCATCAGAAGGGCCGTGTGCTAGTCTGCCACCTAAGCGTCGGTAACTTAGTGGTTAAGGAGTCGGCCTTACGATCGAGAGGTCCCGGGTTCGAATCCTGGCCTGGCCGGGCACAATCCGCTCCTAGCACAAGCAATTTAGCTTAGTTGGAGGAGTTAGAGGGAATATTAGTAAATTTCGATAATTTCGGTTGCTAATATTCTTTAAAAAATAAAAGTGGTATAAAACAAAAACCATTGTCGAAACGTCGGGGTAACTGTAAATAATACCAAATAAATCGAGATAGAATTCGTTATAAAGTGGTTTTATTTCAATGGGTCTGTCGTTTTTGAGCAAGTTCTTTTCGCTCCCTTTTACCAGATTAGTGAGTTAACACCTTTTTGACTTAGGAACAGCCCCGAGGTTGTGGTTGGCGGAATCCCGATGGGATAGGCTTCAAAATCACCGGCGCCTCAGATGGGGAGACGAACTATGGAGAGTTTCCTTGGATGGTTGCAGTTCTCAAGTGAGTAGACTATATTTGTACATGGAAAATATAATGAGATTTTTCCTATAGGTACGCTAGTACTATTATCTATTCTGTGCTATAGGGTTACCCGCTTCAAATTGCTCCAGTTTTTATTTTTATATTTTATTTTTAATCATTCATCCACCAACTTAATAGGGGTAACCCTAAAACAGTGATAATTTATGAAATTAAGTTTTAAAATGTACACAAAACAAAAGAACACAACCAATTAACAAAAAGAATTTTTAAAATTGATTGAATCTTACCTGAGAAATCGCACTCAATATACTCAATTAACAAAAATTAATGTTAAGAAGAAGACGGAGAATACATATCGCTCAAACGATCGTAAAATTCAATATGGCGTACCTCAGGGAAGTGTTCTCGGCCCGCTGCTATTTATAATATACATCAATGATCTCCCGAAGGCGACATCTAACCCAATAACCCTCTTTGCGGATGATAGCACAGTTGCAATCAAATGTAATGACGCAGGGACTTATGAGCATGATATTAATACTACATTGACCGCCATTGTCGAGTGGTTGGATGCTAATAATTTGAAGGCTAACATTGAAAAGACTCAGTTAATGCACTTTAGCCAACGTGAATCTACTTTGGTACCTGAGGTTAATTACAAAAGCGAGCCAGTTGTTGCAGTACAGTCAACAAAATTCCTTGGTATCCATATAGATAGTAAATTAACATGGAAACCGCACATACAACAACTATGCAAAAAAATTAGTAAATCCGTCTACGCGCTTCATGAATTGGCCCAGGTCGTAAATTTAAATACATTGCTGACAGCATATCACGGCCTGGTAGTCTCAGTACTGAGGTATGGCATAATTTATTGGGGAAACTCCACTGATATAGACTTTGTATTTAAGGCTCAGAAACGGTGTATAAGAGCTATGTTTGGGCTGCAGACGACTGAAAGCTGTAGGCCACTATTTGTAAAGCATAAAATTTTGACTCTTACAAGCTTGTATATCTATGAAGTGACACTTTTCGTTAGGCAAAATCCCAACTTATATGAGTTAGCTTCACAAAAAAGTAACAGATCGCAGCGAGATATGTATCGATTGTGCATACGTAAGACCAATACAGCTTTAATGCACAAAAGCGTATTCCATATGGCCTCTGTGCTATATAATAAACTGCCTAAAGAAATAAAAGTACAAAATATAAATTTATTTAAAAATAAGCTGAATTTTTTTCTAGCAGATAAGTGTTACTACAATATAAAAGATTATCTAAATGACCGTCTAATGTAATTACAATATCATCCATTTATTTCTGTTGACATTAATTTTTAACCATTATTATTGACAATGTATTTATTTGACTATGATATAACACAATTTGTATCCCACTCTTAGAAATTTTGCATGCCTATTCTAAGGTCGGAACACTTGAAACCAATTTATATTGATAACATCATTGTAACAGTGTTTTCTGCAAAATAATAAATGATTTGATTTGATTTGATTTGATTTGCACTTATAAAACAAAACATAAAAAAAAGAAATCAAGATACACAAAAAATAACAAAAAAAAAACCACCAAAGAGATGGCTTTTATAACATGAAACATGTAATGTAATTTTTGCCAGCTCACTCCAGTTGCCAGAAAATATATCTACCCTGTCACCTATGTCATTTATAATTTTTGTGAATCGGCTAAGAGGCTGTTTCTGAAGCAGATTGGTTCTGGCTACAGGCACAGCCAGTAATGGTGGACGTCTCCGCCTCCATACGTAACGATCCGGCACGCAGAGTGAGCAGGGTGCTTACATAGAAACAGGTTACCGGTACCGACTACTTGTACCGACTCCGTAGCAACAAAAATTATGATAATTCGTCATTTATTGCGCGAATACTTTGCAATTTTTTTAACAAACGACAAATTGACACGGTTGTAACATGTAACTTTATGGACCCGCCCATACTAGCCCGCTCGTATCTACTGGTAATCTGTTTCTCTACGTTTCACATCCTAACAATACAGCGAATCAATACAGTCCACATCTGCACTGGACCATCATATCTAAATTATCCCAGTTATTTAAAGCTACTGGCTACTACATTGTTATCAAAAAAAAGTCAAGAAAGTAAATTTTTGCAATTTGTATATGATACTGGAATTACTGTCAACATAACACTATTGTAATGGTGCTGGATAGAGCGAGCTGGAATCTAAAAGCCGTCAATCCAGTCACTGGACTTGTAGTAGAAGTATCTAATTGAGAGTCAGATATGTTCGCCGCCGCGGCATATCGTTCACGAACCCCCCGCCGCTGCGCTTTTCTAAGGTTATCTGTGGCGGTACATCGTTCGAAATTGGACTATAATACTGCGAAATTTTGATATATTTTAATATCTCTTTTTTCCACCAGGGTCGAACTGTCAGACTCTGGTGATCCAGAATCTCGGAAAAAGAACGTGTATAGTGGTGGTGGGTCTCTGATCAGTACCAGTGTGGTACTCACTGCCGCTCACTACGTCGCCGACAACCACAGCTTCGTGATCAGGGCTGGAGAATGGGACACTCAGACAATCAAGGAATTGTACCCTCACCAAGACCGCGCTGTAGCCTCCAAAGAGCTCCATAAGAATTTCCATAAAGGTAAAACTATTATTTGTAGAATATACTGCTTCCGGGCTGTTTGGCCGTGGTCCATGTGAAACTTACGTTCCAGACGTTTCGTCGATCACTGCGGTCGACATCTTCAGTCAGCGGTCCGGGCGATGACGAGTTCGGAGACCTAGCCTCGTCGGCGGCTTCGCTGCGACTGATTTAGAATCTTGAGTCACTGGCGTATTTATAGGGGCGGTCGGAGGAGGGAAATCGTCCTGATTGGTCGTTTGCACTGTGATACCGAGTGGCTCTCAGTGCTGGGTACCAATCTTTTGGGAGGGATTTAGCAGTATATTCTACATACAACGCCGGCCGTGAAAGACTAGACTTATATTCCTATTTGGTTGCTTGGTATACTTGAAGAGTCATTATTTGTCATTATTAAAGTAATAATCACACAGGAAAATGTCAAGACATAATTTATAGGAAATTAATTGTAGATTAATAATGTATATGTAACTAAAACGATATTATTAGTAGTAACATAAACTCACACCTTTATCCCCGAAGGGGTAGGCAGAGGTGCTAGCACCCACATTTCGCCGGTTTATGTTTAGGTCCCAATTTAATAGGTGGTGAGCCTATTGCCATTAACTGGGCACTTATAAACCTGTGATAAATACACACATAACTTCGAAAAGCATCGAAAAGTCATTGGTGTGTGCCATGGAAAACCTGGGATCGACCCGAGATCTCGTCTCGGCAGTCCATTACCCATACCACTAGTACCGTACCGATTAGTAGTTTGCAATAAAAAATGCTAAAAACTAAAAAGAGGGTCCTTTCCCCCTTCGCCCACCGCCAGCTCGTGTCTTACCCTCGGAGACTTTTAGTATGTCGATCTAGACACCTCAGGGAATAATTGTTGCAACTTTCAAAACTACCCGAATTATTTGTACTGATTTTGGTTGGACTTGCGAGTTGGAGTAACTGCGTTTACACTGACATATTATTCTCATTACTGTTGTTTTCAGGAACTCTGTTCTTTGATATAGCTCTTCTATTCCTTGCCAAGCCCGTGGAATTAGTACCGAATGTAGGAGTGGTTTGCTTGCCACCTCCAAACCATATCACTCCCGCTGATACCAGATGCTTTGCAACAGGATGGGGAAAAGACAAATTTGGTAAAGAGGGACGTTACCAGATTATTTTGAAGAAGGTGAGTCTTGTAATGTAGACTTAATCTGAAGGTAAACTGAAGAACAGAATAGATAATAGACTGAAGCCAAAGCCTCAGGAAAGAAGGTCAACATTACAGACATCAGCAATGTTGAAGTTGCGGTTCTCAGCTTGACGGCCTCATCAGATACTTTTTCACGTGAGCCTTAAAGCACCTGAGCCTGTATCATTCAACTTATTAGACCTTGAATCAGGAATTAAGAAACCTTTGTGGCCAGGTGGACTCACTGTTCGGTAAACTATCAGCGAGTTAAGCAATCTAGACGCGGTGAATGCATAGTGAAATTCAGACTGGAATGGACAGTGCCATACCTCCTGACAAAATGGAAAAATTATTTGTTGTACCTATAATTGCTCTCATCGCAAACTGCATCTTGGGCAGGCAGACCAAAATAATGGCAATGTCGAAGATTTAGAAGATAAATATGGCTTTAACAATAATAATAATGGAAATAACCGTTTTTCTTGATACAATAGGCACCCAGGAGACGATGGGCCCCCGAGACACAAATATATTAGATTAGCTGACCCGGCAAACTTCGTAACGCCTCAGAATCAATTAAAAAAAGAGTTGCAATTTCCCATATTTTCTCACCGTTCAAACCTTCCCTAGACCTCCACGATCATTTCAAGACCAAGATAAGATAAATTCGTTCAACGAACAGCAATTGATTTTTATATACATATAAGAAAAAATCAAATATTTACTAGAAATATTACCAAAGGAAAATAATACTAAATAATAATGTTATCAAACGAAATAAATTACTTTTTTATAGTCATATTAAACATTTCATTTGAGCGTTTCCGTGGTTCGGAGGGCACGTCTGGACTCCATGGTGCCTCGGTTGCGACCGAGAAAAGATGATGAATTAAATTTTAAGCATTTTTTATACTAAATATTCAAACCGACTTAAATAGAAAAAAGAGTAGTCGTAAATTAATGTTTAAAAATGATTGAAAAATCATTCATCGGTTCCGATAGCTCGTAAGAATATCGGTAGACACACTCCTCTGCCTTCTCAAAGACAGATATAGAAGGAGAAATTTAAATTGGTTAGGTCTGGTAGCTTAGTGGTCAAAGCATTGCCCCATTAAGGCAAAAATCGTGGATTCAAATCCCGCCTAGACCGATTCAATTTTTCTCTCTTTTATCTCAATATCCTCATTTTCCAGATTGAGGTTCCAGTGGTGGAACACAACGCTTGCCAAGCAGCCCTACGCAAGACCCGTCTTGGAAGGCACTTTAAGCTACATACGTCATTCATGTGTGCTGGCGGGGAGAAGGGAAAAGACACGTGTAAGGGGGATGGTGGATCTCCTTTGTCCTGTCCCATTGAGGTGAGACGCAGTGATGAAGAGGAGAATGTGCATTCCTGCGAAGAACTGTATGAAATGGCCACGGATTCCCAGCGGGGTGGTTAAGGTTTGAACCTACTAAAACTGCATTTCGCCTTGGGTAATTTGTTGCCTAAGGTGAGGTTGCCTTCGACATATCCGTGGCTCCTCGGCTGACCCAGGGCCATCGACAGCTTCCTCAGTTATGGAACGACCGTGTTCTCACCTTGCCCCGGATAGAAGGAGGCTTCTGTTAGGGTGACAGGCGGCGCCATCTATCACCCCCAGGCCCGCGCATGGAGGATGCAGGTCGTTGAGCGACCTCCTACGCTTGAAACGCTTGCATGCGGACTATGATGGGCGGAAGGGACCTGCATCTCCTCCGGCCCCACTCAGGGGGGCTCCTTCTCGAGCTCCTCACTTCTCCTCCTTTTTTAAACTACTTAGGTGGCACTTACTCTGGTCTATTTACGTGTGCAACACCAAGGGAGTCACACTAGTGCTGCCGACCCTATAAGAATAGAGAGTTTCTGTGCCGTCATTGTAGAAGACAAAGCAGGACAAGCCTTTTGTCTTCCCAGTGACAGCACAAAAACTCTCCAGTGAGCTCTGGCTACACTACTCACCGCCGGGAACACACGAGGTTTTTATGGTAGCGATATTCTGTAGGGCGGAGGTACTTCCCCAATCGGATTGCTCAATCGGATGAAAATACCGTCGTGTATAAGGTAATATACTTTTAAATGTCGTTTCAGGTCAACAAAGGCCGCTACATGCAGAGTGGCATCGTGGCCTGGGGCATCGGCTGTGGCGAGGAGGGCACCCCCGGCGTGTACGTCCACGTGGCCTACCTGCGGGACTGGATCGACGAAAAGGTCCTCGCGAGAGGATTCGATACCGCCAGCTATACTTTTTAGGATAACGTATGCACGTAGGCGAGCGAAGCCACTAGTTATATTGTTTAGGGTGTCTTGTGCACGTAGAGCATACGACACCACCAGCTAATATTTAGGATGTCTTTTGCACGTAGAGCATACAACACCACCAGCTAATATTTAGGATGTCTTTTGCAGGTAGAGCATACGACACCACCAGCTAATATTTAGGATGTCTTTTGCACGTAGAGCATACGACACCACCGGCTAATATTTAGGATGTCTTTTGCACGTAGAGCATACCACACCACCGGCTAATATTTAGGATGTCTTTTGCACGTAGAGCATACGACACCACCAGCTAATATTTAGGATGTCTTTTGCACGTAGAGCATACGACACCACCAGCTAATATTTAGGATGTCTTTTGCACGTAGAACATACGACACCACCAGCTAATATTTAGGATGTCTTTTGCACGTAGAGCATACGACACCACCAGCTAATATTTAGGATGTCTTTTGCACGTAGAGCATACGACACCACCAGCTAATATTTAGGATGTCTTTTGCACGTAGAGCATACGACACCACCAGCTAATATTTAGGATGTCTTTTGCACGTAGAACATTCGACACCACCAGCTAATATTTAGGATGTCTTTTGCACGTAGAGCATACGACACCACCAGCTAATATTTAGGATGTCTTTTGCACGTAGAGCATACGACACCACCAGCTAATATTTAGGATGTCTTTTGCACGTAGAGCATACGACACCTCCAGTAATTGTTTAGGATTATGTAATTTTCACGTAGAACTTTTTAATGAAAAATCTTTTTATATTTAATCTCTAGTTTATTTTTCTGTACGTTATAAGTTTCCCTGATCATACAAAGGGGAAATGATAAAACCGACCACCATAAAACCGACTTCAAAACCAAATACACTCGAGAGCAATGAATCCGGGTCACTCAAAGAATCCAAAAAATCTCGGAAAGTAAGAATGCTAGGTTAATTCAATAAATTGTATTTAATAGACAATTTAATACTCCTTAAATGAAAGTTAAAAAAATATGAGTCACCATACATTTTATTTACACAAAATTACATAAAGGAAAAAAACTGCTGATCTCTCCTTAAAACAAAAATAGGAAACATGAACTTTTTGAACTTTATGACGATTTTCTTGAATTTCAATACTTCGTATTACCTCCTCGTGCTTCCATTACTGCGTTTACGCGGTTTGGCATGCTGTACACCAAGTTCCTTATACGATTTTGGGGAATATTCTCCCATTCCTCTGTGAGAGCAATTTTGAGCTCAGGAAGCGTGATTGGGGGAGGGTTTCGTTGTTTTACGCATCTCCCTAGCTCGTCCCAAGCATGCTCGATCGGGTTGATATCCGGGCTGCGCGCTGGCCACTCCATACAAGTAATGTTCATCTCTTGAAGGTAGTCATTCACAATCCTACCTGTATGAGGTCGGGCATTGTCATGCATAAATATAGCATCCTCACCCAAATTGACCATAAATGGACCAACGTGTTCGTTGAGGATTTCTTCCACATATCTTACGCTAGTTAAAGAGCCGTTTTCTATGATCACCAGCTCTGTGCGACTTTCAGAGGAAATTCCGGCCCACACAAGTACAGACCCACCACCGTAGGCTACTTTTTCTTCGATGCATGCTTGCTTGAATCTTTCCCCTGGTCTTCTATACACTCTGTGTCTTCCATCGTGCTTGTAGAGCATAAATTTTGATTCGTCGGAGAACATAACTTTCGACCAATCTTCAATACTCCAATTTACGTGGTTCTGGGCATATCTTAGTCTTGAAATACGATGGCCACGCTCCAGTTTAGGGCCGTTTGCAGGTCTAAGGGGTTTTAAGTTAGATTCAGCAAGCCGACGTCTTACTGTCCATGCACTTGGGTTACTTCCTCCGAGGCGTCGAAACTGATTTGTGAGTTCAGTTCCTGTGAGAAAGCGATTTCGAAGCATGGTGTTCACCAAGTATCGGTCTTCTCGTGCTGTGGTACACCTAGTTCTGCCCGTTCCTGGTCTGCGTAGGTTAGAACCAGTTTCTTCGTAACGTCGGAGAACTCTTTGTACTGTTGACAGCGACACACCGACAGTCCTGGCTGTATCGCGCTGACTCCGGCCGGTTTCCACCAATGTAAGTATTCTGGTGCATTCTTCAAGTGTAAGCGACATGATTTCAGCTTGAATAATGAATATTGAGCACTATCAACCTGGTTTATGTACCAACATAAATGACAGATTACAAACAAAAGCAAAAACAAATCCTGTAATTTCGTAGTTCCATCTTCGACAGTGTTCCCTTTTCAAATTTGATTTTTTTATGATATAACTTTACAATAACTAAGAAGTTTTAATACTTTCATTTAAGGCGTATTAAATTGTCTATTAAATACAATTTATTGCATTAACCTAGCATTCTTACTTACCGAGATTTTTTGGATTCTTTGAGTGACCCGGATTCATTGCTTTCGAGTGTAGATAAACAAATGTTTACAATTTACTGAATTGAGAGATATTCGATCTGTTGGAAGTCGGTGCCACATAATAAGTAATAACACATATAAAGTAAGCGCATTTTTCTGTTATTTCAGTATTTCCCTTTGATTTCTCCAGATAATTTATGGCTCAACCGGGGAACATGCTCACTAAGAGCGCCACTTAGAACTCGTATTCAAACTGATGAAAGCCACTGTGTTACTATGAAATTGCCGTTGTTCCGTACAGCGGCTTTCATAATAACAACACAATATATATTGATTAATACGTATGTGCAGTGAAATATCATTACTATAATGTATTTTATAAATTATCATTATACTGAAATTTTAATAGAAAGTTTCTGGGCATTTGCTTTTTGAGAACGAAACGACATAACACAAATGATTGCTAATACAACTAAATAGGCGCGTTTTCCTGTAATTTTGAGGTATTCCCTCAATTTTGTTCAGGATTTCAGCATCAGATTTGGACTTCTGGGATATGAGATCACTCTGATAATATATCCTCTCAAACGACGCAAGAATAATAAAATTCCGTTCATAACTGGCTTTGAAATCGTGTAACAAACATACATCAAAAAATTATCGCGGTCGAATTGAGAACCTCCTTGGTTTTTGAAGTCGGTTAAAAATTCTCGTCTCGTGGGCTTAACCCGCTAGGCCGATTTTTAAGTATGAACTTTGTGTTAATCTATTCTTTAACCTACCGAATAGGTTTTTTAACAGTTCTTTTTCTACATTTAAGTTCCTGAATTATATTTTTTTTTGGGGCGGATATTTTAATCATGAACTGACCCCACCGCAAGGGACCACGCTACGGTACCGTATCATAACAGGACTCACTGGGCGAAATGAAAATAAAAGTATTATGTACGGCAAGATTTTTGTTTTATTTTATACATATATTTTGAGGCGAATTGTTCTGAAAATGTTCCTACCGCAGGATGACACACATGTACACACACACCCTCACGATCGCAATCAACGAACGTTTTGGCTATGTTACTCGGTAGAAATGTTTTAGCAGTTAACGGTTTCTGAGAAGCGAGGGTTATCAACCCAATTATTGTTTAGGTGTATATTCTGAGTGCTGGGACATTGGAAACAAAGGATTCCTACTACTGAGTTTTTTTGGCAGTGTTTCTCAGTAGTTGCCATGTCACGCACTGCACGGTAGGGAAAAAAATAATGACGATTCCAAACAAATTTAATATTTTTATGGAATAAATGATTTTTTGAATTTGAATTTGGAATTGTAATCTAGCCTATGGTAATCGTGCAGGTATTAGTAATTCAATGTTTTACTCAATAGCAAACTCAGAGCGCCTTTGGGAACGATTGCTTCAAGATTTTACCCTTCACTCCCACCACCTTTCTAAGCTGACTATATCAAAGTCGAAGTCAAAAATCATTTTCGTCCCGTCCGTCTTCGTGCATCATGACGAGCTTTCCACTCTTGTCGATCTACTACATGAGGACTACTTGCTAAATGGAAACTCAATCAAACAAATTGTTGTGCTTGAAAATCATTAGGAATGCACGAATTGCTATTGTCAAGCCAATGACCGGCGTTCGTTAAACTTCGTTGCTGTTTTGGTTGAATGCAAGCACTCAACGGCCGGGAGTATGTTCACGCCTGAAATGATTAGAGGAGCAATCCGTGTAGAAACTTCACCAAGATATAATTGATCAAAATGACAACTCATAATTAACTACATCACTTTTACTATTGTCACCGTTAAAATAAAACGTCTGATCTGCCTCTAAATATTTTATTTTAAAATAAAGTTTTCCTAACCGGGAACCACTGAGTCCCTCTCTAAACAAAGCGGCTATCTGCATAAGCTATATATAAAATTTATTAAATACTTGCTCTAATGCTGCCGAGCGTGTCCGTTTACTAGCAGTTGGAGTGTGGGAATCAAGTCTTTAGTTACCAGCTTTTCCGTCATCTAACGTAGGGACTATGTTAGATGACACTACCTTCCGCATCGCGACGTGCCTCCGCTTAGGTGCACCGTGTGTTTCTTCGCATCAATACCGTTGTGGGGAAGCAGTTGATCGACTCAGACACCATGGCCTGTCGTGCTGCAGGAGCGCTGGGCGAATTCTACGGCACGCCAGCATCAATGACATACCGCCGGTGTGCCAGCTGTGCTTGATCCAAGCGGTTTGGCGCGCGACGATGACAAGAAACCGGATGGTATGTCATTAATGCCTTGGAAAATGGGTAGGACTCTGGTGTGGGACGCAACATGCGTCGACACCATTACCCCTACCCATTTATCTGGCACGGCTGGCTGTGCCGGTGCTGCTGCCGCTTCTGCAGATACTCTTAAGTGGCGCAAATACTTCAATCTCATTTCATTTTAGTTTGGGGTCGAAACATTTGGGCCTTGGGCCGAGCGCCCGCAATCTCTTCAGGGAGATTACGTAGCATAATGGTCGACGTTTCTCGTGACCAAAAGGCTGACCTCTTTTTAGGTCAGAGATTAAGCATTGCCATTCAACGTGGCAATGCTGCCCACAAGAGGCATGCGATGCGAATGAATTCCACGACGCATTTTAACTTTTAGTTTTAGTTTTTTTTTTAAGTATTGTGTATATGTTGCCGCCAACTAGCTTAAGCAGCCGTCCAATTAACTGCCTAGGCAGTTTACTAAACAGCGCCATTCAATTAACGGCATGAATGGTGTTCAGTCAGTTAATTATACGGCTAGGCAAATAGCTTGGATCGATGACGTTTAACTATTTTACGAGCCATTTAATTAAACAGTTATTTGCATAGTTATAAAAAAAATAACCACGAAATCCTGATAAAATTTGGCACAGAGATAGCTTAAAACTTGGAAACGGATATGGCTACCTTTTATAGCGAAATAAGGACTTTAAGGGAGGAGGGGTAATAGATGATAAAAATTTGTATGAAAGTTTGTTATTTTTAAATATCCTTATGAAATTTGGTACAGAGATGGATTACAGCTAGGGAACGGACATAGACTACATTTTATCGTGAAAAGGGGGGTTAAGGTAATAAATTTTGTCATTTGGTAATCGCGCAAAAAGGGGGTGAATAAGGGGATGAATAGTAAGAATTTGTTTTTTTTATATCCTCATGCAAATTTGGAACAAAGGTGGATTAGAGTTTCGGAACGGACATAGTCGAGTAACGAACCAAATATAGAAGCGAGTGGAGAGGCGAGTAGAGATTGTTATAGGGACGAGTGTAGGTGTAGAGGTTAAATAAAAAGTCAAGTAGAGTCGACTACAGGGGCGAGTAGATATGTGAATAGAGAAGCCAGTGGAGAGTCGAGTATAGAGTCAAATGGAGTGCAGTAGAGAGTCGAGTAGAGAGGCGAATAGGTAGGCGAGTGGAGAGACGAATGTAGAGGCGAGTAGAGTTGAGTAGAGATTCGAGCAGAGAGGCGAGAAAACTGGCGTATGGGGAGAGTCAAGTAGAGAGGCGAAAAGAGAATCGAGTGGATAGGCGAGTAGAGAGGAGAGTACAGAGTCGAGAAAGAGGTGAGCAGAGAAGTCAGTAGAGAGTAGAGTATAAATTCAAATATAGAGGCGAGAAGAAAGTCGAGTAGAGAGTCGAGACCAGAAGCGAGTAAATAGTCAAGGACAAAGTTGAGTAGAGAGGTGAGTTTAATGCGCAATAGCGTCAGCTCAACACTAAGCGATAACCGACATCCACGCGGGCGGAGCCGCGGGCAAAAGCTAGTAGTTCTTTATGTAATTAAACCGCTTCTATAGTCAAATGCAGTTTGCGTCTGTGCGCTTACTTGTATCCCACTTAGTGTTGGATAAGGTCAATAGATGGCGTTGGGCACAATTTCGTTTAAACTACTCAAGAACCGGAACTGTGCCCGAGAGCGACACTACGGAATTACGGAAGTTCAACCTGATTGGAGTTCGCTTCGCTGACGCTCTCCTCTTCAAGTCGCCGCCGAGAACGGAGGTTGAGCATCCCAACTCCATGTTTCTTTGTGTATTTTTTTCTTAAAAGTCCTTTCTGTGGGCACGCGAGCAAGTCTCTTTTCGCCTTACTTTATAAAGAAGACGTTGGAATTCAAGAATTCAACTCATCTCATAATTTAAGTCACCGGCCGGTTGACACCTACCAGCACGTGCTCAAGAGCCACGCCCTGCTTGCAGACCACACCGAATCTTTCACGAGATGGAGCGCAGGTCAATGCCGGTCTCAGCTGTATTTTGATTTGTAGAAGCGGTCATTATATTTCTTGTTACCAATTTCACGCCTTCTATTTAGGTACCTATATGCCTACAATCTCTGTGCAAACTCACCAAAGGTAGGACTTTTTACACGTCCTACCAACCACATTGATAATGCATTGATATAAATATTGCTACTAAAGTAATATTAATTTGCATTACATTAGATAATGTGTCCTGTTCATCATACTGGTTCATAAGATGGAACACTTCAAAATATATCACGATAATCTACATAGTACATTAGTATATTATGGTACAAGTGTGTAAAGTTGGTGATTACCGCTGAGGCGATATTGAGACCCGAGCCGTCAAGCGAAGGTTTCAAGAGAGCAGAAGAAGGTAATATCAACAATACACACGTGTATCATACGACGTTTTTCATTTTACTTGCGAATAATCATAATGCCAAAATAGATATTTGCCCATGGAGTTTTCAGATAGTAAACATTCCATAACGTTAAAGACTTCACATCAATCACATCATATATCGGACGTTGTACAGTATGTGTATATATCGGGCGATGTACTAGGTACATAAATCGTTTTCTTCTTGTAGTACAAACTTGTAGACGTTTTAATTAATCAATAACTATAATTTCACCAGTAAAAACGAATCGCGCAACTTTTTAGTACTTGCAGACTGGTGGCAATTTTAATAAAAAAAAACACTAGCCACAGACTAAACAGGATGAGGTTTCTTTTTTTTCTGTGTAAAAAATGGTGAATTTACTTAAAGTTTTAAACAGAGCTAAATCTATTTAAATACGAAGTTGCATGAAATAAACAAGCAATAGGTAGGTATATTAATTCATTTGTTCTATTGAACACGATCTTTTTGTATCAAAGTTTTTTAAGAATAATGCAAATCAACCAATAAAATTAAAAAAATGTCACTATCCCATTTGTGATTTAATAACAATAAAAAAACACAGTTTGATAATAATTTTCATTATATGCCTAATTTCGGTGGATTAGAGCTACATTTTGAGCAAGTAAAATGAAAAAGGTATTCCTGATAGATTGAGGGATGGATCTAGTGGAAAACACCAAATACACTATGCAAATACTATTCGTGAGGACAACAGACATACTCAATGTTTCTGTGGCTCCTAAAATTGATACAGTTCGGGGTGAAATGAAACCAAAGGTATAGGGAAATAGTTTTTTAATTAGGGAAATAATTCCTACTGCAAGATTACACAGACTCACACGCCGATGGCAACCAACAAACGCAATGGTGGCGCGCCACTAATTCTTCGTCTACTGAGATGGTGAGACCATGAGACGATGATCCATGTACCGTGCTACCAGTTCTGTAACAAACAATAATTTGTTACATTGCTGCCCTGTAGAACATTCACGGGGTCTGTCTGGCTCTCCTTCCTTTAATAGTCCGGTCATTTTAGACAATTGAAATAAAGAAAATTCCGACAGAGCCAAATCTTCGTAGAGACCTTAGGTATACCACAAGGAATAAAGTGTCAAAAGTCCCCATCAGTCTCATGTGAGCTTAGGGACTTATTCGGGGCCCAAGGTCAAAATTTTAGGTTTTTTGGATTTTTCTCGAAAACGGTAAGTTTTATCGAAAAAGTACCTCAGAGCAAAGTTGTAGATCTTAAAATTCTCTATAAATTTTTTTCTCTAAGACCCACTATTTCCCAGATATTGCGCTTGTAAGAATCACGTTCTACATAATATGCACACATTTCACACCACCTGTGAGGTAGTGTACTCGGCGCGTTTTTTTAACGTGGTATCCTCGGTAGGCCTATTCCACGAACCTTTATGACGTTATTTTCAGGAACAATAATTATTTAATAGTATGAAGATTATTGATATGGGTTACTGAGTTTAACTGTCGTTCTAACTTTTTTTATTACTTTAATCTGACTCATACTCTTCATATTCAACTTCAACAATCATGTTTTCTTCAATTCCTTCTTGTTCTACTTCTTCTCCTTCCTGTTGATGAACGCTTCGAAATTGTTCAAATGAAGATGTATCAGTTGTCTCTTCATCAAAATCACATGAATCTTCCTCTCTTGTATTTAATTGAACATTTGAGCAAGAGACACCTTGGCAATTGGTACACGCTGGAGAACACTGCAACCCTACTTTTTTACAGCCACATTTGGCACTACAACCTTTCTTGCAATTGCAAAAAATAGTGTTAAGAAGTTTTTCTGGAGCAGGGGGCAGTAAAGTTCGAATCGGTTCCAAAGTATTATTTATCAATTTCCAACCCCAGTCTTCAGGGTTCAGTTCATTGCCTTGCCATGTCTGAACTTGATAGTATACTCGAAACAAATGTTGACTGCTGTACTGTAGCTGTACTTGCTTTTTGTTTCGTGTATTTTTTACAAATGTTAAATATCTGTACGTATCTATGCAATCAATTTTTTTTGGAGCTGCATAAATACCGGGGATACCACGTTAAAAAAAAACGCGCCGAGTACATTACCTCACAGGTGGTGTGGAAATGTGTGCATATTATGTAGAACGTGATTCTTACAAGCGCAATATCTGGGAAATAGTGGGTCTTAGAGAAAAAATCAAAGGGACCATTTTTATAGAGAATTTTAAGATCTAAAACTTTGCTCTGAGGTACTTTTTCGATAAAACTTACTGTATTCGAGAAAAATCCAAAAAACCTAAAATTTTGACCTTGGGCCCCGAATAAGTCCCTAAGCTCACATGGGACTGATGGGGACTTTTGACACTTTATTCCTTGTGGTAAACCTAAGGTCTCTACGAAGATTTGGCTCTGTCGGATTTTTTTTTTATTTGATCACTATTTTTATAGGACTTTATGCCAAAATCCACAACAGCTCATTATAACGCTCAGGAACGCATTAATAACGCGAGAAGACGGTGGACTACTACTGGTTAACAAAAAAGAAATGGCGTAAAACTAGACCAAGTTAAATGAGTCGGTTTTTGCGAACACGCGTAGTTAAGGATCTGTTTGTCATTTAGAATAAGGGGAGTGGACTTCTAAATCGAAAACTTCAAACGTATTTAATCAGATGCAAACTGAAAACAGTTTGACATATACCGTAAAAAAATCTAATTTATCTCATCACATACCATATTAAACAATCCCATATAGGCATGAAAAAATGGTGCCTGTTTGGTCTAAGAGGGCTAAGGTCCAGCCCAAGATTTTTCATTCCGCCATTTTAGTTTAGTTGAAATGTCATTTATGTCATGTCTTTCATTCCATTTATTCCTGCGCGGGAGCAAAATGTTTTCTGGGAGATAGACATTTTGTTGAGACGATATTTTGAGATTTATATGGTAATGGAACTGTTACTGGTACAATTACGTCGTGAGATGTTAATTCGAGTAGACACGTGTCTTGTGTCCGCGAGTGTGTTCTTCAAGCAAGACCAGCAAGGGCGGCTGGGGACTACACCATCGCGCGGTGGATCAGCGCCAGGGCAAGTCAACACTAAACAAAACAGTACACACAACAGTTACATACTCACAATACAAAGAGAAAATCTCTGAGCCGCCACGAGGGACCGCGATACGCGCTAAGGTGAAATATTTATAGGTTGTATTAGGATCCTGTTGTGTTTATTAGGGTCACATAGCTATAAGTGCAGCGCTGCCTTACTTTGCAGCCAAATTTTGGAGTAGCAGACGGGGTCTGGCTCCATCAGTGCCCTTACCTTGCTGCAGTCAGATTCGTCGTCTTGACAAGTGTTGTCTTCACATTGGAACATCTCCGGCGGGCAATTGTTGGATTCGTCCACGAACGAACTTGATAGAAAACAAACAATTAGAATAAACTGACCATGCTGCTGAAAAGCAACCGAAACGTCGCACAGTGAATCGCCTAGAAGAAGCTAGCTGGACAAAATTATTTCTGGTGATTTCCATATCTAAAAGAGGTTAATAAGCATAGATATATATCAATCAGTATTTTTTTTGGGTTTGAACGGATATTTAATAAAAAAACTGCGGTACTAATTGTACTTATACTTAAGATTTTATTTTTTGAATAATTTTATATATACTGTATATATCATTATCTTATAATATACCAAAATTTAAGTTATAATATATTTCAAAAACGCATAAAAATTACATCTGTTACTCATAATCATCACTATCATCAGATGAATCGTCCATAGAATAGGTAAGATCATGATTGGTTGAACTATGAAAACTGGAAACTATATTTACATTTTGTTCATTACAGATAGGTTGTATAATTAAATCTAACACTTCGGAAGGGAGTGTATAAATTTTTTTTTGGGGCAATTCTCTTAAATCGGATATCACAGGGTCAGAAGTTATCAATAGCATATTAAGTAAATCTTTATTTGTAGCTACTCGCGATCGCTTTTGTGTATTGTGTTCACGAAGCGTCTGCAGTCCTTATTCCGAGCTTCCTGTGCTTCCTCGGACAGCTGGCCTATAGGCAGGAGCGATGATTTGATTACTTCTGCACTATGCAGAAGTATTTTGTGAACACTGGCGGGCATGTAGTACCACGAATAAAGATTTACATAAAGTTGTCGAGTTTCTTGAGCTAAAATTTCAAACTTTTCAATATTTATGTCATATCCCGATGATAAAGTGCGTAGTAGAGTGCCAAATTTTTGTATAAGAGATAGATCTAACCCTGTGATACCAGCGCTGACTTCGGGATTTTCAAAAAATCTTCGCGCAGTATTCCCGTCGTTCGTGTTTCCGAAGCCTGGTTTTGGACTGTCTACAATCAAACCCATCTCACTTTTGAATCGTTTTTTTATATTCTCTGAGCGTTGCTTCACACTAGCTTTGTCTTCGTTTGCTCTGAGTTGCCATTTTTTCACATCAAGTCTATAGCTTATGTGCAGCAAACATTCAAAGCACCTAATCCAAGCGTGCAATGTAGACAAATTAAAACTAAGGTTATCTTTATTTGTCTGAAACTCTCTTGACAAATCGTTCATCATTGATGGCGTTGCTCCACAAATATAACATTTCTGTGACGAAGAAGTTTCAGTTAACGTGTTGCAAACTTTCCCGTCAATCATTGTGAGAAGCATTACATGTGTGACAGATACTTCATTTTCGTTCACCTTACACATTGTCGGTAATAAAGCATTTATTTCTTCCACTACCTTATTGGTTTCGGTGATTGTCAAATCTTTAGTTTCTTTAGAAAAAATAAACTTTATTGGGCGACAATACCTCGTAGAGGATGGTCGAGGATTCTGCCATACAATATTGCCTTTTTCGTCTCGTAATTGAAGGGGAACGAATGAAAATACAAACAAAAAATCATCACTATCATCACAGACGGTGAATTTTTGCTTGTACATACTGTGACCGGAACTTCCATCACAACCCCATTTACTGGTCAACGTTAATGATGTGCAAGGCATCAGAGAACTGACCACTTCTTGTTGTGCAGAAACTAAACGTTCTGCAGTTTTATCTAAAACTGCATGAACTTTGATTTCGGCACGTGTCTCGTTCACGTAAATATGTTCAGTTGGAGGATAACAGGCTACTTTAGCCTTTTTAAGATTATATAATGACGGAAATACCTTATGTCCTGCTTTGATGCTCCACTTCCGAGTCTGCTTATAGCTATTGCTACTTGATTTACTATCAACGTAATACGCTAAAGCTTCTTCACTAGTCAAACATCTCGGTAAACTAGTCTCAGAGTCTTTTTTTATTGCCTGGAATTTTTGTTTGCTGGTTACGTCCCTGATTTGACGTGCTACGTTTCGGTGACCTGACAATCGCGTCGACACTTCCGCAGCGTATACCAATTCTGCAGTGCTCCTCGATCGTACGAGATCATCCACGTGTCGTCTTTTTGTTTTGGTACTCAAATCATCAAACTCTTTGTTAGATCTACCAGGCCTTTGTTGGGGCTCCATAGAAGTACTTGGGGTGGATAGGTTAACAGACACATCAAAAGATATATCGACACCCTCTAGCCACTTCGAATTCTTGTTCAGAAACCGCTCTCGGTTTCTTCCACAGGCGTTCCACTTTTCAGCCAATTTTGATGAGAATTTGGAGATTACGGTCTTGATGTCTCTCAGAGATGGCTCCATAACACCATCAAAATCATATCTCGTAGATACAAACCGAAAAAGTTCCTCATTCTTTGTTTCTTTCGGGTGTTTCAATCATTCTTCAAATAAATCCATTTTTGAAATGGTGAATACTGTAATAGCAAAAAATTTAATAAAAAATATTTGTGCAAATAATTCGCAATATTTTATTTTGCCAGTTACTACTACATCCTTGAAATAATTATATACAATAGATTGCACAGAGTGTACATGGATGTACATGTGAGTTTATATCTATTAAATTTAAGAAATTGAAAAAAAAACACCACTATTTTCGAAACAATTAAAATAATAAAATTAGTAAATAAAGTTACAATCACAATTATTAACTCGAAATAAACTACATACCTTTGTGTTCACAATCCATAACAAAAACAATGGTAAAAATCTCTGTTAGTAACGTAAACAATTTTATGAAGTAGGAGTAAAAATGCAAGCAAATTCACTTCGAATTATCACTTTTTCATAAACTTACCTCAATAATGCTCCAGGTGAGGGTAGTTTCGAAAAGTTATTGCTGTACCTCTTAATGTATGGGTCTTATGAGTCGATATTAACTGATTTTTATTGGGAATTGAAGAGTGACTTTCGTCCAGCTAGCTTCTTCTAGACGATTCACTGTGCGTCGGGCTGATAAATAAATTGAATCAATAATATAAAATATTTCAAGATCTGTCAAAGGCATTCGATTGCGTCTATCATAATAATATTGATCTAGAACTTACATGTTTACTGCATGAACAGCAACATTATTGAATTAATAATACTTTAAATATATATTTTAGGGGCTCAATGTCAATGATACAGTCAGCAGAGTTTGTGGTTTTATTGGTTTTCCACAGGGTTCAATACTTGGTCCCTTATTTTTATGGTTCATATGAAAAGACCTTCCATGCTACATAAGAGATGAAAACAGTGACACAGGTACAGTACTGTGCTATAGTTTAGATGTCATCGGCTTAAATGAGTTACTACAATACCTACTATTTAATCAAATGCTCGTGTTTTACAATCCTAGTGAATGTGGTATAGGTTGCGTCATTGCATAGTTGATTGCCCCGCACCGGGGCCGTGGACACGATGCCCCGAATATAATATCGGTCCGCCCCCTCCTGGCGTTCAGGGAAAGCTATTCCGCCTCCGCTGTCACCTCTACATAATGATGTCCCTGCAAATAGAACAGTGCTAGGCAGCCTTGCTATGAAAGATTATAATTACAAACAGGACCCCGATTCAGCTAATTGTCAACCACTGACATTGCAAAAAATGCCATTAAATTTTAGACTTTATTGATATAGCCTAGCAGTCCAAAATTAAATGAAAAAGAGTTCATTACATTTTTCACTCATCCTACAAGATGCCGTTTAAATTTAGACCGTAACAGCAAAACAGTAAAGTCCAAAATTAAAAGGCAATTAGCAAAATCGGGGTCCAGATTTATTAATTTAGTTTATTTTTTTAATAATCAGAACTAACCATTAGTATAGCCTGCACAAAATTTATCTCCAGTTACAAACGGCCTGAAGGATTGTGGAAGAGTATTCACACAGACACCCGCGATGATGAATGGCATTCGAACAGTGTTCAGGATCTCGGAGGACTGTCCATTTGCTGATGTGAGCCCCCATCCAGCAACCTATAATAACAGCATACTTGATTTTTTTTTTATCAAAATTTAATTTAACTTGGTCAAACCAGTGCAGATTAATTTTGAAGAATTGGGAAAAGTACCAAAACTTGCTAGAATAATCAACAAATCCATTTTTATCATAGATATATATCTGAGTAGCTGCTTGGTGGTCTACCCATAGATTTAGATTTTTTTTTTTTGCTAAACCACACCGCCTGAGAGCGAGAAATCCTATTCCATCCTATTCCAATTCAAATCGCCCAAGCGAAAATGAGACAGTGAATGACTACAAACATGTCACTATTTTCGCGAATAAGAGGTATTCGCGTCTTAAGGCGCCCACTCACTATCAGTTTACCGGACGACGGCCGGACGATATAAATCTGTCAGTTAATCGCAATAACCCACACACTCACAGTTTCCTTAACGATTTTGGACTGACGACTAATACGATCCGATAGTGTGTGGCCGCCGAACGATTCCGGACAGTTCTAAACCGGACAGTCCTAGGCCGTCAGGGCGAACGAGCACAACGAGCCTGTCGATCGACGTTTCGTGTCAGTTTTTACTAAGATTTTATTCATTTTTTGTACATACTCGTCTATATTTCTTATGCACATAGTCGATAAGGTTCAAAATAGCGAACACCTATTTCCCACAATGATTAGCATGTACTTATATAAGAATAACGTAGTGCAAGCTATTTTCGACCTTATTGACATCACAAGAAATCTAGTTTTTTTTCTTATATTCGTGATCAGCAGCATTTATTTATGCGAAAAAACATGTAATTTAAAAAATGTCAATAAGGTCGAAAATCGCTTGCACTGTTTCGTACTCTCTATGTAACTGATATTAGACCATTACCGGCAGGCGATCGTACGACCTAAAACTGACAACTCACAACTGCTAGTGTGTGGTCGCAAAACTGACAACAGGGAATTGCCGGCGGGCCAAAATCGCTTTAGAGTGTGGGCGCTAACGGCTAAGGACTGCAGGCCGCCGGACAGATCAGGAACTGCAGGCGGACTGCAGGCGGACTGTTAGTGAGTGGGCGCCTTTAGACTGTTTTAGATCGCAATGAAATTTGAAAATTTTTATTAAAATAAATAAATTAGAATATTAAGTTAATATTATGGTGGTATGTTCCATGTCCAATTGCGACGTTACAAGACGGAATAATCCAAGTCAATACACTTTTCATAGGTAAATACGATTCTGCCAAATTTCGGCTTATAATCGGCTCGGAGAAAGATTATTACAAAAGTATATAGTTTTACATTGATATATTCAAGTAAATCTCGTGATTGTAAACAGAATTAGTGAAAAAAATATGTAAAATAGTAAATTGATTGTTTGACGCTTGACGCTAGTGCTTGACAAAGCAGTGACGTCACGAGTATCAATAGAAAACTTAATCTTTTCTTAGTGACACCGCAGTATGAATTATTAAGCTATATTCACTTGAAACCAATACTATTTACTTTAGGGAATCATTATTTACGTACAAAATTTACTTTTACCTCTTATCGCGAAAAAGGGGGTTAAAGGGGGGAAATAGGGGATGAAAGTTTAGAAACGATAATATTGTTCACTGAGTTTCTTGCTGGTATCTTCTCAGTACAACCAACTTACCGAACCAGCGAAAGAATAATTTTCAAATGATTTATTTACTTTATTTAATATTTTAACGTTCATATGTGCTCTCTTTATGTGCCTAAACTGGATAAACGAAATTGATTCTTTGATTCTGTAATTACTATTTTTTGTCTCGTCTCCAAGGCGACTATGTGTATCTTGTGTATCCTAAATCTATGGGTCTACCACGTCCTAAATTGGCCTCAGCCATCAATGATAAGCACGAGAGTTTGTCATTGAAAGCGAGGGAGAGGGAGAGAAGGAGAGAGTTAAAACTAATTCTGCAGTTATTTTGTTCTTCCGCGCCGCCTACACCTGCCACGCATCGCTCAAGTCCGTAGCCAGTTACAAATTTAGTTTATCTACAACATCAATAGAACAAACCTTTCCATAATTACCATCTTGAAGCTGCAATGTGTCGAACGTGTTATCGAAGTTGAGACATACAGGCCGGATATACATGTTAATAACGATACTTCTAGTTAGAATCAAGACCGCTATATCTTCTTGGAAGTGTGCTGCTGCACCCGCAAACAGTGTTGGTACTTTTATTTCTTTTATCTGTAAGATGAAGTGTAGAATATCGGATAAAAAAGTAGAATTTATCTTGTTTGCTAGAGGCCAAACAAGATAGTTATAAGTATCGATGACAGTTGAACTGTCACTTTATGTCATCAGACTGGGTTTTATTGGTCTGCGTCCGGGCAGAATTCATCTAGGGAGGATTATAATATATTTGTGGCAATATTCTTATGGGATAAGATTTGGGAATTTGTATACTGAAGTATAAATCTATATCATCCGCGGGGCGAAGTGTGTAACGTGATATTTTTCTCTGTTGGTCTTGTAATTGATTTCTTTGTTCCAGAGCCACCTAGAGTGTCTCATGGGAACTAGATATAATTGTTTGGCGGTGAAACTTGTAATCTTCGATTAGGTGTGTCCTAGTTCTCACGCTCGACCGGTGGATGGCGCTGGTGTCCTACAGCATATATTCTATTTTTTATTGCACTCATTTATTATTTTATTTTTACGATTTAACATTAATAAATTGAATGGGATTTATTTTCTCAGGAATTATGATTTACCAGTAAACAAGTCATAATTATAATAATTGTTGGTAATGGGTCGTCAAGTTGTCTTTGGCGACTGACAGCTAATGAGTTTGTTTATGGTATAATGAAATACATCATGATTAGCAGAATTTTGAAGATTGTTCACGAAGATTCGATGAACGGGCTATAAATATACCTGCCCCGATTTTCACCAGGACTTCTGTTGATTCTTCGTGGCAACTAGTGACCTTTGTTAGTCTTACCAAATCTCTGTGGTATAAATCTTGTAATTTGTCAATTGCTTGTAACAATTTAGTTTGGTGAAAATCTCGTCCCCAGATATTCTGGTAAGTTTTTTTTGTAACTCTGTTTAGTGGGACTGATGGCGGGCCTGTATGTGTATTAACGGCTTATGTGTGGTCTGTTTTACACAGGGTCCTTAGTTCGTGCTAGTGAGTCCTTGAGGTTGAGACCGCCTCATCTTACTCTGCTGCGTACCTTGTGGTACATTTGCTGCCGAGAACTGCTACACGGCGAGAGGTCTACCGCGACCGTCCGCGCTACCACCAGTGAAGCCAAAGGCCAGTACACTACCATCGTGTACCAGTAAATGTGTAGCTGTAGGGCCAACCATCCGTAAAATTAGTACGCTTAGTAGTGTGTACTAGAATTCACGTGCCTATAAATGTGTAGCTAGTGCTATAACACTCGTGCCTACTGTGTGTGTCCTCTCTGCCTCATTCTTCTGTATTCTGTGCCTGTCTGTCTACCTACTTGTCTGTACATATCTTCTGTATTCTGTGCATTCCTGTCTACCTACCTATCTATACATATACTTCTGTCTCCTGTGTCTACCTACTCTGTTACTATATTTCTCTGTGTGTTACCCTGTATTCTGGTTACTTAATCAAATATATGTGTGTACAACCTGATGACCAGTTGTTTTTATTGGAGCCCTAGCTTCTCTGTGTACACACTCATATAGCTCTGTAGGAAGAGTCCATCGAGGCTCGCTCAGGGGCTGATGCAGAGAACTCTTTCCCAGGGCGCCTTTTCTACAGAGCTATATGAGTGTGTGCACAGAGAAGCTAGGGCTCCAATAAAAACAACTGATCATCAGGTTGTACACACATATATTTGATTAAGTAACCAGAATACAGGGTAACACACAGAGAAATATAGTAACAGAGTAGGTAGACACAGGAGACAGAAGTATATGTATAGATAGGTAGGTAGACAGGAATGCACAGAATACAGAAGATATGTACAGACAAGTAGGTAGACAGACAGGCACAGAATACAGAAGAATGAGGCAGAGAGGACACACACAGTAGGCACGAGTGTTATAGCACTAGCTACACATTTATAGGCACGTGAATTCTAGCACAAACTACTAAGCGTACTAAGTTTACGGATGGTTGGCACTACAGCTACACATTTACTGGTACACGATGGTAGTGTACTGGCCTTTGGCTTCGCTGGTGGTAGCGCGGAAGGATCGCCTGTCCCTGCTCTCTAAGTACCATGATGACACACTTAGTGCTCATGGTGGTGTTTGGAAGACACACAAAAGGTTAGCCCTAAATTATTATTGGCCCAAAATGTACGAGGACGTCAAACAATATGTCGGGAAGTGTGAAATCTGTAAGCAGTACAAACCCGTAAACACGTCTCGTCCTGGCCTCATGGGTAGCCCGAAGCGGGTGTCGAAGCCTTTCGAAGCTATCTCTGTCGATCTACTTGGTCCCTTTCCTACTTCAAGCAATAGAAACGTGCACCTGATCGTGGTCTCCGACTATTTTAGTAAATACGTCATGTTGTGCCCTATTCGGGTTGCCACAGGCGCTGTGGTCGCGAGATTCATAGAGAAGAGTGTATTTCTTGTGCATGGAGTATGTAAAACTATTTACATGGATAATGGTCCTCAGTTTGTAAGTAAGCCTTTTAAAGATTTATTAACTAAATATAATGTACCCAATATATATTATAACCCTAGGTATCATGCTCAGACTAATCAGGCGGAAAGAGCTATTCGCAATGTTGTCCAAGCGATCTCATGCTATGTGAAGTCACAACACAAAGCATGGGACTCGTTCTTGGTTGAAGTACAGTGCGCTCTGAACACCGCAGTGAACGAAGCAACTCGTTTTACTCCTTACTTTCTGGTGCATGGTAGGGAGTTCATTGGAGATGGAGTTCTATACAGGCAGTCAGACATTGCGTGCCACCCGGCTTCTGTCGCTGTGGACGATCCATCAGCCTTTGGTGTCAAACTGAGAGAAATACAACGTATCTACGACCAGGTGAGGAAACACTTGAACGTTGCCCACCAGCGTAATGAAAAGTATTACAACCTCAGAAAAAGGCATGTGAAGCTGAAAGTAGGACAAATCGTGTACAAACGCACGTTCTACCTGTCAAACAAAGCAAAGAACTTCACTTCCAAGTTAGCCCCTAAGTTCCTTAAATGTGTGGTAACCGCCAAGCAATCCCCTCTGTTATATCGGCTGTCAGATTTAGACGGTAAGGATCTTGGTGAGTACCATATCAAAGACATCCTGAAGTATAAGGAGGAGCCGTCTCCAGTACCTAATGTCAGCGATGTTGTCACTACATAGCACTGTTTATCTAGTCTATAAAACCAGCGCTATGTTATGCTTAATCTGTACAAAATCTGTTTTCTCTCTGAGTATCTACGTGACTATAATTAATCGCATTAGGGGTTCCACCATACACCGTACCGAGTGTTTATCCCCCATTTCGCCTCTCAATTCTCCACAGCTCCTTGTAGTTGTTGGTAGTGTTGGTGTATCTGCAGCGAATAAAGGGAACATTCATTTTCTCTGTAGGACATTTGACTCTAGCTATGTAACCTAACCATTGCGCAAGTCAGTGTATAATTAGGTGTGTGGGAGGAATGTTCTTAAGTTTTGTAATTATAGTTGTCAGTTTGGGTTTGAAGTACCCAGCTGTGTGTCTATATCTATTGTAAGCATTTTCTGTTTGATGGCTGGATGGTTTTTCGATTTTGGGACATATTTCGGAATTTGGGTAGACACGTGTCTAGTGTCCGTGAGTGTTCTTGAAGCAAGACCAGCTGAGGGCGGCTGGTGACAACGCTACCGTGCAGTGGATCAGCGCCAGGGCAAGTCAACACTAAACAAACTCATCACACAGACACATACACACCTCACAGTACATACACGCCTTGGATGTTTCTGCGGGTGCTGGGGTGACATCATCACATGGGTAAGTGACTTGTTAGTGTCATATCAGGGTTAGATTTAACTATTTGCAAGCGCTGCGTTACTTGCAGCCAGTTGCGAGCAGCAGAGGGCTGTTATCTCCAACATATTTAGTGATAATTTGAAAGTAAACTAAGCAAGTGATTAAGTTATAATGGCAATAAAGCTGCACAAAGCGCGTTTGGTCCCTTTGGATCTTCATTCAATCAACTAATCATAGATTATATAATAGTAGATTGTTCAACAAGGGACTAAAACAAGCCATAATGACACGAGATGTTTTAGCTACCCGAGCGAAGTGTTCAGTCTCACGTTAAACACTCTACTTTTGATTTTGAATGCGATGAAAAAAACGACGTTCTATACAAAATTATAATATTAATGATAACAAAGTTTCCTAAAATTACGTATCAATCGTTAATCTAACCTAAGAAAAGTTCTATTCAAAATTCAAATTGCAAAGAAATTTGTCCCGCGGTTTTTTAGGCTTCAAATGCTTGCATATTTAGCCAACAGATTCAAACTTGAAAAATAATTTAAAACTAATTGGAAATTCATAATAAAATGAGTTAATCCTTAATACTTACATAATAATTAATTAAATTAATATGATTTATCGTGTTTCACGAAATTAAATGGGTCTTTTAGATTTTTCAAATGTAATTTTCAGGTTATTTCTATAGGTACTACAATCACTAAACAATCACTAAAAAGGTGATAATCCTCCCATTCACAAACACCGTGATTGACTGTTTAGGAGTTTTCAAAGTAAATAAAAAAAAAATACTTTAGTCCCTAGAATTAATCTCTAGGGACTAAAGTAATTTTTTTTTCAAGGATCTCTAGTCCCGATATGCAGAGACTAAAGTAACATTTTAAGAGCATGAGAAGTGAAAAACTAGTTAATAGGTTCAAAAAACGCGCAGCAACCTGCCCTTAAATAAGGTACTAAGGCAGGCTCATGAAGTCCTGGCTTGACGAGGGTGACATGCGTGTTAATAGTCTCACTAACATGGATGCCCAAGAACTTGCGTAATGAAGGAGGGAGAGCCGGAAAACGGACCCTGACCTGCGATCGGATGCAATCAGGCTTATGTCAGGTTGTTGTTTGTGTTATCATCACAGCTTGTCCGTTACTAAATCGGTGGTTGAATCTGGCTACTTGCTTGTTTATGTGCAAGTACCCGCTGCTGCCAAAGATTCGACCCTCGAATATTTATGCCGGCAGCCCGACTTGCCATGGTGTAAATGTTACGTGTATGGACTGTTCTACTGCTACACTTTGGGCGCTTCACTCAGACTCCACGCAATAGGACCTCTCATACATGTATGTTAGAAATTTTTAGACGTAGTTGTGTTTACATGGCTCCACTAATTTACAACTCATTGCCATCGTCGATTCTAGACCTGCCTTATAAAAAATTTTGTGTTGCATTACATTAATGGTTGGTGGACGAGACATTTTATACAGTGGAAGACTTTAAAAAAATATGCATGTCGTTCGTACCACTGCAGAAATGCGCTGTAGCCGCCGCTGTGCTCTTATTGTGACTGCAATATTATTAGATTTTAAGTAGTTATTGCTATGTTTAATTATCTATGTTTGCATGCCAACATTATGGCGAAATGTGCTTGGACTAGATATAGTTACTATATTTTATGTTACCATCTCTCATTGTACCACATTACACGCAAACGAATAAATGAATATGAATATGAAAGTCCTGCCGTTAGTCAAAGGTATTTTTAATAGTTACTTACGGCAGACTTCTGCGCATCGAAGTCTCTTTCGTCATCCCACGCTCGATACAGCTTCCCGCCAGCCACCATGAAGCCAGCTGCGGGCAGCAACTTGCTAACGTCCGACCAGAAACAGTGAGCAGCTGTAATCATCAGTGTGAAAATCTGTAGGAATGAAATGCGGATGTTTCACCGTAGACTTCCAGAGATATTACAATACAAGAATATAGCCATACCAGATATAACAAGTTTGTCCGAGACCAAGGATCCCCCGCAAATCTGCTCAAATTCAGGCGTCTTGATTCGGTAAATGCCTACATGCCATGGTATCTCCCCTCGTTTGGCTGGTTTCCCATCAATGATTAGCTGAAGACCAAATGGTGTCAACCGACCACAATCTAAAAAAACAAAGTCTTTTTAAGAGTCATATTATGTTAAGACAATATAATCCTAAGCGTCACACTTGAGTCTTTAAACGTGTTTAGAGATATTGCGTTTTTGACAGCCTTTTATCGTCTCTACCACGATGAATGTTCCGAGGGCCTGCAATTACCGTACATTTTTGGATACCGATAAAAATACGGTATTAGATATTTTTACCGGTAAACCGATAATGAGTATATTATTATTTTTTGCATTGAAATTGAAGTAAGGTTTAAATACGTAAAACAAATAAGTATACTACACAGATATATCCAAGTATTTTGTATATGTTTAAAAATGTCGGATAAAATGTCCTCTAATCGTTTTTTTTTTTATAAAGAATATTAGCAATCGAAATTACTAATATTCCCTCTAACCCCTCCAACTAAGCTAAATTGCTTGTGCTAGGAGTGGGTTCACGTCGGTAGTGTAATGGCCAGGATTCGAACCCGGGACCTCTCGATCGTAAGGCCGACCCCTTAACCACTAGATTAATAGAAGCATATTTTGTCAATAATCAAAACGTAGAAGCTGCTGTATTCATTGCCGCATGTCTCGTCACGCTAATGTAGCTCCAGCGTTTCGATGATTGACAAAATATGCTTCTATTAAGGCCATTTTTTTACGATTGGAAGGCTTGTTACCTGAAATTCTTAAATGATAAGTAAAACGAATTTTCTCAGCTTACACTAACAATGAGATAAAGATTTACATCAAAGTCGGAATTTGTACGTAAAAATCATTTTTATTTATCAATCAATTGGCCCACAACAGTTCACTGCTGGACAAAGACCTCTTCAAAAATGCGGCATTTTGTCCAATCCTCCGCCTTCCGCATTCAGTCTGCCCCCAACAAGTTAGACTGATGATACCTTCCGTTTGCCTTCTCGTGGTCTTCACTCTAGGACTCATCATCTCCAACGGCCATTGGTTCTTGGACAGACGTCCGTCCCATTGCCACTTCAGCTTGCTTATTCTGCGAGCTATGTCGGTAACTTTGGTTCATTGTCGGATGATGTCGTTTCGAATTCTATCCTTCAGGGAAACTCTAAGCTCAGCTTGCTCCATAGCCCGCTGCGCGACTTTTAGTTTATGGACTAGCCCTACCGTAAGTGTCCACGTTTCGGCACCGTAAGTACAAGTAGGACGCACTGGTTCAAGACCTTTGTTTTCAGGCATTTCGGTAGGGGAGAAGAGAAGACTCGATGTAGTTTGCGAAATGCTGCCCAGCCCAGTTGGATCGTACTGGCTCCATTCTTTTCTTTCTCGCAGCAGATTTTACCGAGCTGGATTACCTGATCCAGGTATACATATTTTTGGATAACTTCGAGCGGCACCCCTTCGATGGCAATCGGTCTCGGTGCAACATGTTCTTTGAACATAATCTTGATTTTATGCAAGTTTACACCGAGGCCGACGCGTCGAGAAGCTCCATTTAGGCTGTGTAGCTGTGTTCGAAACCCGGCTGGCTATGGTGGTAATTTTTATTTACTTTTCAATCAATCCTTATCAGTAGGAAGTGGGTAGGATTGACCAAAACAAAAAAATACCATTGTAAGGCAACGTTTTTGGCTATTTCTGCCATTCCTAGTACTCAAAGCTTCCCACATGAAATAGGATCGGCAAATACGCACAATAAAAAAATTGGACTTTTCACATTTTTCTTGCTGACTTTGCCAATACCATACCGATTTTGTCAAAACCTTTGCAGATCAAAATATCTCAAATTGTTAGAAATAGACTCCTAAGAACATTTTGCCGAAACTACAACGATAAAGGAACCTCCTCTTACTGCCGCTTTTCAAAAACGATTATCAAACGAGATAAACGTGGAAAGTTGAAACATTAAATTTAATAAACCACACATATGTATGATTCATTTCGGATTCCGACATAAGTATTACGAAATATCAATTGTTAGGACTAGAACCCAAAAAAAAATAGAAATATAATTTTGGAAAACAAGTTTTCTCAGGATATAACATCAACAATTATGCATTACAAACTTCAAATGGTGATGAACGATAGGCAAATATTACCACGTACAAATAGTACAAAAACCAATAATTTAATATCAAATTAATTAGATTTTTAGTGCCAACGATAGGTGTGTTTATGGACATGTCCAAAGCCTTTGACTATGTCAGGCACGATCTACTATTGGATAAACTATATCGATATGGTGTAAGAGGTAATGTTTACAACCTACTGAAATCATATTTATCCAATAGACAACAAGTGGTACATATCTCCAATATATGTCTTAACACAAAAACTGAAAATATACATCAGTCAGATCCGAGAATTGTTAAATTTGGCATTCCGCAGGGTAGTGTGCTTGGGCCTTTGCTTTTTATTACCTATATTAATGACCTACCTACAACTACGACATACAATATGACCTTATTTGCTGACGATACCACTATTCTTTATTCAAATAAAAATATGACATCACTCCAAACTGACATCAATAATTCAATTAACTCAATTATGCAATGGCTACAGGTGAATAATTTAAACATTAATGCTAAGAAAACTAAAATATTAAATTTCAGACAGAGAAAGATTGAATCTCATATAGATATTAATTGTAAAAGTCAAAAAATTACAGAAGACAATGTAACTAATTTCTTAGGAATAAAAATTGATAATCAATTAAATTGGAGCGCCCACATAGACTATGTTTGTAACAAGGTCCATCAGCATGCTTTTGGGCTCTATAGATTAAGAAAATATAGCGACTACGCCGACAATAATAACAGCATATCATGGAATGGTCTCCTCAACACTACGATACGGAATTATATTCTGGGGGAATGCCACTGACTGGCTACGTGTCTTCATAGCCCAGAAACATTGTATCAGAGCCATATTCAGCATCGAACGTACAGATTCATGTAGGCCATACTTTCAAGATTATAAATTATTAACTGTGCCCTGTATTTATATATTAGAATGTGCAATATTCACAAAAAAAACATTTGGAACTGTTTGAGAGAAGAACAAGGATACGCCACGTTGAAAAGCTATGTGTCGTACCTTGTAAAACGGCCTTAATGCATAGAAGTTTTTTTTGTATAGCTCCTCATATTTATAATAAATTACCCAAGGAGCTAAAAGATCTCCCGAATATAAACCTCTTTAAAAGAAGACTGCAAAAATTCCTGCTCCATAAATGCTATTACTCATTGCACGAATACTTAGAGGATAAATCTTGCGAAACATAATAATTTTGACATTGTTGACCTCATATTTGATTATTAAATATTACTATGACATTATTAATTATTACTAAGATATTATGAATTATAACTATGACATTCAGAATTATGTAATACATATTATTATTGATTTTTTGTGATAACCTTCTCTCTTTTTTTTAGACATTCCAATTTTGCGTGTTAATGTATTTATAAATTTGCACACCTATCAAAGGTAATAAGCAGAGCACTTGCACTCTATTATGTATTGCCCAACTCTTTGTATACCTGTTTTATGCAAATAAAAATAATTTGAATTTGAATTTAAGTTGACTGCATTGTATATTACGATTTACATTAAATAAATTCTAAATATTCTTTCATAAAAATCCGGTAAAAATTACCGGTGAATTACCGCCTTTCAATTTATATTACCGGTCAATTTCGCCCACAAACGGCATTTTACCGGTAATACAGTAAACCAGTAAACCGGTATTGCAGGCCCTAGTTTCGATGAGCTCTTCCCATTAGTCACACCCTCTCCTTTCCTACAATATATGACAACACATGCAGGGCTTAGATGTCACCCGCATACGGTGTAGAATATTCCACCAAGACACAGAATAGATAATAGTACTAGCGTACAGAATGGAAGCTCACCCCCTCCCACCGATTTCATTTCCTCTCCCCGCACGTCAAAATCAAGGGCGCTTTCATGGGCGCCTAAAACAAAGGCTGTCGCCAGTAAAATGTGTAGTTAGCTGTCGCCAGTAAAAGTTCGGCTAGCTTCGGTTTTTAAGGCGTCCTCTCTTTCACACATGACTATAGTGAAATTTAACCCTCAAATGCATCTTGCCTTTTTGTATAAATAACTAATGAACTACACATAGTAAGAATATTTGTACTTTTTCCACAGTATTTATTGTTGAAACTGACCGGTTTCGCCTTATGGTAACTTCAAAAGTTTACATTGATGTTTTTGAAATGTTCCTAATCTTAAACACTAGAGGTGTTTACGACTAGAAATGTTCATAAACATTGCGAAACTGGTCAGGTTCAATAATAAATACTGTAGAAAAAGTACAAGTGTTCTCAATATGTGTAACAACAAGTTCAACCAAGGGTCATCAATGAACAATATAAAAAAAAACTAATGAACTGGGTGCCAGGTTCGCCCAGGAATAAATTCATGAAAAATCTTATCAATTATAATAATTTTCATATACCTAGTCTGGGTTTTTTTTAGAAAATAACTCTAGAACTAGCATGTTAACTGTCATTATGGTGGACCGATATTGATTATAGGTGTATTATTTTTTTAACATTATAAAG
Source organism: Eilema caniola (assembly GCA_949126895.1). Taxonomy (NCBI): domain Eukaryota; kingdom Metazoa; phylum Arthropoda; class Insecta; order Lepidoptera; family Erebidae; genus Eilema; species Eilema caniola. Next base: position 17,949,523 of record OX421485.1, on the reverse strand, counting down.
ATTATAACTCAAAAGCATATGATGCAGATTTAGATTAGTATAAATTCTAGGGTTAAAAAATGGGCGGTACCTGGCAATGACGGAATCCATGATGGACGACATTAATTGTGATACATTCAAATCGAAAAAAACACCCACACTTCATAGGCGTGAGCTGTCAAAATAATGATTCTTAAATTTTATAAAGTATAGAGCGGTTAAAACCATTTGTTTCTAAAAAACTTCCGTTTCGTATAAATTATAATTGATACTTAAATAAATTAACACTATTAAATTAAAGTGTGCTCAGCTGCCATTTTTCTAATTTCCTACTCGCCGTTGACAATTCTAAATAAGTATTAGGATAGTTATTACAAAAACCGGGCATAAAATCCGTGTCATTCAGTTGAGGTTCTGAAACCTTGGTACGTAATAAAAACACCATTTATAAAGAAATGTTCTACCTCACCCTTGGCAATGGAGCATTAATTACTAAGGGATAAATACTAGTAGTTCTGTAAAGAGTTCCAGATCATTTTTTTGCATCTGGAGATCAAATCAGCTATCCTCACTTATATTTCTTTTATACGATACGTATCTTCATTTTATAGCTCCCTGGATATTTCACCAATAAATATTGTCAATCCGTTCTTAAAAAAGCCACAACAAACGTCTCCGCCTTTTCTCATGTCTTTTTTTTCACAACTACCTGTAAGGAATCATGTTCGGATATTTCAGCCAAAAATCATCAATATCCGTTCATAAATAACGCGATTCAAAAAAAGCTCTAGGCAAAAATGATGTTTTAAATTAAAGAAAATGTATGCCATGTTTGGTGACAATCGGTTAAGAAATGTGCCCTATAGACCGAACGGAACGGAGACTATTTATAGTTAATGAAAAATTTCACGCGGGCGAAACCATGATCAACAGCTAGTTTTTATAAACACAATCGGTTTTAATTACTCTATAAACATATCAAAGTCGTGTTGTAGTATTGTTTTGTTATTTGTGCCAATTCTGTTGATTGACAGGACCAAAATGTATCGCCATATTCTTTTCTTCCGAAGCGAAGAAAAAGATGGAAATACGTTTTAATGTAAAAATCATTAATATGACTTTTTGTAACAACAGGATTGTCGCCTCCGTCGGATGTGACGTAAATCATGACACCAAGGGATAGAGTGAGAAAAATCACGCTATCTCACTCGAAAATTAGCTCAAATTTCAAATAGTGCCATCCATGACATTTCTAATTTTCTCACACATCAACACTACTGTGCATGTATACGAGCTATGTTTGCAGTAATTACAACACGATTGTTTTATACATTTTTTCGAGAGCTTCCGAGGTGTGACCAAGAAAATAGGATGTTCAGCGGCTTGTTTCTTGGAATTCTTTATCAGCGCACGTATTTCCTTCTTCCACCAGTCGTATTTTTCTTATGGTTAAAGGACGTAACCGCAACTGCGTCGGCCAGAGCCTTGGCTACCATCTACTCCTAAAACTGCACGGCGTCTCCTTAGATCTCAATTACTGGTTTACTGGTGTTCCATGAAGGCTCCCTTGAGTGTGGGAAGGTTTTTAAGAATAATAACATTTATATTACAATAATGGCTTGCTTAAATTGAGCGACTCACTAAGGTTTCTTTGTGCAATACAATTGAAGACATACGACGTTTGCTGATGGAATGTGTCCGGAATAAAGATGAACGCGATCTGCTGCTGAACGAACTTAATCTAAACAAACTGGATATAGGTCTCATACAAAAGATCTTAGCAAGACCAAAATCGGAGAAGGCTATGAAGCTATGTCGTTTGGCTCTGGTGGTGCAGCAGTGAATTGATTCAGTTCATATATTATTATTGTTTCTAGCTGTTGCCCACGGCTCCGCCCGCGTTGATGTCGATTATCGCTTAGTGTTGGGTCAACGCTATGTTTCGTAAATAAAAGTAGCCTATGTTACTCTTTATTACATCAGCTACCTGCCAATAAAAGTCCCGTCAAAATCGGTCCAGCCATTTCAGAGTTACGCAACAAACAGACAGACAGACATACAAAAATTGTAAACAATGTTATTTTGGTGTATGTACTGTATTATATTCATAATATGCATGTTGTAACGGTTCGGTTATTTCAATATTACAAACAGACACTAATTTTATTTATATGCATAGATGTATAGATGTTATGTATTTTTCAAATTCTTTTATACTATATTATAATATATGTACCATGTTTAAAAGTACGATGGGGTTGGCATATCATACTTTTATCGCATAAAAACCCCCAATTAAAATATAGATTTAAAAAACCTGGCCAAGTGCGAGTTGAATAGAATAAAATAGAAAGCATAGAACTACACAACAGAGATACACAATCTGTGAAATTTTCAACTGTCTAGCTATTACGGTTCTTGAGATACAGCCTGGTAACAGACGGACGGACAGCGAAGTATTAGTAATATGGTCCCGTTTTTAACCTTTGGGTACGGAAACCTTAAAAAGGAATACTCAGGTTTCTTTTTTTTCCGAGCTCCAAGACGAAAACTGCGTATGCAAACGGGGCACGAGTTAGGACTAGTTAGGAGTCTAAATATGACGATGATAATAATGATAGTCTATACAGAAACTATTATAACCACCTGGTGTGCAGCGAGCGACGTGGTTCCATCTGCCAGCTATACACTTCATGTATGAGAGGTTCTCAGAAGAATAGTAGAAATTGCAGACGGGTTCCACCACAGTCCCAGACGCAACATACTGCTTGCAAACCGCCCCTGAGCACATGTAACGGATGCTGGGGTTTGCATTTAACTTGCAAAAACCTAAAAAGATTAGACTGGTTATTGACACTATCATCAGCAGTTTATGGAGGCTGGTCCAATCGAGCAGTGCGACAGGGGAAGTACCTCCGCCTTTCAGAATACCGCGGCCATAATAATAATAAACAAATAAATAAATATACCACAACATTTCACACAACGCTATCTAGAGCCATGATAAGCATAGTTTAACTAGCTTGTACATACATAAGGTCACGCCTTTTTCCCATCGGGGTAGGCAGAGACCACTTCTTCCCACTTGCTACGATCCTGACACACCTTTTCGCTTCTCCTACTTTCATAAGCGTTTTCATACAAGCGCGTCGGTTCTGGGTACTTTTGACCTGGCCTTTACTCAAGACGTCTTCGATTTGATCAAAGAACGTAATAATAACTAGCTTGTGTTGCGAATAAACATACTTAGATACTTTTTTTTGTGAATACATACATAATATACATAGAAACACCCAGACCAATGCAAATATACATATTCATGCATGCAAATATTTACACTGAGCGGGAATCGAACCCGCGCCTCCTGCGTAGCAGCCGCGTTCAATACCGCTACGCCACAGAAGCGGTCTGTATCTGTAATAACCTCATGTTGTGTTCCCGGGGTGAGTAGGGTAGCGAGAGCTCGTTGGAGAGTTCTTGTGCTGTCAGTGGGAAGACCAAAGGCTTGTCCTGCTTTGTCTTCTACAGTACCGGTACAGATACTCTCAGGGTCGGCAGCATGTGACTTCTCTGGCGCTGCACACGTCTATAGGCCACGTGGGCCGTGTGCTTGTCTGTCTCCTCGGTGGGCTAAGCTACCTAGGAGCGGTTGCCATTTAAATATATGACCTTAATTAACTTACGGATGCATTTAGTTATGGTCTGTGACCATATTCCGTTAATACAGAGCACATTTTGAGTTGCACTATCGCCCTTGTCATAACCTAACTTCGTCATCGAATAGCCTTGTGCACAACTCACTCTAAGTACAAAGGACTGTAGCTTTTCACCGGGAGTGCCTTTAGGTTCACTCAACACTTCGTACGTGCCGTGGACGGGGAAGGGGGGAAGAATACATTCCTGAAATTAATAAATTCGATATAAGTAATCAGTCTGTGAACAAAGGAGCTTCAGATTCACTATCATTCATAATTTTTGAAGTGAAAATTTCTTTAGCGGCGTTGGATGGGTAAAAGTGTTAAACTCGCGTCAGGATTACTTGACCTTTGAACCGTAACCGATCACTGACGTCATAAAACATTACAACAGCTACAGATTGTTTATTTTGTTAGGTGCGTTAAGAATCTTATTTTTTCTTTTTGTAATTCATTAATTTCTTCTGACAGAAAATTAGTGATAGGTTCTATGATTGGCGCTATATTATAGGTATGGTATAGTATGGTGTGTTCTTTTTATATTTTTCTCTGTATACAACGAGGAAAGAAAGAAAGAAAAAGTTTTCACTTCTGCCGGCACTCCCGGAGTGCAACCCGTCTTTTTTTTAATAGGAAAAGTATGAATCGGTTACACGGGGTTAGAACCCGCGATCTTTGCCTTACAGGGGCAATGCTTTGTCCACTAAGCTACCAGACCTCGCCATAACTAATCCAAACTTCTTCTCTTATTTTATTTCGATTTGAATACTTGGCATGCAAAATGCTTTAAAATTTCATTCAAATCATTCATCATTTTCAAATAATACCAAAATTGCGCGGATAGCTTTTGGTACAGCAAACCCTGACGCTGTATAATCTCCGATGCGAAGAACCGCAGTATAAGAAATCATTAAAGATACAGCTAAATGCGAAATCGATAACATATGTGTCTTGACCCTAATATTGAATATTTGATATTTCATAATAATGCTATGAATGAATGAATGAATGATAATTTATTCGAACGAAATACGGTACATTATAGTTACAATGGTATTCGGTTATTAAAATAGGTAGCTTAACGTATTTCACCAAAATTGGCATGTAAAATTTCAAAGAATATCAATTAATTTTAAAGAATGGAAGAGGTTTGCAGGAATGTAAGGGTTTCACACCACATATTACCCTCAAACATTTATATGCTAAGCTAAGTATATGTCACCGACTTCAACATAACAATTTAACGAGCTCGGTTTCGTTTTTTTTATCTAACATTATTTTTCTTAGCGAGGTTTCACTTTATTTATAAAACGCGGAGGTTGATGTTAGTAAAAAATAATGTATATATTTACCCTAGACTGATGTACAATTGGGTCTTCTGATTTCCATATGTCGCTAGGATGGCAACACAAGTGGAGATCTGAAGCGCAGAATCCGTTGCTATTTCTGGTAAAAAGGTATTAATTTTTAAGGCATGTTGATAAAACTTTTATACCGCCATTTTATAACTAAATATTCTAGGACATTCTACACATAACTGTGGTAATTGGTTGGTTAGTTTCATTGTATGTGAGATGATATAATAATAGAACAGAAGGTTCCTTATTCCGAGGCGGTGGCGCAACGCGTCCATTTAGCCCCCGTCCCCATACCCAGGGGCTAGATGGGGACACCGTGGTCACCTCATTTGAAGGGGACCAGCTCAAAAGAGATCCTTCGTTACCCGTGTTACTACCAGTCTTACTGGCAGTAGTAACACTGGTAGTTTTTTTTGCCCGTGGCACAGGGTCGGCCGGGGGGAGAGAAATATATCTTGGCAATCTAACCACTGGACATCCAGAGACGGCGTGCGTTTTAATCGGTTCGAGTCCGACATAACCACTTTGGTCGGCTGTAACAGCAGTGGTGGAGGGTCGTATCCGTGGAGAATTTAAACAATGGTCCTTACTGAATCTCAAATACAGGAACTCCATTAGCGGTGGTGTGATACTGAATCTCAAGTACAGGAACTCCATTAGCGGTGGTGTGATATTTGTGGCAGAGAAAGAATGGCACACATTCGCCGATGCTACCGTCGTCCAGGGCGCAGGAGACTTCTTGACTGCCTAAACATAAACAAAAGGTAATAATAATATAGCTAATTATTTCGTGCCTCCACAACGGGGTCAGTAAGAGCTAAGCCCCACTTGGGCGTTGCGCTGCGTTGCATCGCGTCGTCGCATCGGAACAACGAATTGTATGAGCGTTCCCTCTTGCGTTGCGTTGTCGCAGCGTCAACGTAACGCAGATGTGGGAATAATTTTGCGTCTATACACAAACGCCCGTCGTCGCAGCGGAGCTTCGACAACGCAGCGCATAACCCTATCTCCCACTTCGTCTTTTGTCTGTCGCCGAAACGTCGCGCGCGACTACGCAACTGTCTAATAGGGCATGTCATAAAAAAATATATGGAAAACGACGCAACGCAGCGCAACGCACTTATGGTACCTCGTTCTCACAGTGACCTTTCGATCTTATATTAGTTATCAGGACCCCGATAGCGCTAATTATCAACCACTGGAAAAAGTATCATTTAATTTAAGACTTTATTGTTATGCGAATGAAAAAGTGTAATGAATACTTAGTATTTAATTCTGGACTTTAAATAAGACCATACCAGTAGCGTGTAAAATATAACGGCATTTTTTGTCGTGTCAGTGGTATGCCAGAGATTGACAGTTAGCGGAGTCGGGGCCCATTCATAACACATTTACAAGTTATACAAGGAAGACCGACTCACATCCTTAGAGCGTGATAAACAGAGAAACTTTGTGAAATGATCAAAGGCTTTATCAAATTCTTAATAAGAGCTTGAATGTGGTGTTTGGCAGGGAGGCCTTACTTCCCTGACCGAGACTGAGTCAATAAATTTTAGTGCGAAGTGTGGAGCTGTTGCTTATGTTTTACTAAAGGTTCCAAGTTAGCGGAAAATTCCGAAAGTCTTACCCTAAGGTCTGGTTCCACTTCAAGTCGGTTTCTACGTTATTTTTTTAAGGTAAAATAGTTTGAAAACCCACCATCATTTGAATTAATATACGATGCGTCGATCGATATAGTAGGTTTTTTTAAAGGGCGAGAATGGTGCAACCCCGTTTTCTATTTTGATGGCCCGGTACCGGGTCACGACCCGGCAAAAAGGAAATGCTGGTGTAGAGAAATAGCTTAGATAATGAAGTAAAATAGCTTACCGGTAACAGCAGGTCTTAGTGTAGCCTCTATAGGTTCCACTTTCGTGGTCTTCGGTTCCACGGTCATCAGTTCCGTTGGCTTTGTAGGCGGCGAAGTCTTTATGAACCGTTCTAGTAGCGAACTTATGTAATATTTATCATTAAGTGCACTGCCGTGAGCTGCTGCCACGAGCAGTAGAACATTTAAAGCTTTGAGCATCTGAAAATAACCAATACACAACATATTAACACATTAAATTAATGTTTCCCAAACATTGTTCTGCCATGGCCCGGTAATTTTCACACTCACCTTCGTAATCTACTAAATACTTTTTTATGGGTTAAAAAAGTAAAGCTGTAAGCTGGTTCCATTAATAATATACATTTATTAACAGTAGATTTTATTTATGAATACTAGGTACATTCAATATTTTGGTATCACCTATTTAGTCACAAATTTTTTTTAGTGCGAAGTATGGAGCTGTTGCTTATTTTTTACTAAAGAATCCAAGTTTACGGAAAAGGACGAAAGTTTTATCTTAAGGTCTGGTTCCACTTCAAGTCTGTTTCTATATTTATTATTAAGGTAAACTAGTATTGAAAACCCAGCTTCATTAAAATTAATATACGATGCGTCGATCGATAGATGGTGTTATTTTAAAAAAAGGCGGGAATGATGCGACCCGTTATTTAATTTTGATGGCCCGGTACCGGGTCGCGACCCGGCAAGTGGGAAACGCTGTATTAACTGTTTGAAATTGAATGGTGCTGTTTAGTTAATAGCCTAGGTGGATAATTGAACACCTGACTTACCAAGTTATTTAAAAAAAAGGCGGGAATTGTTTGACCTGGTATTTAATTTTGATGGCCCGGTACCGGGTCGCTACCCGGCAAGTAGGAAACGCTGTATTAACTGTTTGAAATTGAACGGCGCCGTTTAGTTAATAGCCTAGGTGGATGATTAAACAGCTGACTTAGTAAGTTATTTTTTAAAAAAGGCGGGAATTGTGCGACCTTGTATTTAATTTTGATGGCCCGGTACCGGGTCGCGACCCGGCAAGTAGGAAACGCTGTATTAACTGTTTGAAATTGAACGGTGCCGTTTAGTAAATAGCCTAGGTGGATGATTAAACATCTGACTTAGTAAGTTATTTTTTTAAAAAGGCGGGAATTGTGCGACCTTGTATTTAATTTTGATGGCCCGGTACCGGGTCGAGACCTGGCAAGTGGGAAACGCTGTATTAACTGTTTGAAATTGAACGGTGCCGTTTAGTTAATAGCCTAGGTGGATGATTAAACAGCTGACTTAGTAAGTTATTTTTTTAAAAAGGCGGGAATTGTGCGACCTTGTATTTAATTTTGATGGCCTGGTACCGGGTCGAGACCTGGCAAGTGGGAAACGCTGTTGCAAGTTGGCTGCAATATATATGTCTATAAATTATCGGCCTGATGTCCAGCCATTTGATTAAACGGCTAAGCAAATGACTTGGATCTGTCGCTTAATCAGCCGTTCAATTAACAGCCTAAATGATGTTCAGCCATTTAATTAAACGGCTAGGCAAATAGCTTGGATCGATGATGTTTAACTACTTGCCTAGCCATTTAATGAAATAGTTAGAGAAATGACTTATTTTGCATGGTTATAAAAAAATAAGGCGCAGCTATTACAATAAACCTATCTCTAATTTACAGATGTAAGTATATGTATGTATATATGTAATTTCCTATCTTATTTCGAGGTACTGCCCCATCTTACGATTGGCCTAAGCATTAGCCAGCCAAGTTGTTAAATGATGTAATAAACGATACGGTTGAATATATATTTTTCTTTTTCACATTCAGGCCGTTAATTGAGTGGCGCCGTTTAGTTAACTGCCTAGGCAGTTAATTGGAGGGCTGATTAAGCTAGTTGGTGGCGACACATCGATGACGTGTAATTATTTGTCCTTTATTTACACGTCATTTACACACCTTACTTACGTCACCTTACAGCACAGATAATATTATATAATTCTTATACAAATGCACAATCAGGAACTAAAAATGGTTACACTCCAAAATTCGAAAAGCAGGCAGGCAGCTTTTTAGTTCAAGAGTTATAACTAGATGGCGACATTGTTTTGGCATTTTCTATTTTTTTGTAAAAAAATCACTTATCAAAAATAAAAACATACGCTAAACACATTATTGAGTATGACTGAATAAAACTGTAAATATTCTAATCTATATTCATTCTGCCAGATTCTGCAGTAATTGTAAATTTACAGAAATAATGCACTATGCCGCTAGATAGCACAAAAATAAAATAATAAATTAATAGCACTATTGTCACACAATCTTTATTTATTACATTATCAGTGAGTTTTATATGCTTACATTATCATGTGTTTAAGTTCTGAAATAATTTTCGTGCTTCTAAGTCAGCAAAAAAGCGTTTTAACTTTTTTATTTTTTTAAATGAGACTACTAGTGCCATCTATTCATTTTTGAGTATTACTAAAGATGTTTTCTTAGGTTCGGTACCCCATGCTTACAGTGTCCATATAGTAAACATAATTACACACAATTTTAAATTACGTTTGACCCTAAAACCGATGGATGAAAAATACTTCATGAGAGATGCAGCGACGCAGAGATGTGAATGTTAAGATCCCTGGTGTGACGAGAATGAACACAGTTAAGGTGAGTATCATTCCGAAGGCGACCGCATGACAACAATTGCAAACGCCCGCACGCAGCAGATACGTGTAGTTCATTGAGGCTTCTCTATAGTCCCCTTTATCCGTATCGAATTTTAACAAGTAACATATGTTATGTATGTGCTGCATGCGTCAGCAGTTGTCTTAGGCAGTCAGCTCCGGAACCTTACCTGAAGCAAACCTATATTTGAGGAAGTTTAAAAGTGGCACCAGTGAAAGAAGAATCGAGAATACAACTTACATTATTTCTTGAACACTCAACTTTTTGGAGATTTAAACGAGTTTTTTTAAATATATTATTTATCTTTCCTCATCTGCAACAAGGCCGCACTCACACCAACGTCTCGACGCGAACTGTATCTGCTTTTCGAAATTTTGAAAACGTGTTTGTAATACCTATAATCTATTAATATTCTATACCGTGATACTTCCAAGCGACTTCATGACGTCCTTCAAGAAAGGCATAAAGGATCTTAGACTGTCGACAGCGCGAGTGATGACTCCCTGGCTCTCGACTCTGCTTAAGCAAACCTACTGATAAACCAAAAAATGACACTGCAAAAAATCACAATAAAATTTAGACGTTATTGCTATAGTCCTAATGTCCAAATTAAATGAAGAGAACACATTACACTTTTTCGGCTAAAACCGCGGGGTCCGACCGCTTCGTCCGACCGATCCGACGACACGGAATTTTTTTTCCTGGAACTCCGATCGGTCGTACGACATGGAATTTCTCTTCCTGTTGGTCCAACCGATAGGACGACACGGACTTTTTTTATCCTGTTGGTCCGACTGGATCGGACCACGAAAAGTACCATCCAGGATGCTTTCTATAACTTGCAGCATAGTACGTTTTGCGTTATTGGGAATCCTGAGGTGGGTTAGCTCACATAAAATTTTTAATCCTATCCTTTTTCTTACTACCGATTTGTGTTCATAATCATCACTCTTCATAATTTTATTTTTCATACTTTTTTTATTCATACATTTTTATTACTATCATCGGAACTCATAGCAGTTAGTGTTTTTTGTTTTATTATTAATTCTGTTACTACCAAGAACCAGTTTAAATCCATAATTATTTTTTTCGGATCTTTTTTCTTCACAACATTCCTAACATTCAATTCTTAACATTATGAATTAAAGCATAATAATGCTTTAATTAATAATGTTGTTACTACGAACATACTTCAACTCATAACGTCGTTGTTCAGAATAACATAACATAACATAAACTCACGCCTATATCCCCGAAGGGGTAGGCAGAGGTGCTAGCACCCACATTTCGCCAGTTTATGTTTTGGTCCCAATGTAATGTGTGGTGGCGAGCCTATTGCCATTAACCGGGCACTTATAAACCTGCGATAAATACACACATAACTTCGAAACGCATCGAAAAGTCATTGGTATGTGCCATGGTAAAACCTGGGATCGAACCCGAGACCTCGTCTCAGCAGTCCATTACCCATACCACTAGGGTACCGCGGTACTTATTACGCAATAAAAATTTAAAAAATAAATAAATAAAATTTGGCACGTCAATGTCTGATAATTGTAAGTCCGCACCGTCCAATCGGTGGGACCAACAGGATAAAAAAAAGTCCGCGTCGTCGTCCTATCGGTTGGATCAACAGGAAAAACGAGTCCGCGTCGTTCGACCAGTCGGACCAAGAGGAAAGTGTTTCCGCTTTGTCCGATCAGCCCCTCTAGACAAGTGGCAATTCGCTAGCCGGCGTTTGGTGGAATAGAATGACGAACGTATGGGATTTGACGTATTTGACACGCGTTAACGACTGTCATTTACGTCAAATCCTATACATTCGTCATTCTATTCTACCAAACGCCGGCTAGCGAATTGCCACTTGTCTAGAGGGGCAGTCAGATCAATAGGAAGCGAAATTCCGCGTCGACCGATCGGTCGGAGCTCCAGGAAAAAATATTCCGTTTCATCCGATCGGTCGGACAAAGCGCTCGGACTACGCGGTCATAGCCACTTTTTCATCCACTGTATTTATAGAATGAGGTATTATAAGAATCTGGCGTTTATAGAATGTGGCATTATAAGAATCTGGCATCTCTTCTAGAAATGTCAGATGAGTTTAAAATGCCAAATTCTATAAATGCCAGATTCTACATCTGGCATAAATAGAATTTGGCATTTTAAACTCATCTGTCATTTCTAGAATTTACATTTGTCGACGAATCCTATTAAAAGCCATTTAACAATAGACTTAAACTACATTTCTTTAAAGGCTAAATTTAAATGGAATATTTTTACAGTCAAACAAATCGGAGCTCTGGATGTTTCACTTTCCATCAGGAGGGCCGTGTGCTTGTCTGCCGACTTGGTGAAAAACTAAAAAAAATACATATAACTAGCTTTTGCCCTTGGCTCCGCTCGCGTGGATGTCGGGTATAGCGACCAAACGTAGCCTATGTCCTTTATCAAGGTCTAATATGCCCCTATACCAAATTTTATCAAAATCGGTTCACTGGTTTAGGCGTGATGGCGTGAACAAGAGATTCATTTTTATATCTATAGACGAGCTGATGCCGGCGGCTTCGCCCGCGTTTAATTTTGTTCCCGCTCCAGTGACGGCACAAACCTTTTTTTTAATCTCTGCCTAAAAATCATCCCCGTTCTGCAAGGAATATTTAAAAAAAAGAATTAGCGAAATCGGTCCAGCCGTACACGTGCGATGGCGTGACCAAGGGAAAAAGGGATTCATTTTTATATAGTATCATTGCCATTCAGCGTGGCAATGTCGCTGTTCTCTGTGGCAATCACGGTGTCCCCGTACTCCCGTAAAGGGGGAAGGTAAGTTAACAGGCACCTAGATATGGAAAAATTACCCAAAATATCTACAAAAATGACGATATTGCCAACTGAGTAAGATTCTGCAAACATGTTTGGTATTGAAACAGAAACCGGTTTTACGTTTTTATTCTGTGGCTCATAATGGATTATTCTGCAACTATTTATTTTGTACAAATAATAATTACTATCTACCTTCTTCATCATCCTAGCGTTAATCCCAGTTGCATCCGCAGCTATCAACTTGGAGTCTGGGCTTCGCTTTTACCAGTCTAACTGCGGATTTGGCTAAATTTCGACATTTTCCGTGCAGCGACTGCCACCTGATCTCCACAACTGAAAGGCGTTATCGAAGCATTGCAGTTAGACCAGTTGTTGGGCTTTTGAGGACTCCAACTACCCGTAACGACTGCCATAGATATTTGTATGGCAACCGGGACCTAATTCTTAACGTGCTCTCCGAGGACACATATTTTTCAGGTCGGTGTCCATCTGGCTAAAGGGCGTACGTTTGCCTTTTTTGCGGTCTCCACTCTAGGACTCGTATGCTCGAACAGCCATCGGTCCTTTGACAGATGTGGCCAGCTGCGACGTAGGTACCGAGGATAGATAAACTAAAAGCAAAAAAAGTAGTCGTAACGATTTAATTATTTTTTTTGTGTTCGTGGTGAGATGGCTAACATGGAAAGAAACGCCTTTATCACTTCAATATTAATTATTTATTGGGAGAGACACACACAGTGTACCCTGTGTGTGTCTCTCAATGTGTGTCTCTTAATGGCTGACCATGGAATTGTCTAGACAAGAGGGCGCTTCCTTTGCGTAGGCTATAGACTTTAGACAATGACTTATTTATTTAACTAGGCATAACATACAACAGTGAATAATCCTACTAATATTATAAATGCAAAAGTTTGTGAGTATGGACGGATGTATGTATGAATGTTTGTTACTCTTTCACTTAAAAACTACTGAATGGATTTTAATGAAACTTTACAATAACATAGCTTATACATCTGAATAACACATAGGCTATATATCATTACGCTACTACTCAAGGGAGAGGAGCAGTGATCTTTAATGTCAACAAATCCGACGTCCACGCGGGCGTAGCTGTGGGCAACAGCTAGTACCAAATAAACTGCGATAGAATTCATTATAAAGTGATTTTATTTCAATACGTAACGATCAATCAATTAGCCAGTCGAAGGCCACTACTGGACATCGGCGTCTACCAATGAATGTTGAGAAGCTTTGGTCGACTGTTTCCACGCTGGCCAGACTCGAAATACAACACTGTACTGTGATATCCGCCCTCCGTGGCAGATATTACTAGTAGTTGCCTGGACATCATGTGTCAACGATCTTAAAATAAATCATAAAAATAAAAAACAAATATTAAATTTAGAAGTTAGGAAAAAAACTGAACGTGTGGGACAGTTCCTGACAGTTGACGAGAGGTTTTCGGAAGAAGCCAGCACACGTCCGGAAGCTCAATATTTGAAGAGAAGTGTTCTAGCTTCCGCGGTCCTCTGAAACAAGTATTGTATAAAATTAAAAAAATACCTCGCGTAAAATCCCCTTTGAAAAAGCTCGTATAGGAATGATATGTTTTTTCCCAATAAAGATCAATAATATTACAGCAAAAAAGTTGTTTCACTCAAAGTGATATAGTGCAACTGTGAAGATCAAACCCCCAACTCCACAGTACCAACCAACAGTGTTTTATTTCGAGTTTTCTTTCTCTCGCAGTGATATCGTCTGCGTATTTTGGTAAGTGGTCTCTTCTGACATCACTTCGGATGAGATGGGGTGGTGATACTTGTATTCTTTCTCCGTCACCACACATTTAGGCCCATATTCTAGAATGCCACTCAGCTGAATTTCGATTTAGCTGGGAGAAGATTGTATACACATTGACAAATTTGACAGGTTGTCTGGGCCCTGATTCTGTCACTATTTTTAACATAGCAAAATCACTGCGGTACCACAGTCACTAAAACCAATGCCATTTAACTTTAGACATTAATTATATACTGTTAAAGTTTAAAATGAAATGACAATCTTGTAGAGTGAATGAAAAATGTGATAAACTGTTTCTCTTTTCATTTTGGACTTTAATCCTCAGGCATAAAGTCTAAAATTTAATGCGGTATGACAGTGGTGTTGTTATGTCATAAAATTAGCAAAATCGGGGTGTATGGTAGATTGTCAATATAACTTTTCCTCGGATAAATCACGATTCATCTAAGTGACATTCTAGAATATAAAGATAATTTAAATAGAAAAAAATTGCAGAATAACGCTTATTAGGTACGCCTAGCAATGGCCGCATATAATACAATTGTGACCGCATCGCACGGTCAGTGCGCGCTGAGATCCGCGTCGTCCTTGTCTCACACGAGGAAAACGAAATAAAAATAAATAAAAAAACCTGTTTGAGTTGAAAAAACTTCGCGTTGAAGTGTGTTCACCAAATAATATTATGATATAAGTGCTAGCTGTGATATCGGAAGCCATTTTTGTGATTTAAGGTAGGTAGACCGTTATTTTTAGGGCTATATCTGGTTTCGAGATGGCCTTAGGTCAGATACCTAAAATCTAAAAATCGAAGACGGCGAGCGGTTGTGGTCCGTTCGAGTCCAATATAACCGCGCCCGTTGGAAGTATTTACGTTTTTTTTTTAATGGTAGCCCTATATTTTTTAAGGTTAGTTCATATACCCGTAGTAACTCAAATTTTGAACCTCATTTATAAACGGTTGTTAAAATGAGGTCAGAAGAGTGTTTTTTGTGATTATGAGGTCGAACGACCACCAATGACGTCGTGATTATGGTACCAACGTAGCCTTTCTTTAAGAACATAGATTTTAGCCGCGTGGTTCCCGGCAGAGTAGAATTCAGGCCACCCCTTCTCTTCCCATGTGGTGTCGTACAAGGCGACTAAGGGATAGGCCTGATTAACTTTAACATCAGACAGATATGTACAGCCCAGACTCAGCCTCAGACGCATCGCTCGAGTCAACAATAGTGCCTGGAATACGGCAATAGGCTCACCCCCTATTACGTAGGACCAAATACAGATTGGTGAAATGTAGGTGTAAATTCACCTCTGCCTAACCCTCCCGGGGATAAAGGCGTGATTATATGTATGTATATGTATCATTGTCATTAATGTTAGTTCCGATTGTATCTAAAGCTTGTACTTTGGTGCTCGAAGTTAAAGGACACGCAATTTGACTTAAGCAAAGAGGGTCACCATAAACACTTAGCTTGACGGTCTCATCAGATGCTTTTTCACGATCCGCTTGAAGGACCCGGGACTGTAGGAAGAAGGAAACACGTGAGCTGGCAAGGAGCTCCAGGCTGGAGGTATACTCTCCTAATCGTTCTCTTGGTATTTACCTTGACTTTTTCGAGAGCAACTGCCATCTTATATGAGGAAAGTCTTGTCCATTAATCTGCTTGTGTACTGAACATTTTAGTAGGGCCAATTGCGGGTAATCTGAAAATTATTATAATAAAGGGATAGGGGCTGTTCTTCCTCCTACAGAAAACCTACAGTCCATGGCTTAGTGCTGGCTAGAGGGTCCTAGGCTCGCCCTGTATTAATGACCGAAAATGTATTAATACACCTATACCTACCTTTTTGGGGACTTACAGGCGCGAGCATTTATGCACGTAATAGGGTATTTGATAAATTTTGGAAAACCATTTTGAATTATTCCTTAGAATGTAATATGTACACTACATCGATATTTCAAAAAAAAGTCAACGGATTTTAACAAAAAATCGATGTTAAAGTTAAATTTTTTAAAAACGCGCGAAACACGCTGTCACCTTGTATGGAGCCGATTACGTGACGTCACACATTTTGTATAACCTTAAAGCAGTGAAGTCAAAGTAAATAATAAAGTTTTTCTTCAAACTTTGTGAATAAAATGGTGTATAAATGGTGTGTAGTTGCAAAATGTACAAATACGTCTTTATATAATCCACAAAAACTGTTTGTTTCTGTTCTGTTCTGTTCTGTCACAAAGCCGTGTTTACTTGCGTGTGACGTCAGCAGTGCTGTGATCGATCACAGAGCATTTTCGTCACAGATAAAAATTCGAGAAAATATTAGATATTTTTAAGCGAACTTCTCAAAAAATATGCTTATTTTAGTTTAATTCATAGTTTTAAATGTCTTTTTACGCTATTATCTGATAGGATGACCATTATTTGTAGTATTTTTTTAATGTTGTCAAATACCCCATTATAATATAGATAGTTCCTGATTTGGGTGGATGGATGGCGAACTTAAGGCATAATTAATTGTGAAAGTTTGGATGGTTATTAATCAATAATGCCCGAACGGCTGAGCGAATTTGCTTGAAATTTGATACAGAAATACAAGTAGTATGGAATAACATGTAGCGGCTATCTTTATATAGATATACTAGATGTCGCCCACGGCTCCGCCCGCTTGGATGTCGGTTATCGCGAATCGGGATATGAAAAATAGATGTTGGCCGATTCTCAGACCTACCCGATATGCCCACAAAATTTCATGATAATCGGTCAAGCCGTTTCGGAGGAGTAAGGCAACGAAAATTGTGACACGAGAATTTTATATTTTAGATTGTACACCATTATATTTACAGTAGACAAAAGTAGGTAGCATGTACACATTTGAATGTACAATGAGCGGCCTTATTATCGCTAGAAGTTATTTCTTACAGGCCACTTTCCCTGAAATAAGTTCCCATTCTAAATTTGACAGTAAGCCTACAGGCCATGATAAAATTGGCCACTGGTCAGCAATCTCACCCACTGTAACGTGAGACCGAAAATCATAGTTTGCGAAATATGAGTATTATTACCTCTACCTACTCCTTCAGGGATTATAGGCGTGAATATGTATCTTTACGGAAACTTATGTATTGTTTCGATTGAAATAGCAAAAATTATAATCGGTCTAGGCGGGGTTTGAACCCGCGATCTTGGCCTTACAGGGGCAATGCTTTGACCACTAAGCTACCAGACCTCGCCCAAACCCATTCAAATTTCTCCTTCTATATCTGTCTTTAAGGCGACAGTGGAGCATCTACCGACATTCTTACGAACTATCGGAACCAATGAATGATTTTTCAATTATTTTTAAACATTGATTTTTCACCACTCCGCCCTTTCGAAATCGATTTGAATATATAGCATAAAAAATGCTTAAAAATGTAATTTAAACTTATGTTTTGTATCTTATTTTTTTCAAAACTACCCTATATTTATTAGAAGTGTAAAGAGTGCATAAACAATTTTATTTTTGTTTTTAAACTTTATGTATCTTTTTTTTGGTGGCAGACAAGCACACTGCCCACCTGGTGGAAAGTGGTTACCGTGGCCTATGGACGTATGCAACACCAGGGGTGTTACACTCGCGTTGCCGACCCTATCGGTGTCTATCGAGATTTCACACCTAAAATAAGGGATGAAGAGTATAAAAGTGGTGGTTCACCCGTGTATCACGGGTACCTTAAACAAAAAGTACATTGTTAAGATATTTGCCGGCTACTATACTCATTATTCGCTAAGATAACCTTTAATGTAGGAGTGTATATTCTTAGAACTATAAATATGGTACTTACTATAGGCTTGACATAGCGTTGTGCGAATGAGGAAAACACTTGATATTCATTTCATAAACAAATCAAATAGTCTTCGACGAGTCTTAGTAAACATCTTTACAAATTAGTAGTCGCGCGTATTTTTTTTTAAACTCACGCCTATTTCCCCGAAGGGGTAGGCAGAGGTGCTAGCACCCTTATTTCGCCAGTTTATGTTTAGGTCCTGTTTATGGAATAAAAACAGTTTGATTTTAAGCAATGAAGACTGTACATTTTAAATTAAATAGCCTAAGCACAAGTTGTATGGACGCAGCCATTGCAAGAAGGGAAGTAAAAAAATGGTGTTGCCACCAGTAAAAAAAGACGGGTTGCACTCTGGGAGTGCCAACAGAAGTGAAAGCTTTTTCTTTCTTTCTTTCTTCGTTATATACCTACATAGAAAAAGATAAAAAAACATACCATACCATACCATACCTATAATACAGCGCCAATCACAGACCCTATCACTAATTTTGTGCTAATTTTCTATCAGAAGAAATTAATAAATTACAAAAAGATAAAATAATCACAAAAAGTAATAAATTACAAAAAGAAAAAATAATCACAAAAAGTAATAAATTACAAAAAGAATAAATAATCACAAAAAGTGTCAGAAGGCCAGGTTTGAACCCGGTACTACCTGAAACCATAAGGACTTACAGTCGAAGCGTTTACCGCTATGCTGCGAAGCTATTTATCGTATATTGCAAAATGGACAGTCTATAGCTAATATTGTATGACGTCAGTCGTCGGTTACGGTCCAAAGGTCAAGCGATCCTGACGCGCGAGTTTAACAATTTTTACCCATCCAACGCCGCTAAAGAAATTTCACTTCAAAAAATTACAACTAGTGTTGTGATTAAACCGATTACTTAATTTTAATCTTGTGTTCACACAACAGGTCCCAATGTAATAGGTGTGCGAGCCTATGGCCATTAACCGGGCAATTATAAACCTGCAATAAATACACACATAACTTCGAAAAGCATTGAAAAGTCATTGGTGTGTGCCATGGTAAAACCTGGGATCGAACCTGAGACCTCATCTCAGCAGTCCATTACCTAAACCACTAGGCTAACGCGGCTAATTGTCACGCGTACCTTTGCATTAATTATAGATTTTTGTGTGATTTCCCCATGCGACTGCAATATGTGGTTCTTGAACAAGGGCATTACGTGTGGTGACGGAGAAAGAATATAAGTATCACCACCGCATCTCATCCGAAGGGTGATGTAAGAGGCGACTAATGGATTATTAATGGGATTTTGTAATTGGCAACATTGACCATCATTCCCCCTTCACCCATTACATATATCTATGATATTATAATATATGATATGATATTATCACAAATATTATATTATATTTCTGTAAGAAATGCCATGTGAAGTAGAATGGCCACTCTATCTCTTCTCGTGGGTCTCGAAGGCGACTATCGGTTCTTCACTATCCGACATTAAAAATACGGCCCACCTCGCCCACAGCGACTTTTAGTAGCGATGCTGTCGTGCATCCGTATCGATACAGTCGCGAAGCGGTCGCTAGCTGTTTGCCCTCGCCCACGGGCTCAGATGCATTCGCAATGCCAACGCGATACTGTCGCGCTTCTGTTGCGATGCAAACATGATTCAAGTAACGGCACAAAAATACTTACGACCAATTGCAAGATGGACTCCGTTGAGGCAACATTAGTCAGGTTGTCTTTGGTGCCGCTTTTACGTAAGCAGTCGAAGCGTAGGCAACGAAACCAGCGTCAATATTGGATGCACCCATTTAATAAAGAGAGATTACTGTGTGGACTATGTGGTCATCCGACACGGTCGCGCGTTTGCATCGATATAGTTGCTATTCAGTAGCACGTTGGCATCGCTATTGTAGCGCGTTGCAAATGCGACTAACACGCGTCTTGACTAAACGCGACGACAGCATCGCTACAAAAAGTCGCCGTGGGCGAGGGGCCTTACTTACTTACTTCCAGTGGGGGACGCCGCAGACCGGACGGGTGATCTGCCCTTTTGTGGGGGCCATTTCACCCAGTTCCCCTATTCCTCCTAATTGGAGGCTAAGAAGTGTCCGGCAATCGCGGCATTCCGTCGAACCTACCTGTCTCTTTACAGAATCTTACGTTCTACCTTCAGATCCTCGAGGTCTTGTTCTTCTATGGTATCCGTGGCGAGGGGCCTTAAAGCTCGCTTGACTTGACTAGCTTGTGAAAATCATTGATGGTTTACGAAATGTAGGTGTTAATTCCTGATAAATTTCTGTGGCGTTAATACACCCCTGCCTACGCCTTCGGGGAATTGCAGGTGTGAATACATGTATGTATGTAGGTGTGTAAGAAATTCCTTCGCTGCTCTTTCATAAATTTACCATAAAAGAGGGTAGTCCCGTTTGAATCGTGACGTATGAACGTCCGTCATGCGTCATGACTGTCAGAGTCATTACATTTGAATATTTTTTGTTGTTTTCTTATCACGTGTATATTTACCGGCATGTATCTTGGCCCAGACATGTCATAAATTATACTCTATGTATATGTCGCAGCTAACTGACTTAATCAGCCGTTCAATTAACTGCCTAGGCTCTTTACTGAACGGCGCCATTTGATGAAACGGCTATGAAAATGGTTTTTTTTCGCCTGGTTATAAAAATAAACCACTTCTAACCTAACCTATCCGAGACGGAATTGTACAGCTTTCTCAATAAACCTATCACTAATTTCTTCGTTAAATCATCTGCCTACCCCCTCGGGGATTTACAGTCGTGAATATATGTATGCATGTAATTTTCTTTCTTAATCTTATATTAATCATCATCTTATAATTATAATCTTAATTCGTAATGGCGTAACAGCCAGCGAGGTTATTAAATGTTGTAATAAATATTTCGGCTGAATGTCATTCCGGCCGTTCATTGAATGACGCCGTTTAGTTACTAGCCTAGGCAGTTAATTCAATGGCTGATTAACCTAGTTGGCGGTGACATATACACGCAGTACACGTTTTTGGGTGAGGATAAGCACGGGGTGCTTCAGCGGTTGGCGAGCTCTAATTCCCAAACATAGATTTTATCAAACCATTACGCGCGCGAAAGGCCCTCCTTTCTCTCGCGACTTGGGGTCAAGATAATATGCCGGTAACTATATGTCAGTGAACTCCTAAACTGCAGAACCGATTTTTATTAGCGGTTTTTTTTTCAAGCATTTGAGGAATATATATCGTTCTCCTTATTTGAAGGCTTCACTTGTATCTAGGCCACAAACATTGTCGATAGTTTCACGCACGTCACTAAGCACTAAAAGCTGGTATCATTATTTCACAATTTGACATTTGCAGTTGTCAATTTACTATCTGAAATATAAAAAAGGATTATAGAGTGTAGACCACGATTCTGCCACAGCAAAACCACTGAGACACCACAGAAAAAAATGTCATTAAATTTTAGATTTTATCGCAATTGGATAAAAGTCGAAAATTAAATGCTTTTTGACTTACTTTACAAAAAACCATTTAATTGAAGTTTAAAATTAAATGGAGTTTTTTTGCAGTGTCCGTGGTATGACATTGGAATTGCCTTAGCAGAATTTTAGCCCAGGTTTTCTTCTGATGAAACCTGCCGTATCTGGATGTTTGTTGTGCATATTTACTCTCTAGTACAGATAGTAAGGTCGCACAACACACAGGTCAGCGACGAAGGTCTCGTGCGAAATCGCGACATGACGTCGTCGTTCGTAATTGTGCGCAAAATAGGTAATTCCCAGCTCGTCACACGTTTATTATTGTATCAAATTATACATATTTTGATTACATACGAATAATATAAGCTACGCAGCTATGCCACGAAGATGTAAAAGCTAAGCTATGAAACTATTATGTTTCCGTTTTCACTGTGCTATGTGCTATGAAGATGTGGAGCTCGGGCTATTTCTCTTACAATTTTTCAAAATTTGAATCTATTTATAGGCATCCACAGCACATATCCATAGCACAAATCTTTCTATATATTCTATATACCAAATATAGCTCAGCTGAATCCCTTTCCACCAGTGCTACGCTATGTGGATCAACGAACATGGTTGGTGGATTTCCCATGTCTCCTTAGCAACGTAGGATAGCACATCTCCGGTGGAAAGACAGCTATAGATACTCCGTTTGGTTGGGTACATAACTAATGGTAAACAATCCCACCCGAGGGGGCTACGATGGCCCTGGGTCGACCGGAACGCGAGGGAAAGGTATGCCAGAGCCTAAATTTCTGCACGTAGGTATAGTAATAAAAGGCACATCAAGATTGTTTACCTTTAGTTAAGTAAAGTCTAAAAGGAGGTAGAACACGAGGGTTTTTCCATTCAGTTAAGCAGTCCGACTGGGGAAGTACCTCCGCCCTTCAGAATACCGCGGCCATAATAACCTCGCGTTGTGTTCCTGGAGGTGAGTAGGGTAGCCATAGCTCACTGGAGAGGTTTTGTGCTGTCAGTGGGAAAACAAAAGGCTATACCTGCTTTGTCTTCTACACTGACAGCACAGAAACTCTCCGTGTTTACAGGTTCGGCAGCACGAGTGTGACTCCCCTGGTGTAGCACACGTCCATAGGCCATGGTAACCACTTACCATCAGGTGGGCCGTGTGCTTGTCTGCCAGCTTAATTGTATTTAATAAAAAAGTACCTACCTAACCAAATGGTATACCACCACAGACACTACAAAAAGTTCCTTTAATTTTATTTTTGCAGTGTCAGTGGCATTGCTGTGGTATGGCAGTGTTATGATAGTGTTATATCAGTGGTATGACCACAGAAATATTTAGGATAGAATGGCTAAACGCAGTATTCCACTGCATGTCGCGCGTGGCTTTTTCAAGAGATAAGAAATACCTTTATTTTTCAAATTTACTTCTCCATTTTTAGTCTACAGTTGTTGGTAATAGCGCAGTAATAATGTTATTGCAAGCTAGTATTAACAGTACTGAAAGCGTTCGAAAGTTCCTGTCTCATAGGACAGGAATTGACTAAAAAAATTGCCACGCGCTTCTTCTCTTCTCTTCTCACATGGCCGTTCTATCATAATATATTTCTGTGGAAATGACAGTGGTCTGACAGTGGTATCAGGATCCTGGAGTCCTTCACAATCGTATTGATTCACCACTATTAAAACAGTGTCTTACCAATAAGATAGTAATTTTTTATTACTACTTATTCCCCATTTTTATAGCTACCGTGTTATTTAATTACCAAGAAATAAAATAATAAATCAATTCACAGTAGTTATTATTTTTCCATTGTTGAATCATGAATTCAGCTCTCGGGTAAAACACCTTATCCTTCAAAAGATTGCAGAATAATAACATTACCAAGAATAGACTTTTTATATTTATTTGTTCTTTATATAAAATTTATTGGCTGTGACTGTGAGTCACTCTGTTATAATAATGTAGTAATTAAATTACTGTGTGTCTGCGAACCTTCAAACAAAAGGTGCGTATACCTGGAACCAAACTTAATGACAGCTCCTAAGTTCAAAGGAGTGCACGGGTTCAGGCCAATGGCCAATGGTCAAACGCTGATAGGCCTGAATCCACACTCGTCAACTTCCGAGCTGCCATTAAGTTTGGTGGTTACGTGTCAGGTGTAGCTACCTATAACGCTAGCAGAAGCAGTCGGGGGCCACAGTACCACAGCAGAGGGGCCATTTCCAAACTGAATATACCCCGGGGTCAGCCCGGGTGCGAACTAAATGCCTTGTGCAACCTTACACGCCTGCATTTGAAGACCACTGGAGTGCGGTTTCAGTACGTAGGAGTCCGATATAATTGCCGATTTCCGCACGATAATATAAAATCGCAGGCCTCTGCTGGGCCTAGGCCTCTCGCAATGTTGGGAGGCTATGCCCTACTGTGTCCACGCTGGCCAGCCGGGTTGGTACAGGGTTTTATTTCGTATTTTCCTTCTCTCACAGTGATATCGTCTGCGTATTTTTCCGTTAGTTGCCTCTTACGATATCCTTTTAATGAGATGGGATGGTAATACTTGTGTTCTTTGTACGTCACCACGCGGATTATATAAAAACTTAGTATTAATTATGTATGCTGCTGTTATAATAGATATGTTTTTTTTTTTTTTTTTTTTTTTTTTTATACTTAGGACACGTCAATTTGACTTTACCTCGCCTGATGGTAAGCTGAAGGTAAAGTCTCAAGAAAGAGGGTCACCATTATGTACACGTGCCATGTTAACAATGGTGGCACTCAGCTTGACGGCCTCATCAGATGCTTTTTCACGCCCCGCTTAAAGGACCCGGGACTGTAGGAAGAGGGAAACACGTGAGCTGGCAAGGAATTCCAGGTCTTAATGGTGCGACAAAGGAAAGAGTCACCGAACCGCTTGGTTCTTGAAGGAATGTTCTGCACCGTATAGGGGTGACATCTAAGTCCTGCACGTGTCGTCCTGTATAGGAAGGGGGAGGGTGGGACTAATTGGAATAGCTCTTCAGAACATTCACCATGGTAGAGACGGTAAAAAACTGCCAAAGAAGCAACATCTCTACGCATCTGCAGAGACTCGAGGGTACTCGTGACCTCAGGATTTCCGATAATGCGGATCGCACGTCGCTGCAACCTGTCGAGAGCATCTAATAAGTACTTTGCGGATCCATCCCAGAGATGTGAGCAGTACTCCACGCAGGAACGAATTTGTGTCTTGTAAAGAAGACACCGTTGCTCCGGCGTGAAAAACCGTCTCACTCTGTTCAGGACTCCGAGCTTACGCGAGGCTGCTTTGATGATACTCTCGATGTAGTTTTTGTTGTTCAGTTTGCAGCGAACATCCATACCTAGGATATTGAGGTTGTCCTGCAGTGGCAGTGGCGTGCTCTGAAGAGTGGGAAGGGGAAGGAAAGAAGATACCTTTGCTGTAAACGCACATGCCTGCGTCTTCTTGGCATTGAACTCGACCAAGTTCTCAGAGCCCCATTGGGAAATGTGATTCAGGATCCGGTCAAGCTCAGTGACAAGAAGCTGCCTTTTTTCCGCGATATGTATAGAGTATATCTAGGACATAAAAAATGTGCTCTATACGTACGTGCAGTACACATCTCTTGGGTGTATTTAGAGGACATAACGGAGTGCTACGGCGGTGGACGAGCTCAGATTCACCAAGTATTTAATATTACAAAACAAGCGCCAAAGCCTCGTTTGTGTCGCGACTGAGGTCCTAGATAAATGTGTCCCGCGGTATATCAGCCGTTATACTATTGAGGTCAATTATCATATTATTTACACACTCATAATTTCTTGAACGTAGATAAAAGCGCGGCAAGTGACCTCTGACAGTTTGACCACAGATAAAATGTCATTACACAAGCGATACGCGTCACACGGGGCTGTGGTTACACTCGAACTTCACTGAAATTTGTAGTTTTCTATTAATTAAATATTCACACTGCCTACCAGGGATCAACCCCTGATAGGCAGAGGTGATCCTCATCAAATTGAGGTGATCCCAACACTCTGTCTAAAATATCTACTTAGCTTGACCAAGTTTTCAGTTCTGTCGATACTCCCGGAGTGCAACAATTTTTTTAATTTTTTTACTGGCATACTGCAAATTCCAATATCGCCAATGGAAGGTCAAATGGTAGTCGCTGCGTGGCAAATATCGATGTTCCGCAATGTTATAGTTAAGCTGAAACACGCTGCGTACAGAAGTGTGTGTATGTGTATGTCTACGTGTGAGCGTCATTTTGAAACAAAAAATACTTTTTATTTTTTTCTTTCCAGATGTTCAAAGCCCTCTCATATCTACTGCTGGTGGCGGCAGTCCACTGCCAGGGTAACAATGGCGACATCAGCTCCGTAATCGACAGCATCTTCGGCACCCCCAAACCCACGGACCCTGCGATCATCGACAAGAACAAGGAATATAGCACTATAGTGCCACCTATCAACAATAATAATGGAAATGGTTAGTTTTTTTTATTAAAAACCTAAAATACCAGAAGGTGTCAGACAAGCGGCCCGCCTGATGGGATGTATGCAACACCAGGGAACACTGTAATAGCGGTGACAAGACTAATCATGGAAGCCTGACTAGAAAGGTTACAGAGTCGCAGGTGATCACTGATCATCAGGCACGGGTGCTTCGAGGATTACCTGCTTCGGATCTGTGTGGAGCCAATTCTCGAGTGCTAGCACTGTGACGAGCGAGGCTGCACAGGCTGATCAAATGCCCGGCGTGGGAGCAGCCAAGGCGGGTTCTAATGGCAGCCCTGTTGTGCAACAGCCTTAATAAGGATTGTCATTGGTCGGACGGCGTGACATCACTGGGGATCGACCAATGACACTCTCTATCAAATTCAAATTCAAATTTCTTAACAAACATAATTTGTGTCGAAATCTAAATTATAATAATACGTAGGTACGTGCAAATAATGAAAATGTCAATAGTAAATTATGGAATTTATACAAACTAAGTGAATGGCATTGGTTATAAACAGAGAATGACATTGGTTAAGTCACGTTAAATTACAGGAGTCAATCATTCATTCAATCCTTAGAGCAACACGGAGCAACTCGGTCCGCCGAGGGCCCGCGTTGCTCTAAGATTCAATCTATTAATTAAAACAACATTCATTAAATATAAACCATGACTTTTATATACTTACTTATTTCTACAGTTCAAAAATTCATCAATGTCATAATAAGATTTATCCAACAAATATCCTTTTAGTTTTATCTTAAAAATATTAACATCATGAATAACTTTTACTTCTGTAGATAGCTTATTAAAGACCCTGACAGCTTGTACAGCTGAGCAATGCTGCACAACATTAGATTCTCATTATCTAGGCTGTCGCAGTGCTTTGCTCGACGCTGTACACTTAGAGAATTGCACAGCCGGGGGTGGGAGTTCTCTCACTTAGCGCATTGCTCACAGTGATGGTATGCACTAGCGCGTGGGATTCCGCCGCCTCCTTCTGCGCCTTTTGCCGTTTAATTGGAACTTTACCATGGGATGGAGAACAACACTATCTTACTATTACTTCTTCATCCTAGCGTTAATTCCAGTCGCATCCAAAGCTTTTCAATTTGGAGTCTGGGGTCCGCTTTTTACCAGTCTAACTGCGGATTTGGCTAAACTTCGATATTTTCCGTGAAGCGACTGCCATCTGACCTCTAATCCAAAGGCGATATCGAAGCATTGCGGCTAGACCAGTTATTGTATTTTTGAGGGCTCCAACTACCTGTAACGACTGCCATAGATGTTTGTATGACAACCGGGACCAACGGCTTAACGTACTCTCCGAGGCACGACCAGACCAATGCTAATACCTAGAATATTTATTAGTAGTAATATTTTTACTAGATTATTTATTAGAATAGAATATTTAGAATATTTATAAAATCCGAGAATATTTAGATGATAAACAAGTTTGGAAATGAGCTGTTCGCTCAACTACACTTCTCAAGCAAACTATTGTATTTCGACTAAGTAGACTAAGCAAATGTTTGTAAATGATCAAAACAAAACTTGTCGGAGTCTTCTCAGGTCGGGGTCGCGATTCGAACCGGTGGTCCATTTGCTAAACTATAGTCTAGATTTTTTTTAACTTGACGTTTTGTAAATGCCGTTTTAATGGTCTATGCAGAATAAATGATTTTTGACTTTGACTTTGACCCATATTCATCCACTCAAATATTTGCACTGAGCGGGGATCAAACCCGCGCCTCCTGCGCAGCGGCCGCGTTCACTACCGCTACGCCACGGAAGCTGTCAAGCGTCAAACGCTATCTTACTACTACATACTATACAAACTTTTTACTACAGCTTTATCTTAGGTGCCTTCTACAACGCTTGGGACTACTTCATACGCCAACACGGGCTTTCTTTACCCTGCCTGACCACGGCGGGTCTGAAGCTGTGCAATTCTTGCTCTGCATCCGACCTTGATAGGGATTGTTATTGGTCGATCTCCATAGTGACGTCACCCAGTCTGACCAATGACAAGTTGGGCGCAGCGCTGCACTCGACGCTGAATGCGTAGAGAATTGCGAATCAAGCCACCGATTCTGCTAAATTTTTGACATAACAAAACCACTATCATACCGCTGACATTGCAAACAATGTCATTAAATTTTAGACTTTAATTCTGACTATCATTTCAAGCGAAAGACGTCCACTGCTGGACGAAGGCCTCCCCCAAGGATTTCCACAGTGACCGGTCCTGCGCCTTCCGCATCCATGCCCTTCCCGCGACCTTCACCAGGTCGTCGGTCCACCGTGTGGGAGGCCTGCCTACACTGCGTCTTCCGGCGAGTGGTCGCCGCTCGAGAACTCTCTTGCCCCAACGGCCATCTGTTCTACGAGCTATGTGCCCCGCCCACTGCCACTTAAGTTTGGCGATTCTGTGTGCTATGTCGGTTACTTTAGTTCTCCTGCGGATCTCCTCATTTCTGATTCGATCACGCAGGGAAACTCCGAGCATAGCACGCTCCATCGCCCTTTGGGTGACCTTGAGCCTTCTTATGAGGCCCATAGTAAGGGACCAAGTCTCACTTCCGTAGGTCATCGCTGGCAACACACACTGATCGTAGACTTTCGTCTTGAGACACTGCGGTATTTTGGACGAGAAGATATTACGAAGCTTCCCGAACGCTGCCCAGCCGAGTTGGATTCGACGATTGACCTCTTTCTCAAAGTTGGACCTGCCTAACTGGACTGTCTGTCCCAGGTAAACATATTCGTCGACAACTTCGAGTGTAGAGTCTCCAACCTTTAAAGAAGAAGTGGGTGCGACATGGACATTTGACATAATTTTCGTCTTGTCCATGTTCATTTTGAGGCCCACTTGTTGGGAGGCTCTACTGAGGTCTTCGAGCATTGTGCCTAGGTCTTCCAAGGTCTCAGCCATGACTACGATATCGTCAGCGAATCGAAGGTGAGTGATGTACTCGCCGTTGATATTGATGCCGAGTCTTCTCCAGTCCAGGAGCTTGAAAACATCTTCCAGGCCGGCGGTGAACAGTTTCGGAGATATAACGTCTCCCTGTCTCACCCCTCGCTGCAACTGGATAGGTTTTGAGCTTTGATCCTGGAAGCGGACTGACATGGTGGCGTTTTCGTACAAACACTTCAGCGCTTCGATATATCGATAGTCAATTTGGCACCGTTGGAGAGACTGTAGCACAGCCCAGGTCTCGATCGAATCGAAGGCTTTCTCATAGTCCACAAACGCCAAGCAGAGTGGCTGATTATACTCCTCAGTCTTCTGTATAATCTGTCGCAGCGTATGTATGTGGTCTATGGTGCTAAAGCCTTTTCGGAAACCGGCTTGTTCGGGAGGCTGGAAGTCGTCGAACCTGCGAGCGAGACGATTCGTAATGACTCTCGAAAACAACTTGTAGACATGGCTCAGAAGCGAGATGGGTCTATAATTCTTCAACAAGGTTTTATCACCTTTTTTGAAGAAGAGTACCACCACACTTCTGTGCCATGCCTTAGGCGTTCGTCCCTCGAGTTTGACGGAATCAAATAGCTTCTGAAGAGCTTTAAGTATCGGTGTTCCACCAGCTTTTAGAAGCTCAGCCGTGATCCCATCAACACCCGGTGCCTTATTGTTCTTTAGCTGTTTGAGAGCCATTCTAATCTCGTACAGGCTGACGTCCGGGATATCCTCGGTATAGTGTCGGGTCAATCTGGCTCTTGGGTCTTTGGCCAGATTATTAACAGATTGCCGTACACTCGTGTATAATTGTCCGTAGAACTTCTCGACCTCTTCCAACAGCTCCGGCTTTGACGAAATAATTCTGCCATCCTCCGCTTTCAGCTTATTCAGTTGGCTTTGACCAACAGACAAACTAATAGCAGAATCAGGGCCCTGGTCGTAACGTCAGACAATTCAAAATGTTAGGTAGCCTTCGAGTACTCCCGAGTAAATCCCCACGGATACCCCCCTTCGCAGCCGAAGGGGTAGGTTATGTCGGACTCGAACCGACTAAACCGCACGCCGTCTATGGGTCGATGTGCTAGGCCGAAGGTGAGATTATCTCGCGACATATCTCTCGCATCCCGGCTGACCCAGGGCCATTCCTCTCGGTCTGGCCCTCCTCGGGAGTGTGCAGCCCCGAGTCCACGCTCGCGTCGCAGTGATGGCACTCGAGCGTTGGCTCTATGCCCATCAGATGTAGGTACCGCCCGAAGTTACCGTGTCCGGTAATGACCTGCGTCTGACGGACCTAGGAGTACCATGATGTATCAGCACAGAATCTAATAAAAATCGTTCTAATGCAGTTGTTCCTTCCTCAGAGAACCAAGACAAGTCGTGTGCCATGGACGACGGCACCATTGGCGAGTGCGTGCAGTACTACCTGTGCGACAAGAACAACACCATTATTGACGACGGGGTAGGAGTTATCGACATCCGGTGAGGAGCCTTTCGCATTAGTACCTACATCTGAGGGTAGGAAACAAAACCAGGGATGGCCCTGGGTCAACCGGGTGCAGCCTGCTCACACGGCATCTGAAGACCCGAAACAGCGTGCAGTTTTGACCGGTTCGAGCCCAACATAATCGCCCCTGTCGAACCGAATCCGAGGGGATTTTATGTCCAGAAAAAGAAAAAATGGGCATTGTATGTATGAAATTGCAGTGTCTTAAGACAGAGAGCATTAACACCCACATTTCACCAATCATTGTATTCAGTTCCACCTAATAGGTGATACTATTTGTTGACTCGAGCCATGCATCTGAGGCTGACTCTGAGTCTGATGTTAAGCCTCACCTTATGCGATAGTTCCTACAGTCCCGGGACCTTTAAGCGGGACGTGAAAAAGCATCTGATGAGGCCGTCAAGCTAAGTGCCACCATTGTTAACATGGCATATATATAATGGTGGCCCTCTTTCCTGAGACTTTGCATTCAGCTTACCATAAGGCGACGTCAAATTGACGTGTCCTATATAAATAAAACTATTTGGGAAGAGATGGGTGAGTCAAATTCGACTCTACCAGGAACCACGCGGCATTTTTCTTTATATTAAACTTATTTGTCCACAGTGCGGGCGACGGACCCTGTGCTGATTACCTCGACTCGTGCTGCTTGCCAGGCAACAAGCGGGAACCAGACAACCCTATCAAACCGATACCAGACAACAAGCCTCCTGTAAGTGCACCTTTTTATAACCGCCCTAAAGAATACTGCGGCCATGGCATAATAACTTTGTGTTGTGTTCCCGAAGGAAATGTATAGTTATCGCATTACATACGCGATGTCGGCTAACACACGTGAAACTATGAAAAGTGGTAGCAGGAACTAAGATCGCCAGCCGATATATATTAACAGGCGGGCAGTGCGCCGCACAGCACGGTTCCGGCCTCGCCTTATCCAATCTGCCCAGCTCCTCTAGACAAGTCGGCCGGCGTTTAGTAGAATAGAATGACGAATGTATGGGATTTGACGTTTATGAGATGCGTTAACGACCGTCATATCCGTCAAATCTCATATATTCGTCAATTGTCTTGTCTAGAGGGGCAGATTACTGCCTGACCGAGCCGATGTCAGTAGATGTCTTGCCGAAGACTTCCGTCCTCCAAGATGTCTCCCGTCTCAAAAATCTAGGGTCCTTTTGCGGTATTGCATTGAACCTAAATTTAAACCTATTATTTACAATTACAACGAGCAAACAACTGTTACATGTTCAAATATTAATACTGACTGGGAACAGTACCAGATTCAACAGTTTCTTGCAAAAAAAATAATGATCAAATAATCGATATTCAATTAATGTTTACAAGAAGCCGACTTGCAATTATGTAATAAAACTTTTCATTTAAATTTGAACTCTACAATTTAATGGCATTTTTGCAGTGTCTGTGGTATGTATGCTATGACTTAAAGTTACCAGAACCCGGGTCCTGGAATATGTGTGCGTTTGCAATTACACTACCGGCACGGTATGATGGCCGGTAAGTACGAAGAGAACTTGGCAGAGCTTACCACCTTATCTACTGCCTGACATGACTAGAATGTTTTACTCGGTCAATATCGTAACTAAACTGCCGCTAGTATAAGCATACAGTGTGGAGAGCACAGCGCTGCGACTATCTTGATAGAAAATGTCATTTGTCCAGTGACGTCACATAGTCGACTAATGACAATGTCTATCAAGGCAAAGCTGTGTGCCTAAGAAGTTCCACAGCAGAAGTCTGCAAGTTTGCGCATATCTTAAGCCTAAGAGCTAATTCTACTTTCAATAACGATTGCATGTAACAGCTCCAATAATAAAGCTACATATATTTCTTAACTCAATGTCGAGAAACAACTTTGACCTATAGATGACCTTCTTCACAAAAATTGTATCTGCATTCACACGCTCTTGTTTTAATCATATAATTAACACTTCCATGATACTAAACAAAAAAGACAATTAAATGAGTTAATGAATTTTGAGTGATCTATTTTTTTTGTTATACATAGGACACGTCAATTTGAGTTCACCTCGCCTGATGGTGAGCTGAAGGCATAGTCTCAGGAAATAGGGGCAGCGTAACATACGCGTACCATGTTAAAAATGGTGGCGCTCAGCTTGACGGCCTCATCAAAAGAAAATTGTCGGCGCAGCACCGGTCCGACTAGTGCTGCGACCACATTCCCCCCTGCCCGACTATGCACTCGTTGACCCCTGAACACAAACCAACCGAGATTCGATTGCTATCGAAGGTTTTTCGCAATCTTGCACGGTGGTACGCACCCGGACGAAATTTTTGCGATTAATTTTCAACTTAATTGTCACTTAAGATACTCACCTACATAATGTTTTTTTTCTAATTTCGAGTTTGTGGTCTCAAATGGTAACCTCTGTAGCATGGAGGTAATTCATTTGACTGCGACGCAAGTGGTGTAGGCATAGCGCATCCGACAACCGGTCAACTGCATGACTGTGCAATGCGATGCATAATGCTTGAGTAGACGGCGGAGCGTGTTTGGAAAAGAATTAGGTTTCTGCGATCCGTAAAGCTCGTGAGGCACGGAGACGACTCAGACGTTAGAGGTCGCTTCACAAGCTTAAGCTTAAGGCGGCTCAGCCTGTTCAAAACAGTTGCGGGGAGGGCAAGATGGAGACACCATGGTTTTCATGCTTGTGATTTTACATATTTGGTGGCTACCATTGACTACCAAAAACGGAGTACGAAAATGCCTCGATATCACCAAAGGGTTGTGGAAATCAGGTGGCGTCGCAGTTAAACTGGATTAAGCAGAGTTCGGACCCCGAGGTGAAGGTGACTAATGCGACTGGTCTGCAATACCAAACTTTACGGTGGAATAACATTAAATTACTTGGACATGTATCAATGTATCGATAACACAATTATGTAAGAACTTACCTATCTACATCCTTTGAGATAAAATATAGCCTTTTGAATTATTTTTTGGCTTTGAAGCGTAACATTTTTTAAAAGACTCCGCTCCGCAGTGTACGACCTCGAGTCATTGTAGTGATGACGAACAAACCAGTTCGACTCAGTTCTTTTTTAAACACGTTTTTTAAATGCAATAACAAGATTTACGCCAACCCGTTATATTGTTTATACAAACGCGTCATCTTAACACAAGATATCTAAGATATTTTGATATATTTGGTACTCCAAATGTTACATCTGTGGCCAAATATCTCTACTTAAAACTGTAAATCTTTCGCTAAATCATGGTAGCCGCCAAATGTACGAAGTCATAAGCATAAAAAGCACGGTGTTTCTGTTCTTGACCTGGAAAGGGTCGTGCTCCGCGCCTGTTTCGAACAGGCTAAGCTGCCTTAAGCAGCTCGCGTTAAGCGACCTCCCGGTTTAGGGATCGGTAGAGACCTAATTCTCTTCAAGCATTAAGCATCGCAATCACATTTAAATAGAAGATCTTTGGTTTGACAAGTTGTGAACGTAACCAGTCTAACCACTAACATCCAGTGACCTCCACACTAAAGTCACCTGCGAGCTTGTTTTTTTTTTAATAAATATTTTTGCTTGATTACTAGACCTTTAATCCATGTCTTCATTTGTATGATTATTATCTTCATTTGTTGATGATGATGATAAAGAGTTGATGATGTTGATGATTAGGGTAGCGATGAATGATGATTGCTGCCTCAGTAAGTAGTAGTCTCCTTTCCTATACAGAACAACACGTGCAGAGTCACCCGCATACGGTGCAGAACATTCCTTCAAGAAGCAAGGGGTTCGGTGTCTCTTTCCTCTGTCGTACCATTAAGACCTGGAATTCCTTGCCAGCTCACGTGTTTCCCTCTTCTTACAGTCCCGGGTCCTTTAAGCGGGGCGTGAAAAAGCATCTGATGAGGCCGTCAAGCTGAGTGCCACCATTGTTAACATGGCACGTGTATCAGGGCCCCACGGCAATCCCACATGGACAAAAAGTACCTTAATTATCGAAGATGGGATATTCTACTGAAAGAAGAATTTATTTTAATTTTATAAACCATTTGAACTGCATTCATTCATTTTTAATAATTGACTCGTTGAACCGGGAATCGAACCCGGTTCACAAGAAAAAAAAATCGGTCTGTACTTTTATAATACAGATCGGAAGGGATCATCGTAAGGGTTATTTTTGCTAAATAAAATAGTATCAGAAATAAAGGGAAGACCATGAATTTTAACATGTGATGTGAAATTTTGTTCAAAAAAATGAAAAGCTATGTCAGCCGTAAGGACATGCAACTGACATAATCATAAGTACCTATTACTAATATATTTACCTACCCACTTGAGAATTTATCTATACACTTATCACTTGAGAACATTATAATTTAAGTGCATGATAAAATGATAAATCGATACGTAATTAGTAGGTACCTGATTGTATGCAACAAATCGAGCCGTATCCTAGGCCGAAAGACACGTAAATTATTTTTCACTTCAGAAACAGCAAATTGACGTGACCTATAAAATAAAAAAGAGAAAAAACTGAATCCTAGGGGATTTGGATCACAATTCACTGTAATATGCCATTTTCCTACACTTGTTTGCGTTGTCACAGTCGTTATGTCCAATCCACCATTATGAATTTTTATAATTTTAATCAGAACTTTTGAACTAAAGTTATTCTGACATGAATTCTCCTCCTTTTCGCCATCGGAATTCGGAACTAGAATCAAAGAAGTTTTGTATAAAAAATTAATCTGTATAAAAAAAAAATATGTTGACTGCATTACCTATTTTTGAATTGTAATATCATGTGCGGCTGATCTAGACAGTCCAAGACACATGACACGAGACACCGCCGTGAGCGTTGGCGGCGGACTAACCAAATCTGTCGTTTAATAATTCCCCTCCCCGTCTCGCTACGCACATTTCTAAGGAGCGGTACATCGGTAACGTTCAAACTATAATATGATAATTTTGAGTACTTTGCTAATCATGATCGGTTTGATGCTGACTGTACCCAATTAAATTCAAGTGTCACGTTCATTTTGTATTCATAAACATTATATTTTACGACATTTTAACAATCCGCCGGATGCAATTATACGATAATGCCTTTATTGAATGTCAAACTAACAATATGGTAACGTATGATGCCCGTTTGACCTTACAGACGTGTCAGGGTTCTTTTAATTAGTACATATGTTACCGGCAACGTGTATAATCAGGTATTCTATAGAATGCCTAGGCAATGTACTACCTATAGAAATATTGAATGTCTAACATATACAATATACTTGTTAAGGGCAAAATGATAAATTGGGTATTATGATAAATATGAGAGGTCGACTGAGCGTCTCGGCATAGATAGATAAAGGTTAGAAGGATAAGGCGGGAGATGAGTGGTGAGTAGCTCCCGCATTAACCTTTGTGGTTTTTTTTATAGCCATCCATCCATCCATGAATCTAGTTGGGTCGTCATGAACCTAAATCTGATTGCTTAAACCGTACTCGTTCATAACATCGACAATCACTACATCGATGGTCGCTGTTTCGAAAACATTCCATCGACGGGCTAATGTATCCCCTGTACCCCAATCGATGGTACGCTACATCGACAGTACTCCAAATCATTGGTACGCTACATCGTTAGTACACTAAAACGACGGTATACTACATCGACAGTAAACCAAATCGATAGTTCGCTGCATCGACTACCCGACCCGAGCCAGATTTAAATGGTTTATTGTGATAGCTGCGCAATCCGACTTGGTTAGGTTAGGTTAGAATGCTAATGCGAGAGCGGAGCGATGCGTAGCTCCCGCACTGGGCCTTCGTGGTTATTTTTTTTATAACCATGCAGAAATAAATCATTTTTCTAACTGTTGCTCGGGTCGGGTCCAAAAATGTCTACAAGTACTAGTTATGAAGAAAACGATATATGCACCTAGTACACCGCCCGATATAAACACATAATATATACTGTACAACGTCCGATATATGATGTAATTGATATGAAGTCCCTAACGTTATGGAATGTTTACTTTTTGAAAACTGCAAGGGTAAATATCTATTTTAATATTATTTAAATCACAAGTGAATTGAAAAACATCGTATGATACACTTGCGTATTGTTGATTACCCTGTTTTGGCTCTTTTTAGAGCCTCGCCTGACAGCTCGGGTCTTAATATCGCCTCAGCGGTAATCACCAACTTTACACACTTGTACTTTCTGTTCTGTGCTTGTACCATAATCTACCATTATTTTGATTTTGACACATGGAGACTAAATTTTGATATCTTTATTAGCTTTATTAAGACCAAACGAACATAGAGCTAGAGCTAGATCAAGAACATTCTAAGAGCATTATTTTCATATTTTAAAATCTTATTTTCAAAGAAAGAACATCAAGTGAATGGTGAATGTATTAGAGAAAGCATATTATTAGATCAATGAGTATCTGAACGAGAAATTTTAATGTTTTATTGTTATTAATTTATAATTCATTAGCTATATTACGTTGACATACAAACATATTATTATTATATGAATATATGACATTAGAATGTATTATTTTGAACAGTATGAGCAATGTATTATTATGAGCAATTTGACCTAATTTTGTAAGCGAAATCTACTAACCATAACTTTAAGTTCCAATACTAACCATAATGACATTTAATTTTAATTTGTACGCCATGTACCTAAGTGGTAGGACATAGTGCACTCAGCGACAGATCAAGAGTTCTGACCGCCCTAGGCTAATTATGAGGACGCGCCCCTGCCAGGTGTGTTACGGACGGCCTAAAAGTAGTGAGAAGAGTAGTATTGTGAAAATGTCAACAGGGCACAACTAGGCTGCACTGTTTAAATTCCGAATTTCCCATACAAAATGAAGTTAAATTTAAGCCCATTATTGCGAGGCAGATTAAACAAAACTCGCACTAGGCACTTTGTTGCCAGCTCACCCACTCGCTCGACCACCGACCGATTCGAGTAACAAGTCAGCGTTTGACGTACGCGCACTTTTGAAAATTTCTAAATTTATTGTCAAAATGAGTGACTCTCAAGCGCATTTAATTTTAGTTTATTTCTCGGTCTTGTTGAAATATGTAGGGTAGATGCAATGATGGTAGATTAGTGCATGCGAAGACACGATTTCACCGGGCGCCCCCTCCTGATCCTCGCGCCCTAGGCTGCAGCCTAATTAGCCTAAGGGTTAATCAGGCCCTGAGTGCACTTATATTTATTATTTTTATATCTCTGTTAAACCTATGTTCAACAATATAATCCATACTAATATTATAAATGTGAAAGTAACTCAGTCTGCCTGTCTATCTGTCTGCCTGTCGGTCTGTCTGTATGTTACGCTTTCACGCCTAAACCATTTAACCGATTTTGATGAAATTTGGCATAGGGGTAGCTTGAACCTCGAGAAAGGACATAGGTTTTGTTTGGTCGCGATAACCGACATCCACGCGGGCGGAGCCGCGGGCAAAAGCTATAAATAAATAAATAAATGTTCTGTCACTGTTTACCTACACTATTTGACGAAGAGCGGATAGAATGAGCATTCGCTCGTTTGGTCTAAACTCAAGACGAATTTGACTTTCTGTAATAAAATTTTAAAATTAATTCACTTCTTGAATACGGTTCTACATAACTTAGAGGTTATCGACCTGTTTTTTTTTATTATGAGGAATAATTCTAAGGGTCAAACTTTATCTTTGTTTATTGACTTGTATTATTGTAGGTACCTACATGTTTACTTCCACCGAACGAAATAAAAACAAGCTTTTGTATTCTAAGTTTTTTTATACATATACATATAACTCGTCAATATGACTATACGTCACCATAAACTAAAGGCAAAGTCTCGATGTAATGGTGAGCGTCCCGTTCCAAAATTCGAAATACAGTCTCATTGACAAAATTCGTTATAAAATAGAATGGCGGACACATTTCTTGTTCCAAGCAGTATTGATTACATAAGTCATTGTAATATCAATCAATCATGATATTTTCTAAAGTTTACGCGAATATCATGCATTGAAATAAAATTTTCAGCAGCCATGTTTGCAGTTTTTACACAGCCGCGGACATGGCTGCCAAAACTTCGCGCGTGGTCTAAAAGTAAACAATAACAAATAAATCACAATGGAATCCGTCACAAAGTGGTTTTATTTTAATCAATTAATCAATCAATTAACCTCTCCCAATGTTAGAAGGCATTGACCTACTGTAGCCAAGCTGGCCAGACGGGTCAATACAGGGTTTTATCACGAGCTTTCCTTCCCCTCTTGACAAGCGACAATTCCCTAACCGCCCCTCTAGACAAGTGGCAATTCGCTAGCCGGTCAAGCCGTTAACGCATGTCAAGTACGTCAAATCCTATACAATCGTCATTCTATTCCATCAAACGCCTGCTAGCGAATTGCCACTTGTCTAGAGGGGCGGCGTTTGATGGAATAGAATGACGATTGTATAGGACTTGACGTACTTGACATGCGTTAACGACTGTTATATACGTCAAATCCCATATATTCGTCGTTCTATTCCACCAAACGCCAGCTAGCGAATTGCCACTTGTCTAGAGGGGCTTCTCTCGCAGTGATATCGTGTGCGTATTTTTCCGTTAGTCGACCTTCGGTGAGATAGGGTGGTGATTCGTATTCTTTCTCCGTCAACACTAACGTGTGTGATAATGTTTGTTATTTCCAGCGCGAGGGCTGCGGCTGGCGCAACCCCAAGGGCGCGGATCTGCGCACAACAGGCGAGATCTCGGGCGAGACCAAGTTCGGAGAATTTCCCTGGATGTGTGCCATCCTCAAGTGAGTTACAAGAATGGATAGTAAGAATCTCCCCCTCCCCCTTTCAAGGAGGATGGCTTAATAAGGCAGCAACGTTTCCCATGCGTGAGAGAGGCACTGTACTCTCCGTTATCCGTTATAAAGGTATAGATACCTTTATAACGGATAACGGAGAGACCTTTTTGTCTAATTTCTTCTGCTGATTGCGAGGGTTCGGAGTAGGCTGTCCTTTCGGGGTAGGGAGGTCAGTGGCAGTCGCTACTATTGAAACCGTATAAGCCATACCATAAGGAGAGATGTGAAGTAGTAATGTGGTCATGACTGTCAATGTAAACCTTTGAGAATGCTGTAAAGCAAAACCGGTGTTCATAATAAATATTAGAGAAAAGGTTATCAATATGTGCAACAATAAGTTCCACAAAGTGCCATCAATGAACAGTTTAAATAGTATGTAGCTGCGTGTTTACAAAAAAAAATAATTTGCCGCATCCATGATCTCATACAACGAACTAATTGCTCCCCCCAGACCGGCGAGTCGGGGACCGCGTGGTCCCCCTTCCGGAGGAGGGCCAGACCGAGAGGAATGGCCTTGGATCAGCCGGGGTACGAGGGATATGTCGCGAGACCACCTCACCTTCGGCCTAGCACAACGACCCATAGACGGCGTGCGGTTTAGTCCGTTCGAGTTCGACCTAACCTCCCCCTCCGGCTCCGGGTATCCGTGGGGATACGTAGGGCCGCGAGAAAAAAACGCTCCTCGACTTTTTATTCGGCTCTGTTCTCGACTTTCTACTCGCCTCTATATCGCTCTAATCCATCACTGTACCAAATTTCATCAGTGTACTGGACGGGCCTCACGTGGACGAGCGAACCCGGTTATATAACACGAGTCCGTTCACCGCTTGATCGGCTGTCGCCCATATGTACATGGGGTGGTTCAGTTTGCACACTTTCCTGCCCTGAGGAATAGGTGGACTGTAACTATCGTATGCGAGAACAGGAAAGCGAAGGTTTCCCCGTGCGTCTCTGACGATAGCTGAACCAGCCAGAAAGGCCAGGTTCCGAATTAGTTCTGAAGGGATACCCAGTAAATAAAACAATTCTATTCGGTTAGAACAAAATCGTTCTGAAATTAGTGACCCATTTCAGGTGCAAAATCTGAGCAGAGCTCTAAGATAGTGCTGGCGACCTGGCCAAGGCAATCGCACTGATGGTTTTGTCGCCTGTGCTTTTATATTAATGGTTTTTACCCTGATGTGGGCCTCTAGTTTCGGTCGATATTTCTCTTTATTTGCACAATTATTTTCCCTTTACAAATCAACGAATTAGCTTTAATTTTCTTATAATTATTTACTTATCTATGACATCTATGGGTTACAATATTGTGCAATGCACTCATTTATCTATTTACTATTAATTATTACACAGAGATTACATATTATTTTTCTAATTTACAATTTAAATGGGGAATAGTAGCGTTTGGCGCCTATGACTGTACTTTTATTGATCTTTACATGAAATTGACAATACTCTGGTACATGAATTTATTGTTAAACGCTGGGTACTGACTTTTATTAGCTATGTATATATTTTTTTTACACGGAATTACATAACATTTATTACTAAATTAACAAATATAAACAGTATCAATAATAATGGTTTTAAAATCTAAAAAGGTTCCACTGCTAATTACAGAGGGCGTGACTGAGCCATACAATGGCCAATCAGAGGCCGTTTTACACTATTCTAACACTGTTTT
Source organism: Eilema caniola (assembly GCA_949126895.1). NCBI lineage: Eukaryota > Metazoa > Arthropoda > Insecta > Lepidoptera > Erebidae > Eilema > Eilema caniola. The sequence goes on along the minus strand of OX421485.1, from coordinate 17,908,490 downwards.
GATTCAGATTCGATCACTAATCACACAAAAACACTCTTTATTTTGATTGTTTGTAAATAGACTATAGATAATCACAAATTTTATCACACATTGTATCGTTCTGTCGGTCGCGAACAATTAAAAATAATCAATATAGTTTATCTGTCGCGAACAATCAGGATATCTTCAAAAATGACAAACATTCATTCCTATTTCCCCCCTTAAAGCCCCTTTTTCACGATAAAATGTAGCCTATGTAAGTTTTTAAGCTATGTGCTATAACAAGCTATGACATCTTCAAAAATGACAAACTTTCATCCCCTAACCCTATTACCTCCCTTCTACCCCTTTTTTCGCAATAAAAGGTAGCCTATGTCCGTTCTCAGGCTCTAATCCACCTCTGTACCAGATCGGTCCAGTGGTTTAGGCGTGAAAGCGTAACATACAGACAGACAGACAGAGTTACTAAGTTATTAGTATGGATTACTATACCCCTACCTTCCGCAGGATCGAACCCGTCAACGAGAACGAGCCAAACGGCCAGAAGTTGAATGTGTACGTAGGAGGGGGCTCGCTCATCGACTACGGTGTGGTTCTCACTGCGGCCCACTATGTTGCGACAGCCGGAGCGCTGCGGATCCGGGCCGGCGAGTGGGACACGCAGAGCACCAAGGAGATATACCCCTTCCAGGACCGCGATGTCAAGAGCGTAGAGATTCATAAGGACTTTAATAAAGGTATGCATTAAGATTGTTACATTTGAAATGCACATACGGTCAGACTCACCAACCACCGTAGTCCTAAGATGATTGTATAAGAATTTTTCTTTTATACATATATATATATATTATATATATATATATATATTTAATATATATATATATATATATATATATATATATATATATATATATATATATATTTAAATCGCTGAAGACTTGTTGCGTCTTTTCAAAGTCGAACCCAGCGGCGTCTACCATTTCCAATGACTTTTTAATTGTTATTCGTGCGAATATAGCTACATTGCTGTCATGTGAATTCTATTGTCGACGAGAAATTTTGTTTAGGTACGAAAATTAGATATTCATTTTGAAATAATTCTCGCTGGTTTTTTGCATCCGTTGTCGATGGAAATCATGTGACACATTGTATATTTTTGTATTCGTTCCATGCATTTAATCGTTTTTCCTACATCCATCTAAATGTATGGATATATTGATACCATATATTGTACTATATTAATTCCATGCATTCTACTAATTTAACGACTCCTTACTATATTTGGGATTATATCGGTACCGTATATTATTTTTGAATGTACGCCATAAACTATTAAGTTTGTTGCTTCCTCCAAACCTTATATCTATACATACATAGGTACCTAATATAATAGATCCCAATAAATTTATTGCGGGACGTGGTCTCTGTCTACCCCAATAGGGGACAGGAGTGACGATATGTATGTATGTATGAATAGAAAATCATCTCTTTTCATGAAGTCGATTAAAATAAAATAATAATAATTATAAATAATAATAAAAATAATAATAAAAATAATAATAAAAATAATAATAATAATAACTTAACAATATAATAACTGGCAACTCTGGGCCCAACAGGACGACATTTTTTGTGCCTAGTGAAAATATAATATCACAATAGTTTTTAATCCATTATACCTAGTACTCCGAAATATAAACCTTAAACAAATCAAGAAAAAAACAGGTGCAAAAATATAAATAAAAATGAAATTTAGTACAAAATGTACCATAAATCAGAAAAATTTCTCATGACATCTAATGTCATCCATCAAAAATGAAAAATAACAAATCGGCACTAAAATGCTCACAAGAGCCAGAACACGATTAGCACGCCAACGATCTCCGGACTCGTCGCTAAGCTCCGCCGTGCAACCTCCAGCAATGGAACCAGTGGCGTTGAGCTCCTCTTCGAGCGACGAGTTCTTCTCCCCGCCGACGTCGCCAACACCTGTACGTCGGCCGGGGAGAGGCCGGCCACCGACTTGCCTGGGACCCCGACGCCCTCCGGCTTCGAACAGGGCCCCCGCTGCCGGTGGTGATGTGCACCGCATGCGATGGACTGTTTCCATAAACGAAAACGTCATGCGGGCATATTTTGCGGCTACAGAGGGGGGAACTAACCTCAGTGCGTACCGTTCTCGGATACTTCCTTTGTTTCAGGCGCTTGAACCATCCGTCAACACATCGGCACAACGACTATCGGACCAAGTGCGGGTCATTCAACACAACCACATGTTGAATGAAACCGTACTTGAGACTCTACGGCTAGAATGCTTGCGAAATATCTGTGTCACCCCCGCCCCGGTTCCTGCTTCCACACCTGCACAAGGGACAAGCGAAGTTACATATGTTGCGCGGGATGACATACCAGTAAGTATTCAGGAGGCTTTGGAATGTGCGTTACGGGAATATCGATCGATGCCCCTACATTTTAGGCCACGTCTGCCTCGTTTGCCTATGCATAGACGAAATATAGCTCTAGTGTGCGCCCTTGATTCACTATTAGCTAGGTATCTAGAAAATAGTGAAAACCTCGGTGACACTCATTCAATGCTGTATTGTACTGCTGTAGCGGCATGTCGTATGGCAGGTGTTAAATTTCCTATTAAAGACCCTGTCATACGACCTAAGTCTGCCATACCAGCATGGCAATGCAGGATTGAACGACGTGTGGCCGAGGCAAGGGTGCTCATTGGTAAGCTAATCTGCTTCAGGTCGGGTAATACTCGCCCTAGAGTGATGCGCTATGTGACTCGAGCGTTTGCGGGAACTGGTATCAGTCCCCAAGAATATACGTCTCGGGTCACAGAGCGTATTGACTTCCTGAAGCAGAAAGTCTGTGCATGGGCAAACCGTATCCGCAGATACAAAAAACGTGTCGATCGATTTACCGTTAATCGCATGTTCCGAAGAGACCAGAGGTGGGTGTATAGAAGCTGGGAGCGAACAGAGGAAAGTGTGGGTGACGTGCGACGGCCGGATGTTGAAGCCACAAATGCGTTTTGGCGCAGTATCTGGTCGGTGCCCGTTAGCCACACTGAAGGCGATTGGATGCGTGAGGTTGAAAGAGCATGCGAGACCATTCCGGAAATGAACAATATAAATATAGATGCCACTGATGTAGATTGTGCGGTCCATTCGCTGTCTAATTGGAAGTCTCCGGGACCGGATGGACTGCACAATTTCTGGCTCAAGTGGCTACGGAGCTCGCATGTTGTTTTGGCTTCACAATTTCAATCTGCTGTTGAATCTGGGACGCTACCAGCTTTTATGACGACAGGAGTTACCCATCTGCTCCATAAAACTGGTAGTACTCTGGACCCTAATAATTATAGACCGATAACATGTCTGCCAACGATCTATAAACTTCTTACATCCATTCTGAGAATCAAAATTACCAATCATATTAATAATAATTCTATAATGTGTGCCTCTCAGAATGGATGTAGGAATGGGGCCCGGGGTACTAAGGAGCTCCTCCTCATTGATATGGCTATTAGCCAACAAGCTCGCCGCAACCGTAAGGACCTGACGGCATGTTGGATAGATTATAAGAAAGCGTTTGATTCCGTGCCACATACATGGCTTTTGAGGGTGCTGGAGTTGTATAAAGTGAATGCAACTCTATGTACCTTCTTAAAGTCATGCATGGGGCAATGGAGGACGGTTCTTTTCTATCCAGGGTGTCGTCAGGCTTTGGGTAGTGGCGAGCCGATAACAATAGAGCGGGGTATTTTTCAAGGGGACAGTCTGAGTCCCCTTTGGTTCTGCTTAGCCCTGAACCCACTTAGTACTTTACTAGTGAATTCAGGGTTAGGCTATAGGCTACGAAAAGAGGGTCAGATGGTATCCCACCTGCTTTACATGGATGATTTAAAATTATTTGCCCACACCAATTCTCAATTAATGGTTTTACTGAAGGTAACTGAAACGTTCAGTAATTCCATCAAAATGGCGTTTGGTGTGGACAAATGTGCAGTCGTTCATGTAAAGCGAGGGCGGGTGGTGGAGTCGGAGGGTATACACTATATACTCTCTGATTCCACTAACCTGAGATCACTCCTCGTAGCTGAGACCTATAAGTACTTGGGTATGTCACAGGCGTTATGCATTAATGAGGCCGGCATGAAACAAATGCTACAGGAACGTTTCTTTGGCCGCCTGAAAAAGGTACTTAACAGTCTTTTATCAGGTGGTAACAAGGTGCGTGCTTGTAACAGTTGGGTCATGCCACTCTTGATGTACTCCTTTGGCATACTCAAGTGGACTTAGACTGAACTCGATACCATTGATAGGAAAGTCCGGACTCAGTTGACTGCATTTCGAATGCATCATCCACGGTCGTCAGTCATGAGATTGTACATCCCGCGGAAATGTGGGGGTCGAGGATTTTTAAATGCTAAGACCCTTCATAATCGCGAGGTGTGCAATCTCAGAGACTATTTTCTTAAGTCCAACGTGGATATGCATCGTGATGTAGTCAACGTGGATGTCGGGCTCACCCCGCTCGGTTTGGCTAAGGGGAACTGGCGTAGGCCTACAGTTATTGGCACTGATAGCCGCAGGGAGGTATGGCAGAGTAAGGAGCTACATGGCAGGTTCTATCGGGCCCTCCACAGGCCCGAAGTAGACCTATTAGCATCTGTATCCTGGCTACGTTTCGGTGACCTTTTTGGGGAAACCGAAGGTTTCGTCTGTGCAATTGCTGACGAAGTTATCAAGACGAATAACTACCGGAAGTATATCATGAGGGATGGCACAACTGACATCTGTCGAGCGTGTCACCAACCTGGTGAATCCCTCAGACATATTACTTCCGGTTGTTCTCGTCTTGCTAACGGCGAGTATTTGCACAGACATAATCAAGTAGCCAGGATAATCCATCAGCGACTTGCTCTGAAATACAACCTTGTAGATGTTGAGGTGCCTTACTATAGGTATGTTCCTGAGCCAGTTCTAGAAAATAGTCATATCACATTGTACTGGGATCGATCTATCATCACTGATAGGACTGTTGTAGCCAACAAGCCTGACATTGTGGTGATAGACCGATTCGAACGCCGAGCATTGATTGTCGATGTCACTATTCCTCATGACGAGAATCTCGTGAAAGCTGAGAAAGATAAACAGATCAAATACTTAGACTTGGCTCACGAGGTTGTCGACATGTGGAATGTTGACTCTGCAATCATTGTACCGATAGTCGTGTCAGTCAACGGACTGATAGCAAAGAGCCTCGACCAACACCTGAAGAGGCTCGGGTTAGACGGTTGGATCAAGGGCCAGATGCAGAAGGCAGTGCTCCTTGATACGGCGCGCATCGTGAGAAAGTTCCTCTCTCTGGAGCCCTAACCACCGGTAGCTTGGTCCTTGTATCCGATACCGGTGGGACACTACTTTTTATATTTTTAAATAGATGTTTGTTTTTTTTTATATGTATTTAAAAATATAATTTGTAAGTTTTTCAAAATGAATAAAGAGAATAATAATAATAATTTGATGGCACAAATTTGTCACAAATTTCGACCGGGTGAGTACCACCGTGCACTTTTGCGAAAAACCCTCCATAGTAATCCAATCTCGGTTGGATTGCGTTCAGGGGTCAGCAAGTTCATAGCCGGGCAGGGGGGATTGAGGTCGCTGCACAAGTGGGAACGGTGGGTCTTGGCGTAGTCTAGTGGGGGATGGCGCGGGGCGACGCGCCGAGCAGGGAGACCTGTAGAAACGGTGGTGCCGCTGGCCGCCCGCGGCATAGTACAGGGGCCCAACCGGGACTAACCACCCTGGGAGGCTGCCCGACCAGGTCGCGCATAATCCCGATATGGCTCGTCGTGCCGGTTGGTGACCGGACGAGGGAGCCCGCCGACCATACTCGAGGGTGTACGGGGGCCCTTTCGTTCGGCGCGTCGGCTCTCGCCATACCTCACATTCATAGATAAAACCAATAACCCACGCTTTGTCACGCGGTGCTGCGGCAACAATCGCCTCTTTTTTTCACGCCTTCCCTCTTCATCCTCATGGCAGCGCACAACAACAGTAGATTGGTCTACACAGCGGCAAGAAACTCTCCCTCGGGCTCGCTATTTGAGGTGGAGTCCACGAACATCTGTGGGCTCCATACAAACCTCAACGCCGTCCACCAACACCTGGAGACAGCGAAACCAGCTATGCTGTTTCTTACGGAGACACAAATACGCCGCCCTGATGACACGACCTACTTGCTCTACCCCGGCTATGTCCTTGAGGAGAATTTCCGCGCAAAAGCCGGGGTGTGTGTGTATGTCAGGGCGGATATTTGTTATCGCCGTTTGCGCTGCCTAGAGGATCCGTCCTTTTCCACCCTTTGGGTGTACATAGACCATGGCTCTATGAGTCAGATCTATGTGTGCCTTTACCGCTCCCATACAGGAGATACCGAGACAACTCGACTCTTTGAATACCTGAGTCAGGCGGCAGATGATGCGCAGGAGCGATTTCCGAACGCTGAACTGGTGTCTTTGGGGGATTTAAACGCCCACCACGAGATCTGGTTGGGCTCCGCCAAAACAACCCACGCGGGAAGAGCCGCTCATGCATTTGCTCTGACGCATGGCCTGACCCAATTGGTACACGAGGTCACTAGGATACCAAAAAGGTCGGACCATGAGCCCTCTCTGCTAGACCTCCTGCTGACGAGTCACCCGGACCAGTACAGTGTTTCGGTGAGCGCCGCTTTAGGTGAATTCGACCATTGTCTGGTCCGTTCCGAGGTGCCCATTATAGCGCCCCCACGACCCGCGCAGCGAAAGGAAGCGGCGTCTCTGGCACTACTCGTCAGCGGACTGGGATGGCCTGCGTGATTATTTTGCGTCCGTCCCGTGGGTTGAACGCTGCTTTGAGGGTAAGAACCCATCTGAGGCCGCAACTGCTGTGGCCGGTGAGATCAGTCTGGGCATGGAATATTATATCCCCTACACTGATGTCACCGGTGTCGCAGAACGCGTCCCTGGTTCGGGAGGGACGCAGCTGCAAAGGCTCGAGGGTACTCGTGACCTCAGGATATCCGATAATGCGGACCGGACGTCGCTGCAACCTGTCGAGAGCATCTAATAAGTACTTTGCGGATCCATCCCAGAGATGCGAGCAGTATTCCACACAGGAACGAATTTGTGTCTTGTATAGAAGACACCGTTGCTCCGGCGTGAAAAACCGTCTCACTCTGTTCAGGACTCCGAGTTTACGCGAAGCTGTTTTGATGATACTCTCGATGTAGTTTTTGTTATTTATTTTACAGCGAACATCCATACCGAGGATACTGAGGTTGTCCTGCAATGGCAGTGGCGTGTTCTGAAGAGTGGGAAGGGGAAGGAAAGGAGATATCTTTGCTGTAAACGCACATTTCGTCTTCTTAGCATTGAACTCTATCAAGTTCTCAGAGCCCCATTGGGAAACGTGGTTCAGAATCCGGTCAAGCTCAGAACATTCAGTCTTGGTTCTACTGCGCGTAAGAGCCCTGGCGGAGGATGCGATCGCTCGGGGCGAGGTGATCATCAGCAAACAGCATACATCAGGAGCTCTCCTCCTGTATCTCCGATGTCAAGGCATCCATTATCAACAGGAAGAGATAGGAGCTTCGCGCCGAGCCCTGACGCAAGCCTTTCGCCACATTGGACTCGTCGGCGTTGCCGGCAGCGGATCGTGCATAGGTTCTTGATCGTCAGTACATCGCACAGATCTACTCTATGTACTTCCGCTTTCTCTTTCAAGGCCTACCATAAAACCGTTCTGGGTACCCGGTCATATGCTTTCTCGAAATTCACAAACACCATGAGTTTTCACACAGTTGGCGAAGAGGAAAAATGGCATATGTGGTCCCGTGGCCATGCTTAAGCCCGAACTGGTTATGGGTAACCACGCTTTTGCCTCTCGTACACGCTTATCTATCACTTTCTCCCAAACTTACCATACTGTGTGGCATGAGCTTTATTCCCCGATAGTTGTCGGGGTGTTACACGTCACCCTTATTTTTAAAGATGGGAATTAGTTACTAAATAGGTGATCCCAAAGTATTGTATGTAACCTATACAATTTTGTAGTATTATTAATGGAACCAGCTTGGCTTAAAAGTATTCAGTGGGGCACGAAGGGGCAGTGTGGAAATTACCGGGCCATGGCAGAACAATGTTTAGGAAACACTGCTTTATAGTGTCATATGTTTGAATTTTGAATTCTAGTGGGCGAAGTTTGGTAAATGTTGGATATTTTACCTTTATTTAGTTCATGACTGACATAATTATTTAAGAAAACTTGTTATTAGAATAGTTTATTGGCCGATTATTCCAAACATTCGGTTGTTTTTCAGCATTTCAACAATAGTTTGCCATTTGAATGAAAAAAGAAAAAAAATATAAAAATAAAAAAAAATAAAAAATTTTGAGTTCCTAACATTTTTGTAAAATTTATGCCTGAATTTTTTTATAAAAAAATACGAAATAGTAAAAATCCCTTTTATTTCACTCAGTTTTGCCATTTTATAACTAAATCTTTAGGTTCTTTTGTTTTTTGTACCTGCTTAGTCTCCGATTTAATTAACTCGTACGACCCATTGATGATCAGGATTAGTTCTTTACTACATATCTAATTTTATCACAACCAATTTTTCGTGACTATAAAGTACTTCAGTTAAAATTTTATGGGTCGTTACGGACACTCATATTCGTCAATTATTAAGTTTGGTTTATTTTCTTAATTGCAACGGTCCTTTACGACAATTGAAATTTCCGGTATCGATATTTATACCACAAGCGTTATTACGTCCGCGCTGGCCGGCAAAAAATATTAACAAAAACATGCCGCTTGCAAGTCGCGTGCGAACTCCGCCCCCTCACCTCTGTCACCCCCGCGTCTCCTCTGGGACGATGTCGTTTTGTGTGATGCAATTAAATCACACATTAGAATTGATAAAAACTTTTATTATATACAGGAAGCCACATTATCGGAGTGTTATACGTAAACAAAATATCGAATATAACGCCACTGATATACGGCGCACAGGAGCGACCTCCAAAATTCGCGCGCCAAACCGCGGAACTAAGAAATACGCTGAAAAGCACTCTGGTGAGAAAACAACGTCCATGCCAATATTTCACCCAGGCATTGTACTCACCTTAACACAACTTCTGGCTGAATTTGAGAGATGGTCAATGTTGCATCCGTATACAGGATGCTACAAGTCAGTCGGACGCAACATCATCGGTAAAAACCGCCATGTAGGACGTAATATCAACTCCGCGATGCAAATATATATATATATTTAATATATATATATATATATATATTTATAACTTCACCTCGCCTGATTGTAAGCTGAAGGCAAAGTCTCAGGATAGAGGGTCACCAATACATAGAAGTACCATGTCAACAATAGTGGCACTCAGATTGACGGCGTCGTCAAAAGAGGATTGTCGTCGCAGCACCGCGTGACACCCACTGGTCCCCCTAGTGCTGCGACCACAATCCCCCCTGCTCGGCTATGCACGCGCTGTCCCCTGAACGCAATCCAACCGAGATTGGATTACTATGGAGGGTTTTCGCAATCGTGCACGGTGGTAGGTACCCACCCGGCCGAAATGTATGACTTGTGGCATCAAACTTCTACCACCAGTACAATACTTCAGACGTGGTTCGGTAGCTCTATAAGACCCACCATTATGTTGGACTCAAACCGACTAAAACCGCACGCCGCCTTGGGTTTTCAAATACCGAGGTGGAAGACTACCAGAACCATCTCGGGTTAAGTGGCTTCCTTGCGGGTTGCGTGGTCCTTGTTTGTGGGAACCACAGTATCCACAACGTACTCTTGGAATAGGGGGCGCGTGGGAATAATCTACTTATAACCCCCCCCCCCCTCCCCCCGCAGCCGGAGGAGAGAGTTATGTCGGACTTGAACCGACTAAGCCGCACGCAGTCTGTGGGTCGAAGTGAGTGAAGGTGAGATTGTCAGACGCCATATCCCTCGCACCCCGGCTGACCCAGGGCCATCGCTCTCGGTGTGGGAGGATGGCCCTGGATCAGCCGGGAGGGGAGACCACGCGGTCCCCGGCTCGCCACCGGTATGGGGAGGCGCGCATCATCCCGCGATGCGCGCCGCCGCCGTGGCCTGATTCTGCTAGGCCCGCGCTCATGGGGGGCGGTAGTCGTTTTGCGCCCTCCGACGCCCGAGCCTCCTACGAACGCGGGCAGTTATCTTCGCGAGTCTGTCTCGCTCATCGCCACCTTCAGACCAAGCAGGACCCTAAAGCATAACTTATGACGTTATTGTTCAGAAAAAGGTGAAGGATCGTACGAAATAGTGCACATTGGGAGAGGTCTATGTCCAGCAGTGGACTGCAGTGGGCTAGTTGATTGATTGATTGATTGATATGATACACTACTCTTGCCTGTGGAAAAAGAGACATTAACGCCCATAACAAAAATGCAATCGAGCACCTCTAAATCATCAAATCTTAATCATTTATTTCATTTGTTAACATAAGTTACAGATGACATGGGTCAGCCGGGGTGCGAGGGATATGTCGAAGACAACCTTACCTTCGGCCTAGCACAACGACCCACAGACGGCGTGCGGTTTAGTCGGCTCGAGTCCGATATAACCTCCCCCTCCGGCTCCGGAGGGCGGGTATCCGTGGGGAATTCCCGCATGTAAAAAAAAGTTACCGTTGACAGATTTCAATAAACGCTATGCTATGCCATATAGCGTACAAATGCAGTAGTTATAAATTAAATTGCGTCACAAGGTCACAAGTATGTAATAATGTCAATTGGTTAATAAATAAAGTCAACAGAATGTGGAAAAAATATTAATAAAAACACAATTTTAGCCTCAAAATTAATTAAATAAACTTATCCTGTAGATATTCTTTTTATTATACCCCTGAGTTGGCAGACAAGCATACAGTCCACCTGATGGAAAGTGGTTACCGTGGCCTATGGACGTGTGCAACAAAAAGGGAGTCACGCTCGTGCTGCCGACCCTGTGAGCACAGATAGTTTCTGTGCCGTCAGTGTAGAAGGCAAAGCAGGAATATCCTTTGCTCTTTTCACTGACAGCACAAAAGCTCTCCAAGGTAGTAACACTTTTTAATTAATAATAATTGTAACGCAAAATCTAAACTTGAATGAAATTTTGAAGCATTTACTAGGTATGCTAACTTTTCAAATCGATTAAGATAGGAAAAAGTGAATCGCTCCGGTGGGACTCGAACCCACGATCTTTCCCTTACAGGGGGAATGCTCTGACCACTGAGCCACTGAGCCACACCCGAAGCTATCCAAATTCTCACTACCGTCTTAGGGCGACGGTGGGAGCCATCTACCGACATTCATACGAAATTTCGGCAACAATGAATGATGTTGCAATGATTTTTAAACAATGTTTTTCGATAACTTCGCCCAAATAATTGAATGAAATTTTGAAGCATTTACTATGCTAACTTTTCAAATCTAAATATAAACTTATTCTATCCCCCTCTTCCAGGAAACCTATTCTATGACGTGGCGCTCCTGTTCCTGACTGAGCCCGTGGTGGCGGCCCCCAACGTCGGTGTGGCCTGCCTACCTCCTCCGCGCCAGAGGACGCCCACTGGTACAAACTGCTTCGCCACCGGGTGGGGCAAGGATAAGTTTGGCAAGGAGGGCCGGTACCAGGTCATCTTGAAGAAGGTAAGCAGAACATATAGAAAATATCTTGTTCTTTTTCAAATTAGTACTAGCTACTACTGCTTCTGCCAGCGGGGAAGCCGGTGACCAGACGGGTGATCAGTACTTCCGTATGGAGCATTTTATCTATTTACCCTGTAACGACTGCCATAGATGTTCGTATAGCAACCGGGACCGACAGCTTAACGTGCTCTCCGAGACCAAAGCAAATATGTAGATATATTCATGCATATAAATATAATTTGCGCTGAACGGGAATCGACTACGTGCCTCTTGAGTAGAAGTCGAAGGCATTACCTCTACGCCACAGAAGCTAGTATACCTCGTGTTAGGGATAGATAACTTTGTTGAGGGATTTTCGAAATAAAAACGGTTACACACAGTTAACCTTGCAATTAGATTTTATTAGCACTTGAACCTAATCAATATGTACCGTTAGTTAAAACAAGGAGCAATATTGCTTTCAAAAAGCTGTAAGGCGCTTCACCAACATTACATGGATTTGTTTAACAATCTAATGAAGTGATTAGTCTAAACACCTCGAGACGTATAGCTTGGATCTAAAATGTGTTCAAAATTTGCTTCATAGTCAATACGCGCAGTATTCCTTTCCTGGATGTCTCTTTAGGATAGTACAGGGTGCTGCGACAGTGGACGAGCTCAAATTCACCAAGCATTAATTATAACAAAACCTTGCTTGTCTCACGAATTACCTAAATCCGTGTACCGCGACAGAGGACGAGCTCAAATTCACCAAGCATTAATTATAACAAAACCTTGCTTGTCTCACGAATTACCTAAATCCGTGTACCGCGACAGTGGACGAGCTCAAATTCACCAAGCATTAATTATAACAAAACCTTGCTTGTCTCACGAATTACCTAAATCCGTGTACCGCGACAGTGGACGAGCTCAAATTCACCAAGCATTAATTATAACAAAACCTTGCTTGTCTCACGAATTACCTAAATCCGTGTACCGCGACAGTGGACGAGCTCAAATTCACCAAGCATTAATTATAACAAAACCTTGCTTGTCTCACGAATTACCTAAATCCGTGTACCGCGACAGTGGACGAGCTCAAATTAATCAAACACAGATTATTACAAAATCTTGCTTGTCTCACGAATTACCTAAATCCGTGTATTGAGACAGTGGACGAGCTCAAATTCATCAAGCACAGATTATTACAAAACCTTGCTTGTCTCACGAATTACCTAAATACGAGATAAGTATCTCCAGGTAAAACCGACATTGCTATTATTCCCCCTACATTAAGAATGGTCACCCAGTCAGTCAAAATCTTTATGGCGTTCATTTGTTGTAGGTACAGATCTTAAACCATATTTTGTTTCAACTTGAAGCCCTGTTGGGGCATAGTAAATAATACTAGCTTTTGCCCGCGGCTCCGCCCGCGTGGATGTGGGTTATCGTGACCAAACATAGCCTATGTCTTTTCTTAAGGTCCAATCTACCCCTATACCAAATTTAATCAAAATCGGTTCAGTGGTTAAGGCCTGAAAGCGTAAGATACAGACAGACAGACAGACAGAGTTACTTTCGCATTTATAATTATTAAGTAAGGATTAGATAAGTTAAAAATTAAGCGTTGAAAATTGAAAATTATGCATTAAGAATTAAGCATGCAGTTATTATTATTCTTAAATTTAAGCTTTATCCCAGCTATCATCGCATCGGCAGTCCGGCATCATCCCATCCTTTTTTTTTACGTGGATTGTGTTTAGGCGCTTCGCTCCCCTCCCCACGGGGGTAGGGGGAGAGCTTCGTGTGGGACTCCTGGCCTCTAAAGAAGGCCAGACTACCCACTAAACCACCACGGTGTCCGTCATTACCACATTTCGACGATGGCGGGAACAACATCTTCCGCCATCGCCGTGTGGGTCGCCCACCACTCAACGGTGGCAGGCCCATCTCTGGTGCGGCAGAAGAGGAGTCCTTCTGCCGCCCGCCTAGGCAAGGCACACGCGACACGACGTGCGCCTTCAACCTCGAGGCCTATGTAAGGGCAGCAGACGCCCCCGCGTCTACTGACCCGGCCCGGTTAGGGGGGGAGGAGTTGGTGGTACCGCCTCCTCCGGGCCCCGGCTCGTTTGCGGCGCTGCGGGAGGGAAAGCGGGTCACATTGCCTCTCCCTCTCCGCCGCCTCCTTCTGCGAGATAACAGTCTCGCAGAAGGCCTGAACCGCCGCCCACGCCTCATCGCCGCCGACCATAGACAGAACTACGGTCGGCAGCGAGAGGTCTGTCCCCACTTCGGCGATGAGAGCACGGCGCTCCCCAGCCCACGCGGGGCACTCCTCTAGAGGGCATCATCCCATCCTATAACCCAACCTAAATTTAACAACTTAATTTTAAAATATAGTTTTTATAATAATATGCTTGTTCCCAGATCGAGGTCCCAGTAGTAGACCGTAACACGTGCCAGGCAGCCCTCCGCAAGACCAGACTGGGCAGGTTCTTCCAACTGCATACGTCATTCATGTGCGCTGGTGGGGAGAAGGGCAAAGATACCTGCAAAGGTGACGGGGGATCCCCTCTGTCTTGTCCTATTCAGGTAAAAATTCATTAAATTTAGTTGGTTTCCGGTAGAATAGAATAGGGATGCTTTCCATCTCGTCCCGGTGATGTCATTGAAGTCGACTTTATAAGGATGTTTTCCATCATATAATATTGTCCATTATAAAGTACCCTTTTGACGGGAACAGGCTCGTCCCCTATTACGTAAGACCGAAATTAATGAAAAGTGGGTGCTAATATATCTCTGCCTACCCAATCGGGGAACAGACGTAAATATATGTAATGAATAAAAAATCCTCTTTTTTTTAATACTTGTCTATTGGTCATCGATGGACGCAAAAACTACTGTACAGACTAGCCTTCAAAAGACCGAAGCCCTCAAGTCTAACTTCACTTCACGTATAATATCGAAATTCCCTCTGAGTTGGGGAAAAAGGCTGGGAGAATGACGAAAAAAGTCGGCAAATTTTTTACTATTCGTATCTAAAATATCGTAGAAAATTCTACAAAGTTCTATCTTGACTTTCCAGTATGAAGAGGACCGGTACATGCAGAGTGGTATAGTCGCGTGGGGCATCGGATGCGGGGAAGATGGCACTCCTGGTGTGTACGTGGACGTATCCAACGTGCGAGATTGGATAGACGACAAGATAGCCGGCAAGGGGCTCGACCCCAGGGTATACACCGTCTAGTATCGTCTGTGGACGCAGGGGCTCTACCGTTTTTTCGTATAATTTATCCGTGTAACTTTTGTCTATGACCCTATCGATTGTTCAGTATAATTTTTCTGTGTAACTTTTGTCTATGACCCTATCGTTTATTCAGTTAATTCACCGTGTAACTTTTGTCTATGACCCTATCGTTTATTCAGTATAATTTATCTGTGTAACTTTTATCTATGACTCTATCGTTCATTTGTATAATGTATATATCTGTGTTACTTTTGAAAGACAAAAGCAGCTAGCATTTACACCGCCTAATATCGTCTGTGGAAGCAGTGGCCAGTGTTAATTCGTATAATTTATTTGTGTAATTTTTGTCTTAATTAAAAAAAAAATCGCAGGGACTCCAACTAATATATAACTCGTATTATCGTCTATGGACGGAGTGGTTCGAACGTTCATTCAGTATATTTTATCTGTATAAATTGTGTGTGTGCTAGCAATAAAAAAAACTGTTCTCAAATGACGGAGAAACTGACGGACATACATATCGCTGAATTTTATTGTTGATTTATGTTGAATTTATAAATTTAAATTTTTTGAAGTCGGTCTGAAAGTAAATAATGGCTCGAGAAGCTATGAAATACTGACAATTTGTTGAATGAACCTTCTTGTTTTGTAATAATTTAGTATGGGAATGAATTTTTGACATTGTAATTATTAGAAAAAAAATATTTTATCAAAAATGCTCTAATTTTTTTTTATAAATTGTACATATTGAAGATCTATTGTCAATGTTACCAGTCTAAAAATTAAACGTACACCACTGTAATAATTCAAAATGCTCAATTTTAAAAATAAATTTACTATACTATTATTTTTTATGTTTTGTATATTTTGAGACCTATGAGATACATGAATCACAATTTAGAAGAATAAAATTTTCATACAAAGATTGCTTTTTAGTTTCATTGTCCTCCATAGTCAGTGATGTAATCATTGGCTGACGAACTGTACAAGTTTTTATCAAATAAAAGAAATATATTGGTCTCACGATTTAATACTTTGAACAACAATAAAATAATTCCGAAAACAAAACTATTTACAAAGTAAAATGACGAAAAATTATGCTTACTCCTAAGGTTTACTGAAATCAGAAATTATTGAAGTTGATAATGCAAGAAGGCTAAACGCATGCCACGTATTTTTAAGAAAAAGGGAAGATTTATTTTTAAAGAAATAAAATTTGTAGGCATACTTATCCTATAACATTACCAGCTCCAAAAAATATTATATTGTGTTCTCACAGTTGTTACAATTTTATATTACTAATATTATATAATTATATTCAACATCATGGAATGAACTAACACACAGATTGGCACTAATATGGAGGGCTTTCGTTCTTGTATTTTATTATTTTGTAGATCACCGTCTACTACAATCTAATTTGAAATCTTAAGTAAGACTTGTAGCAGACTGCAATATTGGCGGGAAACCATTTTGACAATTCCATAGGCCTGTTCACAAGGTTACCTTAACAATATAGTTTTTTGTTTCACTCGCCAAAGATAAACTTTTTTTAATTCTAATATTATAATCTGTGCACTCAAAAGCTCTGATTCTTTTATCATCGTTGTATTTATTTTATAGGTGTGAAAACGTGAGTTTTCGAAATTCAAAAATTAGTAAGGCCATGGAAATATATTTCGAAGGCTAACGTGATTCAGAAAGTGCACACCACGTAATATCATTTTGTATTTCTTCATATTATTAACTCAATATTTTCAAAGATTTCTTTGTTTATTATTAGACCGTTAAAACAAGTTAATCATTTACGAGTATTATTTCTTCTTCAATGGCTTTCGCAATCGAAAGAATTATTTTTTACATTTTTCATTTTAGGCGTTTATCTGCCATCGCAAAGGTGCGAATATTTTTTTTTTTCATTACACTAAACTTGTGCAAAGGAAATCATAAAAGTGTGTTTGAATTACGTATTAGAAGACTAATTTAAGAAATTTGTTATTTTTAGGCATCTCCCCATACTACTTTGGCAGTATTTGTGTTCTAATTAATTAGTGTACACAGAAGTCTTTGAATATTACACAGTGTGCACTATCTAAATGTATAAATCTATATAAATATACACAACAGCCATATTGTTTACCATTTGTATCCTTAGGCATATTCGCGGTTCACAAACACACTTATAATATAAATCTACTTTTCGTGTACATAGTAAGCAATTTCATATTTAAGCATATAACATTATCTTGGAGTATATAGTTGCAATTTTCACTTAGTCGAATCGAATAGATATATCGAATAGTAACAGTGAATATAATCGACTACATTTAAAGAATTGAACTTTAAGTCTTTAACTATTGTCTATTCTGTTAGAGGCACCGTTGTCTAATAAGTATTAAATACATCGAAAACATTACCTTAGTAATGTACTAGTCGATTAACAATAAATAGTTTTGGAATCGATTTGAGCTCAGTGAACTAATCCGAACTACGGCACCATATAATCGACTGAAAAGTCGATTGTTTTAGTTTACGATGTTTTATAGTAAACTAGGACTAGAGATGTACCTACAAAAATATATTTATAAAAATTAATACTCAAATGCAAAAGTTTAAATTGTAGGTTAAGAAAAAATAATTATCATACAAAGTTACTCTTAAAAATAAACTATACAACTTTAAAATAGTCTCTCACACGCGTTTATATAAATATATCATAGAAAACACAATTCAATGTGGACAAGAATCTCCCTTTGTTTTTTATCGATATAAATGTGGTACATCTCTAGCAGTAAAACATCGTTACATTACAGTACCTTACTCAGCGGTATTAATGGTGATAGTCTTGCCCTTAGGATCGTCGAACCTGAAAAAAACAGTGTTGTCATTACATAGTCAATAGATTTTATAAAACCACACGTTGTAGGAGGTAGGGCACGACGGTATTACCGTCCAATTGAAAATTCCGACTGGGGAAGTACCTCCGCCCTACAGAATACCGCGGCCATAATAACCTCATGTTGTGTTCCCGGCGGTGAGAGGGTAGCCAGAGCTCATTGGAGAGGTTGTCTGCTGTCTGTGTTTACAGGGTCGGCAGCACGAGTGTGACTCCCCTGGTGTTTCACATCCATAGGCCACGGTAACCACTTACCATCAGGTGGGTCATATGCTTGTCTGCCACCTCAGACGAATAAAAAAAACACGCCGTCTTTTGTCTTCAAATTTCAGAGGTGAGACTGCCAAAAGCATATATATCGCACCCTGTCTGTCCCAGACCCACTTCAGGTGTCGAGATGGCCACTTGGGGAACAGGGCCGAAACCCACCTCTCTTACCGACTAGTCAGTGTACCTGTTAGGGTCAACCCCTACTGGAATAGCAGCGGTCGAAGGCCAGTTTGTTACTAACCTCCCGATTCGTCGGGAGCGGGTCCCACGAAATAGGGGTGAGCCTTTTACCGTACTCCGGGCACTATTGTTGACCCGAGCCATGCGTCTGAGGCTGGCCATCTGTCTGTCTGATGCTAAAAATCCGCCTTGTACACACAAAGAGATAGGGTGGCCAAATTCTACTCTGCCGGGAACCACGCGTAACTAGTAAAATATTAAAGCAACTTACCTATCCATAGTTCTTATATCCATCATCATCATGATACCGTAGAAGGTGATGGTGAGAAGTATGAATGTCACGAACAGAGCCGCCCAGATGGGGGCGCTGAAGAATCCCACGCAGTTCAACGAGTCACCAAAGGGAGTGCTTGCGTTGGTGTTCTCGAAGAACGGCTGAACCTATATGACGAGAAAAAAATAATAGTTAAGAATAATTTTGCGATTATTTTGTACCAGCGGCCCAGGTCCCGGTTTTGCTCGGGAAAAAAATTGTAAAAAGATCGTTTTCCAACTTTCCATTTCACTATTTTTGGCCTAGTTATTTCCGACTTCCTGCTTAAAATTTAAAAAAACAGCGATATTGTACATTTATTGGGGTACAAATTATCTGTATGGCATTTCAAAAATGACGGATTTTCCATGCAATGGTTCTTTACCTATTTTACCGATTTGGTAGTAAAATTTCAAAAATCCTTGCTTAGTGGATGCTTGTACCGTAAAAGGTCTGCCAAAATTTCAAGCTTGTCAACCAGCGATTAGGCTCGGTGTAGCCGGCATTGTAAATCAGGCTGCCGGGACAAGTAACTTTATATGTTTGTGTATCTATATCCCAAAACTCTAAAGGGTAAACAGGTATCATTAACATTTAAGTTATTTTTATCTATTTACAAACCTCCTGACACTACTCTATTCAAAATTAACCTGCTACTTCAGCAGAGAAAGCACCAGACTACGAAACCTAAACACCAGGTGTCAGGATAGCCGTATAGATACGATAAGAGTCTCATAGGCACAGGCTGCACAGAGTCATTTGATGATTCGAAGATAGCTAAGTTTTGTATTTTTTGTAATTGTAATTAGTATATTCATGTAATTGTAATTAGTATATTCATCCTTCATACTATCAACATAGTGTTCATATTTGAATGTACATGTACTTAGCACATTTGTCTAGTAAACCATTTATATTTACAAAGTAGCTGACCTGCCCCCACTTCGCACATTACATATTTTGAAACCCGGTATCACCACTTTCAGTTGTAATTTATTCAGGCATTTCTATTTAATTTTTCTCTACGTCAGTACCATCCTTGCACTGCAAGGAATATTCTAAAAAAGTATTAGCATAATTCATTCAGCTGTTCTCGAGATTTGCGCTTGGCACACATTTAGCGATTCATTGTTATATCATAGATTTGTTGATAAAAAAATATTAAGAAAAACAACCAATGTAATATATATCAGTCAAGTAGACAGAGAACTTACCTTAATGTCCTGGAAATGGAGTGTATAATCCCTTGAATCATTGACGCTGGCAAACCTCACGTACTGGGCACAACGGTAAGAGAATCCTTCAATGGCATACACCTCATCGACCGGATGCAGAATCTCAGTCAGGGTTGGAAGTGAAAGAGTTACAGATTCTAGAAAAGTAAAAAAACAACTTTGTTAATCATTTTTATTGTGCAGATTTAGCTATGTATTATTGTAATAAATTGTGATTCGTTTAACAGAACAAATAAGAAACAATGCAAATATTGAAGTTTTTGCACTGTTTCCTCTCCACTAAACTGAGCTTAAGAAGAACTGACGTCAAAAAGATGAAAGTAATTATGTTTACCTATTTCAAAAATTTAAGAAATGGACCTTATCGCTTTTTAGAGCTTAATGTTAAGTTGAATTTGAATGTGACCAAGACCTGATTCTGCTAATTGTCAACCGTTGTCATACTATGGTCACTGCAAAGAATACTATAGACTTAAAGTCCAAAATATAAGGCCCAGTTTTTGCAGTGATTCTGTTAAATATCAATTGTTATTTAGGAGAATTGGAGCCCAGATCTATTCAAATTGAATACCAAGTTCAGCATTTCTAAGGCGGTGCAAGCAATAATGGGGGTTACAAATAAATATAATAAATAAAAAATTACACCAAATTATTATTTTGGTATTGAAACTGTGTCAATTCTTTTTTCCTGAAACAACTATAAAATCACCCAGTATATGTGATTGCATAGAAATTCCAATAGAAACTCCAATATGTGTTATTCAATAGTACTGTAAAGTACTGGCAATGTTAACTGAAGAATCAGAGAAAAGGTATGGTGACATTTCCTCGGTCAAACTTATATGAAATTTATGTTAAGTAGAATTGATATCAATAAGATATAACATGATTTTAATGAAGAAAATGAAGAATTCAGAGTCAGGTTCACTCACTGTTCGATAATCTATCCGTAGATTAAGTGACTGATTGATGGTATTTTATATGAGTGCTTCCATGCTTTGAAGGCTTTGTTAAAAGTTGCTCCCCATAATCAACAGTAGATAGGTCAAAGTGGTAACCTGAACAATACTTATAACTCAGGCTGCAAGCATTGGATATATCATTATCACAACATGCCATACATGAAGCTACAGAACAATGTTTACTTACAAAAATTTGTATTAAAATTGTTAATGCTTACCAAAAAACCAATAGCCACCTTTCTTGTCAAAGTTCAACGTAATACTTGTGTCGTTTGCATATACCATGGAAGTGTTCATCTCAGTTTTCTCTTCGTTGAAAGCCGTGTTAGTGCTGACAATCGTTGTCAATGGGGTCGACTGATTCCTGCTTATAAGCGAGATGCTCGTAGCATAAAGACGTAAGCCATTAAGCTCGGAATATAGACTCTTACTGGTAGCACGACGGACACGGGAATGTGTCACAGTAGCATCAGGGATGGCCCATGATGGGTAGCGTGCCGTGTAGATGGCTACAACTTTATCTCCATTCTCCTGCAGTTTCAACATAGTCCTGCTCATGAATTCATCATGGCGACGCAGATAACTAGCCCTAGACTCATCATCGTGAGCATCCTTTAGATTGATGAATACAAAATTGCCAGAACCCTTATCAAAATCCTCTTGATTTAATTCATTGTCTGCAGTTAAGTCAATGTTGGTTTCTGAGCCATCGGCGAGCGTTTCCAACACATGCTGAGGGTTTGTCACTGCTGGTAAGTAATCAGCTTCACTTAGCTTGCTGTGTAAGTACGGGAAAGATGTCTCACCGTCGACATTTCTACGTGAAAAATCTTCCACAGAGAGTGTTTCTTCAAGGAAAACTACCACCAACCTGCCAGCTATCTCCTTAGGAAGAAGTTTCGCGAACTGTTCCTCAGTTGTGGTCGTCAGAGGATTCGCCCTCCGAAGTTCTTGGGGCAAATCGCCCCACATATACACTGGGACATTGGTAGCATAACAAGCAATTATATTTAGTACTAGTAACGGGAAAACCATACGGCAAAACGCCATTTTTGTTACACTTAAACTATGGATGGATGTAAACGGACTAAAAGCTAATATTTTAGCCCAAAATTGTCATAAAAAGACAGAACTCGGGCGATGACGATTGACCATCGGTCATGTGAAAAATGATCATATGATAAGTTGGGAAATTAGTCTATGGTTACCGATGTTGCCAACTTATTGTAATAATCTACCTAAATCTACCTAAACAAGCTTGTTTTCTGCATTTTCTGGCGACATTCCTGTATTAGAAATAAAGTATAATTTTGTTGTTGCTCAAGAGCGACGAGCACCTTAATTTGGACTGATGTATTCGATGACAGTCACTATCATTTGGGATTAGGTCATTCCTTGATCAACAAGGTTCGATTGCATTGTTTAGGAACTCTTTTCATATTATAATTTTTTTCTATAACAATATCACACATTTTAAGCTTTGACGGACACTTCTGTCATTGTAGTTTTACCGAATAGCTTACACTTACATGTTAAGATTAATTTCTGTCTAAGAATGAATTTATTGCAATTAGGGTTCACTTTTCTATTGCTACAACCAGTTTGGGCTGATAAAAATACATTACCAGTGTTTATGATTGACCAGGACCAAACCATGGCGCATATCACTATGGACCCTAACCCGTTTGATATAATGAGCCCTTCTAAGTTCGCTCATGTTATTCACGACTCCATCAAACGTAGTGCAGGGATTATTATATTCGTAGAAGAAACTTTTTGCGTTGACGATATAAGTATTAAGGATAGAATGGGTTCTCCGTTCCATCACTTGCGTCGAAGTATTCAGGATCAAAAAGCAAAATACTTTCCAGCCGTGATAGAGCCTTTTAAATTACTGACGCAAATATTTCCACCACACAAGTACAACGTATTTTATCTAAAGTCTCGTACAAAGTTGGAATTAATGGATTCTTTCAAGTATATTTATATATTTTTCCAAGACGGTACGAATGAAACTAGATCTGATATTTTAAAGCGACATGATTTGATTATTCGTGAGGTCTGTTCTGTGGTCCGTCAGCTGAAACAAGCGCCAGTAGTCGCTTATTATACAGGTAAATTGAATCCTGTACTCGTGGATCAGCTGCGTTTTATCCCAATCAAACCTATCCCTATACCGAAGGATTTAGGTGTAATGATTGTGTCGTCTGGAGGCCTATTTAAGTTTTCTGGTAAGTAAAATAAAGATACTTTAAAAATATAACTTTACCTTAAAATAAAAGTAAATTGAGTGAAGTCATTAACTACATTTTTTACAGATGTGTTTGCAGTTACACCCAGCCGTCGATCCCAATTCAATCAATTGCCAACGATAGCCGAGGAGACGTGGTCTCGCCGAAGCATGTCAACCAAGATGGCATATACTGACTTTGAGTTGGAGTTTAACTTTAGCTTCTTAAGGGATCAATGGACTTTAGGTTACATATTAATAAGATTAGATAACGAATGGCAACGTTAAATGAAAATAAACGCGGTGAAATAAACAAAATAAAATGTTAGAACACCTACAACAGTATAAACTTATAATAATTATTTAAACATTTATTTTATTTATGGCAAGTAAATCGCACGTGCGCAAATATAAAATGTTCCTTGGAAACCGGGAAACGATTCTTACGAGTATTTTGACTGTAGCTATTCAATTAAATTACTATTTACTAGACGTCAAAACCTCAAACATTAAAATAAGAATTTTTAACCATTTTTAATATAATACAAAAATTTCAATATAATAAATTCAACTTAGTACTTAAATAATTTATTTTAACTACAGGAAAGGAAAATACCCAACGGGGATGCCGCCTGCGCTTTTATCCTTACAGAGGGCGCCTCGTAATGGCCAATGGGAGTTTTGGCGTGAAAACGCAGAGTGGCACATCGTTGTGCTATTTTATTTTCCAAAATTGTTGTGAATTCAAGTTTTATGTGTAAAATGGTGGATTTTTAGTCATAACGTCTTGGACAACACACGCAAGTGTTGGAAAATGGCATATTACAGTGAATTGTGACTTTTCGTGTTCGAGCCAAATCTCCCTAGGGTGCTTCTAATAAAGGCCCTCAACTTTACTGAGGCAGCAATCATCTCATTGATCATTATCATCATCGTCATTAATATCATCAAGCCATTATCATCATCATCAAAAAATGAAGATGTGACTTAAAGGTCCAGTGACCAGGGTCATAAAACCCGAAAAAATCAGATAATGTGGCGCAAAATTTGACCTGAGTTTTAAAATTTCTAAATCGCTATTTGCGCGGGTACTTTACTGAAGGTACACAATCTTGTAGCAACTTTATATAAAAACACCTATTAAACAAATAAACTAGGATTCGATTTTGATTTTTAGTCTTTTTGGTGCGAATTCGAGTTTTTAAGTATTAAAAAAATCCACCATTTGTAGACATAACGTCTTGAACACTCACAGAAGTGTAAAAAAGTGGAATATTACAGTGAATTGTGACATTTCGTGTTCGTTCCAAATCTGTCGGGGGAGCTTTGATTAAATTCCCCACAACTTTACTGAGGCAGGAATCATCACTCATCGTCATCGTCACGACAATCATCACTCATCGTCATCGTCATGAAACTATTGTATTGAAGATATTTAAGGTTTAGGCTGATGGCTTTGTGCAAAGCCCTAATAAATAATAAATACAAAATTAAGTACTTAGGTACCTAAAAATTTATGAATATAATTATTTTGTTGTTAGATAATGTGGCGCTATTGGAGGCAGGTGAAGAGGTCGGACGCACCAATATGGGTGTTGGCGCTCCTTGGAACATGTCTTACGTCTGCGGAGAGCCTTTGATCATAATAAACTCAAGGGATGGCAGTGTTGTTACAATATCTCAGTATCAGGTGAGTTTCGGTCACATTACCATACATACATACATACATATACTCACCAGTAAATTCCCGAAGGCGTAGATATTGGCCACACGAGCCTATCGCCGTCAAGCGGGCATTTAGTCATAGGCTGTATGTTATGTTAACGCACACTTGATGTGACTGGAAACATCATTCATTGAATCTTGAATCAATTAAGATGGTATAGCCAAACAAATTTCAGAACGCCCGATTCGCGAGCGCCGCCTCCCAGCAAGGTATCGGGGTTAATTTTTCTTGTAGTGGCAACACCCGCTACATTCCCGCGCACTTCATATAGAATAGACTTTGTGTTGTGACTGAGTGACTTTTTTTATGTTAAAGTTTAAAAACCTGTCTATAATCTCAGAAATAATAATCCGGTAACAACCAGTACGCAGTGTTTATTTACCTTCGGAACCCTAAATGCCCGCCGAGGCTATAATGGGAAAAATATTGAATCGGTTTTGGCGGGGTTTGGAGCCGCGATCTTTGCTACCAGACCTCGCCCGAACCAATCCAAATTGGTCCTTTATACCGTCTTTAAGGCGACCGTGGAGGGTCTACCGACATTCTCACGAACTGTCGGTTCGGTAGATTGGTTCGGGCGAAGTCTGGTAGCTTAGTCGTCAAAGTATTGCCCCTGTAAGGCAAAGATCGCGGGTTCAAACCCCGCTTATTCCAATTCAATATTTTTCCCATCTTAATCGATTCAATGAATGATGTTTCCAGTCACACCAAGTGTACGTGACGATTGGGTGTCCTAATTGTTGTAAAAAAGATTGTAGAACCGATTTAAAAATTTGTAAAGTAATAATAAAAAAAAAATGGAAATTTAAATGAGGTCTCCCAATCCTCAAGGGTACCTATTTCTTGGCATAATATTCTTCCCATAATATTCATCAAGAATAACAAACATTCAAAACTTTTATAAATGTTTTAAATATATCCCTCAATCCGTGCCGTATAGATTGAGGGTCATGTCATGATGTTTTGAAAAAGTGGCTATATGTTTTAAATTCATTACCACCTGTTCTTACACTTAACTCAAGTCCATGCAAAGGTTGCCTGGAAGATATTGCCTGTTATGGCGATAAGGCCGCCCTTTGTACAACAAGTGCAGAGGGTAATTTTATATTTAATTCTAAAATGTTATGTAAATGGTGTGCAAATATAGTGTTATTTTAATCTACATTATAGATGGCTCCCCTCGCCGCTCCAAAACGATTGTATAGGAGAATTTGGAATGCTCACGACGCGAATCAGTAGCGCAGTGGCCAAAGCGTTCCCCATGTAAGTGATAGGTCGCAGGTTCAAATCCTGTCTGGGCATTTTACTTCTTCCAATTTCAATCGATTTGAATAGTCAAGAGTCAATCCCCACTGAATGAGCAGCGGTTTTTTGAGGCAAATCATCTGTAGGAGGTACGACACGACGGTATTTCCGTCCAATTGAGCAGTCCGACTGGGGAAGTATCTCTGCCCTACAGAATACCGCGGAGGTAATAACTTCGTGTTGTTGGTGTTGTGTTCCCGGCGGTGAGTAGAGTAGCCAGAGAAGACTAAAAGCTATTTCTGATTTGACTTCTACATTGACGGCACAGAAACTCTCTGTGTTTACAGGGTCGGCAGTACGAGTGTGACTCCCCTGGTGTTGCACGCTGGACGCGTGCCACGGTAACCACTTTCAGGGCCGAGTGCTTGACTGCCGACTCAGGGGTTAAAAAAAAAACCAAACCATTTTGAATCTTAAATTATATATGATAAATATATATAATAAAAGCATAAAAGATCATAGTTGAGCCTTCTTGCTATTAATTCTAGTAAAAAAGTATGGCCGCCGCCAGCCGCTGTTCTTTCAGTTGTGAGAACCCCTTAGTGTAATAATTTCTTTAAAATTTCATTCAATTGTTTTGCAAATTAGATCCAGCCTCGTAGAATATATACCCGCGACGGCCCGGACGGACGTAGAGATGGAGGAGATAGTGGGGAGGACGAGCCCACCCCCCCGGTAGACACCCCCCCGGTAGACACCTCTCCGGGAGACACCCCCCCGGGAGACACCCTAAGCTTCGGCCCCGGCATGAACTGTGGCCCTTACTTCAGCAGCGCGATCTTAACCACACTGATGATATCAGGCATATGTCTGTCGATCCTCGCGTATGGCATAGTCTGCCTGATGGATATAAATACTAACAGCAGATACGAAGATCCGCAGTCCAAGCCATTGGTGCATACAGAAATGTGAAGAAGCAATAAATAATGTTTGTCGCCAATTTTTTTTTAATATACCGGGTGTAAGCGGAACTCTTCCCAAGCCGAAGTTATTAGAATTTCGATATAAATAATATAATTTTGATTTGGCGAATTTTTTTTTGTTTTTTAAAGTTTCCGTTTAATAAGCATTATTTATTTTCAGTTGTATTACAAAAGTTCAATGAAACGAAAATTTCATAAAAACATCACTAGGTACGGAAAAAAATGGCGCCAAGCGCTTGCTTTTTTGTAGTGATGTTTTTTTAATGTCGTTTCATTGAGCTTTACTAATACGATGAAGAATAAATAATGCTAACGAAACGGAAAAAATTGAAAATGTTATTTTTTACACTAAATTGAATAGAAATATTATGCAAATAGGTATATGTAGTGTACGCGGAGTATTACCAGGAGCCTTCGGCTTTTATTTTAACTTGCCAGATTGTAAGCTGAAGGCAAAGTCTCACGAAAGAGAGTCACCATTACAGACATGTAGGTACCCAGCATGTTAACAATGGTGGCACTCAGCTTAACGGCCTCATCAGAGTTTTCACGGCCCGCTTAAAAGAGCCGGGATTGTAGGAAGATGAAAAAGAGCTAGTTATGAACAGGGACTTGAAACAGGAAGTTGTGCCGTTCTCTTCTCTTCTTCTTCTTCCTTCCGTATGGTTAGTGGCCAACCTGTGGCAGAGTTGTTTAAGTCGCCCATATAGGCCTCCGTCTTGACCTAACGACTGTTGACAGCCGGGACCGACTTTTTACGTGCGCTCTGAAGCACGCACTACTAAAGCACTCGGATATAACACCGCTAAACGGTCACCCATCCCAATGGTAACCTTCGCCCAAGTAACTTAACCCACGGATCGTTTACCAAAACAGTGAACGCACCTTGCCACGAGCGTGCGCACACAGAGAAGTCAGCGTTCAGCTTAAGTTCTGCGTTCTGTGACCGCTGACCGCTCAAGAGTTCCAACGCACACAGGCGGCGGCGTTTTAATTCTAGGTTCTCTATTTTTATTCCTAAAATTTTATGTCATAATTTAACATTGCATAATGTTACTTGTCATAACATTATTTACGCATAATACTCATTTGCCATAACTTTTAGGGCATATTTTTTTACTCCTATTTACTATAAGCATAATATTTAATAAGCATAATATCCCAAAGCATAAGTTTACTTAAGCATAACGACGCTTAACTATAACTATTCCGAAAAAATCACTACAAAATTTTTATTAACAATATTACACTATTTTATACATTGCTCTCGTCAAACTTGTAGGCGCATCAAAGTCAAACTACGCGGCAAGTCAAAATATGCTTTACAACTTATGAATAAAAACATTAGGATATACAATATTTATGCTTAATAACACAGTATGCTAAAAACCAATTATGGCACACTATTATTATGACAAAGAAAATTATGCCTAATTTGTTATGGCAATTTAAATTAGGACAAAAACTATTATGACAGAAGATGGAATCCCTGGTTCTCTATTTTTATTCCTAAAATTTTATGTCATAATTTAACATTGCATAATATTACTTGTCATAACATTATTTACGCATAATACTTATTTGCCATAACTTTTTAAGCATAATTTTTTTTCTCCTATTTACTATAAGCATAATATTTTATAAGCATTATATCCCAAAGCATAAGTTTACTTAAGCATAATGATGCATAACCATAACTATTCCGAAAAATTCACTACAAAATTTTTATTAACAATATTACACTATTTTATACATTCTCGTCAAACTTGTAAGCGCATCAAAGTTCATTTAACCTAATGTTCTTTTGACCTAATTGGTCGACGGAGCCCCGCTACGGGGGGCTCCTACTTCTGGGTGGTTTATAAAGTCGGGGTGCCCTTAAGTCCAGATTGCATCCAGATCCTTGCTAGCTTGCTAGCACCATGTTAGCAGGCGTTTATCATTATCCCAAATAACTATTAGACAAATAAACAATATGCTTTACAACTTTATGCATATCAACGTTATGAATAAAAATATTAGGATATACAATATTTATGCTTAATAACACAGTATGCTAAAAACCAATTATGGCACACTATTATTATGAAAGAAAATTATGCCTAATTTGTTATGGCAATATCGTATAGTAAATTCCTTTCCCTAACCAATTCTATTAATTTTCCGTGTTCATAATCTCAGACATCGCGGCGTTCAGTCGTTCTGTCTCGGCGGGAAAAGAACGCTAGAACGCGGTGTTCTGCTTTAATGGTGTGGTGCGGTGTGCGTTGTTGCATACACTCCGGTACATTCGAAAGTACCTACGCAGAACGCTGAACGCCCGCTCTCCGTGTGCGCGCGCTCTTAAAGTTACTACTACTACTACTAGCATGGAGACTAGAAAGAAGGGACAATTTTAGTATATGAAAAAGTGTCTGTCAAAATCACGTCAAAATGTATTAGGATGGCGACACATTAGCATCAAATCTCAATAGTTTGCGAAATAAAATTACTCTAAATACACGTTGTTTTCTTTAAGGTTATATTTACTACAATATTTTGTACAACGTAAGTTGTTGAAATTTTCAATAATTAACTACTTTAATCGACAATGATATTAATAATTGCTACATTGATACCATACTCTGTGCCTGCACCAGCGCCATTGTGGAAGGTTTTTGAACTGTTATTTAGCGCATACAGTTGGACACTTCACAACTATTCTCCCATATGAGATTATCCTCCTACTCTAGTCTCTATGTAAAAGGGTATAAATTTCATATTGTTACCTCTCTGCATTCCTGAAAATAGGTCTTGACGGACAGACAATCGGACGGAATAAAATAACAGCATACATTTTCTTAGCCGTTTATTTGGTAAAGCTGATACTAACTATATATCAGAATCATATTGATAATACAATAATATTATAATAATTAACAACAAACTGGCGTGTTTTGTGAAAAGTGACAACTAAACTCAACCGTATTCTAAAGGTTGTATACCTACGATATGACCTCAGATTAATCGAGGTCCTGAACTGAAGTGCGTTCTCGATTTATCTGAGGTTAGATTATATAGAAAATTCGTTAAATCAGTGACAGATTGACATCTCCCTAGTCTCAAATAACGCAAGATTTAGTACCGAGTACCATTCTAAATTATGGGCCAGTCCATTAGAATTTAAAACATTTTTAGAATACGAAACAGTGGTAGTGGATTAGTATAGAAGTCAGTTTTCGACGTTGCATTCAGCAGTATGCAGTACAAATTTCGTTTCTATTCGAACTAATACTAACTTTAAATGCAATAAATCTAACAAGCCACGGAATTTGTACTACACATTGCGATAAATTTGATGATAATAAAAGTGTTTTTGAGACTTGCAGATTGTTTATGAGTGATCAAAAAGTTACCATGAGTTACAATCAGATCAGAAGCCATACAAGTAAAACCAACAATCCCGTAAACTAGAGGCCGCCACGTTCCCTTCAATAAAACCGTATGACATGTATTTGATAGTAACACAGCCGCAGTTGATATTTTCTTCATTTCATGGGATTGTTGGTATTACTATAAGATTTTGGGTCGGATTTTTGACATTCGGGCGATTGAGATTACATCGAGACTGGATTTTTAACAATTTTTTATTAAAAGAATAAAATTGCCGTTCTATTATAATATTGTTATAGTCTTATTAACACTTTATAATTTCTAAATATATTTATTTATTAGATACATACACTAAACAATGTTTTGGATGCTTTAAAAAATAAGCATACAAAATATCATGTGTGTATATCTGGCTTTAAATACAGCTATAAAATGTGTGACAAAAATAACAACCTACATTTTTTATTAGGACTTGCAATATATACAAAAAAAAAAAATTTGACATAAGTATTTTTTTTTCTATGGCGATCCCAACTATTCCTCCAACAACTCAGTAAAACTGATCGAAATAACCTGTGAAAGTACAAGTGTAACAAAATTTCCCATACAAACAGTCGGTTTTGAAGTGGCCAAAAGGTTTATAGAGTGTTAAAGTACCTAGAAAATACAAGTAATCTATGCACACAAAAGCAATTAAATACTTCAACAACACAGTATTATCCTCTTATCTCTTTTGGAAAAGACGCGCACTTGTAGCAAGCACAATGTCCAAATCCTTATTTTATTTTATTTTTTCAAAGATCCATATGTAAGTAAATAATA
The DNA here is from genome assembly GCA_949126895.1 of Eilema caniola. NCBI lineage: Eukaryota > Metazoa > Arthropoda > Insecta > Lepidoptera > Erebidae > Eilema > Eilema caniola. The sequence goes on along the minus strand of OX421485.1, from coordinate 17,877,310 downwards.
CGTTTTGTAGTTTATACCACAGAGTAACGATAACGACACCATTTTGTTTTGTTATAAATTAAATTTAAAAAAAAACTATACTTACCTAAAATATTTCTAATTCTAATAAATATTAAACATACACAAAATGAGGTCGTTACTGTGTCAAAAGATTTCAGATAAAAAAGTTAAACAATTCCCTCGGAATCATGACACATTTCAGTCGGCTTCACGATCGAGAGTTCCCGGTTTCAAATGCTAGCCTGACACTACACTGACATGAACCCATTCCTAACAAAATAAATTTAGCTTGGTTCGAGGGGTTAGAGGGAATATTAGTAATTTCGGTTTCTAATATTCCTTAAAAAATCATCATTTTTGTACAAGTCATTATTTTTTGGCAAATAAAGATTGCAAGTCCTTATAATTCTATATAACAGGAAATACCAGTCCCTTTTACACTAAGTAACAACTTTATATCTAAATGGCGTCTACATGTGATGAAACAAAATGCAAAATTGTACAAAACCTCTCATTTTAGGCGCGGTTTCGTACATTGTGCATTTTTTATCTTGCAAAATTATACATTTAATTATTTTTATAATGAATCAAATGAAAGTTAAAATATCTATATCGTTCTATATCTACATTTTCATATTTCGATATTGGAGGTGAATTGGAAAAAATACCCATTTTTTGCATTATTTATGTGTAATTTTCCATTCACCTTCTTATTTACCTTTGTTCCTATTCACTGTTTTAATAAAAAAAATACACATTCATGTAAATTCACACTGACATACATTCGTAACTATAATTTTTAAATCGTATATATAACCCTACTCTTTAACCAGCATGGCAGACTGGGGGTGCCATAGGTCCGAATCCTAGTACCCGTGGCACCCCCAGAGCTTCATCCAGGGGTACCAGGGGTCCGGAAGGGGAACTAAATGATTTCTCGACTGCTTGCTATATTTTTTCCACTCTAGCTACTGGGCTATTGATGACTTAAGACCTCGAAGCGGTCGCTAATTTAGAAGTTTTTGGGAAAAGCCCTCGACGTATGTTCAGTGGGATGAGGCGCTATTGCGGGCAAATAAAGACAAAACAGCGAGATAATAAATTATTTTTCTACTTTTACTAGTGTACAGTCAGGTATAAAAATAATTCGCACTCACCATTATTCACCTGCGACTACAGACTTCAGTGATTTCAGAGCTGATACATATTTGTACAGAAAACTAACTACCGTAAAACGGAGGAATAGAGATTAATGGATAAATAGAAATAAAATGGTTGTTAGATTTTCTTGAATAATTTCTATTATTAAAAGTAATCAGATATATGAATGAACACAGTACCCCTAGCACGAATAATTGTAGTAATAGTATGATAAACGTATTCAGAGAATGGAGCATAGCGATTGGCCGGCCTATGTGAAGCCAGCCAATCGCAATGCTCCGTTCTCACAATACGTTTACGATTACGAGTTGTTCGTGCTAGGGGTAAAGAATTCATTATTACATCGAACTAGTCCGTTTCACACCCACGGTACCTCTGGCCATACCCCTGGTGGTACCGTGGGTCTTTTTCAAACTGAACGGTACCACTAATAGTGTTGTGATGACAAAGTAATATATAACGTCAGAGTAATAAGACTATAAAACTAATAACAGTCGTATAATGACGTATCAGACCATAGCCTTAACATATTCAAGTGTAGAGGTCACTTATTTGGTGGTACCAATATTAAAGTTCATCAGACTTACGGTACCACCAGGGGAATGGCCAGGGGTATGGTGGGTCTGAAGCGGAACTAGTCCATAGCTTCACTTGAAAGAAAATAACTATAGAATTTAGCTGACCACACATTTCTATTCACCCATCGATCTCTCAATCACGCCGTTTGACTCGGTACTAAAGTAATAAACAGATTTATTGAACAATTCATTTATTTCCAACAATATAATTATATCACTTGTACAGCTTTAAAACCACTAAACGCACTGTATATACCATATAAGGACTCTCTCAGCATCTTAGCTCCATTACACAACAACAGGGCTGAATGTTACTACAAATTAAATTAAAAATATATAAATAAAAAAATTGTATAATAAAATACATTTATGAAGGAGCAAATCCGCTATGATATCTCCCGCCATACTATATTTAAAATTTTCGCACATTTCTGTGGCAGCATGTAAGTTTTTTTTTAACTAGGATCTTTATGGATAGTTCATACTATTTTGTTCAGTTTGCGTGTGACCGTCAAAACGATGGCACGTCTTTAGAATACTGAAGCGGTAAAGTTTTAAATGCAAGTAGAATAATGCACATGGGCGGTATTTCTTTAACTTAAGAAATGCAGTAATAACAAAATGTACCTTAGTTTTAAATTTTTGCCAGTGTATCAAGATTCACTAAGGGAAGAAGTATTAATCTTACTTTTATGATAAATGCAACGTTTGGATGGGTGTTGTGAACGAGATTCGTGACAGCGTTTGCAGTATATTTGCTTTGTAATATTTTCCTAGGGCGGCCATCTTGCAATGGCATACAGTTAATGTCCCGCATTAAAGTCAAACTTGACCGCCTGCCACCCTGTCGCGTGTAATGGAGCCAATGAAACGTACGTACGAAGTTACGGACCGAAGTTTCGGACAATCGGTACCATGAAACGTATTTATATCTCCACCGGGCCTGATGACAGTAGATACTTTTTAGCTACTACTGAGCAAATACAGGGGGGTATTGTAATTATTCACACTAACACTTTATTGCAGTGAAAACTTTAGCGCAGCAAATTATTATTGCCGAGACACCATTGCAAGTATTTCAAGAAATACTATCCGAGTCACGCTAGCTACGGCAGTAAAATATCCACGAGATCAGGTGGTCGGTCATCAATGACGTCAGGCTAGACAATGACGTCATTGAAAAACAGTATACAGTTGTTTAGACCACTTACTCGTCCCACTTGCTCTGTGACTTAAATCACTCCAATAATCAAGCCCGATGTTCCGGCTGCACGTTCCATGGTACCGGCCGGTAGACCGAGTAGACCGATAGACCGGGAGGCCGGTCGCCGCACACACACACACTACACCTACTCTGTGTCCGATCACTGTTATATCTAGTTCTTCTCTTCTTTCTTCTCTTGTGTCTGTTCGGTGGTCTGCTGTTGCTGCTGTGCCCCACCTTCGCGTTCGGCTGCCATCTGTGGGTAAATAGATAAAATTATGAATTTTGGCTTTTATAATTGATAAAAAATATTCACGCTACTGCCAAAGGAGCGGAGTCGGAAGTAGTAGTAGTAATACATTATATATAATGACAAGGGAAAATATATTTTTGGTACTCAAAATGTCATTGTTTAGGTACTCAAAGTGGCTTACAGAGACAATTGATCTGACTAAATATTACTTGTGATAATGTAGTGTTGCCATACGAACATCTATGGCAGTCGTTACGGGTAATTTGAGCACGAAAAGGTCCCAGTTACACTGGTAAACCAGACCCCAGATTCCAAGTTGAAAGCTTCAGATGAGACTGATTCCGGCTTTAACTAACAACGCTAGGATGATGAAGAAGCATGACTTGTGATAAAACAGGGGCCATATCAGCGTCGCTCCAGACTACATAAAGCTGGCCATCAAAATAGTAATATTCTGCCACCAAGATATTTTAGGGGCAAGAAACAGGAAAGAAATTATAGGTTTTGTCATCAATATAATAAATCTTAGTAAATTGATGACAAAACCTATGATTTTGGTGATATCTTACCCTTTGAAAACTAATAGATTTTATTATATACCCATCTCATCCGAAGGGGCGACTAACGGAAAAATACTCGGACGATATCACTGCGAGAGAAGGAAACCTTGAAATAAAACGCTGTACCGGGTTGGTACAGCTCTGGCCAGCGAGGATACAGTAGGTCCCAACACTGGGAGGAGCCTATGTCCAGCAGTGGGTAGCGATAGGATACTTGATTAGTTTATGGGTTAAAAGTTTGCAACAGTCAGGTAGTTTTAAGATAAATTATTGTTGGAGCATCTAACTGTCTGATACGCCATGAGATCGATCAGGTGATTAGATACTCCGTCGGTGTAGCACTATTGCTTGACCGCCGCGCCCAGGGCGGACGCGACGGCTCAAATAAGTGCTGTAATGGTGCTGCTGCACATGGATTTTTGTGTTTGCTATTGAACGTATGTTGTATTTGACAATACTGTGGCCAGCAAGGCAACAGTAGGCCAGAACGTGTGAACACCGGGAGAGCAATGCACTGCGGTAAACAAACTATAATTTTACAAACAATGTTTGAAAAACTAATCGTTTGACAAGCTTTTATTTTGCAAACATATCACTTCAAAAAGTATCATTTGATAAATGAAGGGGGCTCCGGCGGCCCCACTCGAGCTTGTCGTCGCAGAAGGTTGTAACGCGGCGGTGGACTTTATAACCACCAGCTCCTCAGCTTGTGGGCCCACTCATCCCTCCGTGCCTGCGTGGGTTTAAATAACACTAGGGGCCAGGCAAACAAGACCACGTGAAGTCGGATTTGCAAATTCATTTCTGTCACTAACTTTTGACTATTCAAAACAATAATTGAAGGGTAAAACTTGTTTTGCCAACTAACATGTTTAAAAAATAATCAATTTGTGAAATGATGTGATTATGCCTTATAAGAAAATTTTTGCAAATAAATGTTTTGTCTAATGAGTAGTTTATTAAACAATCCTAGTTTGTAAAATGATAAGTTTATGAACTATAATTTTGTCAAATTTTGTTTGTCAAATGATTGGATACCAGGCTAATTGAATTGATTCCATTTGGTAAGGAATATTTGACGCAAACATGCAAATACATGCAATTGCATGGTATGCGTTTTGGGTATTAGCAATATTTAATTGCATGGTATGCGTTTTGGGTATTAGCAATATTTGTCAAATAGGCAAATAAACGCTATCAAATACGAAATCAAGTATTGCAGTTAAGACTAAGCTCACTTAAGATTTAGAAGTTTGTATAAAAAAAATTGAATGGAATCTGAATTTTAAGCAGGCGAAAAAATATGATAGTACGAAGTTCACCCGGTTAGGTAGTTATTAATAAAACACTGTAAGGTAAAACCATACCTTCTTGTAGGCCTGCTCGAACAGCTTTAAGCTAGCCTGCTGCAGCTGTCCGGTGGCGGCGCGGATCTCCTCCGGGTCCGTGTCCTCCTTCTTGGCGAGGAGGTCGCGGAGTTTTACGATCTCACCGCGGAGTTTGTCGCACTGGGAACATGAGATACATCTTATAATTAATATGTATAATTCAGGAGTTGAAATTTCAGTGGGTAGGATGATTTTTGGTAGACTGTCACCGACTGTTAATCGTATTTTTTTTTTATACCACTTAGCAGAAGACGCACACGGCCCACCTGATGAAAAGTGGTAACCGTGGCCTATGGACGTGTGCAATACCACTCATTCAATCTCCTGCCTTTATCCCAAGTTTATTTGTGGTCGGCGCAACATAAAATAAATAAATAAATATTCCACAACATTTCACACAACGCTATCTAGACCCATGGTAAGCATAGCTTAACTAGCTTGTGTTATGGAATCTAGAATGCGAATAAACATACTTAGATACTTTTTTTTTGTAAATACATACATAATATACATAGAAACACCCAGACCAATGCAAATATACATATTCATGCGTACAAATATTTGCGCTGAGCGGGGATCGAACCCGCGCCTCCTGCGTAGCAGCCGCTTTCAGTACCGCCACGCCACAGAAGCTGTCAGTAGATGAGTGTTTCTTTCACTCATCTCTGTTGCAGTCATCTTAACATTCTGCGACGTAAGTGGTCAAATCCGGTAGGTGTGTAGGAGTCGTTAAATCGTCCCCCCGCGCAGGCGGCGCGGCGGGTGATAACGCGACCCGTTGCTCCTGCACCCCGCTTTACCGACAACGGATGTACACCGTCGCTGGTTTAAATTGAGTGCTTTTTTGTGTATCCTCCCTCGAGTTTAGGCTGGCCATGGCCCTATAATGCCCCAGAGTGGGTGGTTGGTGACCTATCCCCCCCCCCCCTTTCCCACGCTTGAAAAACTCACCCGCCGCTTGCGTGCTCTCCACTGTGCCGTGGGCCGCTCCTGCCTCAGCCAGAATTGGCCGTAGGCATCAGGGTCTCCCCTACGACAGGCGCTGCCATGAGTTTCCCAGAATGCACCACTTGGAGGTTCCGAACCAGGCAACCCTTGCCGCAGGTACTTTTGTCTCCTGTGCGGAAATCCTCTTCGGAGGTTAAGTCGGGCTCGAACCGACTAAAACTACATACCCTCTTAGTGATTCAGCTGCTGGGGATGTAAAATTGTCTAGGAAATATCCCTATTCCTCCCAGGAATTCCTGTGTTCCCATCTTACCCCCGAAAAGGAAGAGGGCGGGTTGGGAGATTGATGGGGCACTATTACGCCGCCACACCGGTCTCTAGGGGAATATGCGTGTACCTACAGCCCGTATATTGACGTACCTCGTCCTGCGGCAATTGGCTCTTGTACTCGTCCATCTTGGTCTCGGTGTCGTGCAGTACTCCCTCGGCCTGGTTGCACACTTCAACGCGCTCGCGGCGTTGCTTGTCGGTAGCTGCGAACTGCTCGGCTGCCTTCACCATGTTCTCGATCTCGTCCTTAGATAGACCGCCTGAAGACTGGATAACGACTGTTGGTAACAAAAGGTAGAGTTTAAATTTTTATACCAACAAAAACCGGCCATGCTTGTCTTAGCCTTATCCAGGGAAAGATGGGGACGCCGTAGGTCCACATCCAAGGGGAATCTTCGATAGCACTGGGACAGGGGGGGAGAACATCTTAGTCCCACACATGAAAGGAGTCTCCGATGGCCCTGGGTCAGGTGGTAGAGGCTACAGCCTGGTGACAGACATAGTGACAGTGGAGACTGAGTAATTGGGATTCGTTTTTAATTGTAGTAGTATTGTACCTACTAGCATACAGTATAGTTATTGAGAAAGTTGTGCCGCGGTTTCTAGGAAAGTCGAGCGCATATGCACACGACTAGCTGGTACCGCGACTGCTCTCGCATCGCTGCAAACGTGTTCCGAGCACTGGCAAGGACACCGATCGACGATGCTTTAGTTTATTAGTAAATTTCCGTTTAGAAACTGATTTTAAAAACTAAAATCTGAAATCGAACCACTTGTTAATGAGTCAATTATAATTAGCATAGTTTGTTTAGATGTATTTTTATCAAATGTCGCTACAAGATTGGTTACCTTGTACATAGCTGAATGGAATATAGGTCAAATTCACAGTGTGCTTAATGCCCGGTTTCAAATTATTCCAGTCCAGCGAGCGAATCCAGTTGCTGGAACGCCACTGGACTGGATTACTCACTGGAATGGGCACATTCATGTGATGGTTCATATAAGTCCGGTCCACTTTTACGCTGGCATAATGTGAACACCATCAATGATCATATATACTCACTCTGTTGCTCCTTGCCGGTGCCTTTGTCTCGCGCCGACACGTGCACGATGCCGTTAGCGTCGATGTCGAACGTCACCTCGATCTGGGGGACTCCCCGCGGCGCTGGGGGGATTCCCACCAGAGAGAACTGTCCCAGTAGCTTGTTGTCTGTGGCCATCTCACGTTCACCTTGGTGGACTTTGATTTCGACTTGGGTTTGGCCATCGGCGGCTGTGGAAATAGTTGAGTATAAGACTTGGTTTTAATGATTTAATAAATCTTAATTCTTTAACCCCGTGGTGTGTGCACAAATAGGGGCCGACCATGAACAATATAGATTTTAGAATGCGGATAAAAATACTTAAGCCCGTATTCTAGATTGGTATTCAGTTCTGAGTACCAATTTTTTTCTTTTCTTTTTTTTCTTTTGTTCTAGAACATGAACTTTTTTTTGTAAACACATACATTTTTTATATAGAAACATCTAGACTAATGGATAAATTTTTGTACTATATGGGTACCGAAGCCCAGGTTTCGCTAGCCAGAAAATAATTGTGCGAATTCAAGCAACAATTATTTATTAGCGAAAATGGGTAGGAACAATAGACGTTTACATGATATAATGTGCCGCGGTTTCTAGGAAAGTCGAGCGCATATGCACACGACTAGCTGGTACCGCGACTGCTCTCGCATCGCTGCAAACGTGTTCCAAGCACTGGCAAGGACACTGATCGACGATGCTTAATGTTTTGATTGATTGTATTTTATTTTTGTAAATATATGCATATTATGAACAGCCAGACCAATGCAAATTACTAGACTAGTCGGGCGTCTGAGAGCTAGAACTACCCGTAAAGATTGCCATAGATGTTCGTATAGCAACTCGGACGGCTTAACGTGCTCTCCGAGGCACGGAAGCACCCAGACCAGTGTTAATTATACATATTCATGCATACAAAGAGAAGACTTCAAACTCATGACTTAGCAGTCGAACGCTCTACCATTGCGCCACAGTTCCTTGACTCAAGATAGAATAATTTCTTCCACTACGCTACAAAGGCAGTTAGACAATATCAAACCATTTTTTTATGTTGGTAACTTTAAAAAAAAAATATATTGTCTGACTGACTTTGTAGCGTAGTGGAAGAAATTATTCGATCTTGAGTCAAGATCGATTTCTTTTTATATTGGTCACTTCAAACTCTCCCTTAGGGGAGGGTTGGGGAAATGGCCCGCAGAATCCGCGGATGGATCCGGCGTCCCCTAAATGAAATAATAATTTATTGGTCACTTTAATAAGACTTGAGTCGCGAGTCAAACGAGGCCCGACGATGAAATCTGCCCTTAGTGAGTTTGAGCTCGTCCACCGCCATAGCACCCCGCGCTATCTTCAAAAGGGACCCAGGAGACGTGTACTGCGCGTATGAAGCACATGAAATAGTACATTACTGCCGCGGCCGCCCAGTGTAGTGTTGCCGGACGAACGTGGAGCATTACGGAGTCCGGCAACGCTCAGTTGTGGCCAAGGCTTGTATAGTGCTTTTCTCAAACAATGCGCGGAAATTAAAACTAAGTAGTATCTAGGCAGAACTTTTTATTGGAAAGTGCAGTTATTGAAAATACAATTAAAGTAGGGACAAGATAATAGGTCACTTTTGACATTTCATCAAAATTCAACAACGTAACCTTGTAACGGCGGGCATAAAATAAGAACTGCACAATTGCTTAACTTTTTTCAATTACGTTTACATATTTATTGTAATAATGACCGATACGAGTAATTTTACGATTTGCTTTCACTAATAAACCATTCTAAACATAATAAACAATTTCTGATCTAAAGAACTGAACGTCGTTACAATGTTGCGTCAGTCAACCCTTTTTCTTTTTAAACACTAGGGATGTTACTCTAAAAATCGAAAGCTGATAGGATTGTAAGTTGAATCGAATGCAATGATTACTTGTGAAGAAAAATCACCATAAATTTATAACCACGTTGTGATTATAATAAAACCTAATTATACATATTTATTATTCTTTTAACTAACTATAAAAATACAAAAAAATAACTAAATAGAAAGGTCATTGATGTTGGGTGCAATTTAGGTGGATGTTGCTGGCAACACCAGTGCCTGTCGATGACGCATGTCATGTCGCCATAACATGATGATGACGCAGTCTTTTGTTGTTGTGCGAAGTGACTGTGCGTTTTTGGTGTGCTCTCTGTTATTTTCTTCTGATCCGGCTTTTTCATTGAACTGATCTTACTGACTACGTTTACCTGGCTATAAATTGGACTCCGATTGCTTAACGATTATTAAACAAGAAAAACATTACAGTCTTACTATGTCGAAACGGGGGGAAACTCAGTCAATCTCGCGAACTAGTGCTGAAATTGTACAATTATTTTGGACGTGAATCAGTTAACGATGGGCCTCTTTTACCATTGAAACCACCGAGAGAACGCGTTGCTGAAGCATTGGGAATAGGGAAGAAGACAGTAACTCAAATTCTGAAAGAGAAAAACGGACCATCAGGCTCAGAAGATAATACTTTACGTACACCGAAAAAACGAAAGAGGGAGAAGAAAATTGTTGACGTTGATAATTTTGATGCTGCTGCAATTCGCAACCACATTTATGGATATTACTCGAGAAAAGAATATCCTACACGGGAAAAGCTATTGAGTTCGTTAAAAGGCGCAGGCTTATTATTTTGGAGGCAAATCGTCTCTATCAAAGGTTTTGAAATCGATTGGCTTTAGATTTAAAAAATCCGACAAGCGGAAAATCCTGCTAGAACGCTACGATATTATTTTGAAGAGAATAACATTCTTACGTCAGGTAAATAAAATTACGGATTGGGACAATGTCGTGTTTATTGACGAAACATGGTTGAATGCGAACCATACGGTTGCGCGGACATGGACCGATGATACAGCGGCCTCCACCTCAAAAGTTCCATCGGGAAAAGGAGCCCGACTTATTATATGTCACGCGGGATCAGCTTCTCAAGGTTTTATTCCAGACTGCCTCCTCGCATTCGCCTCTAAAACTACAACAGATTACCATGAGGAAATGAACTTTGATGTTTTTAAAAAGTGGTTTGAGAAGCTGCTAGTCAGCTTAGAAAACCCATCGAAAATTATAATGGACAATGCTCCGTATCATTCTGTACAAGTTGATAAACCACCAACTCAGCAAATAAAAAGCAAGAAATTGTCTCGTGGCTGGTAAGAAATGGTGTGGAGGCAAGTCCAACTTTATTAAAAGTTGAGTTGTTAAATCTGGTAAAAGCAACTAAGCCGTCCAAGCTCCGCTATGTAATCGATGAACTAGCCCTAGAGCATGGACACGAAGTTATTCGATTGCCTCCCTACCATTGCCAGTATAACGCCATCGAGCTTATTTGGCCACAAATAAAGGGTCATGCAGCGCGGAAAGATACTGAACCACCCTTCAGTACTGCTAAAATGATGACTCTGCTATAAACTGCATGTGCAGAAGTCACTACAGAAGACTGGCGAAAAGTCGTGGAGAAGACAAAGAAAATAATTTTACAAGATTTTGAACGAGATGTGAGAATAGACAATATTATTGAAAATGAATTAATAATATCTCTGAGTGCTGACAGCAGTTATGAAGATAGCAGTTCCGATAGTTCAAGTGAATAAAAGCAATTTTTTTGTTAAATTACGTAGGTACTTGTCTTATTTTGCTTCTTTAATTTATGAAAGAAAAAATAATAATGGGACAGGGATTCGCATGATCATTTTTAAAATTCACATATGTTTCAAGTCTGTATCGATTCATTCGATTCATTCATTTAATCGATGTTTTTAAGCAGGTCACCTCACTATGAATATAAAACTGACATCTGTCAAAAGTGACCTATTATCTTGTCCCTACTTTAGTTACCTACTTTTCAAAATCAATGACGAACAACGAACAACAGTAATTTTGCTTTTTATTTTTCTTAATAAACAGCTTTCTATTTGCAAGCCAGTTCTGTATTTAAATAACGCCTTGGATAAGTTACCTCCTTGGTTGCCATGGTCCGGAGAGAAAAGATGGTTCCATTTTTAAATTACAAGACAGATATGAGTTTACATAGTAATTTATTTGGCCGCTAAAACACGACAGATATGGATTTTCATACAACTTTCAGCAGCAATTTCGATTTATCTCGAAGAAGGTTGTCAAAATAATATTTAAATTTCCAAGCATGTTTGAAAAAATGTATATTTGCACTGGGTTAGGTGATTCGATTCTCAACACTCCATGGATTCACCGTGCGGTCGCCGGGTCCATAGCGTGGTACAAGAGGAACACCGTGACGGCGACAGGGACTTCCGACCCAGATGTAGGTATAGAGTTGCCACCTAGTGATGCATCAGCGCTGCGCTCACCCCCACCGTCAGTAGAGTCCCCCCCCCCTGCCTATCCAAATTTGGTAAGATCCTATAAATGCCGCTTTTGATGTTCGATTTCTTTCTATGTATAATATGTACGTACCTATTTAAAAAAAATCCTAGATTCGATAACACTATATAATATTTAAGCTAAGCTTACTATGGGTCTGGATAGCGTTGTGTGAAATGTGGAATATTTATTATACCTTTCAAGGTAAGTTAAGCTAAGTATAGTCCCATACCTGTAGAGAACACCTGACTCTTCTTAGTAGGAATGGTAGTGTTCCTTGTGATGAGCTTGGTGAACACCCCGCCTAGGGTCTCGATACCCAGCGACAGAGGTGTGACGTCGAGAAGCAGGATGTCCGTGACGTCACCAGCCAGGACTCCGCCCTGGACCGCCGCTCCTACCGCCACTGCTTCGTCAGGGTTCACGGCGCGGGAGGGCGCGCGACCGAAGATTTCTTGCACTGTGGATTGTACCTGGAAGGGTAGTAGGGCTTTAAAGGGTGTTTCTGGAGTGATGGAGGCATAAAATAGTAGTCTATCTACATTCATTTAAAATTTTGAATAGTCTTTACGCACAAACAAACAAATAAAACAAAATAATTACCATACAGTTGGTCATAAAAGGGTAAGGGTATCAAAATTTAATTTAAATTTATTCATCTCCACAGATAACTTCTAATGGAGTCAGTGGGCGCATCGGATTCGAACTGACAGCCGTCTTACGAGGCCGTCTAGCTATTCCCTCGCACCCCAGCTGCCCCAGGGACCTAGTGATCCTTCAATCTCGAAGGGAAAGTGTGAGCAGGCAAATGAAGCCAGCTTGGGCCCAATATACAATTCATTCATAGAGAATATTGTCTGTGAGCGGATAATCCGACCACCTAGGCAAGTGGCCGGTGAATATAACTCCAAGTTAATCTTGCACCTGTCCTGAAAGGATCGCTTAGACAGCCATGGGAACTGCCCTCGGCTTGTGCTTGAAGGTGCTTAGTTATTGCTAGTTTAAGAAAACAAAATGTTCAGGTAATACATTAGAGGGACTCGACTACAGCTAATTTTAGACTATTAGTACCTATACAAATTAAATTAGTCGAGTCCATTACACTTTTTCATTCTGTATACAAGAGTCGTTCGATTTTAGACCTTAAAAGCATAATAATTAAGGTATTTTTGGTCAGCATAGTTTCTAATTTGTCATCAAATAAATGCTGGTACCGGGTAAAACGGGGTGAATAGAGATCAATGGAAGAATAGAAATAAAATGGTCTGCGGAATTCTGTAGTTATTATCTTTCAAGCGAAGCTATGTACCAGTCCAATTAGACTAGATTTTAACTAGATATCTGGTTAGATACTTAAAAATTAGTCAAAGAAATTATTTAAGAAAATCTAATGACCATTTTATTTCTATTCACTCATCGATTTCTATTCACCCCGTTTTACAGTACTCAAAATGGTAAATCTGTCACCAAATATGGTAGACCTGGCACCAAACTTACTATCTTACTATCTGCAAAATACAACACCGCGTATTCAATTTCAGACATGGATAGATACAGGTAAGAGATTTACCCATCTCATAGTGTAAAATTCCGTGTCATAATTCACGAAAATAGAGACCGTAGAAATAGCTTTGTCGGCGTCGTCGCACTACGGATGTGAGTAGGGTAGCCAGAGCTCACTAGAGTTTTTGTCCTGTCAGTGGGAAGACCAAATGCTATTTCTGCTTTGTCTTCTACACTGACGGCACAGAAATTCTGTGTTTACAGGGTCGGCAACACGAGTGTGACTACCCTAATTATTGCACACGTACATAGGCTACAGTAACCACTTTCCATCAGGTGGGCCGCATGCTTGTCTGCCATCTCAGTTGTATAAAAAAAACCATAAGATTTGTCCACAAAATAGTAGATCTCTTCTTAAAAATGTCGGCTACAGATTTACTATTTCGTGGACCAATTTTTATTGTGGCGACAGCTGAAATCACACCATTTTTCATGTCAGTCGGTTTGCTTGAACAAAAAATAGCTCAACCAAGGCTCCGCAGTTCCCTCACCTTGGGCATCCTGGTCATGCCGCCCACGAGCAGCACCTCGCCGATGTCGGCGCGCTGCACCTCGGCGTCCTGCAGCGCGCGCTGGCACGGCGCCACCGTGCGCTTGATCAGCTCGCCCACCAGCGACTCCAGCTTCGAGCGCGTCATCTGTGGGGACATGAGGGTTACAATATTTATACTGGAAAGGTTCAAAATCACGCCACATACAGGGTTAAGTACTTCGGAAACACACAGCGTGAATAGCTTGCTGGCGTTCTTCAATAGAATAGAATAGAATAGAATAATATTTATTTGTGAATATGGTTTTTTACATTGTTCTCATAATAACATGGTAAACATGTGAAGGTTCAGCATATTCTGCCATTCGTGGCGGACAAATTATTAATGAGAAATATAAGTTAATTGTCATAAGATCATGCATATTACTGTTAATTCAAATTATTTATAGATTATTTCTTCATTATGTCCTGTCAAATATTAGAAATTATCATAATATATAAGATTATCCATAAAATTTAATGTCAAATTCGAATACATATTTTCAATAACATTGATATTAATTCAGTCATTGAATTTTTTTTACATCTATGTCATAAACTGTTATTTAAATAATTATAAATGTCATAATAACATTTTGAAATTAGTATGTCTTTTAGTTCTTTTCTAAGCAAATTATAATTTTTATTTAAGTGCATTTGGTATATTATTATAGATTTTAGGGGCTAAACAGAACATACTTTTCCACATAAGTACTGTTTTGGCACTCCGAATGCGTAGCCTGGTATTGTCACGTCTGCTACGTTGAACACCATTCGAAAGTCGTGGGATCAAATGAGAGACTTGCTTAACAATAGGGCCATTTCAAAAATAGCCCACCCTCACGCAAAAACCGCGCCTTGTTTTGGAGTTGCGGTTACCAGCCCGTGATACCATACCAAGGTTCAAATATAAAATAAACTGTGCAAAAGTACAAGTGCCTCATTCGATATTCGACACGTATCTTGTACCTAGATCAAGAAATAAACGTGGCGCGCGCGGATTATTCTGTAACAATCTATGCTTAGTAAAATTGGGCTCGCCAGCTGCAGCACCCCCTGCTATCCTCAAAACACACACAAGAAATGTGTACTGCGCCTATAGAGCACATTTTAGATCCAAGATATTTATCTCGAGACATACTTAGTAAAAGCTCGTCTAAACTAAACGACGCTCCCCACACATTCAGTTCATTTGTGTAAAAACATCGATTGTGTCATGAACTAATCGCGGTCCCTTAATCGCGCGATAAATTCGAGCACGCTATGTGAATAGCGCTGACATATTACATAGAACGAGACGTCCGCTCGCTCGCGCATTCTGTCTCATTATGACTATTTGACCAACTAATCCCCAAACAATGGTCGTCCAATTTGCTTTTGTGCGTGAGGGAGGTGGTGGGGCGCGATATTTCGGTGCTGAAAAGCTCCACTATTGCATTGGGTGTATGCTTTTAGTGATAGCTGTAAGTTTGTCCCGCGGTTTCTAGGAAAGTCGAGCGCATATGCACACGACTAGCTGGTACCGCGACTGCTCTCGCATCGCTGCAAACGTGTTCCGAGCACTGGCAAGGACACTCTGATCGACGATGCGTTTGTATGACAATAAATATAAATAAATCTAGACCCAAAGTAAGTAAAGTTAACTAACTAATGTTATGGGATCTAGAATGCGAATAAACATACATAGGTACATTTTTTGTAAATACATGTCCACCCACCCAGACAAACGTAAATATTCTTTATTAATGCAATCAAATACTTACACTGAACAGGACTCGAACCTGCACGGTCAAATTAAAACTCTTTCTCAAACAGAATAATACCCCTCATCTCTTCTCCAATCCAAAAAGTCCTAACTCACACATCACCGCAACACTACTTACCTTAAGATTCATGTGTTTAGGTCCAGAAGAGTCCATAGTGAGGTACGGCAAATTGATGTCGGTCTGTAGGGAGCCTGACAGCTCGATCTTGGCCTTCTCAGCCGCCTCCTTCAAGCGCTGCATGGCCATGGCGTCCTTGCGGATGTCTAGGCCTTGCTGTAGGGCAAGATAGGGAAATTATGAGAATAAAGATTAAAGAAAATATTATAGGATGTTCTACACAGTGCAATTTAGGTAGAAAGTAAGCATGACTCAAATAGGTTGTGTTGTATATTGCCAGAATGTTTCGATTAATTTCTTTTTTGTAAATACATATTACTAGCTGTTGCCCGCAGCTCTGCCTGCGTAGGTACCGCTTATCGTGACCAAACATAGCCCATGTCCTTTCCCAAGGTCTAATCTTACAAATGTCATCAGAATCGGTTCAGTAGTTTAGGCGTGGAAGCGTAACAGACAAGAGTTATTTTCGCATTTTGCACTGATCGGAAATTAAGCCTTTTGTATGAAAGTGGCTTTGACTCAGCAGTAACACTCTTATTCTTTACCCTTACATCACACATTGTTGTATGATGTTGGACATCGTTGCACAACAAATACGTCTTTTGCAAAATGATGCCGGACTTGTTGAGCAACACGTATTACACGTCAAATGGTGCCTAGTTGATACGAAGCATAAATATATTTTCTCAATACTGAATACTCACATCACGTTTAAACTCATCGACCAAGAAGTTCACAATGACGTTATCGAAGTCCTCCCCTCCGAGCAGCGTGTCTCCGTTGGTGCTCTTCACTTCGAACACGCCCTTCTGTATCTCCAGTACGGAGATATCGAAGGTACCGCCTCCCAAGTCGTATACGGCGATGCTGGGGACAAATAGAATTGTATTGTAAGTATAAATAGCCAATCTTCTTGAGGGGGAAAAGATACCTGCTGGAAGTAAAATGAACATACAATGCATACAGGGTGTATTTTTGAAAGGCCAGACAACTTGACCATTGTAGTTACAGTAAAATGTGCTTAGGAGACCTTCCCTAACTGAGATATGGTGAATTGCGTCTCGAAACAAATTCGAAGGTAGGTAACAAAAAATTACATTTCAGTCAATCCTACCCACTTTCTGCTTATACTGTTGGTTGATGGCACTCGGTGGAACTTGCTACACATCTTCAATGAAAACACTTGTACTATTCCACATTACATATTTATTAAATTCCTGACCAGTTTCGCCTTACGGCATTATCAAAGGTTGATACATGTTTGACATCTGATACCCAAAAAACATGTATCAACCTTTGGATAATGCCGTAAGGCGAAGATCTACCCACTTTCTACCCACAGCAAAAAGTTTTACTTAATCACTGTTTGAGAAGCGTTTTTGGCGATTTCTGTCTTTCCTAGTACTGAAAGCTAAAATGATCCTCTAGAGTCTTTTGATTCCCACATGAAATAGGATCGATTGGCACAAAAGATAATTCTTTGGACTTTTAGCATTATTCTTGCTGACTTTGCCAAAATCTGTGAATGCAGTTCAATATATCTCAAAAAGTTAAGGAAGGTCTCCTATGACCATTTTGCTTACCGCAACGGTAACGGTTAAGGTAACTGCCCTTACTGCCCGTTTCAAAAATACACACTGTATATTTACAGTCTACTCCTAGCCATAGGCGTCGCCCAACGTTGGGAGACATTGGCATAATGTTTCCATGCTGGCCAGTAGTACAGGGTTTTATTTCGAGTTTTCTTTCTCTCACAGTGATATCTACTGCGTAATTTTCCGTAAGGCGCGATTTGTATAGAAGAGACGTGACGGGGACGTATGACGGTTTTAAGTAACACAGTATAAACCTTACGTCGTTTTTGTCTTACATGAGAATGGGGATGCCGCCTGCGCTTTTATCCCTGCAGAGGGCACCTCGCAATGACCAATATACTGTCACCTACGTATATTTCATTGTTTGTCTCTTCAAATCTGACAGCTATGAGTTTGTTATTGTCACAGAACAGATTGTTATTGTTGTTTGGTCATATGCTGCTGCCATCTACAATTAGTTTTGCGTCGGCATCCCCATTGCGTCGTCATTTAGTGGCGTGACGTCGCTTGGAGGCGCGGGCGCAATTCTCCTCTAAGACAAAAACGACGTTATTGTACACTGCATAAGATTTATATTGTGTTCTTTACACCGTCATACGTACCCGCCACGTCTTTTCTGTGTAAACCGCGCCCATGTCGCCTCTTACGACACCCGTCGGATGAGATGGGGTGGTGATACTTGTATTTTTTCTCTGACATCACACGGATAGGAGTCACGTAATAGGGGATGAACTATTTACCGTCTAGAGGGCACTTAGTCTTGTACTGTATGTATGTTTACTGTCGGATCATCGGTACATCCCTATCCCTTAGTTGCTTTCTTCGACACCCAGGGGAAGAGATTTCTACAACTCATTGGCGATTTAGAAGTTCTGTACTAAGACCAGCTTGTGACTTTCTAGGGCAAAAATTACTAATAACGAATGCCATAGGTGTTGGATCTGGGATCGATATGGTTTAACGGGCTGTCTGAGGCACGTTCTCAATTCAATTAATTTATTTGTGGATCATAGGTTTGTGTACAGTTCTTATTTTAGGTTACATTTAAGTGTACTATATCCTGCCATAAAAAATGGTGTACTATCTATATATAATTTACAATTTGTTAAGTGTTAAGTGACCCATCCAGGCTAGTTTTGGTTATCCTAATTATGTACTAACGGACTCCAATGTATAACCCTAACCGTGTTATAATAATAAAAGCAAAAAAAAAAATGTGCCGCGGTTTCTAGGAAAGACGAGCGCATATGCACACGACTAGCTGGTACCGCGACTGCTCTCGCATCGCTGCAAACGTGTTCCGAGCATTGGCAAGGACACCGATCGACGATGCTTAGTAAATTAAAAAAAAAGTTCTTCAGTTCTTCGGATCCAACTCAAGGTTCAAGACAGCGACAAATGTAGCTGTACATTTACAAATTTGAAAAATCAGCTTTAGGCGCTGTTGATACAGAAGAGACGTGGCGGTGACATTTGACGGTAGTGGACAATTTCAGTAACACAATTTAAACCTTATGTACTTTACAATAACGTCAATATCGTGAGGCGCGCCACTCGATGAGATGGCGCGTCACTTTAGTAGCGGGACGTCGCCTGGAGGCGCGGACGCTTCTCCTCTAAGACAAAAACGACCTTATTGCACACTACATAAGGTTCATATTCTGTTACTAAAATTTTCCGCCACGTCATACGACCACGCCACGTCTCTGCTGTATAAACCGCGCCTTAAAGCAAAGGTATTTATGTCTTATTGAAAACTAGCGGCCGCCCGCGACTTTGTACGCGTAAAGTTACATACACACTATCACTACCATTTTAACCCCAAAAGGGGGTTCAATGGGATGAAAAGTATTCTATGTCCGTCTCCTAGTTCTAAGCTTCATCCTCACCAATTTTCAACCAAATCGGTATAGCCGTCCTTGAGTTATAAGTAACCAACTCGACTTTGTTTTATATATTTCACTACGTAGTATAAAACAAAGTCGCTTTCTCTGTCCCTATATCCCTTTGTATGCTTAAATCTTTAAAACTACGCAACAGATTTTGATGCGGTTTTTTTTTAATAGATAGAGTGATTCAAGAGGATGGTTTATATGTTTAATACATGTTTAATATAGTAGAGGGTGCAGCGGGAACGGGATCTGAAGCCACGCGGGAGGAAAAATATTTGCAGTACGAAGTTCGCCGGGTCAGCTAGTTTAAGATAAGATGTCGTTCAACTACTAAGTAGGTACTATTCACATATTTTTTACGATATAATGAACTCTACAATTATTCATCTACTTTTGCCACTGTTTGTATTATGCCTACTGATAATACAATACTTACATTTTGTCGTCAGTCTTGTCCATGCCGTAGGCGAGGGCGGCGGCTGTCGGTTCGTTGATCACGCGCAACACATTCAAACCGGAGATCTGACCTGGGTGGGTACAAAAGAAACAGAGTAAAAACGTGTTCAAATAACTTTTAGTTACGAAATTACAATACATATAGAATTATATTTTCTGTCATGGCATCAATTAGCTTTGAAAAAATAGTAATAAAATGAAACAGAAAGATAAAATATGAATAAATATTATTTAAAGAACCCTCGATACAAAAAAAATCTACTTACCAAATAGTAAAAATTAAATTTCACTACTTTAACTTTGATATACCTAGTAATATTTTTATACAAATGTTAACATATCAGGGGACCTCAAACTGGTAAACTGCTCAGACATGTTATTGGATTGATCCAAGTTCCACGGCATAGACACGATAAAATACAGTTTGTAATTTGTTTGTATTTTTGGACTAACTTGACTGCCAGACTGATACATAATTTAGTTTATTACAAAAAATAAGTTAAGTAATATGATGTGTTAGAAGTATTGTGCCGCGGTTTCTAGGAAAGTGGTGCGCATAGCGCGCACGACTAGCTGGTACCGCGACTGCTCTCGCATCGCTGCAAACGTGTTCCGAGCATTAGCAAGGACACCGATCGACGATGCTTAGGTATAAGATTATTTGACTATTTCATTTTTATTTCCAACCTTTTTTATTTATAATACCTTCTCGATTAAAATAGGAAAGTTTGAATCGATCTAAACGTCGTCTGGTAGGTCGTAGGTCTGATAGTTTAGTGGTCAAAGCATTGCTTTTGTAAGGCAAATTTCGGGTTTAATTGATGTGAATACTTTGCATGCAAAATGCTTTAAAATTTCATTCAAAATATAATAACTTATTCTAAACAAAAATAAATAGTACCATGAAACACATCTATCCTGCAAATGATCCAAAGACAGATCTTGACACATCGTTCAACCTGAACCTTACTGAAAGAAATTACTGTTGTACGAATCTATTGCAATGATCACCAACTTTTAATGCAAACTGTGCGTTATATGGCAACCCTCCAAATTATAAAGTAAAGGTACAAACCAGCATCCTTAGTGGCCTGTCTCTGTGAATCGTTGAAGTAAGCGGGCACAGTGATGACTGCATTCTTGACGGACACGTTCAGATACGCCTCTGCTGTCTCCTTCATCTTAACCAGGACGAAGGCACCAATTTGAGATGGAGAATATACTTTGCCATCACTACCTGTTGACAATAAAGTATAAAATAATATAATGGAATGTATTACTTCTACTGCCAGTGGGGCCGCCGATGCCCGGATGGGAGATCAGTTCTTCTGCATTGGCCAATTTACCCATTGCCCCTACGACTATCATTCATGTTCATATGACAACCGCGACCGACGGCTTATCGTGCTCCATGCATACAAATATTTGCACTGAGGAGACCGAACCTGCACCTCCTGCGTAGCGTCCCGCCACAGAGGCTGTCTAGAGAGAGTTATCACAAAGACATTCTTAAAAAAATATGGTTAATTTTGTCCCGCGGTTTCTAGGAAAGTCGAGCGCATATGCACACGACTAGCTGGTACCGCGACTGCTCTCGCATCGCTGCAAACGTGTTCCGAGCATTGGCAAGGACACTGATCGACGATGCTTTGACGATAAAGCTTTCCTGTCATCTCATCTCTTCCCACCTTTTCACTCTGCAAGTATCACGACACATAAGGTGATACAAGCACTATCAATTCTTGTAAACTTAAACCATCACAGAAAAATGACTGAATTACTCATTAGAAATACCATCCCATATTGGTATGTTTTTAGTCTAATCTCGGTTCAGTCACATTACGATCGCATAAAAACATATACGAGGGAAGAGAATATGAATACATATTTTTACAATCAATTCTAAATTTTGTGAACTTTTTACATTTTTATGATATATTATGAGAGATTGAGACTACATCAGAACTAAATTCTGAGCATACTTTTATTAAGAGAACTAGCTGTTGCCCGCGGCTCCGCCCGCGTGGATGTCGGTTATCGCTTAGCGTTGAGTCAACATAGTAGCTTAATGCATTGCAAGTCTAAACCCGATCGGTTTAAAATTGACTAAGTTTTATACAAACTTTCATCCCCTATTTTATCCCCTTGGGGGTAGAATAAATCAAAATCCTTTCTTAGCGGATGCCTACGTCATAACATCTATCTACCTGCATGCCAAATTTCAGCCCGATCCGTCCAGTGGTTTGGGCTGTGGGTTGTATGTCAGTCAGTCTGTCACCTTTGAGATATATATATTTAGATTTACTATCAGGTGACGGAATGTCGATCGTATCTCGATTAGAAATACCCAAGATCTTGCAAAGTGAAAAAGGAATAAATAGAAGGAAAGAGGAATAGTATCCAAATGCATTCCTCTAAGCATAAGATACATATAGAGATTGTCATTGGTCAACCTCCAGTAATGTCACCCAGTCTGATCATTGACAAAATTAAAATAGAAGTAAAAAAGTCTTTAATGAAAAAAGGATATTACAAAGTAAACGAATACCTCAATCATAAAAAGGCATGGTCATCCTTATCTTTTTGCTTGCTCGCACAATACAAATGTATTTAAAAAAAAAAACCAAATTGTTTTGAAAAAGAAAAAAGAAACGATAATATTGTTCACTGAGTTTCTAGCTGGTATCTTCTCAGTAGAACCAATTTACCGAACCAAATCATTTTCAAATGATTTATTTACTTTATTTAATATTAGACTAGTAATTTCTTGACATGAGTGTAAAATTTTTGACGTTCATATGTGCTCTTTGTGTGCATAAACTGAATAAACGAAATTCATTCTTTGATTGACATTCTGTTAGTCCGGACTATCAAGATCGATAGTGCTGTTGCTCATCGCTGCATGCTTAGAGAATTGTACAACAGCCCCTCTAGACAAGTGGCAATTCGCTAACAGGCGTTTGATGGAATAGAATGACGAATGTATGGGATTAAACGTATTTAACATGCGTTAAAGACTGTCATATACGTCACATCCCATACATTCGTCATTCTATTCCACCGAACGCCAGCTAGCGAATTGCCACTTGTCTAGAGGGGCTGGACAGTATTGTACTGCATATTTACAGTTCCAAGTAAAAATTCTGTAAAAGCTGAACTTACCCTGAACCCAAGCATCTCCATTAGATGCTCTGACCACTTTGTAGGACAGATTCTTCATATCCTTCTGCACCTCGGGGTCGTCGAAACGCCTGCCGATGAGGCGTTTGGTGGCGTAGAACGTGTTGCCACTGTTGGTGACGGCCTGGCGCTTAGCGGGCATGCCCACTAGACGCTCACCCTCCTTGCTGAAAGCTACGTGGGAGGGGGTGGTGCGAGAACCTTCGCTGTTTTCAACCACCTGGCAATGAAGGAAAAAAAATTAAAGTGTTTTGTGTTTTTTCAAATAAAATATTTTTTCACACAGTCAACCACTGACACTGCAATAATGTCATTTAATTTAAGACAGTCTAATTGGACTTAAGAGTCCTATCCTCAAATTAAATAGAAAAAGAGTTTATCACATTGTTTTTTCACTCTATAAGATGCCATTTAATTTTGGACTTTACAGTCCGTCAAATCTAAGAAGTACCGTTTGACAGTTCTGACAATTGAATTATAGGGATGGGATGAAAAAATCGATTACTATAATATCCGAACTTTAAGAGATCGATTACTATAATATCCGAATTTTAAGAAATCAATTGTTATAATTAAATAAAAGAAATGTTTAGGATATTTTTTTATTCACTACTAGTACTAGTATCGTCGTCTTCGTCATCATCGTCATTTAAATTAATGACCAGTTGATTGTCCATTACATTATCAAAGTGTACGTCTCTTTCGAAGTCGTCCATTATTATTTTCTTTGTTTTTTGTACTACTTTACTCCAATCTTCCTGTGTAACTTGGGCACATGCTTCCTTTAATAAACCTTCCATTTTCTTGACACTGAAGGGTGGTTTTGTGTTGTGTCTTGCTGCATAACCTGTAAAACAATAATGTAACTATTTGATAGCAGACGAAAACCATTGTTTAAATTATAAATGTTAGAAGTACTCGTGTTATTATTATAATATTATAAAATATTACCTTTAACTTGGGCCCAAATCAGTTCAATGGCATTATATTGGCAATGGTACGGAGGAAGTCGTATGACTTTGTGCCCGTGCTCTTCGGCCAATTGGTCAATTACATATGTCGGTTTTGGTGGTTTATGCAATTTCACTAACTGTAATAATTCAGCTTTTAATAGTGACATGTCGGCATCCACTCCTTTTCTTTGCAGCCATGCCACCAAATCTGCTTTCTTATTGGCTGACGTAGGTGCTTTATCAATTTGCACAGAGTGGTATGGGGCATTATCCATTATAATTGTGCTGTTAGGAGGGATATTCTGTAATAAATTTAAGAACCACTCTCGGAACCTTACTGCGTCCATTTCTTCATGATACTCTTTAGTGCTTTTGGATTGGAAAGCTAATAAAGAGTTTTCCACGAAGCCTGTAGACGCTGACCCAGAATGGCATATTATGAGGCGTCCACCTTTTCCTATCGGCACCTTCGAGCACGAAGCTTCAGAATCATCAGTCCATGTTTTCGGCACAGAATGGTTGGAATTTAGCCAAGTTTCGTCCAAAAATATTACATTATCCCAGTTTATAATTTGTTTAACTTCGCGCAGGAATGTTAGTCGCTGCATAATTATGTCATGTCGCTCCATAACAATTTTTCGTTTGTCAACTTTTTTGTATCTGAAGCCAATTCCTGTTATTACCGTTCTCAACGACTCTATGCTTCCCTTATACAGCCCGGCATCTTTTAAAGTTGCACATAACTTTGCCAATGTTGGAAATTCGCCTCTTGTAAAATACCCGTATATATGGTTTCTAATAGCATGACTATCGAATTCATCGATGCCTGTCACAGGTTTATTTCTTTTTCGTTTTTTCGGTGTGTGAAGTACGTTACTGTCACTCCCCGAAGGCCCATATTTTTCACTTAATATTTTGCCAACGGTGCGGCTACCAATACCGAGAGCTTCACCGACGCGATCCCGAACTTGTGTAACTGGCAGTAGAAGTCCACCATTTTGAGATTCACGCTCAAAATACTCGTGTAATTTCACCACCAATTCACGAGCCTGGCTGTTCAAAGTACGTCCTCTTTTCGACATTATTAATAAACACTTGCTTAGTTCGGAGTCCAGTATAAATATTGCCAAGGTAAACGGATAAAGAATGATCAGTCCAGAAAAGTAATAGCCAAGTCACAAATTGTAAAACACAAACGAGAAAGCAAGTACGCGCACAGTCAGCTTCCAAGATGGCGAGAGACTGCTGACGCCGAACCGACCGAGCGGACCGCGTGCGCTTGTAGTTGGCAGTGTTGCCAGAAAAAAAAAATTGTAGAGACTTGGACACCTGCGATTTTGCCTATTGACCTAAAAATAATTAAATTAATTTATTTTAGGGTATCTGTGTATTCAGTGCATTATGCGGTCGCGCAGTAACGTCGTTAATTTATAACATCAGGCAACAACATTTTTGTGAATGGGTTCTACATACCTTATTTTTATTAGTTTTAGACGTAGAAATAAGACTTAGAAGAAAAAATTGTAATTGTAAAATCAATGGATGTGCTTGTTAAAAATTTGTTTATTTCTCTGTAATATGCAAACCCATACTATCATACACAAAAATAAATGTAAAAAACACTATCCCTGACTCCATTTACTATTTCGACAGCGTTAGCGCGAGAAACCCCGACTTATTTGGGCGCGAAAATCAAAAATCGACAAATCGCTTTCGACAACTTTTTAAAGAAGCAAATATATTTGATTTATAAATACGTATTTTTGGTGAATGGGTTTTATCTCATATTTTACGATTACATAACTATTTAGTTATGTAATCGTAATATGTGAGATAAATCCCATTCACATGAAAAAATATTTGTTTGGTTGTCAAGTGTAATTTGTAAATAATACATTCGATTTTTCGTATATGTAAACGATTTTTTTGCATACAAGTGTATCCGAAGAGTCGCAACACTACGTGCAGTGACCTAACTACGTAACTTTGTAATGCGGTCAAGAATATAACTATTAGAAATTATTTACTGTGTAAATATGTGTTATTTTGCTTAGTTTGAAAGTTTTCAATTACATTTAGATATTAAGAATTGTACATTTTTAGATACAATAATGAAATCTTTCTAAATTCATGGTTTTATGAAAAAGGTTATCGAAACTGAATAATGTACGTATGAACAAAGTTGTTTCGGTTTGAAAAATATGAAACGTCAAACGGTACCTCTTAGATTTGATGGACTGTAAAAGCTTAGCAGTAAAGTCTACAATTAAATGGCATTCTTGAAGGGTTTGTGGTACGACAGTGGTTTACAATTAGCAGAATCCCCCTCTCCCTTTGATACAATCTCGGGAGTGTGAAAAAATATCTGTTGAGTTCTTCAAGGAAGGACTATCATTCTAGGGACAGTTTTTGAAA
Source organism: Eilema caniola (assembly GCA_949126895.1). Classification (NCBI taxonomy): domain Eukaryota; kingdom Metazoa; phylum Arthropoda; class Insecta; order Lepidoptera; family Erebidae; genus Eilema; species Eilema caniola. The sequence continues at coordinate 17,850,959 of OX421485.1, read as the reverse complement.
TGGCAGCCACAATTCTTTGGACTGTAGCCCTGTTCACTATCAGGTAGGGTGCAGTCAATTTGACGACCCAAATATAACAAAAAGCGTATGTAATAAAAATATATTGTCCCACGGTTTCTAGGAAAGTCGTACGCATTACGCGCACGACTAGCTGGTACCGCGACTACTCTCGCATCGCTGCAAACGTGTTCCGAGCACTGGCAAGGACACTGATCGACGATGCTTAATTTCATTAGTCAATATGATTTCATCTCGGGAAAGTGGGTCACCATTACAGACATGAAGAATTTTACAATGGTGGCACTCAGCTTGACGGCTTCATCAGGAAGAAAAAAAGACACTCGTCTTTTTTTTTTCTTCCTACAGTCCCGGATCTTTTGTGGTAATTCTAAGCCTTTAGACGGGCGAAGCCGCGGGTATCAGCTAGTTCTTGCTATAAAAATGTGTTCAAAACCTGGTCTTGATTCAATCTCAACCTCCCAAAATATCAAAATTTATCAAAATAACAATGTTTTGTCTTGAAAATTGTGATATACCATATTTTTTAATTTTCTTAAAAGAATATTAGCAATCGAACACACACACACACACACACACACACACACGCACACACGCACACACGCACACACGCACACACGCCCACACGCACACACGCACACACGCACACACGCACACACGCACACACGCACACACCCACACACGCACACACCCACACACGCACACACGCACACACGCACACACGCACACACACACACACACACACACACACACACACACACACACGTTCTCAGTAGCCAGGCGGCCAATAGGGAATATGCTTGTGATTCAGTTCCGACCGACGTTTCGACTCGGGGTGTACTTTGACCTCATACCCCATAGTAAAAAATATGAGTTTATGTCGTCTGGTGTCTATTTGTTGTGAATAATTGTCCAATGCCATTATTAAATTAAAGTAAAACACAAAATATGAATATTAAACAATCCATAACACTTTTGCAACTATTCACGACATCATGTAGTTGTTAGCTGTCATGTGCATTGACGTCACGACAAGCGCACCAACATGGCGGACGTTTGAAAAGCTGATACCAGCCTACTATTTTAATTTTTTTTTAAAACCTGTTTGGCACTTTCTTTTTTAATATTTATATAATGATGTAAATAATCATTTAAAAATATAAAAACTAAACATGCCTATTCCCTATTCCGATGCTCCGTTTTCTCGCTACGATCACGATAATATCTCGTGCAAGGGTACTGGTACCGACATAGCTCGCGGAATAAGCAAGCTGAAGTGGCAATGAGCTGGTCACATCAGTCGAAGGACCGATGGCCGTCGGAGCAAACGAGTCCTAGAGTGGAGACCGCGAGAAGGTAAACGGAAGACAGGACACCCCCTAGCCAAATGGACTAGCGACCTGAAAAAGGCGTCTGGGCCAGACTGGATGCAGAAGGCGGAGGATCGACAGAAATGGCGCACATAGCTTCTTCCAGAGGTTTATGTCCAACAGTGGAGTGCTATAGACTAAAATCCATGGTAATATTATAAATACAAAAGTAACTCTGTCTGTCTGTATGTTACGCTTTCACGGCTACATCCCTAAACCAATTTTGATGAAATTTGGTATAGGGGTGGATTAGATCTTGATAAAGGACATAGGCTATGTTTGGTCGCGATAACCGACATCCACGCGGGCGGAGCAGCGGGCAAAAGCTAGTAAATGATTAAATACAAGAAAGTCGCTTATGTGACAATCTTATGACGCAAATTAATTTTTCTTAATTTTTTTGGATGCAACTGTGTGAAATAGCATATTTAATCAATGAAAGAAAAAAATAAATATGTTTATAGTACAAAAAAAAACATCTGTTTATAACACTTAAGTGGCAGATAAGCGCTCGGCCCACCTGATGGAAAGTGATAACAGTAGCATATGGACATGTGCAACACGAGAGGCGGCACACTCGCGCTGCCGGCCCTGTAAGAAACTTTGATGCCCTTCTTGAAGAACCCCATATTTTAGTTGCTTAAAAACATTTCTTTTTAATTTTAATGCAATAGACATGTCTATGATGCTCAGTTGGTTAGAACAGAACCCCCCTTTAACGGGGGGCTGGACACAAGTTCAGTTCCGTCTTGAGCACACTTTTTCTAATCTAAATTGATTTGAATAGTTAAATATATTTTCAGTATAAATTATAAGATTAATTTTTTTCAACAATTTTACATTTGGAATGTCATCTCTATTGTTGAGGTGACCACGAACTCTAAAAGTGAGATTGGTCAATAACCTAACCAAAACATTAGGCTAACTCAGCCGTGACCACGGTCGGTGTAACCTGGTCGAAACGTCAGGTAATCAAAGGTATGTAAGTACCTATACCATGATCACATTAATTCCTATTCTCTTAATTATATATCATGTAGCGGGAGTTTAAAAGTTAAAAAAAATGTTTCATCTGATATGAGTACAATTGCAGTTACTAGCAAACTTGGCATACCATCACCATTTACTCACTTGATTTTATTTATCTGAATAATAAAAAAAATAGCTGTATTTTTTTTAATAGAGTATTATTATTTCAATTTGGGGACGCTCGCAGACGGACAATTCAATCGTGGCTTCTGCGGGCGATTTCATCCATTTCCCCGCCATAGAGTAACATCACACAAATTCATTCAAAGGAAGAACAAAGTTTGTTGTATACAGACATACACTCACACCTATTTTCCTCTGGAATAGGCAGAGTGCACAACCCATTAGTTACATATAAAGAAAATTAAGACATAGCTCCCTTACCTTGGGGGTCTTGCCCTCCATAACGGCAACGCATGAGTTAGTGGTGCCCAAATCAATACCGATGACAGCTCCACGAACACCCTCCGACCTGGCAACAAACATTATGTCATTGTGATGTAAGGACACCTCAATTTGACTCCACCTCGCCTGACGGTAAGGTGAACGCAAAGCCTCTGTTGTGTAGTAGGTGTGTACTGACTAGCAAGGTTGGCTTGGTTTCTAAGGGCGTTGGTAAGGTCCTATACACATGGAAATCAGGTATTTATGTATTATGGGAAAAAGGTCTTCTCTCAATGTGAGAGGTGTTAGCTCTAGCCCTGAGCCCTTATAGCCTCAGTAGTCAACTATTCTTCTTCATCCAAGCATTAACTTATATTCCCTCTATCCCCTCCAACTACAGTCCATCAAATCTAAGAGGTACCGTTTGACGTTTCATATTTTTCAAACCGAAACAACTTTGTTCATACGTACATTATTCAGTTTCGATAACCTTTTTCATAAAACCATGAATTTAGAAAGATTTCATTATTGTATCTAAAAATGTACAATTCTTAATATCTAAATGTAATTCAAAACTTTCAAACAAAGCAAAATAACACATATTTACACAGTAAATAATTTCTAATAGTTATATTCTTGACCGCATTACAAAGTTACGTAGTTAGGTCACTGCACGTAGTGTTGCGACTCTTCGGATACACTTGTATGCAAAAAAATCGTTTACATATACGAAAAATCGAATGTATTATTTACAAATTACACTTGACAACCAAACAAATATTTTTTCATGTGAATGGGATTTATCTCACATATTACGATTACATAACTAAATAGTTATGTAATCGTAAAATATGAGATAAAACCCATTCACCAAAAATACGTATTTATAAATCAAATATATTTGCTTCTTTAAAAAGTTGTCGAAAGCGATTTGTCGATTTTTGATTTTCGCGCCCAAATAAGTCGGGGTTTCTCGCGCTAACGCTGTCGAAATAGTAAATGGAGTCAGGGATAGTGTTTTTTACATTTATTTTTGTGTATGATAGTATGGGTTTGCATATTACAGAGAAATAAACAAATTTTTAACAAGCACATCCATTGATTTTACAATTACAATTTTTTCTTCTAAGTCTTATTTCTACGTCTAAAACTAATAAAAATAAGGTATGTAGAACCCATTCACAAAAATGTTGTTGCCTGATGTTATAAATTAACGACGTTACTGCGCGACCGCATAATGCACTGAATACACAGATACCCTAAAATAAATTAATTTAATTATTTTTAGGTCAATAGGCAAAATCGCAGGTGTCCAAGTCTCTACAATTTTTTTTTTCTGGCAACACTGCCAACTACAAGCGCACGCGGTCCGCTCGGTCGGTTCGGCGTCAGCAGTCTCTCGCCATCTTGGAAGCTGACTGTGCGCGTACTTGCTTTCTCGTTTGTGTTTTACAATTTGTGACTTGGCTATTACTTTTCTGGACTGATCATTCTTTATCCGTTTACCTTGGCAATATTTATACTGGACTCCGAACTAAGCAAGTGTTTATTAATAATGTCGAAAAGAGGACGTACTTTGAACAGCCAGGCTCGTGAATTGGTGGTGAAATTACACGAGTATTTTGAGCGTGAATCTCAAAATGGTGGACTTCTACTGCCAGTTACACAAGTTCGGGATCGCGTCGGTGAAGCTCTCGGTATTGGTAGCCGCACCGTTGGCAAAATATTAAGTGAAACACACACCGAAAAAACGAAAAAGAAATAAACTTGTGACAGGCATCGATGAATTCGATAGTCATGCTATTAGAAACCATATATACGGGTATTTTACAAGAGGCGAATTTCCAACATTGGCAAAGTTATGTGCAACTTTAAAAGATGCCGGGCTGTATAAGGGAAGCATAGAGTCGTTGAGAACGGTAATAACAGGAATTGGCTTCAGATACAAAAAAGTTGACAAACGAAAAATTGTTATGGAGCGACATGACATAATTATGCAGCGACTAACATTCCTGCGCGAAGTTAAACAAATTATAAACTGGGTTAATGTAATATTTTTGGACGAAACTTGGCTAAATTCCAACCATTCTGTGCCGAAAACATGGACTGATGATTCTGAAGCTTCGTGCTCGAAGGTGCCGATAGGAAAAGGTGGACGCCTCATAATATGCCATGCTGGGTCAGCGTCTACAGGCTTCGTGGAAAACTCTTTATTAGCTTTCCAATCCAAAAGCACTAAAGAGTATCATGAAGAAATGGACGCAGTAAGGTTCCGAGAGTGGTTCTTAAATTTATTACAGAATATCCCTCCTAACAGCACAATTATAATGGATAATGCCCCATACCACTCTGTGCAAATTGATAAAGCACCTACGTCAGCCAATAAGAAAGCAGATTTGGTGGCATGGCTGCAAAGAAAAGGAGTGGATGCCGACATGTCACTATTAAAAGCTGAATTATTACAGTTAGTGAAATTGCATAAACCACCAAAACCGACATATGTAATTGACCAATTGGCCGAAGAGCACGGGCACAAAGTCATACGACTTCCTCCGTACCATTGCCAATATAATGCCATTGAACTGATTTGGGCCCAAGTTAAAGGTAATATTTTATAATATTATAATAATAACACGAGTACTTCTAACATTTATAATTTAAACAATGGTTTTCGTCTGCTATCAAATAGTTACATTATTGTTTTACAGGTTATGCAGCAAGACACAACACAAAACCACCCTTCAGTGTCAAGAAAATGGAAGGTTTATTAAAGGAAGCATGTGCCCAAGTTACACAGGAAGATTGGAGTAAAGTAGTACAAAAAACAAAGAAAATAATAATGGACGACTTCGAAAGAGACGTACACTTTGATAATGTAATGGACAATCAACTGGTCATTAATTTAAATGACGATGATGACGAAGACGACGATACTAGTACTAGTAGTGAATAAAAAAATATCCTAAACATTTCTTTTATTTAATTATAACAATTGATTTCTTAAAATTCGGATATTATAGTAATCGATCTCTTAAAGTTCGGATATTATAGTAATCGATTTTTTCATCCCATCCCTATAATTCAATTGTCAGAACTGTCAAACGGTACTTCTTAGATTTGACGGACTGTAAGCTGAATTGTTTGTGTTAGAAGTGGATTCACGTCTGTAGTGCGATGGCCAGGATTCAAATCTGGGACATCTCATCATAAGGCCGACTCCTGCACCACTAAGCTACCGATGCATCCTAGTAGCATCTGAAGCTTGGGGTTCAGTCTAACTGCCTTGTCAACTATGGACCGGTCTTAAATGGTTACTAGTGTTTTCTGTGTTTTCGAGATTATGGTAATAACATGCTGGTGGTGTTTGTAGACTTTGAACTCATCCCATCTGTCTATCTAATCAAGCTTAGTGAATATTGGCAGACTAAGGCCCCTATTGCAGAAAGAAAGTCAGTATTAATAAAGATGAGAGTCCATCCATAAGTGAGCTTTGTTCTGGAATATGGACCTTAGACGGGCAAATTATGTGTACAATAAATATGTATTCGGTAATTAGTGTTATTTGCTATGTTAAATCAATAAGAATTCAGAAGATAACTTATTACTGTAGTCTTATGAGAAGGTCTGGTATCTAAAAAACTAATTTACATTCTTATATTCACTCTGAAGTTATCTGCTCAATTGATATTAGATATAGGGCGCCATAATAATGTATTTAACCAAACAGAATGTATAACACAGATTCTTCGAGAAGTTAGGTTATGATGCAATTTCTCAAAAAAAAGGTTATGTACACTTACTTGTTTCTGTGCTGTACATGACGCTGGTAAATTGGCACTGTGGGGGCTGCGGTCTGCAAAGGAAAGACAACGAGGAAAGATTAGCCAAAGACAGACAATCGATCGCTCCATGTGTGCGGCGGTTCAAGTCATAGCGATAAAACCGGTGGAGATTTTTACAGAAAGCTTATTTAATAAAGCATTAGATAACAGTATTAGAAAGTAATAATTGAATTTATTATGCATTTGACATTTTCAGACAATTTGACACTTGATTTTCATTCGTTTTTGGAAGTAAAATGGTCACTCACGTTTTTTAGAATTGTTGAGAAATTCCTTTGTGTGTATATATCTGAGGTGAGGCCGGAGCACTCCAAAGCCTTTCGGCTGATCACCCGCGTCGCGGTCAGCATTTTTCGAACAGTATTATGAACTATTTAATTTATTTTTTGACTTTATAGCACTTCAGACAGAACATGTGGGTGACGCAACTTCTTGAAAGATAGGAATTATTACTTTTTTTCTTGTACAGCTTAAGTAAACTTGCCACACTAAAAATTCCCGTAGAATGTTCTCGCTGGTTCTCGCTATTGCTTTAGAAATGAAACGTTCTCATTGGTTATGATTCTCTGAGTTATGGACATGATTGGTTAAATTAATGACGTAATCGAACAAACCACCAATAGCAAATATGTGATTGTTTACCTTGGCATGAAACAGATATTGAGAACGTATTAGTTATATAATAATGATGAAACCATGCGTAAGAATAAAAAAGGATTTATACTCTGAATTGTTTAAATTAAATAAATCTACAGTCATAATCATTATCTCAAAAATTTAATAATTAAACCAACAAATTAGAAAAATATTACGATTAGTTTTGATATTGGCTAATAGATGGCGCTATGTACCTTTAAATCACGCCCTTCGAACTACCCCGGTGCCCCTGCCCTGTGTTTTGGTTGAAATGTTGAACGATTGGTCTGTGAACTATGGTTCAAAGTTCAAAGCCTACGCCATGTAGTAGCGCAGGTAGCGCAAGAATACTATAGGTAGGATCTAGTTAGGTAGGATCGACTTTCACACTGCTACAATTTATCGTCAGATCCATATTCGTGTCTGAGTATGTTTCTGGAATACGGGCCTAAAACTGTTTCAGCTCTACCGACCATTAGGAATCTATAATAACTCAGGTGAACCTAACCCTACCAGCATGCATGCATTCTTCGTCAGAAGATTCAATTCACTAATACCACGTTTTGAAAACGCGTGATTTCCATTCGTATAGAAAGAATAACGTAGTAGATAGAACAACCCAAAAGCCAAACACAAAACCTGAAGTGTTGAAATCATATCTAGGTTCTGAAAACTATTTCTTTTTTAATATAACCTAGGTGTACTTTAGTTATTTGTACTTATTGATCACAATCTTTTGTATATCGAAACTTTTATAAGAACGTTTTGATCTTTTCAAGAACTCAATCACTAAAATTAAAAAAAAAAAAACTTTAACTTACTTGCGAATAATAGCAATGAAAAGTCACAGTTTCATTACAGGTGCCAATTGTACCAATGATGTAGAGCCACTTTATGAGCAAGTGTGTTGAAAAATATTAATAATAAGATGTCACTGTATTAACTATCATATTTTATATTTATAGCTGTAATTGTAATTTTCAAACAATAAACAAGGACTTTAACCAAGATATCTTGAAAACCTAATTTTGTTGACTTCTCACGGTCGGTCGGTGTAACCTGGTCGAAACGTCAGATATTTAAGGGTATAATTTATAATATTATTAATTCACGTTTTCCCTGATTCAATAAAAGTATACAATAATGTATTGTAGATATATTTTTATAGAATCCTCTCTAATAGAATCAAGCACATTCGAGGAGTCGGCGCGCTCGGGTCTCTGATTTCCAAGATTTACCCTCGTCAAAAAAAAACACGTTGACCTATCCGTTGGGTGTAGGTACAGGGTCCCACTAATATCTTGGAGACCAAACCCCTCTAGACAAGTGGCAATTCGTTGGTCGGCGTTTGGAAAATAGGATGACAAATGTATGGGATTTGACGTGTATGACATGCGTGAACGACTGTCAAATACGTCAAATTCCATAAATTCGTAATTTTATTCTGCCAAACGCCTGAAAAAGGAATTGCCATTTGTCTAGAGGGGCAGGTAAAATGCTCTATCAAAGGAACTACATCCCACGTACGCTCAAGCTGTAGAATAGTCCCAGCTGTGGTTTTTTTAAGCGACTACAATATGGGGTTCTTCAAGAAAGGCGTTACAGGTTCCTACAGGGTCAGCAGCGGGAGAGTGACACCCCTGGTGTTGTACACGTTCATAGGAGTAACGACTTTCAATCAGGTGGACCGTGTGCTTGTCTGCCACCTAAGTGGTATATAAACAAACCAGGGGCTACAGCTAGGTTATAACATTAAATATTTAGCAGGATATCGTGCTTGAGCCCTTGGGGCTATTGCACAATATCCCCGAAGGGTTAGGAAGAGGTGAATTAACACCCACATTTCACCAATCTGTATTCGATCCCACGTAATAGGGGGTGAGCCTATTACCGTATTCCGGGCACTATTGTTGACTCGAGCCATGCATCTGAAGCTGAGTCTGGGCTGTACATATCTGTTTGATGTTAAAGTTAATCAGCCCTATCCCTTAGTCGCCTTGTACGACACCACATGGGAAGAAAAGGGGTAGCCCAAATTCTACTCTGCCGGGTATCACCCCTTGGGGGCGTGCTACCCAAAAATCCCCCACATGAAAAATAACAACGAAATGTTGGTAGTATACATTTATTAATACTTATTCAACTATTCAAGTGTACATTTATTAACAATGCTTAGGTATCTAATGTCAAATTAATGTTAAGTTGTGTACACACCAAAGCTTCAAGCCGCCGCCGGCAACAGAAAGTTGCAAGGTAAGTATTGCCGACGGCATGACAGTCGTGGCATTTATACGGAAAGTGTCCGCATTCCATATTTTTTTCTTGATAAAAGCGTCGGTTGTTTAGCGTTTCAAAAATCGGTCTTACAATCGAGAGGTCTCTGTTTCTAATCCGCCTATTACACTACCGATGTGAACACACTCCTGATATAATATAATAAATTATAATACTATTACGGTTACAAGTTAACTTTTTTTAAAACAAGAAAGCAAAAGTGCGTTGTCGGTTCCGGGGGTCTGCCGGTATAAGTAAAAACTTGTGATTTGTTTTATCGTTGCACACGTACATAGGCTACGGTAACCACTATCCATTACGTGGACCGCGTGATTGTGTGCCACCTGTGGTATAAAAAAAATCGTGACGGATGTGAGTTCCATGAATTTGTTCTCTGTTCCGTTTTCATGGTTTTCACCTTAAAAGTGCTCTTCTCAGTCTTCATCCTAGCGTTAATCCCAGTAGCATCTGAAGGTTTGGTGCGCTATACTTGTCTAACTGCGGATTTGGCTGAACTGTTTTCCGTGAAGCGACTGCCATCTGACTTCCACAACCCAAAGGCGATACTGCATTGCAGTTAGGCCAGTTATTGGATTTTTGAGAGCTAACTACCCGTAACGACTGCCATAGATGTTCGTATAGAAACCGGGACCGACGGCTTAACATGCTCTCCGAGGCACAACCAGACCAATGCAATACCCATATTCATGCGCACAATTATTTGCATTGAGCGGTGATCGAACCCGCGCCTCCTGCGTAGCGGCCGCATTCACTGCAGTTATGCCACGGAGGCTGTCTCTCTCTCTCCAAAGTGTTCTCACCGCGCTTTAGTGAAAAAAGTGCTCAACGCAAAAAAGTTACAACTTCTAAAACCCTAACACATCTCTATCCCCTGAAAGTTTGACAATTGATGAGCGGAAGCTAAGCCGGGTTGCAATGGGCAATTGGCTTGCACTGGGCCGGAGGCGTTGGTGTGTACACTACTATACCTAAAACTAAATCACAATCATCTAAGCTTATAATTGGTGCAGTATTCGTTTGTAGTAGGACCTAACACCAGTGGTTTTTTTAGATGTAATTAATAACCTCGTGTTGTGTTCCCGGCGATGACTAGGGTAGCCAGAGCTCAATGAAGACTTTTTGTACCGTCAGTGGGCAGAACAAAGGCTTCTCCTGCTTTGACTACTGTACTGACGGCACAGAAACTCTCAGTTCTCACAGGGTCGGCAGCAAGAGTGTATGGGCCCACCACACGCGTAAGCTTCACCACATTTTTGCCTACGCAGGCCACTTTGTACACAGAACAGCTTGCGTGTGGTTGGTAAAGTGATACAGTTATACTTTGAGCACATAATACATAGACACCTCGTATTATGTTCCCGGCGGTGAGTAGGGTAGCCAGAGCTCATTGGAGACATTTTGTGCTGTCAGTGGAAAGACATAAGGCTTGACCTACTTTATCTTCAACACTGACGGCACAGAAACTCTGTTCTAACAGGGTCGGCAGCGCGAGTGTGACGCCCCTGGTGGGGGGCGAAGGTCTCCCCTTCGGAGTCGAAGGGGGAGGTTATGTCGGACTCGAACCGACTAAACCGCACGCCGTCTGTGGGTCGATGTGCTAAACCGAAGGTGAGGTTGTCTCGTGACATATCCCTCGCACCCCGGCTGACCCAGGGCCATTCCTCTCGGTCTGGCCCTCCTCGGGAGGGGGGACCACGCGGTCCCCGACTCGCCCCCGGTATGGGGGGGGGGGGCGCGCATCGTCCTACGATGCGCGCCGCCGCCGTGGCCTGCTTCTGCTAGGGTGACGAGCGGCTCCACCCGTCACCCTCAGGCCCGCGCTCATGGGGGGCGGAGGTCGGTTTGCGCCCTCCGACGCCCGAGCCGCCTTCGAACGCGCTCTGCTGTCTCTTTCACGCCACGGAAACCACTTTCCATCAGATGGGCCATGTGCTTGTCTGCCACTTAAGTGGTATAAAAAAAATCTTGGACCTAAGTCGCGAGACATACGAGGTCCTGGACCGTGCGGATTGTATTGTAATTATCAATGCTTGGAGAATTTGAGTTCGTATCCTCAAAAGTCACCCAAGATGTGTAATGCGTTGGGTCAGCCGGGGTGCGAGGGATATGTCGCAAGACAACCTCACCTTCGGCCTAGCACCACGACCCACAGACGGCGTGCGGTTTAGTCGGTTCGAGTCCGACATAACCCACCCCTCTCGGGTATCCGTGGGGATTTCCCGCACGTAAAAAAGATGTGTAATGCGCGTTTAGAGCACATTTTAGGTGTAACATATCCCTAGGGAACTTAGGTAAGCAGTCCGCAAAATCGTAGATTTGTCGCCAAAATATAATCTTCATCTTCTTCGTGCATAAGTAGGTAATTTGACATGAAAAGATCGGCGAACAATCTCTTCTAACCTATTTATCGGAGCGTAGTGTCGTATGCGGATAATAATCAATATTATTATTCTGCGATTGATATACTTACCATTCTGAGGACTCGCCACATCTAGGTATTATTTTTCTATACAATATTTGCAATAAGTATCTAAGTACCTACTTATATCTAGCTATCCTATTTTTACGGACGTTTTACTTTTTGGTTGTCGTCAATTTGTTCCCGATCCTAAACTTCAAAACCTCCATCTCCATACGAACAGCATCTATAAACTCCATGACAGTAAAATTCCCTAGGTACTCCACAATTTCCCCCAAAAGGAAGTTACCAAAAACGCTTTCCTGAGTACCAATTCTAATCAGTATTGTCGAATATTATAAGAATTACTCGTAATATTCTATCCAAAATTCAGTTTCGATCTAATTCAATCACCCAAATATTTAAAAAAAAACGGCCAGATGTCAATGTGCGATCTTGAAAATTGTGTTTTGAGGGTACTTAAGTGACTCAAAAGCGACGAGTCTTTAACATGTTAAGCCTATAGGCAAACTGGCTCCGTCGCGGAGTATAAAATACCACTTTTACAAAACACCATATTCGCAAAATACCATATTTGTAAAACATGATATTCTTAAAACATCATACATAATATTTGCTCATATCATCAAATAGTTCAAAACAAAATAAAGCGCGAAAGTAGTTCTAATCAGGTGTAGTAGACGATGGGGCTGGTGGTTCATCTCTGGCGGCTAGCAAAGACCTCAGGGCCAGTGCCTCTTGGCGAAGGGCTGCGACATGTGCTCGGAGGGAGGCGTTCTCCTGCTCCAGCATGCAAGCTCGCCAGGCAATCTGTGACAACGGTTGTTTAATTACCTCATATGCTTGAATATTTATTGTACAGCATTAGACTGCAATACGCTAATTGATTTGAAAAAAAAAGTCCATTATATTTATCACTTAACGGACATTTCTGCCATCTCTGAAAAGTTCTGATTACATCTCGAGGTAAGGTTTTCCTTTCATCGGCTTTTTTGGAAAATTCACCTTTCGCCCTAATGCTTATGATACCAAAGAAGGGAGTGAGGAACAGAGGCAAGCCTAAAGCAAGTCTTTATAAAAGTCATTAGGCATCACCAACTTCAGACTGATTGTCAAGGTAACTCTTGGATCATCGTGTATCGTGCCCCCTTGGGTGTAGAACCACACCCGGCCACGGTGTCCCCATCTTACCCCCAGGAAGCTTCTGCAAGGGTGACAGGCGGCTCCACTTGACACCTCTCGCGCTCGTGGAGAACGGAGGTCGTTAAGCAATCTTCGACGATTTAGTCGCCTCCACTGCGCCGCACGTCTTTTGCGGATCTACCCCTCTAGACAAGTGGCAATTCGCTAGCCGGCGTTTGGTGGAATAGAATGACGAATGTATGGGATTTGACGTATATGACCGTCGTTAACGCAAGTCCAATACGTCAAATCCTATACATTCGTAATTCTATTCCATCTAAAGGCGCCCACTCACTAACAGTCCGCCTGCAGTTCCTGATCTGTCCGGCGACCTGCAGTCCTAAGCCGATAGCGCCCACACACTAAAGCGATTTTAGCCTGCCGGCAATTCCCTGTTGTCAGTTTTGCGACCACACACTAGCAGTTGTGAGTCGTCAGTTTTAGGTCGTACGATCGCCTGCCGGTAATGGTCTAATATCAGTTACATAGAGAGTACGAAACAGTGCAAGCGATTTTCGACCTTATTGACATTTTCTTAATTACATGTTTTTTCGCATAAATAAATGCTGCTGATCACGAATATAAGAAAAAAAACTAGATTTGTTGTGATGTCAATAAGGTTGAAAATGGCTTGCACTACGTTATTCTTATATAAGTATGTGCTAATCATTGTGAGAAATAGGTGTTAGCTATTTTGAACCTTATGGACTATGTGCATAAGAAATATAGACGAGTATGTACAAAAAAGGAATAAAATCTTAGTAAAAACTGACACGAAACGTCGATCGACAGGCCCGTTGTGCTCGTTCGCCCTGACGGCCTAGGACTGTCCGGCTTAGAACTGTCCGGAATCGTTCGGCGGCCACACACTATCGGATCGTAGTAGTCGTCAGTCCAAAATCGTTAAGGAAACTGTTAGTGTGTGGGTTATTGCGATTAACTGACAGATTTATATCGTCCGGTAAACTGTTAGTGAGTGGGCGCCTTAACGTCGGCTAGCGAATTGGCACTTGTCTAGAGGGGCTGGGTGCTGTGAGTCGTACCTAAGCTTGTATAGCTATCATCATTCTCTGAACCTTTTCCCCAACTCAGTTGGGTCGGCAGTCTCATTTTACTGTGATGCGAAATCCATTAAGTGAGGGCCATCTGAGCTCCACATCGAAGTTCTATAGTTAGATTAGTCGAATTTTAAGGGCTCCAACTACCCGTAACGACTGCCATAATCTTGTACATGTTATGTGCGAACATCTCACCTGGTTCTCCCCGTATTTGCCTCGCATCCCTGGACTCCTTAGCGGCCTCGTTGTTTCTTCGGCGCTTTTTGCGGGTTTAATCATACATAAGCTTGTTTGGCTATGTCGTGTCTGAACATCCCACCTGATATTCCCATATCATCCTCCTGTCTCTGGACTTCTTAGCAGCCTGGTTGTTCCTGCGTCGTCTTTTGAACTAATAATACCTAAGCTTGTATAGCTAAATTAAACATCTCACCTGGTCTTCCCGTATCCGTCTCGCGTCCCTGGATTTCTTAGCGGCCTGATTGTTCCTGCGTCGTCTTTCGAAGTACTTCTCGTCTTTCAGCTCGGCGGGTATGGGGCGCTTCTCGCCGCGACGTCTGACTTCCGCATCGCTCACTGGTGACGGTAAGACTGGAGGAAGCAGAGCGATGGTAAAAGATTGAACTGCTCTTTTATGAAGGTAATATTCGTCTTTCATTTAGGATAGGTTAGCAATGGCGAGGGTTGAAATTTTTTACAAGGAAAGCCGCTGCGAAAACTACATACCTCGATCTAGTTTATCATGCGCTATGCTACCCATTGGTAAGCTGGCAGAAATCGGGTTAAAGGGACCTCTCGCCACTGTAAGAAGGTGTAGCACAGTACTGTAAACTTCTGGGCACAAGACAAGGTCTTCTATAATTCGATAGGTATATCTACTTGCCGATTGACGGATTCTACTGCACGCTTTCCTCTTGGAGCTTGGGGTCAGAAGGCAGTAGTTCGTATAAAAGCCGGGCTCCGAGTTCACCTCGGAGCCCGGCTTTACCTTAGATACAACCGGGACTGTCGCCAAGATGATCACAAAAAGCACAAAAGAAAAACAAGGATTCAAAATTCCGTAGCCCATCGAATGCCTCCAGTAAAAGGCTCGTAGGTTGACGTTTATTGTTTGTGTACCTATGAGATTTCGACTATTCAGGACCATTACATATCCATAAATTCTTGTCATCAAAATATAGTCAAATTCAGTTCCAAACTCATCTCATGAAAGTGTCATGAAAGGTATTTTCAGAAATTCGCAATATAAAGTTGTCAATAAATAATAATGAGTGCAAAGTGATTAGTTATATATCGCAATATGTTACAAATTCATAACACGCAAATCAATCTCAATTCAATCACTTTTCGTTTCATATCGGTTTAAAATTAGATAAATTGGCCTTCTTCTACGGTAAATACAGAGCCGACGCTATTGAGCGTTAAACTCGCCTCTGTACTCGACTCTCTACTCGCCTCTTTTTTATTTATAGGTCACGTCAATATGACTTCACCTAATGGTAAGCTGAAGACAACTCTCAGGAAAGAGGATCACCATTACAGACAGCAATGTTACAAAGATGGTACTCAGCTTTAATATTTCTTTTCAAATCAAATCACATAGTTTTACTTATTATCACCATAATAAAACTTTTTATAACACCAGTTCAATCAACCACTTTTCTCAACAGAAATTCTTAAAGTACAAGAACAGTAACCCTATCACGTACAACTACAGTAATCGTATGGTATATAAACGTATTCAGAGAACGGAGCATTGTTGTCGCGAAGTTCCTTCACGAAATACAATTTTTTTAGGATTCGTACTCTTTGGTTGGTTTCACTGGCAGCTCAATCTATATAATTCTATTTTCTTTACTGTGAAGTATAAATACGTATGTCAAAGAGGAAATCGAAGGCAATCGGTGCGATTTTACGGGTCTAGGAGATAGCGCGTCTGTACGAAGGATTCGAAGGTTGGTAACCTTTTCTGAATTTAGTTTGCATCGTAGCAATTTTGTCCTGTATCAGATATGCGTTTTATTGCTCGCCTGCTGTCTCCATGCTGGCTCGGGCTGGGCGATGAAAGCGGTTTCGCCCAGCAGTGCCTGATGATCAATACCCGCAATTCATAGAGTTGGGACCAACTTGCGGTGAGATTTGTACCAATCCGAGATCCATTGTTTGTCCCACGGAGGGGACTCAATGTAGGCGCCTTTCACCTTTAAAGTGTGAGGCGTGTTGTGTCATGGACTGTTAAGCACATGTGTGCTATAAGATACAAGAGGCTACCAACTTACTCTTAAAATATCTGTTACTCTTTGAGAGTAACAGATATTTGCATTGTCTACAAGAGGAGATCTACGGTGCGAGATGACAGAATCACTGGTAATCAGCAATCATGGACATGCCTTGCATTCAAGCTATTGAACCCTGAAAGAAACCCTCTGTTTCGCGAAAGGGTAATTTTTAAGAATCCTTTTCTTTTCGCGACAATTGTGATTGGGCGCCTGCCTACTGTGAACCTGTGTGAATGTGAAGCCGTCCAATCGCAATGTTCCATTCTCTCAATACCTTTACCATACGATTATGATTGCTGTTCGTGCTAGGGGTACTGCTATAGATGTAATACTAACGCGTGGTGGGCCTGGGAGGAAGGTGGTGGCAGTAGCTCGGCAGGCAGTGCGGCTGGGGCGGCAGCGCGGCCAGCAGAGGCGCTACCACGTTGTGCACATCTGTAGAGAAACACAAGAGACATTGGTTGAAGGTTAATTAGGATGCTTAAGGTCAATCGCCACTGAAAGGGCAGCGGCTGGCAGAGACTCAAACCATTTCGAATATTATCTAAGGGTGAAAAATATCATATTCATTTGAAAGGTATACAATTTTCTTTAATAGTTTACAATTATATTACATAATAATACTAAATAATAAAAATTATGCTATATAATATACCCAAAAATAAAAATAAAAGAGGGGGAGAGACTGCCTCTACTGGTACCGTGCCCAAAAGGCTGGCGGCAGCTGAATAGCGATACTAATTCTTTGAGCGAGGTAAAGGCCAGCCCTATGGTCACGGGAAGAGTCGATAGCTCGCTTCGCTATTTCTTTGAATAGCGCGCGCGCGCTTGGACCCCAACGTTTCGACTCCAAACGGCTCAAAAATATAATTACCAGTTAAATTGGTATATTTGCGCCGTTTGAGAGTCTCCGCTGATGCAGCAGCAGCTCATGCGCAGTCCATTGTACTTGGAAGATGGGAAGGCGCCAGGGTGTCGACGCAAGTTGCGTCCCACACCAAAGGCATCTTCCAAGGTAACAACGACATACCGTCCGGTTTCCTGCCATCGACGCGCGCCAAGTCAACAGGTTCAAGAATACCTGGCACGCCGGCTATTTGAAAGCAAAGTAGATCGCCGCCGCGTGAGATTGCTAGCAATCATTTCTAGTACATATATCTGTCTCAATAATTAATTACTTTAGTCGACAATGATATTAACAATTGCTACATTGAGACCATACACTGTGCCTCCACCAGCGCCATTGTGGAAGGTTGTTGAACTGTTATTTAGCGCATACAGCTGGACACTTTTTCAACTTTTCACCCATAGATCCTCCTTTTAGATTTGTCCTCCTTCTACTCTAGTCTCCAAGCTCTATAGCCAATCTTTATCAAAGCAATTGCATGTTGGCCGGCGTTTGAGGGAATACAATGACGAATGTATAGGATTTGACGTTTATGACATGCGTTTACGACTGTCAGATACGTCAAATCCCATATATGTGTCATTCTATTCCATCAAACGCAGGCCAACGAATTGCCACATGTCTAGAGGGGCTGTCCTTCCATTGGTTTTTTGATTGTCCAGTTAGTGCACAAGCGAAGACTTTTTGCTGTTTTTTCACCAAGTTTGCAGAAAACTATACCTCAATAGTGAGACAAAAAACAAACCCTCATTTTAATGGCGACGAAACGATTAGGAGCGCGTGCCGCCGATCAACGAGCAACCGGAAGTGACGTGTTGTTATTAATAATTAATTATTATTGAGAGGGGGCCGATGCGATAATGCCCGTGCTAATAATTTTGTGGGTTTTACTTATTATATGTTGTTTAGGGAGCTGGACTGGTGTCTATCTTTTTTAGATAATATTTACAGAAAAACTAAACTGTTGATACTGTAGATTGATGGCACTTGGTGTAATCTAATATATATTGAATAACCCTTGTACTTTTCCACACTTTATTTTTATAGGTAAATTATTGATTAAACCTTTGATACTGCCTTAAGGTGAAAAAATAAAAAATAAAAATAAAGTGTTTTTTTTAGTGTAGTTTGACGCTCGTAATATTATACGTGTTTAGTACTTAAAATAATTGTACGTTATATTCGCGGCCGCCTCAGAAAATCAGCGCTGTACCGCCTGTACTACAAAGCAGACATCATTAAGCTGAGAGGCGGCCACTTATTCAGCACGGTTGTGCGTGATTTGTTTTCACAATTTCTTTTTATGTTACTATTGTTAATGGTTACTCAACTGTGTTGATTAATAAAACATTATTTATTTCTTTCTTTATTATTATCAAAAAATTAAACAGTATAATCCTGAGTCCTTATATACATTGCCTGTGATTGTTCCAAAGAAAATGTCGGAATACAAAAAGTTTTCAGGATACTCAGTTCTGAATCTCGGTTTATAACTAGATCTGAGGACAGAGTAATGACATCGTGAGGGTCAATACACAACTGTGAGTGGTTTTGGAGTACCTACAGGCTTGAGAGACAGACTATCTAACTTTTATAGCTGTATAATCTTTTTCTAGTGAAAACTTCTTTAGCGGCGTTGGATGGGTGTAAAATGTTAAGGAAGCGTCAGGATTAGTTGACCTTTGAACCATAACCGACGACTGACGTCATACAAGATTAGGTACAGACTATCTATTTTGCAAGTTACGATAGCTAGCGTCGTAGATTAAACGGTAAGCACTTCGATTGTGAGTCCTTATAGTTTCAGATAGTATCAGGTTCAAACCACCTGGCCTTCTGAAACTTTTTGTGATAATTTTTTCTTTTTGTAATCTATTACTTTTTATGATTGTTTTTCTTTCTGTAATTTATTACTTTTTGTGATAATTTTTTCTTTTCATAATTTATTAATTTCTTCTGACAGAAAATTAGCATAAAATAAGTGATAGGTTCTATGATTAGCGCTATATTATAGGTATGGAATGGTATGTTGTTTTTTATCTTTTTCTATGTATATAACGAAGAAAGAAAACAAAGAAAATGTTTTCACTTCTGCCGGCACTCCCAGAGTGAAACCCGTCTTTTTTTTTATGTAACTGAGGTGGTAGTCAAGCTCACGGCCCACCTGATGAAAAGTGATTACTGTTGCCTATGGAAGTGCGCAACACCAGAGGAGCCACACTCGTACTGCCGACCTTGTAATACTCTCCAATGAGCTCTGGCTACTTTAATCACCGCCAGGAACACAACACGTTGTTTTATTATCGCGGTATTCAATAGGGCACAGGTTCTTTCTCAGAAAAATGTTATCTTTTCAATTAATATCCTCCGACCGCTTGCGACAACTGCCGACGCATGCAGCACATTGAGCACATACATACATTACTTGTTAAACTTTTGACAAACATAAAATGGAACATTGAGAAGCCGCAATGAATTACGCATATCTGCTGCGTGCCGTTCGTAATCATACCTTAAATAACATCTTTAAGATACCATTCGTTTAACTACCAATCACCGTGTTTAAACAGCCCGGTTTCCTTCAAATCTCGTATACCACGGTATCCCAATCGCAGTACCACACACGGGCGTGTACAAGCAGCCTAATTAGCCGGTCATCGCCACGTCACGTTACGCACCTGCGGCCGTGGGACCTCACACCTGTGCCCTATGCCCGTGGCAAGACCCCTCGCGAGGGGCGCGAGATAATGGTGAACGATCAAGTGGAGGTAATGATTGTTAGTGTGTTTATTTGATTTTTTTATAAAAGACACGTAAGCCGAAGGTAGTCTTAGGAAAAAGGTGTACCATTATACACACCAACAATGTCACACTGGTGGACCTCAGCTTGACGTCCTGTGCCTCTAGACAAGTGGCAATTCCCTAGCTGGCGTTTGGTGGAATAGAATGACGAATATATGGGATTTGACGTATATGACAGTCGTTAACGCATGTCAAATACGTCAAATCCCATACATTCGTCATTCTATTCCATCAAACGCCGGTTAGCGAATTGCCACTTGTCTAGAGGGGCTGATCAGATGCTATTTCACGTCCCGCTCAATGCATACGGGACTGTAGGACGATGGAAACACGTGTATTGGTGAATAATTCTAAGACTTTATACGGCAAAGACAATAATTTTAAAAGGTGATTTGCGGAATATAGAAGCTGTTGTTACTCCGCCTTCATGAATTTCAATTATCACGACCAAACATAGCCTTCCCAAGCAAACCCTTCTACTTAGGTTGCAGACAAGCACACGGCCCAGCTGATGGAAAGTGGTTACCGTGGCCTATGGACGTGTGCAACACCAGGGGCGTAACACTCGCGCTGCCGATCCTGTTAGAACAGAGAGTTTCTGTGCCGTCAGTGTAGAAGATAAAGCAGGAATAGCCTTTAGTCTTCCCACTGAAAGCACAAAAACTCTCCAGTGAGCTCTGGCTACCCTACTTACCGCCGGGAACACAACACAAGGTTATTATGG
Source organism: Eilema caniola (assembly GCA_949126895.1). Taxonomy (NCBI): domain Eukaryota; kingdom Metazoa; phylum Arthropoda; class Insecta; order Lepidoptera; family Erebidae; genus Eilema; species Eilema caniola. The sequence goes on along the minus strand of OX421485.1, from coordinate 17,830,014 downwards.
CCGCGGTATTTTGTGGGGCGGAGGTACTTCTCCAGTTGGACTGCTCAATTGGACCGAAATACCGTCGTGTTCTACCTCCTATGAAATTTTATATGAAAAAGGAAAAAAATTGGTACATATGTAGATTAGAGCTTGGGCTATGATTGATTGGGATAATGGACATCCACGTGGTCGGAGCTGAGGGCAACAGCTAATATTCACATCTTGATACCTCTTCGTGTAATCGGAGACGTGCTCAAAGAGCATGCTAAGCCGATAATTCTGGTCTTACACCTTTCAATATAGGTATCCAACTGGATTTTCATACAGAAAAAAGGTTTTAATTCGTCAGTAAGAAGACCAAAGGCTTATCCTGCTTTGTCTTCTACACTGACGGCACAAAAACTCTCTGAGCTTATGAGCTTACAGGGTCGGCAGCACGAGTATGATTCCCTGTTGCACACGTCCATAAGCCACGCTCACCACTTTCCATCAGGTGTGCCGTGGTCTGCAACATAGTAAGTGATATAAAAGAAAAGAGTACGAACTAGTTACCTCTCGATCACGATTACAACAATTGAACCACTAAACTACTACGAGTGCCAGTAGGAAATGAGCTATCACTTAAATTAAATATTTGTTTTCAATAAAAACCGCAACATAAAGATTAGTTATAACCTCAGCCGCATCACGTTTGACCCCTATGGTGATGGGGACCGCGACCCCCCGGGTGGGGTGTGGCAGGTAATTAGCTACAATTACCTCCCCCACGATTTGCCTCATTAGATGTTCGTATTAGTTGTGTACTTTTGGTAGTGCTATATCGTTTTGCATACAATTCGACATTTTTTTAATTTCCACTATAGCTGATACCAGCGTGGCGGCCCCGGCCGTCGGATATGTTGGTTACTTTTGCTTAACTTTAGTTATTCATTTTTATTTTACAGTTGGAAATAGCAAAATACGGCTTATGCACGATATTTTTACAAGCAAGTCTTAACAGCCCCTCTAGGCAAGTGGCAATTCGTTATGGGATTTGACGTTTGTGACATGCGTTAACGACTGTCATATACGTCAAATCTCATACATTCGTCATTCTATTCCATCAAATACCCGCTAACGAATTGCCATTTGTCTAGAGGGGCTGTACCGAGTAAGCGTTCGAAAGTCCCGTCTCAGTTCCTGGCAATTGACATGGCCATTCTATCCTAATATATTTTTTGCTTTAGTATGGTTATATATGTATAGTTTGGCGGCTTCATCAGATGCCTTTTCACGCCCCGCTTAAATGGCCCGGGACTGTAGGAAGAAGAAAACACGTGAGCTGCTAGGTAGAGAATTCGACGTGGTTATATAGGGTGCTAAGCACCTTCGGAACCAATCTCATCTGTTAGCGTACACCTCCTCACACGTCGATTCCACCCACCACAAGTAGAGTTTCGAAGGCTAGAGTGAACATCTGGGCACATTTGCTAAGACGATGTCTTGAGAAGACGATGTGTGCCACAGCTGTCTATACCGAGACATGGACCACGTCTGTGGCTTGCAGGGGTAGCTTTAGATACGTAGCGACTAAATGTTGGAACAATATTCCTCCGCCGGTGAAAGAGAGCAAAAACAGTTTTAGCTTTAAAAGGAAACTGCGGATGTTTTTGCTCGAACTTCAAAAACAATTTGAAAATGTTCGAGAAGATACGTAGCTTATCTAGGTTATATATTTATTGTAAGACAAGTTGAAGCCTGAATGCCAGTCGTTTTAAATTCAATTTTATTTTTATTTGTGTTCAATTGGTATTTGTGATATTCAATATTCATTCAAGTTCAACATAATTAATGTAATCATTAATTCAATTTTATATTTATTTATTCAACTAGTTTTGCCTACATTCTAATTGGTTTTAACTCTTGATTATTAATCCTGACTCAATTTAGAATCCATTGTTTTTCTGCTTTTAATTTAGTTTACTCGACTCTTTATCCTTCATTCGCATTTCATCTGACTCACTCTTGGTTGTTACTTTTGACTTAATATTGACCCTATTATTGGCGTTTAAAGCATTTTCCTTATTTATAGTTTTCATTTATTGTAAAATATATTATATAATTTTTTTTTTGCATGAACCTCGTAGGTTGCAACTGAAAACCAGCGTTGAGTGCTCACCCCAACATGATGATGAGTTGTAACTCTTTGACAATCTATTGTTACTATGTTAAATGTTTAAGTGTATAAAAAAGAAAAATACTAAATCTATGGTATAAAACATCAATTGTATAAAAATGGAGGTTGTCAATAAACATTTTAATTCTTTCTTTTTTTCATTTACAGTCGAGGTTATTGACGTTACAGTCACCCTCGTAAAAGTCAAAAAGCTCCTATTGAATGAAATTTTGAAGCATTTACTATGCTAACTTTTTAAATCGATTAAGATAGGACGCCCTAAGACGGTAGTATAAGGGAATTTGGATAGCTTCAGACGTGGCTCGGTGCCACAGTGATCAGAGCATTCCCCCTGTAAGGGAAAGATCGCGGGTTCGAGTCCCGCCTGAGCGATTCACTTTTTCCTATCTTAATCGATTCAAAAAGGGACAGAAAATTAGCTGAGATGACGGTAATGATTTTCTAGTAACAAGGTGTACTATGAAACATGAATACTACTACATCGTATAGCCGTGTTGGTTCCCGGTGGATCCCGGTGTTGGATCCCATCTCTACCCATGGCATGGAATAGGACTGTTCGTCATCCGACATTAAACCTACAGGCCATGACTATGTGCCTGCTTATTGACAAGATTATCGCCTCCTCACTTACAGTCCGCCTGCAGTTTTTATCTTATCCGGCGGCCTGCAGTCCTAATGCGATAACGCCCATACACTAAAGCGATTTTGGCCTGCCGGCAATTCCCTGTTATCAGTTCTGCGATCACACACTAGCAGTTGTGAGTCGACAGTTTCCCGTCATACGATATACGCCTGCCGGTGTGTGCTCGTAGGACTGTCCGGCCTAGGAATGTCCGGAATCGTTCGACGGCCACACACTATCGGATCGTATTAGTCGTCCGTGCAAAATCGTTAACGTAACTGTGTGTGGGTTATTGCGATTAACTGACAGATTTATATCGTCCAGCCGTCGTCCGGTAAACTGTTAGTGAGTGGGTGCCTTCACGTAGAACTGAAAATCATAGAGTTGGTAAAATGTGAGTGTTAGTATATCACTGCCTACGCCTTTAGTTATCTACAGGTGCGAATATATGTATGTATTTATGCATAGGATGCATATCAATCAATTAATAATAAATATTTCTACTGCAATTCTAAGCCAAACCAAATTATACTTTAAAATCACGACCTTAAAGTCCATTTCACGTATTCTACAAATGAAGTGCCATCAGTAGAAATGTTTCAAATGAAAAGAAACTTTATTAGAATAGCATAACAGTATAGATTCAATTGTAATAGTCGTTATAATTGGCTATGGGACATTGCAGGTGTTGTAAGAAGGTCGTAGGTTAATATCTAAAATCAATATTGACACTAACACTAGTCGTTACTCACGGTTTTGTTCGCTCCCCTATATGAGGAGTGATTTATCAACATGGTTAAGGAATAAAATAATGGTTAAGGAAAATGAAAAATAAAAAATAATAACAAAAGTGGTTTTATTTCAATAAGTGATATTCATGTAAACTTAGAAAGGATTTGTTAAGGAATTTTTTATACCGATTCAGATTGGAAAAGATAAATTCTCCGATGGACTAGAACGCGCAACCGAATTTCTTACATTTGAAGATTGTTTTTTTTTTTGTAGAATATTAGCATCGAAATTACTAATATTCTCTCTAACCCCTCGATCTAAGCTAAATTGCTTGTGCTAGCAGTGGGTAGTGTGTAGTGTAATGGTTAGGATTCGAACCCGGAACTTTTCGATCATAAGGTCGACTCCTTAACCACTAAGCTACCGACGCTTGTATGAGATGATTGAAGTTCTTACAGTGCGCACTGTTTCCAGTTGCAACCCTTTCGTTCTTCATCCTAGCGTAAATCCCACTATTAGGGGTGGTAGAAATTAGATGGCACACATTGGTTACGAATTTCGGCTGGATGGGTACCACCGTGCACGATTGCAAAATACCCCTCCATAATAATCCAATCTCGGTTGGATTGCGTTCACGGCTAACGAAAAATTTTGTACTTAAGCTAGCATGTTACGCCCGCAAAGGGGTACAGTACAGTTTTCGGTACAATTTGGAAATAACGATCCAGAACAATAGAAATAAGATGTAATTAGAAGAATAAAGCTGCAAGTCTGCAAATTGGAATTTTATTCAAGTGAATCCTGATAAAAGTCATACAGTCCAGGACAGTTCCTATTTTACGCCTTTGCATGAAATTGTTGGTTTTATTATACCTCTGCCTTATCCTGTTTGACCCCTGTCTTCATCCTAGTGTTAATCCCAGTCGCATCCGAAGCTATCGACTTGAAGTCTGGGGTCCGCTTTTACCAGTCCAACTGCGGATTTGGCTAAATCTCGACATTTTCTGTGAAGCGACTGCCATCTGACTTCCACAACTCAAATGCGATATTGAAGCATTGAAGTTAGACCATCAGTTGTTGGACTTTTGAGGGCTGCAACTACCCGTAACCACTGCCATAGATGTTTGTATGGCAATCGGGACCGACGGCTTATTGTGCTCTCCGAGGCACGACCAGACCAATGCAAATATCCATATTCATGCATACAAATATTTGCACTGGGTGGGGATCAAACCCGCGCCTCCTGCGCAGCGGCCGCGTTCACTACCGCTACGCCAAGGAGGCTGTCAAATCATGTTTCACACCTGTAGTCTGACCCAATCTCTTCTTTAAACAGCTAGAGATGTCATTGTGTGGATAATTACTTATTTTTTTATACAACTTAGGTTGCAGACAAGCACCCTGCCCACTTGAGAAAAAGTGGTTACCGTGCCCTATGAACGTGTTCAACGCCAGGGGAGTCACACTCGAGCTGCCGACCCTGTCAACACAGAGAGTTTCTGTGCCGTCAGTGAAGAAGACAAAGCAGGAATGGCCTTTGGTCTTCCCACTGACAGCAGAAAAACTCTCCAGTGAAATTGGCTACCTTACTCACCGCGGGGAACACCTACTATTCCTATTTACCGGGAACCGTACGGTTTGAAAAGAACTTCATTCCACGTATGCTCAGGCTGATGTGGAATGAACTGCCTGCCGTGGTTTTCCCAAGCGACTACAATATGGGGTTTTTCAAGGAGGGCATTAGAAGGTTTCTGCAGGGTGGGCAGCGCGAGTGTAGCGCCCATGGTGTTGCATACGTCCATAGGCCACGGTAACCACTTTCCATCAGGTTGGCTGTGTGCTTATCTGCCACCAAAGTAGTATATAAAAAACCTAATGCTCACTATTTGTGCACTTATAATAATCGCAGGCCGACGGCCGTCGGCGAGAATGGGTGTATTCTCGCCGTCTTTTCTGAGCGCTTTCGTGCTTCGGAGGGCACGTTAAATATTGATCGCGACTGTAAATAGTCGTTGGTCAATACGGAAGCCTATATGAACAACCTGAACAACTTTATCAATGGCCATTAACTACCATTTAGGCTGAGAGGTCAATTGGCAGTCGCTCACAATAAAAGCCGAAAAATATCAAGCAACATTATATTTGGTATCACATCTGCTGTGGTTTTCCCAAGTGAATACAATATGGGGTTCTTCAAGGAGGGCATTTGAAGGTTTCTTCAGGGTTGGCAACGCGAGTGTGACGCCCTTGGTGTTGCACACGTCCATAGGCCACGGTAACCACTTTCCATCAGGTGGGTCGTGTGCTTGTCTGCTTATATAGCTTAGATAAAGGAGGAATGGTAGGCACCATTGCAGTTTGTTTTTTTTAGTTGTAATTAGTTGTGAGTGAATGGTTTGTACACTATACTGCGCAATATGTTTATCTAAAAACGACATAATCTCAGGCCGTCGAAATCTGATCTGTTTATAGAGTTATTGTCAGAAGTTAATGGTGGTCACTAACTCTGCCTACCCTGTCAAAAAAGCGTGATGTATTCAAAAAGAAAAAGAAAATTATTACAGTAAGAATTTAACCAACATTCATAGTGTCCGTAGCTGTATCGTAGCAATGTAGCATTGCTACGGGAGCTACGCCGTAGCAATAAGCTACGAATTCTCGTCAATCCAGAACTTTCTTTTTTAATGGTTATTTTTTAAATTCATAACTTGTTTTTTAATTTGAAAGATCGAATCTTGCAATCAGTTGCAAGTTTGATTGCAATTCGTTGAGTAAAACTGGACATTTGACCAAAAATAACCAACATCCCCGTGGGCGGAGCCGTGAGCATCAGTTCAGCTAAATTTATATATATATATATATATAGGTACATGTATCTACTCCATGCTTAAGGAGGTAAAAAATCTTGAGATATCTATTAATATGTTTTATTTGAGAGTTCAGTTTAAAAATGTCATTTTTTATTATTTAAGAATTCAGTTTGACAATCAAACTCGACCAAAAACCGATATCGAACACTAGTGGTTCAAGTAGTAGCTTATAATATGCGTTTGTGTAAAGAGACAGTACATACATTCATATAGTCACGACTCTTACCCACTGGTGTAGGCAGAGACTACATAGTTCTTGGCACAATCCTGTATTCACTCATACTATTCTTAGGCCCGTATTCTAGAACGACGCTCCATTCTGAATCTCAATCCATAATTCATTTGAGGACATATATATTACTAGCTTTTCCCCGCGACTCCGCCCGCGTGGATGTCGGTTATCGCGACCAAACATAGTCTATGTCCTTTCTCAAGGTCTAATCTACACCTATACCAAATTTCATCAAAATCGGTTCAGTGGTTTAGGCGTGGAGGCGTAACATACAGACAGACAGAGTTACTTTCGCATTTATAATATTAGTATGGATGATCGTCAATCACCTGAATCGAGTCATTCCTGAACAACGCGTAGTTGTGAACCGACATTAATTTAATAAGCTCAGTTGTAAATAAATAATAATAAATAAATATTCCACAGTCAAAGTCAAGTTAATTTTTTTTATTCAATCTAGAAGAACATGGTTGTTTCTAATTGACGTCAATATTAATTCTACTTAAGCTAAGTGTACCACCGCTTGCAAGGCGCTGGTGGAGAAGACACGGTGCAACAAACTCCACTGCGGCGTTTTTTCAGACGTCTATTTACAATATTTATATCCTTAAGGCTAAATGTAGACGAAGCTACATTTTTCTCGTGTCTAATGAACGAAGTATAAAATAAAAACTTTATAATAAAATAATTAACTTAAGTTAAAATATGACTTAAATTTTTTTAGGAGGTGCCTGCTCAAGCCAGCATTTCACACAATGCTATTAGATCCATGGTAAGCATAGCTTAACTAGCTTGTGTTATGGAATCTAGAATGTGGATAAACATACTTAGACACTTTATTTTTGTAAATACATACATATTATACATTGGAACAGCCAGACCAATGCAAATATACATATTCATGCGTACAAATATTTGCACTGTGCGGAGATAGAACCCGCGCCTCCTGCATAGCGGCCGCGTTCACTACCGCTACGCCACGGAGGCTCAACTACATAAAAATACCTAATTGTTTTCATCAATGCTCGCCGGTTTTGGGTACTCTCGACATGGGGTTTCTTTAAAATTCCTTCGATGGAGTTGAAGTATAGTAAGGATTTCGTTAACGAGGACTTACCAGGTGGAACCAGAAAATGGTTGTAACTCCGGAGTAGCCTTAGTGCTGCCAGAGCGCCGCTGTGCTGTGCCGAGCACGCCACAGATTCTAACTCATACAGGGGCACTGATGACTCCATCTTGAATATTCGCAGTGTCTATATTGTCTGTCATTTAAAAATATAAAACTGGCGGGAACATTTTGTGTTGTTTAAATTTCGAATATAGCTTTTTTTAAAAATTAGGTCACTCGTTTTTTTATACGTTCGAAAGTAAAGTTCGTATAATTTATGAAGTAGGTACTTTATATTTTACTTAATAGAAGATTTTTTGTTTAAATTTAGTTAAAATTTAGATTCTATTTTTTTTAATTAAGACAATCTGTCTTTTGTCATTAGAACACTGTTTTTGTTTAATGCTCTTTAATAAATAAATAATAAAAATTTTAAACGGTGTTTTATACGTTTAAAAATGTAGTTCTACAGTTTATGAAGTGCTTTTTATGAGATTTGTTTTATTTTTAATATTTTCAACAGAGATTTTTTAATGTTAGAAAACTGATTTAGTTTTATGCATTTAAATAAAATAAATATTTCCAGACATTCAACACAGCGCTAACTAGTCCCAAAGTAATAATAGCTTAACAAGCTCTGTTGTGGAATCTGGAATGCGGATATATATATACTTAGATAGATATATATTTTTTGTAAATACATACTTATAATATACAATATATATCTATATAAATCTATAATATAGAATCAATTACATAAACATAGAAGGCAAATAAACATATTCCTGCATACAAATATTTGCATTGAGCGGGAACCGACTCCGCGCCCCCTGCGTAGCAGTCGAACGCTCTACTGCAGCCATAGAGCCATCAAAACTTAAAAATACGGCTTTGAACTTCAAAATTCAGTACGACAGTCATCAATTATTCATTATTTATTATAACTTAGTTAGCCCCTATATTATAAAATGAGCTCAACATTCTTTTGAAAAAAACTTATAAAAACTTCAACTTAGGTACCAAAAAAAATTAGAACCGAACCAAGGAAAAAAAATCAAGCCTTTTTTTCACACTCGCGTTCGTTATTCAAACAACCGCCACCACTAAACAAATATAACACATTACACCACTACGAAGCTGTCACTTATGTAACTTTCCCGCGCTTCTCTGATTGGCTGCCGCGTTAATTGTTGTCTCATAACCTCGGCGGTGATTGGGTGGTGGGGTAATTATCTCGCAGGGTGCTGGCTCGTGATTGGTGGAGCCACGCCTGTATTTCCCGCGCTGTGACGCGGCTCGGCTTATGACACCGCGTGTAACTGTGATCAGTGAATAGTTAATGAAGTGGCATTAACTTTTCAGGTGCTTTGAATAGATTCTTTATTAGGTCGGATTCATTTTCTATGAGGTTTTCCTTTTTAATTTATATCCCCTGTTTTTGGAAAACAAATTTCTTATTACACAAATCCGATAATATTAGAGATCTGATCTAAACGGATAGGAATAGTTAGTACAGACATAATACTGATTAATTATACATAAAAATATAAAGAATTTATACATATAACATAACATAACATAAACTCACGCCTTTATCCCCGAAGGGGTAGGCAGAGGTGCTAGGACCCACATTTCGCCGGTTTATGTTTAGGTCCCAATGTAATAGGTGGCGGGCCTATAGCCATTAACTGGGCACTTATAAACCTGCGATAAATACACACATAACTTCGAAAAGTATCGAAAAGTCATTGGTGTGTGCCATGGAAAACCTGGAATCGAACCCGAGACCTCGTCTCAGCAGTCCATTACCCATACCACTAGGCTACCGCGGTACCAATTGGTTTAAAATTTCATAAAATTGATTGATCATTGTTTCAAATAGTTCTTTAGAATATAAGTAGATGACGCCACGCTGCCTTAAGACGAATGACCTGGACGTAGGGTTGCCAGGTATCCGGATAAAGCCGGACATAGTTAGGCCTTTTGATTGCGTGTCTGGCCAAAATTAACGCTGTCGTCCCAAAATTAACAGTGTCCGGCCAAAAATAAAGGCAAATTAACGGTCCGTCCGGCTTTTGTTAGGCTTTTTACATTTCTCAAACGCAATCGCAATGGTTGTGTTGATTATAAAAGCTTGTATCGCGCAAGCTTTTCTCTGTGTCCTGTTGACGCTACAAGCTTTTGAAATCAGCACACCGCTTGCAGTAACATTATTATTATAGGTTTATGTTGTTTATCTTTAAATGAGAAGGTCCTAGGGCACATTCTGACTCCATCTTCAGACCCTGAATATCGTGTAATACCTGGCTGTTTACTAAGATATTATGTTCCCCATGAATTAGAATTGGTTTAAAAGTTTGTAAAGAAGCTTGACTTTGTCGTACTCGTTAATACTGAGAGACAAAATCCTCAATAATGTAGGGTTTCTAGCCTTTTTACCCGCATGTCCGGTCAAACTTGCTGGTGTGTCCATCTTTAGGTTTGGCGACGAGTTTTAGATACAATTCACCACAGGCACTAGTAGGTAATACACACATAGTACAGTCGATGCCGTGCTGTACCATTAAATTTTTCAACACTCAAATTGATTAAAATAGGAAGACTTTGAATCGGTCTAGGCGGGGTTCAAACCTGCGATCTTTGCCTTAAGGTCCATTTAATAATAAATCATTAATCAATTTGTTGGATTTTATTTCTAGCATGCAAATGCTGCATAAAAAATCATTCGAATTTTTCATCTGTGAATAAATGTCAAATAAAATAATACCTTTCTTCTTTTCAACCCGCTACAAAAATGTATAAAAATTAAAACATAGTTTCACACTGGCTGATCGAGCCCCTATAAAGAGCCCAATACAATCAAAATGGCGTATAGTGGCGTTATAATTGGTGCTTACGAGGAAGACACCGCGCCGCACGCGTCATGAGCGAACGATAACCCAATGTGGAAATGTATAGAGTGGTTAGAACCGACACAGGAATGTATCAGTGGCGAGAGGACCCTACAACACGATTCCTGCTGGCTTGTTCTACAAAGGAAGCGGTGAAATTATTACATTTATTCCCAAACATTTGTACTGGCTTGTTTTTTGAAAATTATCACTCTTCGCCAGTAAAATGTATAGAGTGGTTTGAACCGATATTGAAATGTATATAGTGGTTAGAACCGACATGGGAATGTATAGAGTAGCTTGTTAGTACATTTTATACAAGGTTTAGTATTGTCCAGTACGCCGAGTCATGTCGCATGAAGAACGGTCTATAATGTATATATAATGTATATATTAGTGTATAAGTAGTATTAAGAATACATTGTAAGACACGGTAGCAAACCGCGTCATTTAGGTTGCTCCTTAAGTGCCTATGTGGGCTAACGAAAAATGTAGTACTTAAGCGAGCATGTTACGCCCGTAAAGCGGTACAATTGAACACAAGTTCGGAAAAGCTCTAATAGCGATCCAGAACAATAGAAGTAAGAAGAATAAAGCTGCAAGTCTGCAAATTGGAGTTTTATTCAAGTGAATCCTGATAGGGAGATAAAAGTCATACAGTCCACGACATTGTTTGGTCCTTCAGAAGCCGGATCGAATTGTGAAGATCAGCTTCAAGGTTGGAAGAATCTACGCTTCAAGAATACTTCGTGTTCAAGATGGTGGTGACTAGAAGTCAGGCTGACGCAGAGGAAGTTCTAGCTCGACAACGGGAAGAGGACCTGAGACAGCAGCGCATTGAAGAGGAACGGCGCCGAAGGTTGGCTCTGGGTCCGCCGGCATCGCCAAGCACGCAGTTGGGTATGGAGTCTAGGGTCGGGGCTACGATCGACGCTCCTCCTAGTGCTCCTAGACTGAAGCCCGGGAACCTACCTCGAACTGGTTCACCGGGAGGGTCGGTGAGATCGCACCGCTCAACTGCGTCAGCCCGGGCCCGACTCGAGTTGGAAGCTGCAGAAAAGCTGGCCGAACTAAAGAAGAAAGAACTCGAAATTGAAGCAGAATTGATAAGGAAAAGGTTGGCCACCGAACTTACGGCCATCCAAGAGGATCAAGAAAGCGTTCACGAAGATGTACCCATTGAAACACATCACAGAAGAGTAGATGAGTGGCTGCAAGCGAACCCCGTCATGCCAAGAACGGAGCCAGAAGAGTCGAGAACACGGAGCAGAGAAGATCGGCACCTACGGTTCGAACTGCATGGAAGGTCAGACACACCCACGCGAACGAGTCGCATTGATCAACTGACTGAAGCGATGGAGCGACTAGCAAGACCCAGAATACGGTGTGCAGATCTACCTACGTTCTCGGGGGCTCATGGAGAGTGGCTTACGTTCAAAGCCGCTTACACCGACTCTACGAAGCTGTACAGTATATCGGCGATTGAGAATATACAGCGACTGAGGAAGAGTCTCACCGGGGAAGCACGAGACATCGTGGCAGCACTACTCGCGACCGCAACGGATCCGGATGTCATACTCCGAACATTAGAACAGTGTTTCGGACGTCCTGAAGTAATTATCGACAAGGCATTTGAAGACTTGAAGAAGCTACCAAGGCCAGGATCGTCGGCAGTGGAATTGAATAAATTCGCAATACGAGTACAGAACGTCGTGTGTGTACTACAGAACATTGATCAGCGGGGATACCTGTACAACCCAGCGCTAGTAAGAGAAATTTTGAACAAGCTGAGCCCTCACGTTCAAGCGAGATGGTGCGACTACGCGACGGACTACGGAATCGCGGCAGAACCCGATATCATCACGCTATCCCGCTTCCTGATGAGGGAGGCAGACCGCGCGCTCAAGCATGCTTACGTCCCGGAGAGTAGTACAACCACGCAAGCGAAGAAAGAAACTCGCCCGACGCCCGCGCCTGCGAATAAGAAGAAAACGAACGCTGTCTTCAATGTCACAGAGTCATCAGAGTCGAAAGAACGGCTAGATCAGTGTCTGATGTGTGAGAAAGCCCACGAGTTACCGCGGTGCCCACAGTATAAGGCACTAACGGTAGAAGAGCGATGGAACTTCGTGAAAGAAAAAGGATTGTGTTTCAAGTGTCTAGTGAAAAGGCATCAACGCAATCGGTGTAAGTCGAAGCCTTGCGGTGTGAACGAATGCCGCATCGCCCATCACGCCACTCTGCACAGTGAGAAGCCGAAGCAAGATGAGAAGCCGCCAACCACGTCAAGCCCGACGGAAGCAGTACTCTCAGTGGTAACCCAGTCCTCAGCTGAGCCAAGAGCCGTGCTGTTGAAGATGTGTCCCGTCACAATCGTGGGACCAGGGGGGGAGGCAAAGACTCATGCACTCCTGGATGAAGGCGCTACCATCTCTCTCATCGATGCAGACCTGGCAAGGAAAATTGGGGCAAGAGGACCTCCGCAACGACTGCTAATGCGAGGGGTCAACATGCAGCAATCGGAAGAGAGAAGCCAGCTGGTGACCGTGAAGATTAAAGGACCCGAAGGTGCGCCCCACGAACTAAAGGCACGCACCATCCGGTCTATGAAGCTACATCAGCAAGCTATTCCGGCTTCGCTGCTTGAGTATGAACATCTGCGGGACCTAGGAGAGAACAAGGTCTGCTACGAGTCGACGCGTCCGGGGATCCTAGTAGGCACAGACCACTGGGAGTATATCGTATCCCGGGAGCTGCGTCTGGGTAAACGAGACCAACCCGTAGCATCGAGAAACAGCCTAGGGTGGGTGATACATGGAACATTACCACGAAGCATCATTCGCCAAAGCGAAAGCGACGTGTTACATGTTTTCACCTATGAGCAAACTAAAAATGAGAGTGAACGCCTGCACGACCTCGTAGACCATCACTTCAAGATCGACGCGCTCGGTGTCTCTCACAAGCCGAAAGTGAGTGACGCGGAACGTCGAGCGGTGCGAATCGTCGAATCTACGTTGAAGCGAACTGATAAAGGCTACGAAGTAGGGCTACCGTGGAAAGAAGACAACGTCACACTCCCGCCGAGTTACAACTCTGCGCTGCGCCGACTGAAAAAGATCGAAGAAAAAATGGACAACGATCAAGACTTCGCTGAAGCCTACACCAAGCAAATTGATAACTTGCTGAAGAAGGGATACGCGGCACCATGCGACGGCACCAAGGCTACGAGTCCAGTCTGCTGGTACCTACCTCACTTCGCAGTGCATAACCCGAACAAGCCTGGTAAACAGCGACTCGTCTTCGATGCAGCAGCCAAGAGCCGGGGTGTCAGTCTGAATGATCACCTGCTTGAGGGGCCGGACCTGTTGATGTCACTACAGGGGATTATGTTCCGGTTCCGAGAGAAGCCGATCGCCATCACAGCGGACATACAAGAGATGTTCTTGCAAGTAAAGATACGACCCGAAGATCAGCCAGCTCAACAGTTCCTGTGGAGGGGAAGAAACCGAGATATACCGCCCCGGCACTACAAGATGACGAGCATGATCTTCGGTGCTACCAGCTCCCCATTTATGGCACACTACGTTCGAGACGCGAACGCGAGGGCCCATTCACGCAGCGGCCTTCGAAGCGATTACGAGAAGCCACTACATGGATGACCTGGCGGCCAGTTACGAAACTGAAGAAGAAGCCCAGCGAGCCGTCTCCGAGTTAATGACGGTCCACGCAGCTGCCGGCTTCAAGCTACGAGGGTGGAACACGAACCAAGCTAGCGTGCTCCGCGACGTCCCGGCTGAGCTACGAGCAACGTCGCCGACGCCACTGGGGGGAGATGGGCCCGAGAACAAGATACTCGGCCTCATCTGGAACGCAGAACAAGATGAGCTTGGGTTCAACACCTCTATGAACCGAGTTCCCACGGAAGTGATCAACCGGACGCGAGCGCCGACAAAGAGAGAAGCCCTCAGCGCGGTCATGTCGATTTATGACCCCCTCGGACTGCTGAGCCACTTCACTATACGCGCTAAGATCGTGCTGCAGAGTCTGTGGCGACTTCAGATGTCGTGGGACGAACCTATACCCGAAGAAGAAAATGAGCTCTTCGCAGCCTGGTTAGAGCGACTCAACGACCTAGCCTACCTGCGACTCGAACGCTGCTACATGCTGAACGAAGCTCAAGACCTACAGCTGCATGTGCTGTGTGACGCGAGTGAACAAGCGTACGCGGCAGTGGCGTATTGGCGCATCATTCAGTCGGACGGCAGCGTCAGGTTATGCCTCGTGGCCGCCAAATCGAAAGTGGCGCCACGACGCACGCAGACTATACCTCGGCTGGAGCTACAAGCAGCGGTCATCGGGTCAAGACTAGCGGCAACAATCAAGCAAGAGCATCGGGTCAAGATAAACAAGACAGTATACTGGACTGACTCAACCACGGTGATACATTGGGTGCGAAACGACGAGCGACGCTACACGCCGTTTGTAGCCCACCGCCTGGGTGAGATCTCCGAGCTCACTAACAGCGAGGAGTGGCGGTGGGTGCCGACTGAGCAGAACGTTGCAGACGACGCAACACGCGTCACCTACTTACCGATCACCGCGGATGACAGGTGGTTTCAAGGTCCAGAGTTCCTGTTGCAACCAGAAGAACGATGGCCGGCAGACAAGACACAGCCAGTTGAAGACTTTGAGGTGTTACACGTTAGCGAGAAGAGAGAAGTGCATCATGCGTGGTTACCCGACCCCGCCCGGTTCTCTAACTACAATCGGTATGTTAGAGCCGCCGCCTACGTGTTAGCCTTCGTGGACAAGTGTCGCCGACTAACAAAGCACCTAGGAACTACACACATCGAAAGGGCTGAGAATGCAAGTATCAGCCGCGCGCAGCACGATAGCTTCGGAGAAGACATTGAGCGACTACAGACCGCTCGCCCTATTTCTAAAGCAAGTCGTCTGTATAAGCTGGACCCGATCTTGGAAGATGGACTACTACGGGTCAAAGGACGCATCGGAGCAGCTACCGCGCCAGTTGAAGCGAAGAAGCCCCTCATACTCGACGGCCGACACTGCGTCACTAAGTTGATAGTGATGCGCGAACATCAGGCCGCCGGGCACGCCGGGCGCGAACGGGTTACGAACGACCTGCGGCAGCGGTACTGGATCATCCATTTGCGACCTACCGTTCGAACGATAGAACGAGACTGCGGAATATGTAGAAGAAGAAGAGCACGACCGCAGCCGCCAGCGACAGGAGACCTGCCACGCGAACGCCTCGAGCCCTATCAACGACCTTTCACTCACTGTGGGTTAGATTATTTCGGACCCATGGTAGTCAAGTTGGGACGTCGCCGAGAAAAGAGATGGGGGGCTCTGTTCACGTGCCTTACGTCGAGAGCTGTACACCTGGAGATCGTCGCGTCACTCACTACGAGCTCCGCGATCATGGCGCTGAGAAGGATGGCCGCACGGCGGGGTTGGCCGAGAACCATATACTCAGACAACGCCACCAACTTCCATGGAGCCGATAAGGAGCTGAAGGCAGCATACGAAGAGTGGATGCCGGCACTACGAGACTTGGGACAGCTGCACGCGGTCAACTGGCGATACATACCACCGGGAGCACCAAATCAAGGCGGAGCGTGGGAAAGATTAGTCCGGTCAGTGAAGGTAGCGTTATCGGCGACTCTTAACGAAAAAGAGCCGACCGAAGAGGTGCTGGGAACTTTGCTAGCCGAAGCAGAGTTCTCAATCAACGCAAGACCGTTAACCCACGTGAGTGTCAACCCGGAAGATCCAGAGGCATTAACCCCAAACCATTTCCTGTTGGGGTCATCTATGGGTCTGCCATCAACAGGGCCCTGTCAATACGCCGATCGTCGAACATGGAGGAGTTGTCAAGCCCTCGCCGACCATTTTTGGAGCAGGTGGGTACGCGAGTACTTGCCCACCCTGGTACCGCGCGGCGAGCCGAGCAGCCAACGACGACCCCTGCAGATTGGGGACATCGTGGTAATAGTGGATCATGTTTTACCACGCAACGTGTGGCCAATGGGAGAAGTCACACGCACCTACACTGGACCTGACGATGGAATCCGGATGGCAGACGTAAGAACAAAAACCGGAGTGTTCAAAAGGCCTGTGAGCAAGATCGTCGTACTGGAGAAAGCCGTTCCGCAAACTGCTGCACTGGGGGGAGAACTGTCCAGTACGCCGAGTCATGCCGCATGAAGAACGGTCTATAATGTATATATTAGTGTATAAGTAGTATTAAGAATACATTGTAAGACACGGTAGCAAACCGCGTCATTTAGGTTGCTCCTTAAGTGCCTATGCGGGCTAACGAAAAATGTAGTACTTAAGCGAGCATGTTACGCCCGTAAAGCGGTACAATTGAACACAAGTTCGGAAAAGCTCTAATAGCGATCCAGAACAATAGAAGTAAGAAGAATAAAGCTGCAAGTCTGCAAATTGGAGTTTTATTCAAGTGAATCCTGATAGGGAGATAAAAGTCATACGGTAACCTATTGAAATATCGAATTTCTGTTACCCGAATCTTAAAACCCCGAAAACGGTTGGTAGAACTTTTAAAAGACAGATGTAATGAATGACAACTTTCTATAATTCCGTTTTTCATTTCCCAGATGAATCAATTTCCAGGTGCACTAAAACCAAATTTTCAAATAGTATTTTTTTGTTTCCCATATTGTCATAATCCAAATATAGTTATACCAGATTCTCAGAATATTTTTTTTTGTTTCCCATCGTACCAATTTCCAAATAAACTATTACCAAATTTTCATAATCTTTTTATTTGGTTCCCATACAAATCGTGTTCCAGCTAAATTATATACAGGAATAGTAAAAATCAGTAAATTTATACGATTTATTTAGGGTATGTAACGGCTGATATAATAATAAAAAATCTAACGTTCACTTAAGACATAAATAATTTCACTTAATATAATGAAAGCCTGTAGACTTATAATTTTGTTTAAATTATTGTTTTCCATGTCATGCATGAACAGTTTTGTATGCAGGTATAATCAATGAATCAGGAAAGCGAGCTCGTGAACACTGCGTACCACACCCGACCCGACTCGCCGTGGTACTTGTCTGCCCTACACTAGAGAGTGTTATTTAAGAACCGGAGGCGCGGAGGGACGGGAGCCCCTTATTTCGTAGAAAGAAATTTCATAGAATTTCGTTTCACAGAAAATGCTTCATATAATATTTGGTTCTTATATTTTTATTTCGAATATTATTGTTTCAAAAACAATTTCCTACAATGAAACATATTTCACAGAAACACAATTGAACGAATTTTTAATCACATTTTTTTGTTTAACAAACTTATCAAACAATAGAATTATTTTTTAAAGAATATTAAACCACCTTTATAATGTTCCAAATCACATTTATTTTTAACTGTAACATTTACAATTTTAACACCCCGACTCAGATTACCCCGACTCGGATAGGTTAGGTTAGAAGGCTAATGCGGGAGCGGAGCGTAGCGAAGCTCCCGCATTAGGCCTTCGTGGTTATTTTTTTATAAACCACCCAGAAGTAGGAGCCCCGCGTAGCGGGGCTCCGTCGACCTTGCAGACGCATCAATTGTTTAGTTCATAAAAACCATATATATGATAATATGTTATTCTTTGTAATAAGTTTCTATTAAATAAACAATATAATGATTAAGAATAGTTCATTTGATATTCTATGAAATGATTATTCTAATGTTTAACTTTATATGAAACAAAATTCAATGATTTAAAATTATATTGATTATACATAATGATTATATTGATTATTCTATGAAACGAAATTATGCGAAACATTTTCTGTTATACGAAATTATATTAAACAATTGTCTATAAAACAACGCACACCCGCGGAGGGAGGGCAGTCCTCGCCCGCAACGGTTTATTTGCCAGCTTGCCTGCATGGATGCTTGTTTGCTTACATGCATACATATATTTTTTAAGGCAACGTGTGTTTTGTTCAGTAGGTCTCCAATTGTAATTAGTAGACGCCATATGAGGTTTAGTTTTAGGTTTATAAATCTGGATATTGTTTGTCTGGATATCAATTAACTGGATATCAATTAATTGCATTTCAAAAATTTGTGTTTTAAAAATTGGGCTTTCGTGCATATGGATTACGGTCATCTGGATTTTGTGCATTTAGATTTCGTGTGTCTGGAACTCGTTCGTCTGGATTATAAAACGTCTTACAAATGAATAAATGGGCAAATGAAATTCGGAGTTGCGATTATATGGCAAATAAAACTTCGGAATTTGAAAAACCGGGATTATGAAACATTGGCCAAACGTTTTCTGGATTATGATATTCGGAATATTAAAATTCGGGATTAAGATAGGTAACCAAGTCATACAGTCCACGACAAGTATATTAAGTAAGTAGCCGCGTGGATCCCGGCAGAGTAGAATTCGGGCCACCCCTGTCGTACAAGGCGACTAAGGAATAGGGCTGATTAACTTCAACATCAGACAGATATGTACAGTACAGACTCAGCCTCAGATGCATGGCTCGAGTCAACAATAGTGCCCGGAATACGGCAATAGGCTTACCCCCTATTACGTGGGACCGAATACAGATTGGTTAAATGTGGGTGTTAATTCACCTCTGCCTAACCCTCCGGGGATAAAAAAAGGCGTGATTATATGTATGTATGTAGCATATTTACAAGGTTGGCCTTTACGTTAGATGGTCCTATTGCTTCTTAAAGAGTCGGTAGCGCGGACGATAAGATCGCCTCCTACTACGTGGGATCGAAGCTGCTTTGGAGTTATAAATCATAGTTGATCAAAGGGACATCTAAAAATTCAAAAATATTTATTCCTGAAATATTAGGGGTTAAAGTATGAAATTGCCGATTTGTACTGTCAAATTGAAATTTGTTTTTTTTTAATTTAACGTATTTATTTAATCAAAATAATTACCATTATTATCTATACATTGCTGCCATCTAGTAGGAAGGTCATTTATGCCTTTGCGATAGAACTCTGGTGATCTACATTCGACAAACTGTGTGAAAGCATTTTGTACTGCTTCCTGAGAAGAAAACTTTTTATCACATAGAAAATTGTCCAAATCACGAAAATAATGGTAGTCTGTTGGAGCAAGGTCTGGCGAATACGGAGGGTGACGGATAGTTTCTAATTGCAGTTCCTGTAGAGTTAAAACGGTTTCTCGTGCTGTATGAGGTCTCGCGTTATCATGGAGCAATAATGGTGAAGATCGATTCATGAGTCGGGGCTGTTTCACTGCTAGTTTTGCTATCATTGTTCGTAGTTCGGCACAGTAGACATCTGCCGTTATTGCTTGACCAGATCGTAGAAAGCTATAGTGAATAACACCATGCTGAGACCACCAAACAGTTACCATTACCTTTTTATTGGTAAGCTTTGCTTTAGGACACTGTTGTGGCGTTTCACCTGGGGTCAGCCATTGCATTTTTCGCTTACGGTTATCGTAAAGAATCCACTTTTCATCACATGTCACAATTCGATCCAATATTCCTTCATTTCTGTATCGATTCAACAAGGCAACACAAGTTTCAACACGCATTTCTTTCTGCAGATCAGTCAAATCATGAGGTACCCATTTTTCACATTTTTTTATTTTATTGATTTGACGCAAATGAGTCAATATTGTTGGTAAGGTAACGTTAAACCATGCAGCTAATTCCTGGGTAGTTTGGCTCGGATCGGCTTCCACCATGTCTTTCAATTCATTGTTATTCACCTGTGTGGACGACCTTCCTCGTGGTTCGTTCTTCAAATCAAAGTTTCCATCACGAAAGCGTTTAAACCAAAATCGCACGGTGCGTTCATTAGCAGTCCCCTCTCCAAACGCAACATTGATATTGCGAGCTGTTTCTGCCGCGTTAGTTCCGCGTCGGAACTCGTATTCAAAAATCACTCGAATTTTCGAAGTATCCATCTTTCTTGTCTAAGCTGAATAAAAAAAAAACAACTGAAAGTCGATAATCGAATGTTGCACATTTTTAAATGAAGAACTACATAGGTACCATGTGGAAAAAGTTTCACTCAAAAATCTCAAACCATGAAGGTTCTATGTCAATTCGAAGTACCTATTACAATGAAACGGCAATTTCATACTTTAACCCCTATTATTAACATTATTCCTTTATTTGAATTATTACAATCAGATATATTTTATAATATTAACAAAAAATTATATATGGTATTTTTAATTCCAGCATTACCATATCTTAAATAAATTTAAATTAAATTAAATTAATAAAGTTACTATCTTATTACACAATAATAATTTAAAAAAAACTACTTAAAAGTTAAAAAGCGTCGTGGAAGTCATCCGCATCGCATGCCTCTTTCTGGATGTGTTCCCAGAAGACTGGCAACATTGCCACGTTGTATGGCAATGCTTAATCTCTGACCTAAAAAGGGCCAGCCTATAATATATTTCGATTTTCAGAATTCCGAATATCATGTATGATTCCTAAGAAACAAATAATGATTATTCAAAAAGCCGATATTTATTATTATTATTTACACCAAAGCACAGAATAGATAATAGTACTAGCGACCAAAGTCATTAATGTGAAATTTTTGGTTATCAGAATTGCATTGCAAATCATTCGGAATTTTCAAATTCGTGATAATGGCATAGAATGGACAATTAGCGAAATGTGGTATCTGCTTACCTTCAGAGATTTACAGGTGTGAATGTATTTATGTATGAAGCATGTATGTACAATAAGGAAGTGTTCTATAAAAAGTCAAAGAACATATATTATAGATTTTCCAACTACCCTCTTTGAAGAAAAGGAATTACACTATTATGTACCATACAAATAACTTATAGAAAGTGGGATATGGGGAATGGGGAATGGGGGTAACTCGTCAAAGCTTGCTGCGCCATTACGTGGGGCAAAAAGGTTAATTATAGGCGCTAATGTCACTCCGGCGAGGCTATAATGATATAGCGCTAAGTTAAGGTGCTGTTCGGTTAGGGGGAACTTAGGGGGCATTTTGACTTAGTTCTCTAATATTAGCTTCTATCATAAGTTCGCTGCTATCTGATGGTAAGTTACAGCCTTATAGAGCTTATAGAGATAGCATATGAAAGCCTATTATTCTGATGTCTGACTCGGGATTCAACATCATTCGCAGAGCGGTCACCGACGAGGGGAGGTCTATGCATTCGTCGCCGCCCGGACCTGCGCCACTGAAGATATCGACCGCAGTGATCGACGAAACGTCTGGAACGTAAGTTTCATATGGACCACGGCCAAACAGCCCGGAAGCTGTAGGTATTTTCTACATGCTATCAATACATATAAATAAAATTGGAGAGTCTGTTTGTTATATTGAAATAATCGTTTTTTACCACGTAGACCAAAATAACATTTTTTACAATTTTTGTCTGTCTGTCTGTTTGTTCCGGCTTATCTCTGAAATGGCTGGACCGATTTTGACGGGAATTTTATTGGCAGGTAGCTGACGTAATAAGGAGTAACTTAGGCTTCTTTTATTTTAAAAAAATAGCGTTGACTCAACGCTAAGCGATAACCGACATCCGCGCGGCCGGAGCCGCGGGTAACAGCTAGTATAATTATAAAGTTAATTAAAATTTAATTCTGTAGTTATTACGTGAAACAGTAACAAACATCCATTTATCCAACCATCCATTCTTACAAACTGTCGCATTTATAATATAATTGTAGGATAAAATAAATATTCTTGGACATTCTACGCAGCGCTATCTAGACTCAAAGTATAAGAATTATATTATACTAGCTCCGCTCCGCCCGCGTGGATGTCGGTTATCGCGAATCGGACTATAATTTGAGATTTAAACTATCCTATCTCTCAAGTTGGATCGAACTGTGGTGTGCGAATTTTATTATAATCGGTTAAGTGGTTTAGGAGTCCATTGAGGACAAACATTGTGACACGAGATTTATATACACTCGAGAGCAATGAATCCGGGTCACTCAAAGAATCCAAAAAATCTCGGAAAGTAAGAATGCTAGGTTAATGCAATAAATTGTATTTAATAGACAATTTAATACTCCTTAAATGAAAGTATTAAAACTTCTTAGTTATTGTAAAGTTATATCATAAAAAAATCAAATTTGAAAAGGGAACACTGTCGAAGATGGAACTACGAAATTACAGGATTTGTTTTTGCTTTTGTTTGTAATCTGTCATTTATGTTGGTACATAAACCAGGTTGATAGTGCTCAATATTCATTATTCAAGCTGAAATCATGTCGCTTACACTTGAAGAATGCACCAGAATACTTACATTGGTGGAAACCGGCCGGAGTCAGCGCGATACAGCCAGGACTGTCGGTGTGTCGCTGTCAACAGTACAAAGAGTTCTCCGACGTTACGAAGAAACTGGTTCTAACCTACGCAGACCAGGAACGGGCAGAACTAGGTGTACCACAGCACGAGAAGACCGATACTTGGTGAACACCATGCTTCGAAATCGCTATCTCACAGGAGCTGAACTCACAAATCAGTTTCGACGCCTCGGAGGAAGTAACCCAAGTGCATGGACAGTAAGACGTCGGCTTGCTGAATCTAACTTAAAACCCCTTAGACCTGCAAACGGCCCTAAACTGGAGCGTGGCCATCGTATTTCAAGACTAAGATATGCCCAGAACCACGTAAATTGGAGTATTGAAGATTGGTCGAAAGTTATGTTCTCCGACGAATCAAAATTTATGCTCTACAAGCACGATGGAAGACACAGAGTGTATAGAAGACCAGGGGAAAGATTCAAGCAAGCATGCATCGAAGAAAAAGTAGCCTACGGTGGTGGGTCTGTACTTGTGTGGGCCGGAATTTCCTCTGAAAGTCGCACAGAGCTGGTGATCATAGAAAACGGCTCTTTAACTAGCGTAAGATATGTGGAAGAAATCCTCAACGAACACGTTGGTCCATTTATGGTCAATTTGGGTGAGGATGCTATATTTATGCATGACAATGCCCGACCTCATACAGGTAGGATTGTGAATGACTACCTTCAAGAGATGAACATTACTTGTATGGAGTGGCCAGCGCGCAGCCCGGATATCAACCCGATCGAGCATGCTTGGGACGAGCTAGGGAGATGCGTAAAACAACGAAACCCTCCCCCAATCACGCTTCCTGAGCTCAAAATTGCTCTCACAGAGGAATGGGAGAATATTCCCCAAAATCGTATAAGGAACTTGGTGTACAGCATGCCAAACCGCGTAAACGCAGTAATGGAAGCACGAGGAGGTAATACGAAGTATTGAAATTCAAGAAAATCGTCATAAAGTTCAAAAATTTCATGTTTCCTATTTTTGTTTTAAGGAGAGATCAGCAGTTTTTTTTCTTTATGTAATTTTGTGTAAATAAAATGTATGGTGACTCATATTTTTTTAACTTTCATTTAAGGAGTATTAAATTGTCTATTAAATACAATTTATTGAATTAACCTAGCATTCTTACTTTCCGAGATTTTTTGGATTCTTTGAGTGACCCGGATTCATTGCTCTCGAGTGTATATATATATACTATGATTATCTGGGCTCAAAGTAAGCATTGTTTAACTAGCTTGTGTTACGGGTTTTAGAATACGGATAAACATACTCAGATACATTCTGTTTTGTAAATAAATACATAATTATTATAGATAGAAACACCTAGACAAATGCAAATATTCATATTCATACATATAAATATTTACACATAGCGGGAAACGAACCCGCGTCCCCGTAGCTGTGTGGCGTAGCTGTCGAACCAACAACACCAACACAAGTTAGGGCCGGGGTTCGACACGTCCGTGCAGTATCCGTATCCCGGCAGGGCCTTTCTGTGGGGCGAGAACAAATAACTTGCGAAAATGTATTCGTATCGTTATCGTCCAAAAAACTTATGAAATTTGTATATATGTATCGTGCGTTACATTCGTCAGCGACGTGACAGTGCCGTGGCCCACTGAGGACAGAATCCTTCGCCATGGCCGGGCATAGTTTTTGTTCAAATTCAAATTAATTTATTTGCAGAAATGTGGTCATACACGATGTTACATAAATATATAATACAGTTCCGCACATCTACCATTCAGTGGCATGCAAATATTACCTTAGGCTCTATTTAAATTCTTTCATTAGTATACAGAGTATACAGACTTCCCTTGCCGAAAACTATTACAACATTTGCTAGACGCTTTGCCCCGTATATCGACCATCACATCTACAATCAAGTTGCAAGACACTGCAACATTAAAAAGTGCTCAGTGAGACAAGCAAAAAAAGAGGTAACAAAATGGCTTACCACAATGACATATGAAGCCACTGAAATACTCCTACTGATTTAATTTGTCTTTACTTGCAATAAATAAATAAAAATTAATATAATATGGATATACGTATATTTACAAAAACACAACACACAAACACACATCCATGCACACAGATACACATGCACACATACACACACACGCATGTATGTAAAATTTACTGGATAATTTTATAAGAGTAATAATGTCGACCAAGCAAATGTAACTTGTGTAATCGTAAGAGGTACCCACAGGACAGGCTTGCCTAGTGTGGGGCCAACGGACACTTTGTTAAAAAACTGTACTCTTATTGGCAATAAATATTTTTCATTTTTCATTTCATTTTCATTTCATTCAAAACAAAATTGAAATACAATTATTAAAAGAATAAGATTACAATACAAAATGTCATATATACAAGATGTCAACATAGCAATAATAATAAAATAGTCATAATGTCCAAGAAGTCGGTGGATGGTGAAGGCTCAAGATCGTTCGACATGGCACTCTTTGGGGGAGGCCTATGTTCAGCAGTGGACGTCTATTGGCTGATAGATAGATAGATATAGATAGAATGTCCAAGATAATTCACAATGTCCAAAATAAATACATTAATAATGTCCATCATAGGTATTACAAATATGAATGTCATTAAATAAATTTAATTTTAAAGTAGTCTAAAGAATAAAATGATTTTTCTAAGAGCCATAATTTAAATTTTTTACAAAACCTATTCGTTGGTAAATGTTTCAATTCATCTGGCACTGCGTTATAAACACGGCACACGTTACACACTGCGATACATTTTAATCCGATTGGTGGTTTCCGGTCGATGTTGGTTAGATGATGATAATGAGTGACCTAACTCATTATCTCATCTCATTATCATGGAGACTGTAGCATATACTAAATATTATTAATTTATTCTGTGATAGTGCGCTTGATAGCATATGGTACCTACGACTCGTGCCGAAATATGTAGATTGTGAGCATAAAAACCAAATGTGGAATAAGTTCTGCGGTGTTACTGGTAACGGGACCGTACCTTAACGCCGCGTACTACGTGTCGCTGACAGAGCGTTTATGTAAAGCGAGGGCGAAGGGGTTAATTGTACGCGCACTCGTGAGTTCCCACGCCCGCCATTATACGACGAGTAAGTGTGCTACTGCGGAAGGAACGTATGTCAAGAGAATAAAGTCATACTTAATAAAAAATAAAAATAAAAACTACAATTTATACTGATGATTGATGGCACTAGGTGGAACTTGCTGTTACCTACACTGTCATATTGATAAAAACAATCAATGTAATTGAATGAAATTGAAGCAATTACTAGTTAACTTTTCAAATAAATTAAGATAGCAAAAAGTGAATCGCTCAGGTCCGAGTCCCGCCAGAGCGATTCACTTTTACCTATCCTAATCGAATCAATGTACCTAAACCTTTGAGAATGCCGTTAGACGAAACCGGTTAGATCTTAATAAATATCATGGAAAAGTACAAGTACATTTTCAATATGTGTTTTAATAACTAGTATTTCTTTAAAAAAAACCATTTTACTAAAACGAAAATAATAATTTTCTGCAAGGGTTGTGCTAATTTCAAAATCTGGTATCGCGTAAATTCTTTCACTGTTTTCTGTTTGCGCTATAGGACTGTCTAAGACTAGTCAAATAATCCAAAACATATCTTGTTCAGTTCAGAAATTCTTATGACCACCTACTTTCTCCATCTTCAGACCCAGAATCATCATCATTTCAGCCGAAAAACGTCCGCTGCTGGACAAAGGCCTCCCCCAAGGATTTCCACAATGACCGGTCCTGCGTCTTTCGCATCCATGCCCTTCCCGCGACCTTCACCAGGTCGTCGGTCCACGGTGTGGGAGGCCTGCCTACACTGCGTCTTCCGGCGCGTGGTCGCCACTCGTGAACTCTCTTGCCCCAACGGCCATCTGTTCTACGAGCTATGTGCCCCGCCCACTGCCACTTGAGTTTGGCGATTCTGTGTGCTATGTCGGTTACTTTAGTTCTCCTGCAGATCTCCTCATTTCTGATTCGATCAGCACGCAGGGAAACTCCGAGCATAGCACGCTCCATCGCCCTTTGGGTGACCTTGAGCCTTCTTATGAGGCCCATAGTAACATCATAGCCCCAGAACATAGACCAGAACACAGAACATAGACCCAGAATACCATCTATAATTCCAGAGAGTTTGCGAAGCCAATGCCCAAATTCGATAGGTAAAATCTTGTTTAGTTGAGAAGCTACTTTGGCCACCTCCTGACTCGACGACGGCCATGGTACCATATTCATGCATTGTCATCCAAACTAAACGTGTGTGCCAAATTTTACCTAAATCGTTTGGAGATATCTGCTTAAAAATCGAGGTGCAAGATTAGGCCCGAACAAATATAGAGGTGCGGCATGGGGCGCACTGTGGTAAGACGTCTCGAATCATTAATCGAATCGATTAAAGTGCTGCCTGCTCTCTTAAGTTTAGGGTTGGGGACAGTCAAAGTATTTTCATTACCTGACTTGGACTGCAGTCTGTAGACATAGTGATATATTTCAAGAACCTTATCTTCGCTTCGAAGCGGACATCAGATCACAACACCGTGTGATCCAGTTTGAGTGATTAAGTTATCTTTACCTCAGTTCCAAGACTTAATGAGTGGTACGAAGTGGTTGAGACATATTAATCGCACCTAAATAAATAGGTATATATTTTGGGGCACCTACTCTTAAAATATGTATGGGTAACGGAGACGGCAGCGCCTCTCAAGCAGGGGAGATGGATATGGAAACCCGAGACGGAGTGTGAATTTAGTCATTTCAAATCCGACTCCCTATTTGTTTGTCCGCGATGGCCGCAAAAGCTATTTTGAACGAATAATGATTGCGCGTTCATTTGAACATCATGGTCAGAACTGAATGGTATACATTTAAAACTCAACTCAGCTTCAAGCGAAACTCAAGTAAATAATACAAAAAAATTCACACTTAAGACGCCATCTATCGGAAAATAGTAAAACCTTTTTAAATAGCGACATCTATCCTCTAGTACATAAAACAATAGCAAAACCTTTTAAATTTGTGACATCTATCCGCCAGGTCACAAAACCTTTAACTTAACACCATCTATCGTAAAGTAGTAAAACCTTTTAACTAGCAACATCTATCCACCCGGTCCCAAAACTTTGACTAACCGCCATCTATCGTGAAATAGCAAAACCATTTAATTAGCGCCATCTATCCGCCAGGTCACAAAACTTTAATTTATCGCCATCTATTGGACACCTGTAAAACTAAGTAAGTTGTCATTCAGTTTACACGCCATCTATTATGAAGTAGGGAAAGCTGTCACACAATTTTATTTTAACGCCATCTATTGGACATTTATGAAATTAAGTAAAGCGCTAATTAGTTTATACGCCATCTATTGTGAAGTAGGGGAAACTTCATAACTAGCGCCATCTATATTCTAATATGTAAACTTTGTGGTTCGTCAGTGTACGACATGTTGCATCTATTAGCCAGTAGATGGCTCTTAGTTAAAAAGCATATAGTTGATTGAATAGTTCAGCTGCCCAAATTCAATTCAAAACCTAGTAAGTTGTGTTTTGAAAGAAAAGAAAATTATTCGACCTTCTAGCAAGTCTAAGCAATTTGGCGTAATAACGAAAAATTCCTTGATATAGTGATTCTTAACCTAGTTTTCAGTTTAAGCGACTTACTGAGTTATGAATTTGAAATACCTACTTGCTATGTTTTTGAATTTGTCGTCAATCAAAGAAATTTCATATAGTAAGTCCAGTGTCGCAGAAACGGGTTATGGCCCCCCGTAACCACTCCGCCTCATCTACTATCTGGACAAGCCTCTCTTGCTCAAGGACCCAGGCCTGTACGATTTCGCTCCCCTAGGAGGAACTCCCAATCTAATCGCTTGGACAAATGTCCTGATTCGGTCTCCTGATCAGGAATTAAGATTTGAAATTCAGCCTATCTACTCGCCTTTCTATTCGCCTCTCTACTAACGTCTCTACTCAACTCTTTACTCGATCTCTACTCGCCTATTTACTTGAATCTACTCACTTCTCTACTCCTCTCTCTACTTGACTCTACTCTCTTTTCCATTAGCCTCTCTGCTTGCATGTCTACTTGACTCTCTCCACTGACTTCTCTACTCGCTTTCCCATTCGCCTTTCTACTCTCCCTTCTATCCGTCTCTCTACTCAACTCTTTACTCGATTTCTACTCGCCTCTCTACTGGACTCTATTTGATTCTATAATCGCCTCTCCAATGGCTTCGACTTTCTATTTGACCCCTACACGCCTATCCACTGGTCCGTATAACGATCTCTACTCCCCTCTCCACTTGAAAGAAAGAAAGAAAGAAAATACATTTATGAAACACACAACTCAGTAGGCATATCAACAATATAATGATGAAATATAATAAAATAAAAAAAAACACAATAAAACAAATCTCAGTATATATATATCTCATATGTATCAGTGTGGGGTGTGCGTTTAAATGGTCACAGTTCAGCTAATGCTACAGATAGATCTGCAGCGCTGTTTTTCAACTGCAGCCGTTTGTACTAGGTGTCCCTATAATTGGCTCGTTATTCGACTATGTCCGTTCCCAAGCTCTAATCCACCTGTGTTCTAAATTTCATGAGGATATCTTAAAAATAATCATACTGTTTATCATCAGGATATCTTCAAAACTAACAAACTTTCATCCCCTATATACACCCTTAAACCCCATTTTCCCGATAAAAGGTAGCTTATGCGTATCTATTCTGTGACTAATCACTTAACCACGTCATAGATAATAGTAGGTAGATACTACGTCTCAAACGACTACGAGGTTTATAAACTAAAATATCAAGAAACAAGAAATAGCACAACTTTTCGCTAAACATCCAAATCGCTTTCTCTTCTAGTTCCATCAGACAAACGAGTCAAAGTGAGCAACTCGTTTTTGGCTCTCCTGAACATTATGGTTTTAAGGACATGCTAGGCTTTGATTTTAAGCAGCCGAGTTTTATATAGCAAATTATTGGCCTCTTTTATAATGAAACCTCATTCTAAACAAGATTGCAGGAAAAAAAGAAGTGGTCCATTTGAAGTCCGAACTGTCACCATCAGACATTATGTTACAGTTTGGTCGCACTTTTTTCGCTTACAAATAAGAATTTAAATATAACACTAATACAGATTATTCTCATATACCTACCTAGTAGTTGTTTATATAATTTCATTAAGTGTGATTTACCTGAAATTTGAGCAAAATGAAGAAATTCGTCTGCAGTTCTGTGGAATTGTACAGACACATACAAAACCTACATACATGTAAGTTGATTTACCGACTGTAAAAGGTGCCACAATCTTTTAAAAAAACACCAATATAAGCACACGCAATATAAACTCTAGGCACCAATAAAATAACTACATTTTAAAAGGACTAATTGACCAATGACGCAGCCACTTGCGCCAGTGATTGATTAGCGCGCCTCCGCCGTCGGCCCCGCTCATTAGGCACGTTTTTAGGTCTTTTGTGTTTGACTAAATTTTCACGAAGATTGCCGGTCATTAGACTAGAGAAGCTGTTCACAAAAAAATGCCACGCACGGTTGCTGAGTGCGTGACTCTACTAGAGAGTAGGTATCCTCTCCAGCGAAGCCACTTATAATGCACATACTATTTCGGTATCTATATTAGGCCATAAGTATAGATTGTGCGTGTGAAGGACATCCTTACAAGATATATGTAATTGAATAGGTATTCAAGATGGTGACTCTCCTGCAGAGAGTGCAGAGCCTGGGTGCGGCAGAAATGTATTTTGACATTTCAATTTCAACTTACATATATTTTCACTGGCCGGAGATGAACCCGACCTCTGAGTTAGCAGTATAGGATATCGGTTTATCTTGTAACTTGGTCCACAGACCCCAGGGCGCTGGTGTCCTCCCATCTCATCGGCAAGGCAACATGTGCCGATAACCTTGAAAAAATTGTGGCTGAAAGTGCTAGTAGCGGTTTAACAGTAAACGGTAAGTGAAACATCAACATTAACAGGAGAGGCCACTCGCTCGCCCGCTTGCTTACTACTGAGCTAGAGAAGCTAAGTAGTGAGCGAGCGGACGAGCGAACGAGCGATAAATTTCAGTTCACACCGCAAGCGCTGCGAGCTAAGATAAGTATCTTCTTTTCTTTTTTTTTTACGTGCGGGAAATCCCCACCGATACCCACCCCTCCGGAGCCCGGAGGGGGAGGTTATGTCGGACTCGAACCGACTAAGCCGCACGCCGTCTCTGGGTCGTAGTGCTAGGACGAAGGTGAGGTTGTCATGCGACATATCCCTCGCACCCCGGCTGACCCAGGGCCATCCCTCTCGGTCTGGCCCTCCTCGGGAAAGAGGGACCACGCGGTCCCCGACTCAACCTCGGTGTGGGGAGGCGCGCATCGTCCTACGACGCGCGCCGCCGCCGTGGCCTGCTTCTGCTAGGGTGACGGGCCCGGGCCCGCGCTCATGGGGGGCGGAGGTCAGTTTGCGCCCTTCGACGCCCGAGCCGCCTTCGGGCGCGTGCAAGATAAGTATCTTACGAAATATATCCGATGTAAAGTTTTCTTTGTTCACTCTGTTTCCATGTTTAACTACGCTCGCTCGCTGGGTCGTCATGCAGCTTCGCTCGCTGGATCGCTAGCCTCGCTCACTCGCTCTCTAGCTGGCGGTGTTGTGAGTGCAAGCAATTGCGAAATTGCTACTACTAAAGTCAGTCACGATGTTTTAAATTTGTGTTACGTTTTTGACTTTTGGCAGAGATGATGAAATGAAAGATTAGACCGACATTGAATTTTGAACGGATATTTATTAAAAGAATTACCTACTCCACGGTTAGCCTATCCTCCGCTTATCGCTAACTACACAATATTCTTTTTGTTCCAGAAAAAGCTGAACATGATGTAACGCAAGACCTTCTTGCGATGTTGGATTTGAACCCCAACCTGCACAATCAACCGAGCACTAGAGCCATCCTCACACCCGCGAGGAGACAATTCACAACCTCATGTTTCGGGTAAGATAATCAATTAACATATCGTAGTCCACTGCTGGCCATAGGCCTCTCCCAATGTTGGGAGGCTTTGGTATACTGTCTCCACGCTGGCCAGACTGGTTGGTACAGGGTTTTATTTCGAGTGTTCCTTCTTTCGCAGTGATATCGTCTGCGTATATTTCCGTTAGTCGCCTCTTACGACACCCTTCGGAAGAGAAGGGGTGGTGATACTTGTATTTTTTCTTCGTTTCGGGTTGAATAAAAAAAGGGATAAAATCATAGTATGTTATCCCTTTTTGATTCAACATAACCAGGACAGCCTCTATATGTAAGTATGACGGTAGTAAGCTAGACTGCTACGCAGGGAGTATGGGTTTAATTTTCGCTCAGTGCAAATATTCGTATGGCATGACCTATGTCTATTTACATTGGTCTGGGGTGTTGCAGAGCTTATGAGAGCACGTTAAGCCTTCGCGTCGTTTCCGGTTGCCATAAGAACGAACAACGCAGGCAGTCTTTATAGTTGAATCGCAGTCGCTTCACGAAAAATATCGAAGTTGGGACATTATTCAAACTGAAAACCGACCCAAGTGAGTTTGAAATAGAGTCGGGGGATACCTAATCACCTTCACTTATTTGCAGTAGTGGTAATTTCATCTGAGCGCTTCCATGCGCTTCCGAGTGCACACTGCACGTTAAAAGTCGTTCCCAACTGTCAATATTCGTTAGGTTAAAACGTACATACGCCTAAACACTGTCAGCAGTTGACTACTAACCCAAACACAGGCTGGGAGATCAGACAAAAAACAAATCAAAAAGCTAAGCCACACACCATATCGCGGATCCCGTATTCCAAGATGTAAGCTTCAAATGCAAGCGGAACTAACACAAAATGACCACAGACTTATTTGTGTTTCAGAGCCGAAACAAGCCCTCCGGTCGAAACACACACGGTTACTTTTAAAAAGGCGACTGCCAAGCCTCCCCCCAGACCGCCGCCCATTGACGACGATGGGAACACATGTGACGGTGCGGAGTTGGCGGGTGATATCAAACAGCCCTTCCTGAAGACTGGCGCTTGCAATTCTTTTCAATCACATTTCAGAAAGGTTGGCTGACGTGATGTTTTAATGATTTTAAAATAGGTTCACAAGGTATCCATCTTTTTAAGGTAAGAACTAAACGGAACCCTATTATTATGACTGCACTGTCTGTTACCAGCTGTGCAATTCTCTCTCTAAGCAAACAGCGTCTAAGAACCTTGATAGGGATTGTCATTGGTCGGTTTCCAGTGACGTTACCCAGTCTGACCAAGACAAGGGTGTCACGGTGCTGTGCTCTATGCTGTATGCTAAGAAAATGGCACAGCAGGCTGTATCTCATGAACCGTGATAGCTAGACAGAAATTTCACTAATGATGTATTTTGTTTGTTGCCTTTATAACAAAAAATACTAAAAATAGATCGCCACCTTGGCGTGGCGTAGCGATAGTGAACGCGGCCACTCAGTGCAAATATTTGTATGCTATATAGGTATTTGCATTGGTCTGGTCGTGCCTCGGAGAGCAGTTAATCCATCGGTCTCGGTTGTAATATAAACATCTATGGCAGTCGTTACGGGTAGTTGAAGCCCTCAAAAATCCAACAACTGGTCTAGCTGTAATGCTTCGATATAGCCTTTGGGTTGTGGAGGTCAGATAGCAGTCGCTTCACGGAAAATATCGAAGTTTAGCCGAATTCGCAGTTAGACTGGTAAAGCGGAAGCCAGCAGACTTCAAGTGGAAAAGCCTCGGAAGAAGACTAAAAATAGCATGGTTCGGAATCCTTCGTGCGCAAATCCCGACTCGCTTAGAGCGGTTTTTAAAGGTCTCACAAGGATATTTCTTTATGGTACCGTCAGAAATTTACTTTATACCACTTAGTTGGCGGGCAGCACACGGCCCCCCTGATAGAAAGTGGTTACCGTGGCCTGTATACGTGTGCAACACCAAGAGCGTCTTACTCGTGTTGCCGACCCTGTAGAAACGTGCTAAGGTTTTAGTTTACGCGAATATCATTCATTGAGATGATATTCGCAGTTAAAAATCTTTCCTCCTCAGTTCCACACATCAGCGGTACAAGCCGGCACTCCGAAGTCCAAAGGCAAGCCCACGAAGGTCCCATCAGGCAAGGACAGTCCCTCCGGCGCGCCTTCCTCCCTCCCAGGCAGGCCGCCCACCGCTGGAGGGGGCGCCAAGGGCCAGATTATCGCTGGTCAGTGACCATTCCATCTATTCGGTTAGATACTTAGCTAAACGTAAACAATCTTGATGTCGTTTGAATATATATTTTATTTAGAAACTCTGTTTATTAATATTTTTCAGTTTAGAAACTCATTTTAAAGGCTAAAGACCGAAATTGAACTGTGTTTTTATAAAAGTCGCTACAAGATTGTTCATCTTCGGTTAAGTACCTAACAGAGTAAATTATACGCTATTAGGTAATCTCTGTGACGCTACTAGGTATCCAACTATTAGGTTTCCAACTATTAGGTATCCAACTATTAGGTATCCAACTATTAGGTATCCGACTATTAGGTATCCAACTATTAGGTATCCAACTATTAGGTATCCAACTATTAGGTTTCCAACTATTAGGTATCCAACTATTAGGTATCCAACTATTAGGTAATCTATGACTAGTGGGTTAAGCTTTGTCATTGGATCCCATTTGGATGGGTGACTGCTCAGTATTACTTCATCTGAGCGCTTCCGTGCTTCAGAGGGCACGTTAAAAGTCGTTCCCGGTTGTCAGCAGTCGTTAGGTCAAGACGGAGGTCTATATGAACGACCTGTCCCTCGTTGGCCGGCGTTTGGTAAAATAGAATGACGAATGCATAGTATTTGACAGATATAACATTCGTTAACGCATCTCATAAACATCAAATCCCATACTTTCGACATTTTATTTTACCAAACGCCGGCCATAAGTTGCCACTTGCCTAAAGGGGCTGAACAACCCTGTCGGTGGTTGACTAGTAATCACAACTTAGAATCATAGGCTAGTAATTCCCAATATAGGCGAAAATACCAAGCCGCATCATATTCCGGACTCCGGACTTTGAGGTGAAGGCCTCGGATGCTGCCAGGACGAACGCAAGGATGATGATATATGTGTTTGAATTCGTGCAAATATGTATATTTGCATTGGTCTGGGTGTTTTTGTATACCTACTATTTATTTATTTACAAAAAAAGTATCTAAGTATGTTTATATTTATGCGGTCTAGATTCCATAACACAAGCTAGTTGAGCTATGCTTACCATGGATCTAGATAGCGTTGTGTGAAATGTTGTGGAATATTTATTTAAAAAAGAATTGCCAGTAGCCTGCCCCTCTAGACAAGTGGCAATTCGCTAGTAGGCCCTCTAGACAAGTGGCAATTCGCTAACCGGTGTTAATGGAATAGAATGGCGAAACTATGGGATTTGACACATTTGACATGAGTTAACGACTGTCATATACGTCAAATCCCATACATTCGTCATTCTATTCCATCAAACGCCCGCTAGCGAATTGCCACTTGTGTAGAGGGGTACGAGTTCAAAGAGACATTCCGAATATGTTAGTCTAAGAATATTGACAATGAAACCGTTTGGTGCAGTGATCGGTGCCGTCGTGGATTGCCAGTTCGATGAGAATCTACCGCCTATTCTGAACGCTTTGGAGGTGCCTGGACGCAGTAAGTATACCCATCTTAGATTATAAGTACATATATACAATATACTTACACACATATATATGTATTCGACAGTCTTTGTGGCGTAGCGGCGCGGGTTCGATTCCTCGGGGCAAATATTTGTACACATAAATATGTTTATTTGAATTGGTCTGCTCGTGCCTCGGAGAGCACGTTAAGCCGTCGGTCCCGGTTGCCATACGAACATCTATGGCAGTCGTTACGGGTAGTTGGAACTCGTGTAAAATCCAACAACTGGTCTAACTGTGCAATACTATGATATTGCCAATGTGTTGTGGAGGTCAGATGTCAGTCGCTTCCTGGCAGATTTCGGGAGTTCAGCCGCGACGCAATTAGATTGGACACAAGCGGACCCAGCTCCGAGGTTAAAGCTTCGGATAGGCATTGATAATGACGATGATACATATAATATGCTTTTCCCCCCAGGATAAGCAGAGACAACAGCCCACCATTTGCTTCTGTACATTCTTCACGAACAATCAGTAAGCCTATCGTTGTGCACTGCTGGGCATAGGCCTCTCCCAACGTTGGGAGGCTTTGACGTACAGTTTCAACTCTAGACGAATTGGTACATAGTTACGCCTATTTCCCTCCGGGGTAGACACAGACAGCCCACCATCTCATTACATAATTCACGAGCATCCTACAATTTCATTCAAATTTACGCACAGCACCCCGCCTAATTCTGGAAGTGGCCCAACACCTGGGCGAGTCCGCCTGCCGCACCATCGCCATGGACGGTACCGAAGGCCTGGTAAGAGGCCAGCCCATCATCGACACGGGGGCGCCTATCACCATCCCGGTGGGGGACCCCACGCTTGGCAGGATCATGAACGTGATTGGTGAACCTATAGGTAAGTATACAATACATCATTATCATTAGAGGTGTGTACACCCACATTTAGCCAACTTTGATTTTCGGACGTATCTAATAGGGGGCGACCCTATTGTCTTCAATCAATCATTTAGCCTTTCGCATAAGGCCAAAATCGGGAGCCGAAATTGGTAGCCGAAATTATTAGCCAATTTGGTTGACGCTATTTAAATTGCTTTGTCTATATTTATAGTACGGGACACTATATAGTAATTTGTATGCAGTAGAAGTAGGAGCTAGAGGTATACCAGCAAAATCTCTCTATAACCTACTTAGAGATCTAGGCCTGTCGAGAGCTGCTACAATAAGCTCGTTACTAGGACGAATGTCTAAAGCGGCACTAGTAGGTTCGCATCAAATTTGGTTAGGCAGGGAGGGGAACTTTGGTAGTGAATGTGAGTGTTGACTGTTGATGTACATTGACAAAAGGGGCCCCTTCTAAACCTACACCTCGGTCGCAAGTCCCAGGCACTGTCACGAGTACTCACGAGTTCCCAACTGGACCCGTCACCCGCACGGAGAATCCATGGATTGCTAAGACTGTCGGTCTACAATTTGGTTGCCAATTTCGGCTGCCAATTATAGCTGCTACAATTTGTTTACCAATTTCGGCTCCCGATTTTGGCTGCCACAATTTTAGCTGCCAATTCCAGCCTCATGTTCACTGCTAGACACCTCTCCCAATGTTGGGAGGTTTCAACCTCCTGTTTCCACGCTGGCGAGACGGGTTGGTACAGTTTTAAGTTTTCTTTCTCTCGCAGTGATATTGTCTGCGTATGTTTCCATAAGTCGCCTCTATCGGCACCCTTCGGATGAGATGGACTGGTGATATTTGTGTTCATTCTCCATCACCAAACAGTTAATTGCCTCCGGATGGAGGGCAGTATTCCATTAACCTGTCAAGTGAGTAAATAATAGACACAATAGGTAAACAATAGACTCGCGGTGCGATCGCACCGCTTGGGATCTTAGACTTTAAAGATAAAATAACCTAACAGCCAACGTGCATGTTTTAGATACAACCGGAACTAAACTGTGACAGTGGCAATGATGATCTATGTTCTAATACCCGGTTCACATTTAGTGCTGGAATGCTACTGGTATAATGTGAAACATCACCCATGATCCAGCCTGTGGTCGTTCAAGCGCGGTTAAAATACTAATGTGAACATTACAATCCAGTCCAGCAGTGGACTGGATTGATTCGCTGGATTACTGGGCTGGAATAATGTGAACTGGGCTTTAGGAACTAATTAGTTTCGAACTTCTGGCAGACGAGCGTGGTCCCATCACGACGGACGTGTACGCTCCCATACACGCCGAGGCGCCTCTGTTCGTGGACATGTCGGTGGAGCAGGAGATTCTGGTGACTGGAATCAAGGTGGTGGACCTCCTCGCGCCTTACGTGAAAGGTGGGTAACTTTTTTGAATGTCCCTTCCAGAGGATACCAGATTCCTCGTACTAGGTATATGGCAGACGTGAGAGACACATTGCGCCGATATATGACTGACTTTAGATACATATTGCGCCGATATACTCCGAGGCGCCTCTTCTCTTGGACATGTTGGTAACGCAGGAGATTCTGGTGACGGGCATCAGGGTGGTGGATCTTCTGGCACCCTACGTCAAAGGTAGGATAATACCTTCTATGAATATTATGATCTCAAGACTTGTATCTTGGAGCTAAATCGCAAGACAAACGAGGCTGGCGCGCGCGTATTGTTATGTAACAGTCTATTCTTGGTGAATCTGAGATCTCCCGCCGTAGCACCGCTTTAGCACTCTAAAAGACACCCAAGAAGCACATTTTGAGCACATTTTAGATCCAAGAATATGTTCCGAGCAATACTATAATTCTCATTTCTCTGGCGCTTCATAAAGTCTTCATATGTTTCCTTCTTCCCACAGTCCCGTGTCATTTAAGTGGGGCAAGAAAAAGCATTTTATGAGACCGTTAAGCTGAGTGCCACCATTGTAACATTCTTGCTGTCTGAAATGGTGACCTCTATCCTTATTCTTAGGCTTTGGTTTCAACTTGACACCTGCCTGCTGTGGCCACCATGTACTAGGCAAGCAGGCGAAAGTGCTATGCTGGTGATTGGATGAAACTCGAACTAGTGAAGTTGTGGTGACACAGCATAACGTCCTTCATAGTTCACTGTCACTTCAAGAAAACCATCGAATTTGGGCTGTTTCATAGTTACTTTGGACTGAAAGCCCACCCCAAGACCCCAACGAGTTTCGTCGGATGAAAGACGTCCATCATTCATCGTTCATTGTCTAACTGGCAGGTGGCAAGATTGGTCTGTTTGGCGGAGCGGGCGTTGGCAAGACTGTACTGATCATGGAGCTGATTAACAACGTAGCCAAGGCTCACGGTGGATTCTCCGTAAGTAATCATTATCTGATATGTCACTCACCATTTCTTGGTTGATATTTTCTTTCAACTTTACCAGATAGAAGTGGTTACCGTGGCCTATGGACATGTGCAGCACCAGGGGAGATGCTGGCGACCCTTTTTTTTACGTGGTGGAATGCGTTTAGGCACTTCGCTCCCCCCCCCCCACGGGGGTAGGGGGAGAGCTTCGTGTGAGACTCGTGGCCTCTAAAGAAGGCCAGAGTACCTACTAAACCACCACGTTGTCCGTCATTACCACATTTCGACGATGGCGGGAACAACATCTTCCGCCATCGCCGTGTGGGTCGCCCACCACTTTAACAGTGGCAGGCCCGTCTCTCCGCACCAGACCTCGAAGCCTATGTAAGGTCACCGACTCCAGGAGCATGGACCGTCTTGCTTGGAGCCTCCGCTCTCCCACCTCTGAAGGTGCCGGGAATTCGCCCCGGCTCCGGGCCTCCTCACGCCAATGATACACTGACGCGAGGACACCGGCCTCCAGCACCCACGGAGGGGAGCCCGCCATAACGCAAGCACCTGCTGCCGACCCTGTAAGAACCTCTAATACCCTTGAATAACCCCATATCGTAGTCACTTAGAAAAACCACAGCAGGGAGTTGATTCCACAGCATGAGCGTGCGTGGGATGAAGTGTGTTTTTTTCTACCGGGGTCCTCACATTTTCCATACTCAACTACCCATAGCGCCTGGTATATTATTCTCAATCTTTATACACCAGGTGTTCGCCGGCGTGGGTGAGCGGACGCGTGAGGGCAACGATCTGTACCACGAGATGAAAGTCGGCGGAGTCATTACCGACGACTACAAGACTTCTAAGGTGCGTTCAAAATATAATAATTACATCAATAGGATAGCCCGAGAGTTAACGTTACCCCACATATGCGGCTTATTATCGGTCGACAATACCGCGTTATGTTTGTTTGAGAACAGATTAGCTGTCGCTTCACATCGAGGTTCAGCCGCATATAGGTATGTTCGTGTAACATACCTATTTTTTTTACGCGCGGAAAATCACCAGGCCGCCCTCCCGGAGCCTGCGGGGGTGGTTATGTTGCACTCGAGCCTCGGGCCGACAATTGACTATTATGAAGTAGCCTCTGGCATAACCTGACTCCCCGGCTGACCAGGTATATCGAAGGCCTCCTCTGGTATGGGACCACGGTGTCCCTATCTTTCCCCAGAACATACCCCGAGGCACATACATATACATACACTCACGCCTGTAAATTCACGAAGGGGAAGGCAAAGGTGTTAACACCCACATTTCGACAGCTATGATTTTCGATCCCACGTATGAGGAGGGAGACTGTGAGACACAAACTACCTTTATTTAGTGTCTTTATGGAGAGTCTGAATTTTTAACAGTCTTATAAGAATTGATCCAAGTATAATACCAACCTAATATTTACAGGTATCGCTGGTATACGGTCAGATGAACGAGCCGCCGGGCGCCAGGGCGCGCGTGGCCTTGACGGGGTTGACTGTGGCCGAGCACTTCAGGGACAAGATGGGACAAGACGTACTACTGTTCATTGATAACATCTTCAGATTCACGCAGGCGGGCTCTGAGGTAAGCAAAGAAATAATGGTTTTTAACACTATAATGTCGACCTCTGTGATATAGCGGTAGTTCCACTGATAAGTCAGAGGTTGTAGATTCGATTCCCGCCCAATACAAATATTTGTGTCTGTATGTTTCTATACTGTAAACGTCTAAATAAGACTATCCGTATGCTAGAACCCATAAAACAAGCTCGTTGAGCTATGTGTGGTTCTAGACAGCGTTGGGTAGTAACTATAGCTTATTTATTTATTCCTCTACATTCAATTAGAAATATATCAAATAGTGTGTTCCACCTACCACCCAAACCCATGACCGGTGTACCTATGTCAAATTATAGTTGAAATAATTTAATAGGTGCGATTATGACAGTTGTAGTCTAGGGTTGGGGTGTTTTAAGTCGGTTGTGAGAAAATCGATTCAAGCTACAAAAGAGTAATCGCGTCGTTGCCAGAATGTAACTTTTGTTACATTTTACGTTACTTTCGACCAGTAGGAAAGGAAATAGCCAAATGGCCTTCGGCCTGTTATAGCCTGATGATGATGATGATGATGATGAAGAAAGAAAATAATGAAAGAAAGGTAATTTAATTCTGTAAACGGATGGTTACACGGCACACGACACATTTAACGGTACACAATGACTGTGTGACTCTACAAACAAAGGAAGCACAAACAACAACCGGTGACAAAATCTGTATAGTATAAGAAATCGTTTGGACGGTAGAGGTATCTTGAGGATACCAGCTACCACGACTTCTCCTCTTCATAACAACAATTAGTTCAGTATTGTTTTGTTGTCTTTGTTACTTAAATATTTTAATACAATGTTACGAAAAGTAACGAGCATAGATAAACTTCTTAAAAACCTAAGACATTTAATAGCCACAACAATAAAATTAAAAAATAAAAGCCATAAAAATAGCTGTCTTACGAGATCTAAAGTTTCGAGATCGAAAGTTTAAACATAAAACTTGAAACTGAAATATGTCACACTTTATTTTTTAAACGTACGGTCATAAGCTATTCTTATTACGCATTTATAAATTATTAAACTTAAATTACATTAGTTTTATGTTTCGTTCCAATCGTACCAAACTACCTTCTATGTCTTAGGGCATCTGTCATAATGCACCTATTCAATTGTTAATCTTCAATCTTAATGTTGGTTATCTAACTCACCCTCCCTCCCCCAAAGGTATCAGCGTTGCTGGGCCGTATCCCGTCTGCGGTGGGCTACCAGCCGACCCTGGCCACTGACATGGGGACCATGCAGGAGAGGATTACGACCACTAAGACCGGCTCCATCACCAGTGTGCAGGTAATGTTACTGTATACTATATAGTTACAGTGAGCATCAGATGCATCTTGACGAACGAAGTACTCACAATGATCTTAATGCCTTACTTTTCCTCTCCTTTCTGTTGAGTGATTGTTCTGATATGTGGTACACACCTTTAGTTCGGACAATAATACAATAGAAATCAATAAAACAGTTAGAATTGCTCTTAATATCTTGATATTAAGTAGTTAGTGGTAATAATATACTTACTTATTTTGTCGAGATTGATCTTTGGAACCCAGTGGGTATGTATTTTTACTAAATTTCGACATAAGGCATAATACTCTTATCAATTTTAATAAATACGGTTTATACTAGCACTCAATAATACTAATAACTAGACCGGACACAAAAACTTGGCGGGTAAATAATCGAATATACACGTCCGCTCGTCCCGAGAGCCGAGCACAGACTTGAGACTATTCGCTTGCTTGACTGGGGTGAGGGTAGAGCGACGTCAACTTGCGTGCGGAGTGAGACTGCTCTCCGACACAAACGTTCACTCCTGCAAACCCCCAAAGGGGTAGGCAGTGGTGTATTAACACCCACATCGCTAATAGGTTATTATTCTTTCTTCCCCCACAGGCTGTGTACGTACCAGCCGATGACCTAACAGACCCGGCCCCGGCCACGACTTTCGCCCATTTAGACGCGACCACGGTGCTATCTCGAGCTATTGCCGAGCTGGGGGTATACCCAGCTGTCGATCCCCTGGACTCCACCTCCCGGGTCATGGATCCTAACATCATTGGGGCCGAACATTACGGAGTCGCTCGCGGTGTGCAGAAGATATTACAGGTAATTACTTATTATCCGTGTGGTGGCGGGGAAAGAATTGCAAGTATCACCACCCTATCTCATCGAAGGTGTCATAAAAGGCGACGAACCCGTTGTACTACGTGAGCGAGTTGACGCGATGCGACGCGGCGCGATAGCACACAATAAAAAACAACGACTGCTTGATATTTCGCGTCTCGTCGCATCGCGTCGCGTTGCTCGCTCACTCACGTAGGACAATGCCTAAGGGAAACACGCAAACGATATTACTGCGAGAGAAGGAGAACTCTAAATAAAACCCTACATTAACCCGTCTGGCCAGCGTGTGAGCGTGCCCAGCAGTGAAATACGATACGCTAATTGATTCATATTATGATACTGTCGGAAGTATAATAAAATAATATACTAGCTGTAGTTTACGACTCCGCCCGCATTAGATGTCAAAAATCGCAGTTTTTGGTCGCATCTCCGGTTCTACTCAACCGATTGCGATCAAATAAACGTATGATTTACCTAAGTCTGACCAAGACCTTTCAAACAAAAAAACAGCAACAAAATCCGTTCTGTACTTTTTATGTTCATCGCGGACAAAGAAACAAGAATAAAAAATAATTGTACCTATTTAGAATAATATTGTTAACTTTCTTTTCAATATTTTCGGCATGTATTTAACGCGGTGACAAATGAATCCGAATTTGGAGCTTAATTTTTTTTAAGTGGTTATCAAAAAGTGGGCAGTGAAGTATCATTTTATTTAGAAAGTAGGTAGCAGCTAAATAAGTCAGTAGCATGGAGAAGGAAATGATAGCGGAGATGTTACAAGGGAATCGAGTCGCGAGCCTTCCATATGTCAAAACGACTCAATTGGTCTGTGACGTCACCAT
Organism: Eilema caniola; assembly: GCA_949126895.1. Lineage (NCBI taxonomy): Eukaryota > Metazoa > Arthropoda > Insecta > Lepidoptera > Erebidae > Eilema > Eilema caniola. Next base: position 17,786,415 of record OX421485.1, on the reverse strand, counting down.
CCAGTTCTAGTGAAACGTCCTTGCGTTCGGTTGTCATTTTTGGTCAAAAGTTCAAGGATAAAAATAGCTTTAACCTGGTTTAAGAATGAAGTGTACAGTACAAGGATGTACAAAGTGTAAAAATAAACAATTTCAACATTTTAAGGGTATAACATTTCATCAGTAAGTCCACTATATTTAAATTTTAATTTTTCCGAAAAAAATGTCTCATCAGAACCATCTAGCGTAGAGAAGAAATAAGTAACCTAGTCTGGCATGTTTACTAGTTGTAATAATAACTCAATTCATTTTATGAAAATGATCACAATGATCTCGCCCGACTTCATTAGCAATTTCAAAAATGTTATATTATTTATTAAATGGAATATTTTGCTAAAATTGAAAATTAAAGTAAAAAAAATTGGGCCATCTGTCGGTATAAGGCCAAATCATTTAACCCCCTAAATGATTTTGCTATAATCCAAAAGATGGCCTTATTTTTGAAAATTATTTCCTTAAAATAGATTATTCTAGAATTCTGTGTAGCGCTTAGTGGCGAATAGTCAAACTATATAACAAAAATGACAAGGTCTGTTTCTGTTCGGTTTCGCTATGACGCACTAGATGGAGACGTGGACGAGGTATGACGTCATGCCCCCCGCGTCTCCCTTCCCACCCGCATTTGGTCACGCGTTTTTCTTAAGAGAAATTTGACTGTGGCATCTCCGCTACTTAATCATATTCTGTCCTCCGTGGTCAGTAGTAAGCTTTTTCTTTTAAATTTTAATTTAAACTTACCATCAACTTTTTGTTTTGGCAACTAAATTTATTGGCAAGCGGAAATTTGACGACGGCTTAAAATTTGAAAATAGGCTCTCAGTTCACTTATATTACACGGCTGTATTTAAAGTGAACTGAGATGAACAAGGTCGTAAAAATCATACTCCGTGCGACATTTTTAGACCTGAAAAAAGCAAATAGTGCAAAAAATCTTTTTTTGTAATTTCTTGACTTTTTCTTACAATGGCGAAACAATCAACACAAATATTTATTTATAGTGAACCACGTAGACGCCTACGAATTTAATATATATCCGTGTCGCGCGCGGAGTCCACGAGCTCGCTTCGTTCGCTCTCGCGCATCTGTATTTTTCTATATTATAAAAGTCAATTGCTGTACATTTGTCTCGCTACAACTCGAGAACGGCTGGGCCGTTTAGCTTATTTTGGTTTTGAAATGTTTGTTGTGGTCCAGAGAAGGTTCTTACGACAAGAAAGTATGGTGAAACTATCAGGAAGATTGGGAACGGGAGCGGAGTTCCACTTAAGCAAAGCCGCAGGCATCAGCTAGTCTTCAATACATAGACACGACTACTATCCAATTCTATAATAGTATATATGTCAACTAGGATTACAAGTCTCTCCAAGACATCATCGCTATCCTGGGTATGGACGAGTTGTCCGAGGACGACAAGCTTACCGTGGCCCGGGCGCGCAAGATCCAGCGCTTCCTGTCACAGCCCTTCCAGGTAACACACATACTTACATACTACTCACGCCTTTTTCCTAATGTGGTAGGTGGTAAGCAGAGACCACCTGTTACATCTGTCGCTTCTTTTATAATTGTTTTCATATTGTGTTCGCCCGTTTTATGTACTCTGGACATGTCCTTTCTTTAAAATGCTTTTAATCAAGGCCTCGATTCCAAAACTCCTAAAGCAAACGGACACTGCTAAAAATATTTTTAAATTTAAACTTTAAGCCAATTGCTTTTTGCAGAGTGATTGCAAAAGTGTAATGAAAGTCTTTTCATGCAATTTTGGACTTAAAGAGTTTATCAATAAAGTTTAAAACCGAATGTCATTTTTTTGCAGTGTTGGTGGATTTGCTTTAGTAGAATTAAGGGTTTGATTGATATACATGTGACCAGTAATAGCTCAGAAGAGACCAAGAGGCCAAGTTCAGCTGTGCAATTCTCAAGGGCGCTGCGACAGCTTTAATAGAGATTGTAATTGGTCGATCTGCAGTGACGTCACTCAGTCCACTGCGTACTTAAAGAATTGCATAGTAAAACTGCACTCGGCAACCCATGGGCATACATTCCAGGAGCATGAAATAATCTATTCCTGTACCAAAAATTCGCTAAAATCATTCAGCTAATGACTTTTCTGGGCACATCTGCTGTCTCACTAACCCCAATAGTCACAGCCAGGGCCTCGGCTCGCAGGTGGGATTGGCTTAGATACACAAGTCTTAAGTGATGGGAGTGAGGTCCCTCGGCCGGGGTGCGAGAGATATGTTTCAGTCAATCTCACCTCCAGCAACATACGCCCCACAGACGGCGTGCGTTTTGTGGGTCAGGTCCCATAAATTGATATTGAAGATAAAATTACTTCCTCCAGGTAGCGGAGGTGTTCACTGGTCACGTCGGCAAGCTGGTGAAATTAGAAGAGACAATCAAGGGATTCAAGAGGGTAAGTAACTATTATTGGTAGGTACTATTGAAGTAGCTGTTGGATACGGCTCCACCAGCGTGAAGATCTGCTCCCGTTCCTGCGACCTATTACCGGGAAAAAAGTAGCAGCGATGGTGAGTCAGACAGCGGAAGACGTTTAATGACTTCGGTCCTTCATAAGCGCCATCATGGGGATGACAGATGAGGCCACTTGTTGCCCTAGCAGAAGCAGGTCCGGGCGGTGACTGTAAGATGGGAACAACGTGATTTCCACACCCCGCACCCGATGGGGGCTATTTCGAGTCCAGACATGGTCGAGACTCAGTTGAAATGCGAGAAAAAAATCCTTTTGGAACTTGAGACCCGAGAAGGCGTGCGGTTTTAGTCAGTACGAGTCTGATATAACCACCCCCCATGAGCTAACAAGAGTGGCGTCCGTGGCGACTTCCGCTCGAAAAAAGGAAGGTAGCATTCTTGATTACTTCAAAATTTCTGTAAATATTTCTTTTTCAGATCCTGAACGGTGAATTGGACCACATCCCGGAGGCGGCTTTCTACATGGTTGGCACAGTAGAGGACGTGGTCGCGAAGTCTCAGGAACTGGCCAAGAGTGTGTAGGAAGGTCTCGTGGACTCACAGTGTAGATATATATATAATGTTAGAGTGAAATCGAGAGTTGAATGCGGCATCCTTCGTCGAGTATAATTTTATTTCGGACTAAATCTTTTTGTCGCCACCGTATTCAATAAGGGCGGGGTTGGTTTGTTAACCCCCGATAATAATATGCTTCGGTAGCTTGGAGAGTCGTTTTTACGATCGTGAGGTCTTAGACTCGAATTCTGGACTCCGATTCAGTTTATGTCAACCCATGTGTCAAACACTGCAAAAAATGCTATTTAATTTCAGATTTTACTAGTAATTTCGTTTGCTAATATTCTTTTAATTAAAAAATATAAGTGTAGTGGGCGCCATTTTGTTGTAGTCGCCATCTTGCTTTGTTCAGTGACTACATAAAAGTAGGTACACGTTTTGTATGTATCAATAGTATTTTGTATGAATAACAGCATTATGTTTGAGAATTTATTTATTTCCGATTGTAATATTTAATTTTATTGAAAGTAAAGATTTTAATGACATTTTTTTTGGTGTTATTACATTATGTATAGTTTTGGAGATTCACGCTCCATATAAAGTTTCTACCTCTGATGTAGGTACGTGACCAATACCTAACAGACAACTCGTCGCTCGCGTTAATCATCTACTAAATCACAATAATATTACAGTTTAAGATTAACTCAATGAACAGGTAATCAACCAAAATCATATCATTTTCTTATTCGGAAAAATATCTAGTAGGTATCTAGAGACAAATCGTAGTGACAACTTGAAAATGTTTTCCGATTCTATTTAATAAAAAAAACTTTTAATTCCAAATATGTAGAAACGAAGGAGGTCTTCGCCACATAGTATATTCGTATGGCAAGGATTGTCATTAATTTCACAAAACCCTTCACTTTTAGCGATTCCAATATGGGGTGCTTCAAGAAGGGCATTAGAAGGTCCCTACAGGGTCGGCAGCACGAGTGTGACGCCCCTGGTGTTGCTCAATGCACACGTGAATAGGCCACGGTAACCACTTTCCATCAGGCGGGCCGTGTGCTTGTCTGCTATCTAAGTGGTATAATTGGGGGCTGCCACGAAACAACTCAAATTTCGTGTGTGCTACTTTTCAGGACATAGGTATTACTTTTCTGCAGCCATGGACATAGGTTCATATTGCTTGTCAATGGCCATGGCCCTACTATTTAATGTTTTTTGTCATCAATAGGTATTTTATTGTGTGATCTGTTTTGTGTGCTGCAGTTAGCTTAAATAAACGCATTTTCTTTCTTTTCTTTTTTCTATATTAAATAGTATAACTTTTAGTTCCGTATCCTTGTGCCTCCATCTTCTCGTCGATCCAGGGACGCATGTATCCCACATCGACGTAAGTGCCGGGGTTGCCGTCAGCCCCACAGCCGATCCGCCACGCCGCTATACCGGTTTGCATGTAACGGTCTTCACCGGCCTGAAAAAGTAGATTGACCATAAGTGGTACAGGCTTTTTCATGCTTCAAGACAAAAATAATAGACCAAAATTATTATTTTTATTTTTGAAGCCACTGTGATTACTAGGACCGAGGGTTTCATTTAAAACTTATTAAATTGTTCTGATGTTATTATATATTATTATACTGCACTGCACTATATGAGGAGGACGGAACTAAACCTCTAGTTAATTATAACGCACGAAAGGATTTTCAAAGTGTATAAATTTACCAGCAAAGTGAAAGCAACAAACCGATCAAATCACCTGGCTAAAGTTTTTAATCAACCTGATTTTACCACAAGGTTGAAATTGTCTCGTGGTGTCACGTCGCCTTTTTGTATATAAAACACGCGGGGTCAAACGCGATCAGTCGCGGTGTACAAGCAAAAAACACGCGTCGCCGCGCATGACGGCGCGGAAAAACGCGAGGTATGGCATACTGAAATCTGCCATCACGAGCGTGGGTTTTTTGTCCAAGAGCTCTTAAAATAATGCAATACAACGTGTATGAACGTAAAACTTATTTGTGTGGACATCTGTTGTATCATTCTAGAATGCCGACGATGCCGATACTGAGTACTGTGCGTTAGTCATATAGTTTATTGTAGCAAGCCAGGTGCAATGTTTGAAAATCCCTCGCAAATATTATGGCATTTTATTTTCATAATTGTTCAATATTCAACTTTATAGAATAGAATAGAATAATACTTTATTTGTACATTTACATTAAATATCGGTCGTGAGATATGAAATTGCCGTTGATTGAAGAAATTGAAGGAAACCCAATTTGCAGTAAGTACTAACATTTTTACATTTTTTTTAGGAATGACAAATCCAAATTTTATGATTTTTTTTTGTGTATCAATGAGACAAAATTAAGCTAACAGCAACATTAAATTACATTTTTGAAAAGTGACAGCTATAAAAAAGTAAAACGAAATCATTAAAATGGATAGCATTTAGGACGTACGTAATGTTTTTGAAGATCGAAATTAATTTATCATGCGGGCAATAAAAAAAAATTAATACAGAGTTGTAAAATCTTGAAATCAACTTTCAAACAAAGTGTACATAATGGAAATGGCTATTAAATTACAGAAATAACGAACTCATGAATCTGTAAGAAAATTAAAACCAATATTAAAATTTTAGGTTACTTCAAACATCTACCTAAAAATATCTAACAGCTCTCGAACCATACTCAAACCGCCGCTGCGCGCGTGACAGTTGGTAGCAGCAGACAAATCTGCGCGCGAAGGCAGATCTACTCCCCCGCCACCACGCGCGTGGCGTTTTGACGCTTCTTTGGGAATACAAAATGGCTATGCTGCAAGACTGAAGCCCTGGGCATTTCTTTGACCATCAATCACTGCAGCAACCACTTTAGCCAGTGTTTAGGGATTGCAGTAGTCTCACCTTAATGGGACAAGAGAGTGGAGACCCTGCATCCCCCCTGCATATCTCCACATCCTTCTCGCCCCCAGCACACATGAATGAAATATGCAGCTTGAAATATATACCAAGCCGCGTTTTACGAAAAGCTTCTTGACAAGCGTTATGTTCTATTACTGGAAGTTCGACCTGGAATAACAGAAAATTGTCTAAAGATTTGAGAGTTTTTGTGCTGTCAGTGGGAAGACCAAAGGCTATACCTGCTTTGTCTTCTACACTGACCGCACAGAAACTCTCTGTGTTTACAGGGTCGGCACGAGTGTAACGCCCCTAATGTTGCAGACGTTCATAGGCCACGGTAACCACTGGGCCGTGTGCCTGTTCGCCTCCTGGATTCTTCATCTACCCGCACTCTCTGGATATTTTAAAAGGTATTTTGTTATATATACAACATTTTTGTACCTAATTGTATTATCATGAAACAGGAGAGCTTAAGTTAACTTTCTTAGTCGTCGTAATATTTAAGCTACGTTATATAGGTATACTCTTACCTTCTTCAAAATACGACGGTCTCCAGCGAATTTATATCCCCAGCCAGTGACAAAGCACCTAGTGCCAGCAACAGGGATGTTCATAGGAGGAGGTAGGCAGGCCAGTCCTATGTGCGGCGCCAGATCTACCGGCCTGGTGAGGAATAACAGGGCTATGTCGAAGAATAAGTTTCCTGAAAAGGAAATAATAAACTTCAGATACCGCATTAGTTCCCAGGGGAGTAGAATCGCCACCCCATCTCTTCCTGTGTCGTAAAAGGTGACTACTTGGTAGGGCTGTTGTTCTTCCGACAATAAACATACGGCACATGACTAAGTACCCTCTTGCCGGTAATAAGCTTATTACGTGGGGCCAAAATCATAGTTGGCGAAATATATTTTTTATACCACTGAGGTGGCAAACAAGCACACGGCCCACCTGATGGAAAGTGGTTACCGTGGCCTATGGACGTGTGCAACACCAGGGGAGTCACACTCGTGCTGCCGACCCTGTGTACGAAGAGTTTCTGTGCCGTCAATGTAGAAGACAAAGCAGGAATAGCCCTTGGTCTTCCCACTGACAGCACAAAAACTATATGGGTGCTAATATACCTTTGCCTACCCTACTGCACATTTATCTACACCAAACTCCATTTTGATGGAATCACTAAAGTTTTTGGTAATCTTTAGTAAATCCACCAATTGTGAGCTTGTTGTGTTTGCTTGTTTGCTTTCTTTCTTTCTTTCTTTCTAACCTATAACCTAGCCCTGAATTCTCCAGTAAGGTACTGAGAGGATTCAGTGCTAAGCAAAACCAAAGAGGACTCATACTGTCACCTTGGAAAATGCCACGCTCAATACTTATTGGTTCACCGCTACCACACATCCCTCGACATCCTGGATAGTTAAGAACTGTTCTCCATTGCCTCATACATGACGCCAAGAAGGTGCAGAGTTGTATTTACTTTATACAACTCCAGCACCCTTAAGAGCCACGTATGAGGCACAGAATCGAACGCCTTCTTATAATCTATCCAGCATGTCGATAGATCCTTACGGCTACGGCGAACTTGTTGACTAATGGCCATATCAATGAGGAGGAGCTCCTTATTATTATAATTATTATAGACATACATAAGCAAAATGATACTCTGGTTAAGTATAGTTCCTACCCGAATTGAAATCCTTATGTATCTCGATAGAGCCGACATCACGTTCCTGGTGAGGGTATATCTCCTTTGTGGTTCCAGTGTCCCAATCACCGGCAATGACTGATACACGTGTGAGTTCTTTAACCCTAACTGCGAGATGGGCCCCTGTCAGTACCACACTAGGATTTATTAGGGAGCCACCACCAGCGTAATTCTTCACAGAATCTTCAGATAGGTTCTTGCGTTTCTCGCTAGTAAAAGAATACAATAACATGAGTGATCAAAAATTTAAAGCACGATTGCTGCTGGAATGATCGAAATAAGTTTGATAGATTTCGGGTTATGATTTGCAAGTGGGTTCCGTCTTTTCAGCAGCGGTCGGGCATGGTATTGCATGCAGTGCCTGTTTAGTGCAAAATAGTAGGTACTAAGCTAATTTGATGCAAATAATTTTGACAAAATCGTGCTAATAGTTCAAAAAGCTGTTTCTGTTGCCTTTAACATGGTTTAATTTCAAATTCAGTTATTCTTCCGCAGGTTAAATAAAGTTTGTTTTTTTTTGGGCTCGTGAAGTCGGGTGAATGTTTGTTATGAATAGTTTTGTTTCATTATTGATTACAAACATAACTCAAAAATATCAAATTAAATTAAATTAGAAACATATTTTGTTATAACCTGTAATTTCATTTATGGAAGAGAAATTTTTAGTAATAATGAACAGTTGCAATGAGAACTTACCCCATGATGGCCACCATCCAAGGGAACTCCCCAAACTTGGCTTCGTCATCTGTCTCGCCCGTGGTGCGAAGGTTCGCACCTTTGGGATTACGCCAGCCACATCCTTCTCGTGGTGCCTGTGTATCAATAAATATTAACGTGAACCTTTAAATTAGTTTCTTTAATAACAAAGATAGTGTTCTGCACAGTGCATATTAGACGCTCTCGACAGGTTGCAGCGACGTGCAGTTCGTAATATTGGGATTAGGGAGTCAATACTCATGAGCCTTTGCAGTTGCATCGAGATTGTCTCTTTGGTAATATTTACCACTATTGTTTTTTTTTGCTATTAAGAACAATGCGGGCCTACCCTTTTAAGGGGAAGTATGGGGACGAAACATATACAGTGGACACCCGGTAACCCGGCAGCCGTCTAAAAAAATATAAAACAAAAACTGGCACCTCCGTAATCCGACATGATCTATTATTATTATTATTTTTCCAATCTTCGCTAATACAGGATTGAACTAGTTACAACTTGTACCTACGTTCTACACTTCTACTTTTGAGAAAACTGAGGAACTCAATCTCGCTTTAAAAAAAATTACGAATATTTTCATGCTTTTACTTTAGTCCGTACATTTATTTGAACACAACTCTTTCCTAATGTAAAGTCATTGCATATTTTTGGTAAGTTCTATAGAATAGTGTAGTTTTATTTTTTTCAAATTTATTCAATCCATAAAAAGTATTGGTACCTACCTAACTTATTATACCTAATCTTAATCTATAGTATAGTGTTAGTATCTTAGCAATATTCAATGAGGTTATGGCTCTTGGTGCTGCTCCCTGTGCTAGAAGTACAGAAGGCGATACACAGGGGCCTGTAGCTGCAGCGAACAGCTCAGTAGTGGGGAGTCCCACCGTTCAGCCATAGTGCTCAGGATGATGTTCGCAGGCGCAGCATTTTCTGAGGATGGTATCTATAGGAACAATCCGTACGTACCTCAGCGAATATAGCATTTATGACGTTAATTTTATAATAAAACGTAAGTTCACTATTGTAGTGTGTGGGTCTCTAGGGTCTAGAGGTTCACTATTGTGGTATGTGGGACCCTAGAGATGAAAGCGTCAGATGCGACTGGGGCGAAGAAGAATGGTTCATTATAGTTCCACCCTTAAAAAAACATCTAATTTATACGTACCACAGATTCCGGTTTTGGTATGATCGGGTTTCCTAATGGGCGCTCGGCTTCCACCGGGCAGCAATTGTCGAGGTAAAACGCGCAAGGACTGTACTTAGGACTGGTGACAATAAGATAACATTACTATTTATCCATATTCTAGATCCAGTATACCACAAGCTAGTCAAGCTAACCTTACTTTGGGTCTTGAGACTGCTGTGTAAAATGTCGTGGAATATTTATTTATTTAAGTTTATGATTATAGTGTGACCGGGAGCGTTGTACCGTTTCCATTACATTCGCGTCGTGGCAGGGGAGGCTGAGAGCGTCTCGTGCTCATTCTTTACAGCGTCCCCCGCCACGTCGCGCGTGTCATGGTAATTGTACACGGTACAGAACTCGCTGTCACGCTGTAATTTGACTAAACAGTCAAGTACCCAATTGTTCCGTCCGTGAGAGGATACTTACTGGATATTAACACCGTGGCCTTCTTCGATCATCACTCTGTTGGTATCGCAGAGGTAGTACGGCACGCACTCGCCGATGGAACCGTCGTCCAGAGTGCATGAAGCGTCCTCGTCTGTGGATAAGTAGTTCAGATCACTGACCATGGGAATACCCACATGGAGGTCCCACCCTGCTCTCTGACCCGAATAACTGAATGAATATAATGCGAAAACCCCAGCTGACCCACCGCCATCTTCGGTTTCTTGTCACTTATGTGTGGGAACCACGGCGTCCCCACCTTGCCCCCGGAAAGCGAGGGCGCGCATCGTACCACCGCCCTAGCTGTCACCCCCAGGCGGGGTAGGTACATTTTTTTTATAGGATAGGTCAACTTGACTTTACCTCACCTGATGGTAAGGTGAAGGCAAAGTCTCAGGAAAGAGGGCCCCCATTATATAGGTACACGTGCCATGTTAACAATAATGGTGGCACTCAGCTTGACGGCCTCATCAGATGCTTTTTCACGCCCCGCTTGTAGGACCCAGGACTGTAGGAAGAGGGAAACACGTGAGCTGGCAAGGAATTCCAGGTCTTAATGGTGCGACAAAGGAAAGACCGAACCGCTAGTTCTTGCAGGAATGTTCTGCACCGTATGCGAGTGACATCTAAGTCCTGCACGTGTCGTCCTGTATAGGAAAGGAGAGGGTGGGACTAATTGAATAGCTCTTCAGAACACTCACCATGGTAGAGACGGTAAAATACTGCCAAGGAAGCAACATCTCTACGCATCTGCAAAGGCTCGAGGGTACTCGTGACCTCAGGATTACCTTTATGACCCTTATATATCCTTATGAGTTATTACCTTCAAGTTTTGACCCTATCACAAAAATAAAACCCCTTTAGATCCTCAAAATATAAATATCAATGCCTCTGTCTGTTGGACCTCTTTTTATGATATCTACCTAGGTATAGCATTTATTATTAATCCTCTAAATAGTCATCAAACTTACCTTTGTATTGCTCACTGCGCGCCACGCCCACAATTAATAAGAGTAGTATTTTTAAAAACATCTGGGCATAAATCATAGGTTTTTATTTCGAAGTCTTGATCTTTCTGTTCTGTGGTTTGGATTCAGTGTAGATAGGGCACATAAAAGTTGAAATACCATAGGGGCTTGCTAGCACCATTTCCAGTCTGTGCCAACATCAAAAATCGATTAAATCATGATTAAATCTGAGAGCTATGGTCTGTTACCCTCATAATGAACCTGTATTTTGTGATTAAGTTTTTTCATTTATAGAGATATACTTACTTAACATGTAAAAAGATAATAAATGTGTGAGTCAGATTCAGATACATAATTTTTATTTATTTAGGAAACAAACAGTTAGGTACTTACTTGCAATTTTCACATACATAAGTAGGTAACCTAATAGATAAGTAGATAGATAGGTACTTATATACTAGACAGCGTTGTGTAGAATGATGTGGAATATTTATTTATCTATTAATTAGCGTTCATAATACACTATACTAAATATTCATCACATTATAAGTACTTATACAATAAATAAATATAAGATGTTGTGAATAAGCAAAACCAAAATACTATCTTGTGGCCAAACTGTTGCTATAATGAATTTAATTTTTGATAGCCTTGAAATGGCACATTGCATACATGGTTCTGATTAACCCTATCCTACCCACCTTGATCAATTAACAAATATAGTTCTAGAACACAAAAATGCCACGGACAGACACAGAAACACACATAAAATTTGATTTCTTTGAACACAACATACCTATTTAACCCTTAAATACATACTGATGTATACAGAATTAAACCAGTTTGGCAATTCATACCGTGGCAAGGTCAACGCGTGATCTCTTGAAGCGCTGCTCGTGAGAAATTATCAACATACTTATAGTTTCCAGCATATATCTTGACCCCAAGCTGCGAGAGATACCCCCTGGCGCGCGCGAATTGCTTTGATAGCAATAATTAGTGGGTTTGTGTTCTCCACCGCCTTAAAGTCACGGAAATTCTCCTCCGCACAATTTTTTATACAGTATAAAATGTTGTGGAATATTTATTTTATTATTTATTATTAATCAGATAATTATTTTAAAACGTTTTACAAGATCGAACGATTTAAGGGGCCGATGTGGTGGTGGGATTTGAATGCCTCTGTGGGTATACCTAGTTTGACCGTTACCGCTGTACCGCGCCTTAGGTATGTGCGCGGTGAGACGGGAGGGAAAGGGTGGGGGGTATATCAAACATCAGATTTGATCAGTCCGCACATAGATTATAATGTATGGTAGAGAAGTCCGCAGTCAACGCTCACGCGACGGTCTGTCTAGGTCTGACGCACATGAGATTACAATTTGAAGATAGGTCATGCGATATCTCGCGATGTGAAGAACATAATTTTTTATACAGAACTACTCTGTTTCTATTTCAGATGGCGAACAGAAGATCAAGTTGAAGGAGAATTTATGTCAGAACAATTTTAGTTTAAAAGTTCTGATTAAAATTATAAGTTTACTTAGTGTTCACTCATCATCTGCTTATGAAAAAATGGTTAGTAATGCATTCAATTCAGTGATATTTGTTTATTTATTTATTTATGTATATGACTCGAGAGTGAGTAGAGACAAGAATGATTAAATAGGGAATTTTTATAATACCCGGTCATCAAACTGTCCAATGATATCGCAAGATCTGTCCGACATGCAGATCTCATCGATTCATGCTCTTTCTTTTCCTTTGTTTACCTCGATCCCCGCCACCCCGCCATGTATACAGGGGACGGTAAGTAGAGCTCTCGCGGTGAGACTATAGGAGCGCGAGGGCATTATCCGCGCACATGAGAGTGAGTAAGACATAAATTAATATTGTAGACCTCTCTCTTTCTCACTTACTTTAATTTTTAATGTGCCTATCTTATTTTATAATGTACAGAATTTAAATGCCTGGGAATTGGCGATTCGTTGGCCGACGTTTGAGACTTTTAACTTCTTCAAAATGGCCTTTGCAGTAAACCGCCACAATTTACCAATGTCTAAATTATATAAAATTATATTAATGGCAAAAGGTCAATGTCAAGTGTACCAGAGCCACGTTAGCCACGCCAGTGAATTTGTTTCCGTGTCCGCCCCCCACGAGATTCAGGTGGAAGATCAGGACGTATGGTTGGATTTTAGGGGGCGTGTTTGGTAGAATAGAATGACAAATGTATGGAATTTGACGTTTATGAATGCGTTAACGAGTGTCAAATAAATTCCATACATTCGTCATTCTGCCAAACACCGGTCAATGAATTGCCGCTTGTCTAGTTGCCATTTGTCTAGAGAGGCTGGTCAAGTTAGCTGGTGGCATGCGATCATAGAACATAATAACACTTCTCAATCGCAAATATTTCGTTCGTTAGAACATACGTGATGTCTAGCAGCACTGGGATCTTGGTATACAGGATTTCAGCCTTGCAGCATCACCATTTCGTGTTCTACCATTATAATCCGGTCAATCTAAACCAAATAATGAGAATATTGTTGGGACTATAAGTACCTTCGAATGTCTAAATAAACCGGATTATTAAATACGCGTCTAATGATAGGTACACATATCATCTGATTTAGTGCTGTCCCCTCTCATACTATATAGAGAGTACCTAGGTTTTTTTTCTTCTTGTGGCTTTTTGCCTCGCAATTAGAAAATGTCAAGTAATTAGATAAATTAAATAAATATTATAAATATTCTGCAGCCTCTTAGTTATTTCGTCACAGTCAAAGTCAAGTAAAGTCAGTACTAGTCAGGTTATAGTCCTAGCCATAAGTACCCCAGTAAAGTAGTGGAATTTCACAAGAGTCTTCTTAAGAGATTCTTTCTCCAACACGAGTAAACACAATTCACAGTAATATACCACTTTCCTGTGTGTACGTTGTCTAGGACGTTATGTCTTAAAATTCACCATTTTTAACACATTAAACATTAACACTTACATCACTCTCAGATAAAAAAAAATACTACCGTTTTGTACCTCCATCGAATTGGCGGGAGAACTTCAAGAGTAGGTTGTATAGAGTAGAAATAAAAAACCATCTTCGCTTTGTACAAATCACAATTTATTTATTGTATTTACAAGCGCGCCGAGTCGCGTAAAAACTTAATATATAGTAACTACATACATAAATTATACCGTAAAACGGTGTGAATATTAATCAAAGGGTGTTTAGAAATTAAAAGGTCACCTAAATATCTCTGGTTAAGTATTTTATTTCAAGTGAAATTTGGACTTATTCAATGTAGGTACCCAATAAGTTAAGCTAATAGAATGATGAAATACCTGGTAATGTACCTACTTAAAATTTTGTCTTATATTCTCTCCTCACCCCCTTAAACGTGAGACCGAAAATCGTAGTTGTCGAAATGTGGGTCTTAATACACCTCTGCCTACCCCGGGGATTTACAGGCTTGAGTATATGTATGTAGAGTAAATTTTAAAAATAAATCTAATGACCATTTTATCTTTATTCACCTAAAGATCTATATTCAACCCGTTTTACACGGTATATATAGATATAATTCATTTAGGGGTAATGCTGCGGCCGACCCTGGCTAAAATGACGTCACAAGCTGTCACTATGAACCTCACAGATGGTAAAAGAAGAAACAGTGTACAAAGACCTTTATAATGAACTAAAAATTTGTTTCATCGCCGACAATGAACGTCTAACGAGTAAAGGCCGCCAGCACTTTTTTATACCATTTAAAATATCCGTAATCAGCTTTGCAGTTCTCTAAGCGTACAAGCATAGCCCTGCGACAGCCTTGATAGTGTCATTAGTCGATCTCTATAGTCTATTTTTTTTATTCAGATAGTAAATTGACAACTGCAAATGTCAAATTGTGAAATAATGATACCAGCTTTTAGTGCTTAGTGACGTGCTCGAAACTATCGACAATGTTTGTGGCCTAGATACAAGTGGTTTAGCTTTATTATATTTTAAGAAAAAAGTTACAATTGAAAAGTTTTTATTCGTTTCGTACATTACCCATAATAATAATAATAATAATTCATTTATTACCATAAACACTTACATATGTAGTTACATTTCCGGTGGCCCCACACTAGGTCTAGGCCTGTCCTGTGGGTGCCTGTCACAATCTGATTTACAAATAAGTTAACATTGGTTCGGTTTACACTGTCATTGGTAGTAAGGATACATATTTAACAAAAGTTTTTCAATTTAGAGGTGAATTGTAAAATAACTAACTATAAAATAACCAACAAAAATCTGTACTAAATTTAATTTATCGACAACTTTCGATACTGGTGGCACATGACTATTTTTTAATTGCAATAATCCGGCAACACAGGTAATGTCATTTTACTATCTGAAATTAAAAAAAAACTGACTATAGTGACGTCACCCAGACCGACGCTGTATGTTTAGAGCATTGCAAAGCGGTGTATCGATACTAATTCTATAGAATGCGTATGCTACAGTAAGAATAAATGTATTTAATTTAATTTATCAAGTGATTAGCTAGGATATGACGGTCAGGCCGCAGAACGATTCCGCTTAAGTAAAACTTAATTTTAAAACAACATTACAAATTAATTAATATAAAGAACTCATTTTATAGTTAGATCGCTACGGCGACTCAAGTGTGATAGTCTAAGAGCCCGCTTTAGATCAACCTTAACCTATTAAGTTTAATAACAATCATTAAATCAATTAGCCTACTGGATTCCCCTCACATAGACCTCTCCCAATGTGCGCCATTTTTGCTGATAGTCCGACTTACGCATTCTAATTTAATTAAAATAAAATTGATGAAGTCTACAGTTTACGCGAACATCACTCATTTAATCAAAATTCACAATGATTCGGGTACCTTGAGATAACTTACAATTTAAACTATGTGACAACTACCATTAAAGTTGCCAAAACGTCAGGCTAAATGTAAATAACAAGTAATAAATCGCGATAGATTCTAATAGAAATTTGAATTTGAATTTTATTTCAAAATACAATTGATATTTTTATACCACTTAGGGGGCAGACCGGCCCACCTTTTGGGTAAGTGGTGACCGTGGCCTATGGACACGTCCAACACTAGGGGTACCACACTCGCGCTGCCAACCCAGTAAGACCCTTCCAATGCCCTTTTGAAGTACGCCATACTGTATTCGCTTAGTAATTCACAGCACTAATACATATTATAAATGCGAAAGTAACTCTGTCTGTTATTTTCACGTCTAAACCACTGGACCGATTTTAAATCAATTTCGTACAGAGAGCGACTAAAGCCTGAGAAAGGACATGCTATATTTGGCCGCGATAACTAAAGTTAACGCGAGCGTATGATGAATTATGATGGTATACTAGATATTTATATTATTATCACCACAAAACTAGAGGTGAAGGTCTATTCAAGGCGGGATCTTATACTACAATTATATCTCTATTATTATTACTATGGGTACGTTACGGGAGCCCCCTATAAGCGCTAAGAGGGAGTTCCCCGAACGTAGTATACAGGTAGATGTATATTATACAGGATGAATTACTATAGGCTCGGTACAATACTAAAGGTCAACTCATGCTAGCCCAGAATCGGAGAATATTTGTCCGCCTGAGTTTCTTGCCGGAGTCTTCTCCGGTCGGGCCGCGTTACGCACCGGTGTGCGGTGTGCCAAAGCGTGTGTTTTTGTTCATTTTGACA
Organism: Eilema caniola; assembly: GCA_949126895.1. Taxonomy (NCBI): domain Eukaryota; kingdom Metazoa; phylum Arthropoda; class Insecta; order Lepidoptera; family Erebidae; genus Eilema; species Eilema caniola. The sequence goes on along the minus strand of OX421485.1, from coordinate 17,769,735 downwards.
TTTCGTAAGTGCCGTTTATAGTAAAAGAACAAATTATTCAAGACGGGGTATTCTAAGCGATACTCTCACTTTGAAAAAAGGTTAAATTGCTATTTTGCGTTTTATATTTGCAACTCTATGCTAGTATAAATTGACCCTAACTAACTTATTCGTAAGCCTTCACGACAGCCTCCAAGGTATGAACACCGTCGACAACGGTGCTTATTTCAAATTAATATCATTAAAACAAACATAAAATATTGATAACAGGCATACGTTTGAAATACTACCGAAAATACACTCGAGAGCAATGAATCCGGGTCACTCAAAGAATCCAAAAAATCTCGGAAAGTAAGAATGCTAGGTTAATGCAATAAATTGTATTTAATAGACAATTTAATACTCCTTAAATGAAAGTATTAAAACTTCTTAGTTATTGTAAAGTTATATCATAAAAAAATCAAATTTGAAAAGGGAACACTGTCGAAGATGGAACTACGAAATTACAGGATTTGTTTTTGCTTTTGTTTGTAATCTGTCATTTATGTTGGTACATAAACCAGGTTGATAGTGGTCAATATTCATTATTCAAGCTGAAATCATGTCGCTTACACTTGAAGAATGCACCAGAATACTTACATTGGTGGAAACCGGCCGGAGTCAGCGCGATACAGCCAGGACTGTCGGTGTGTCGCTGTCAACAGTACAAAGAGTTCTCCGACGTTACGAAGAAACTGGTTCTAACCTACGCAGACCAGGAACGGGCAGAACTAGGTGTACCACAGCACGAGAAGACCGATACTTGGTGAACACCATGCTTCGAAATCGCTTTCTCACAGGAACTGAACTCACAAATCAGTTTCGACGCCTCGGAGGAAGTAACCCAAGTGCATGGACAGTAAGACGTCGGCTTGCTGAATCTAACTTAAAACCCCTTAGACCTGCAAACGGCCCTAAACTGGAGCGTGGCCATCGTATTTCAAGACTAAGATATGCCCAGAACCACGTAAATTGGAGTATTGAAGATTGGTCGAAAGTTATGTTCTCCGACGAATCAAAATTTATGCTCTACAAGCACGATGGAAGACACAGAGTGTATAGAAGACCAGGGGAAAGATTCAAGCAAGCATGCATCGAAGAAAAAGTAGCCTACGGTGGTGGGTCTGTACTTGTGTGGGCCGGAATTTCCTCTGAAAGTCGCACAGAGCTGGTGATCATAGAAAACGGCTCTTTAACTAGCGTAAGATATGTGGAAGAAATCCTCAACGAACACGTTGGTCCATTTATGGTCAATTTGGGTGAGGATGCTATATTTATGCATGACAATGCCCGACCTCATACAGGTAGGATTGTGAATGACTACCTTCAAGAGATGAACATTACTTGTATGGAGTGGCCAGCGCGCAGCCCGGATATCAACCCGATCGAGCATGCTTGGGACGAGCTAGGGAGATGCGTAAAACAATGAAACCCTCCCCCAATCACGCTTCCTGAGCTCAAAATTGCTCTCACAGAGGAATGGGAGAATATTCCCCAAAATCGTATAAGGAACTTGGTGTACAGCATGCCAAACCGCGTAAACGCAGTAATGGAAGCACGAGGAGGTAATACGAAGTATTGAAATTCAAGAAAATCGTCATAAAGTTCAAAAATTTCATGTTTCCTATTTTTGTTTTAAGGAGAGATCAGCAGTTTTTTTTCTTTATGTAATTTTGTGTAAATAAAATGTATGGTGACTCATATTTTTTTAACTTTCATTTAAGGAGTATTAAATTGTCTATTAAATACAATTTATTGAATTAACCTAGCATTCTTACTTTCCGAGATTTTTTGGATTCTTTGAGTGACCCGGATTCATTGCTCTCGAGTGTATATAATCAAGTGCATTGTAATTTGAATTGAAAACATAAGACAGAAGGTTAGCTTCATATAAAGACTGAAAACATACGCATACATACACACATTGAAACATCGACAGCTGAAGGCTGATTTTCATAATAAAAAATGTGTCCAAAATTCATTTTCGATCAAATTTCAATCGCCCAAATGTCAAAAACGATCACAATGCCAGAGATCGACATTAAAAACTAGCGGCCGGCCTGCGACTTCGTACGTGCGGAGTGAGTTGGACTTTCACCATGCCATGTTTAAGCCCCAAAGGGGGGATGATTTCTAAGGATACATTATTAGTACACTTCTACACCACATTTAGACCATACATCTTACGGTAGATCACCAAGAGAGTAATCAGCTGCAGTATCACAGCCGAAACCAACAGAAGATTGAGATCCAAGACTGGAATGAGACAGTCAAAGACCTTCATAAAAGGCATCGACAAGAAAAAGACAAGCCAACTCACCAAACTTTCAAGAGGAGATATGAGGCTTTGTCATAGAGATAATAACAGGACAGACACCTAACAGTTAAAGGTGTGAAGACCGACCCCATCTGCCCCGAGTGTATGGAGAGCGAGGTGACCAGCCACCACCTTCAGGCAGAGTGCCCCATGCACTCCCTGATCAGATGAAATCTCCTGGGAAGACACTGGAAACATAGGAGCTACGAGATCTGAAGGTGGAACGAATCGCAAGCTTTTGCAAGGAAACAAAGAGGTTTGAAGGGGCACCGTGAGAGCTGGAAATCCAAACTATCCCTTAGGGGAGGGTCGGAGAAATGGATGAAATGGCCCGCAGAAGCCACGGATGGATCGTCCGTCCGGCCGTCCGGCGTCCCCAAATTGAAATAATAATAATAATACGGTCCGTACAGATAGAACTTCCGATTTAGAGGATCATTTTTACATGGTCCGTCCATAGAAATATATTAGGATAGGACGGCCATGTGACCAGGAAAAGCGTGGCAACTTTCTGATAAATTCCTGTCCTATGAGACAGGAACTTTCCAATGCTTACGCGGTACTGTTAAGATTAGCGTGTAGTAACATTGTTAATAATACCGTAAATATGCCTTATTGTGCTATTTCTAACTGTAGAATAAACATGGAGAAGTAAATTTAAGAAATAAAGGTATTTGTTATCTCTCGTGAGTATTTAATTACAGTGAAAAAGTCACCACGCGCGACATGCTGGTAAACACTGCGTATGGCCGTTCTATCCTAATTTCTGTGGATCTATCACGTCGCTAGTGGAGTTAATATTCACACAGCATTTACAGGACCGATTTCAAAAGATCCGACGCGATTGGACTTTCGATCCGATAGGACGGATTAGTATTTCCGTTGTGTGTGGGATTTTTTACTGGATCAGGATCAGGAATGTGATTGAACTGGCTCATACAACTATGTACATACGCTATGTATGTAGTTGTATGAGGACCTGTATAAAGGACGTTCTATGTGTATGTTTACAATCTTTTCCTTAAAAAACATAGGAATTTCATAAAAAAAACTTCCAACCTACCTGTCAAATTTCAAGTTTATGTGTTATAGTTTCCGAGATTTCGTGATTAAACAGTGAGTGTTACGAAATTACCGTTTTTGACATTTGCGAGATTGAGATTATATCAAGACTACATTTTGAACTAATTTTTATTACGAAAATTAGCAATCTGTGAGGAAAAATCATTTTTCGATGCACATATTGTCGATATACGCCTACGTGTGTATGAGTGTGTGTATTCATTGTGTGAAGTTTCCCTCCCTTCTGTATTAATTAATTTTGTAGTAATTTAGGTTTTCAAGTTGAATATAACAGTACATTTAGAATATAAGTATATAACATACAATCTTGCTCAGTGACTTGTGTGAACATAGCACATAACGAAACTTCTTGTGATGTAAGATTGTCCGTCTGCGGAATACTGGTCGAAAAACAATTCTTCGATAACAATTCACCGAAAACACAATTCACCGAATCAAAATCCGCGCGCCTCGACACGGATAGATACCTCCGCCATTTACTATTCGTCGACATAGCTCAATTGTGATTCAATGAATTGTGTCTTCCGTGAATTGTGATTCGGTGAATTGTTTTCGACGAATTTTCCGCAAATCAAGATTGTCCTGTGCTGTGCTCACACGAGTGATACCATGAAATATCGAATCAAGGGGAAGTGATTTTTAACCTTATTTATATGGAGACTAGTGTCGTTATCCGTGTGAATAAAGAATACAAGTATCAACACCCCATATTATCTGAAGGGTGTCGTAAGAGGCGACTGACGGAAAAATACGCAGACGATATCATTGCGAGAGAAGGAACACTCGAAATAACACCCTGTACCAACCCGTCTGGCCAGCGTGGGAACAGTATGCCAAGCCTCCCAACATTGGGAGAGGCCTATGGCCAGCAGTGGACTGAGAAAAGCCAATTGATTGAGAGTCGTCAAACTGAGACGTCGGAGGTCGCTCTACGACCTCTGTTCTCGATGAGCGCAGGCTTCGGGGTGACAGGTGGAGCCTGCCTGGCACCCTAGCAGAAGCAGTAAGAGATGGTGGCACGATGCACTTCCCCTCTTGTTTGGGACAAAATGGGAATACCATGGTTTTCATTAGGGACTATCCCAAAAGCGGAGATGGCCCTGGGTCAGCTGGTGTGTGAGGGATATAGGCAATCTTACACCCAAGACAGCATTCGGAATTTAGTAGGTTCGAGTCCGGGAGGGAGAGGGGGTATTCGAGGGGAGTTGCGGACAGAAAATGGGGCATTACCTCTTGATTCGATATTCCACGAGTGAAACCAGTGCCCCTAACATATACATTGTAATCATGGAATGTCGACATTTTGACATTTACATTGCTAATACGATACTCGAGTGCAGAATATAACTTTACTTAAAGTATCTCAGCTGCAATTGAAAACAAATTTGTTATGATCTGCTATAGGAAGTAACTACAGTTTGACCGTAACCGCTGTACCGCGCCTAGGGTAGTACACGGCGAGACGGGGGGAGTAACGACCAATCACATGTGGTCAGTACGCCGCCAACACTCATGGCGATATCTCGCTCTCAACTCATTCTCGTTCTTTCTCTTTCTTTATGTACGTCGTCCCCCGCTATACCGCGAGTACCTAGGGCGCGGTACAGCGGTTATTTTGGGTGGAAACACTTATAAGTAGACTAACTGCTTGTCCCGGTTTCACACGGAAAAAAATCTTATATTTCGAATTTAGAAGGTGAACTTTCAAAAAATCCTTCCTTAGTGGATGCTTACAATATAAAGCGCCGTCAGATCTACCAACCCTGAGACCAGCTAACAGGTGAGGTGGTACAGACATACCAACAGTTATTTTATTATTCCAACGCTACTGCCAGTGGGGGAGCCCTTGGCCACATGGGTGATCAGCCCTTCTGTGTGGGTTATTTCACAAATTTCATACACTGACTGGCATAAATGTTCACCTCCGCCCCCCATGAGCGCGGGCCTGAGGGTGACGGGTGGAGCCGCCCGTCACCCTAGCAGAAGCAGGCCACGGCGGCGGACGATCGTAGGACGATGCGCGCCGCCCCACACCGGAGTTGAGTCGGGGACCGAGTGGTCCCCCCCTCCCGAGGAGGGCCAGACCGAGAGAGATGGCCCTGGGTCAGCCGGGGTGCGAGGGATATGTCGCATGACGGCGTGCGGTTTAGTCGGTTCGAGTCCGACATAACCTCCCCCTCCGGCTCCGGAGGGGTGGGTATCCGTGGGGATTTCCCGCACGTAAAAAAAAAAAAAAAAAAAAGGCATAAATGTTCGTATGTTAACCAAAACAGAGGGCTTAACATGCCCTCCGAGTTACAGAAACACCCAGACTAATGCGAATAGACATATTCATGCATACAAATATTTGCACTGAGCGGGGATCGACCCCGCGTCCCGCGTGTAGCAGTTGCATGCACTATCACCACGTCACAGAGGCTGATCCCAATAGCAGATCATCTTCATATTATCTAAACAAAACACAGTGGAAGATTTCCATCATACTTGGGGGAAGAGTACTCTAAATACTAGGGATAGTAAAAGATAGATTTGATCCGAATTTTAGTCAGTTCGATTACTGGATGTGTCAAGCGAGATTTCGAAAATATAACATAACATAAACTCACGCCTATATCCCCGAAGGGGTAGGCAGAGGTGCTAGCACCCACATTTCGCCAGTTTATGTTTAGGTCCAAATGTAATAGGTGGCGAGCCTATTGCCATTAACAGGAAAATATAAGAACGAAGTTTTGTTTCTTTTTAAAAATAAAGCCATGTTTCTTCTGAGTGAAATTAGCTATCTCCGGTATTTAGCTTGCTTTCCCTGTAGGTATGGTCAAAACCTTTCACCCTGCTCCCCTAGAGAAGTTGCAATTCGTTGACTGCTAATATTGTAGAATATAATGTATGGGATTGACACGTATATTGAAGTTTTATGTCAGTCATCAACGGTAATGCCGCCAGCCTTTTAGGCACGGTACCAGTAGAAGTCGATGGGGAGGAATTTTTCGATGCCTAAAGTTGCAGTCTCTCCCCCTCTTTTATGTTAGTTTGTTTTATAGCATAATTTTTATTTTTTAGTATTATTCTGTAATATACTTGTCATCAACGTATTTCAATCCCACACATTGAACATTCTACAAATCGACCAAGGAATTGCTTCTCGTGTCGGGAGGCTATACTGTATATATTTCGACACTCGAGTATATTCTACTGAGGGGCATGTACAACTATATATATTTATCTATAGACATTAACAAAACCTACCGTGTCCACCATTCAGTTCACAGGCGTATAAGAGTTTATTTTTGTCTAAATTACAGATGTATACCGAATTACACCGAACAGTCACCGAAACACAACCGTAAAAGGCTGTTGGTGAGTAATGGCACCGCGATAGGACAGCCTGCAACAAATATACATACATTATTAGGAGGTAAGATACATACATTTTCGAGAACCTAATGTGTGTAAGAAAAAATATATCAAAATTTTCAAGAGTTTGTGACAGGCATAATATAAACACAAGACATAAAAACAATCTTGTAGCTTGTGAGAGTAGACTCCATAAAATGAGTAATTCTTTTCGGGGCAACTGTATACGCTTTTTCAACAAGCTCCCTAATGAAATTAGAAATTTAAATGAGAATAAATTTAAAAATGTAATTAAGACTAAACTGTGCCAAAAAGGCTATTATAAAATCCAAGAATATTTAGATGATAAACAAGCTTGGAAATGAGCTGTTCGCTCAACTATGCTACTCAAGCAAACTATTGTATTTCGACTAAGTAGACTAAGCAAATGTTTGTAAATAGACAAAAAAAATGCCCGCTGACTTTCTTGCCGGAGTGTTCTCAGGTCGGGGCCGCGTTTCGAACCGGTGGTCCATTTGCTAAACTAGTCTACATTTTTTTTTAATTTGACGTTTTGTAAGTGCCGTTTTAATGGTCTATGCAGAATAAATAATTTTTGACTTTGACTTTGACGGTATTTCAGTCCAATTGAGCAGTCCGACTGGGGAAGTACCCCCCGACCTACTGAATAACCTCGTGTTATCTTCTCGGCGGTGAGTAGGGTAGCCAGAGCTCGCTGGAGAGTTTTTTTGCTGTCAGTGGGAAGATCAAAGATTATTTCTGCGTTGTCTTTCACGCTGACGGCATGAAACTCTGTGTTTACAGGGTCGGCAGCACGAGTGTTACGCCCCTGGTGTTGCACACGTCCATAGGCCACGGTAACCATTTTCCATCAGGTGGGCCGTGAGCTAGTCTGCCACCTTAGTAGTATGAAAAAAAAAACGTTAAGCGTGCGAGGTATGAAGTTGCTCTCACACCTGACTGTTCGTACATTTTCAGTCGCAACGTGTGAGGATGAATTTCCTGCGAGCAGTGCATCCATAGAAAGTTCGTATAACTTCCAATATATAAAATTCTCGTGTCACAATGTTCGTTCCCACACTCCTCCGAAACGTCTCGACCGATTCTTATGAAATTTTGTGTGTATTAATTTTGCGGGTAGGTCTGAGAATCGGCTTCTATCTTATTTTTTATTACAGCTAGTAATGATATAAAAGTTAATTTGCAGTAGTGCCAACAACTATCTAGCCTATAGCTACACACTACAAGTACCGTAGTATATCAGCGTGGTGGTGGTGACGTCACGGGCGGTGCTTATGACGTCATCATGTCGTTGACACTCGCCCCGCTGACGTTGGTGCCGCTGCCGCTCGACGTGCCTTTCAGCAAGTCGTTGATGTCGCGCCGGAACATCGATAGGTTTTGTGTGAATCTGTAGAGGAGAAATATGATTTATCGGAGGTGCTCTAGTAGTAAAAAACAACAAGGTTAAGAAATACTTTTTCTTATCGTGCGGGAAATCTCCACAGTTACCTCCCCCGCCGGAGCAGAAGGGGGAGATTATGTCGGACTCAAACCGACTAAACTGCACGCCGTCCGTGAGTCGCAGTGCAAGGTCGAATGCTCGCACCCCGGCTGACCCAGGGCCATCTCTCTTGATCTGGCCCCCTTCGGGGATCATTCCCAATCAGTGTGACCTCTTCATGTGCATGTAACGCAAATTGCGGGTAGTTGGACCCCTGAATAATCCTATAACTGGTCTAACTACAGAATTTAGATATTCTCAGCGGATTGTCAGGTTTCAAACCGACTAAAACTACAGATTTTTTTCACATCGGCTTGCGTTCACAGTGTACAATGTATTTTGCAAAGGAATTTCTCCGATCATTCTCCATCCCCTTCCTGGCTACTATCCTGGCTTCGCTACGCTAAGGATGGAAGGAGGCGGCAGGTACCTGTCCCTGTTCTTGGTGAGCAGGTTGGGCTCGATGCCGGCCATGAGCCCGTTGAACCAGTGCGCCAGCTGCGCCTGCTTGTCGCGCGGCTGCTGCGCCACCATGTCCTGGCTACGTCACGCTACGTAAGGATGCGGCCGGTACCTGTCCCTGTTCTTGGTGAGCAGGTTGGGCTCGATGCCGGCCATGAGCCCGTTGAACCAGTGCGCCAGCTGCGCCTGCTTGTCGCGCGGCTGCTGCGCCACCATGTCCTGGCTACGTCACGCTACGTAAGGATGCGGCCGGTACCTGTCCCTGTTCTTGGTGAGCAGGTTGGGCTCGATGCCGGCCATGAGCCCGTTGAACCAGTGCGCCAGCTGCGCCTGCTTGTCGCGCGGCTGCTGCGCCACCATGTCCTGGCTACGTCACGCTACGTAAGGATGCGGCCGGTACCTGTCCCTGTTCTTGGTGAGCAGGTTGGGCTCGATGCCGGCCATGAGCCCGTTGAACCAGTGCGCCAGCTGCGCCTGCTTGTCGCGCGGCTGCTGCGCCACCATGTCCTGGCTACGTCACGCTACGTAAGGATGCGGCCGGTACCTGTCCCTGTTCTTGGTGAGCAGGTTGGGCTCGATGCCGGCCATGAGCCCGTTGAACCAGTGCGCCAGCTGCGCCTGCTTGTCGCGCGGCTGCTGCGCCACCATGTCCTGGCTACGTCACGCTACGTAAGGATGCGGCCGGTACCTGTCCCTGTTCTTGGTGAGCAGGTTGGGCTCGATGCCGGCCATGAGCCCGTTGAACCAGTGCGCCAGCTGCGCCTGCTTGTCGCGCGGCTGCTGCGCCACCATGTCCTGGCTACGTCACGCTACGTAAGGATGCGGCCGGTACCTGTCCCTGTTCTTGGTGAGCAGGTTGGGCTCGATGCCGGCCATGAGCCCGTTGAACCAGTGCGCCAGCTGCGCCTGCTTGTCGCGCGGCTGCTGCGCCACCATGTCCTGGCGCAGGCGGGCGAACTGCTCCTCGTTCAGCAGCACGAGGCCGAGGAGAGGCCGAGACATCGACCACTGGTTGCAGCCTTCCTCGAACATTATTACGTTCAGCACCTGAGGAATGAGACGATATTCTTAGCAATCCATGGATTCTCCGTGCGGGTGCCGGGTCCATCGCGTTGCTGAGTTGGGAACTCGGGACAGTGCCTGGGACTTGCGACCCAAGTGTAGGTTTAGAAGGGGCCCCTTTTGTTGATGTACATCAACACTCACCTTCACTACCCAAGTTCCCCTCCCCAAATTTGATACGAACCTACTAGTGCCGCTTTAGACATTCGTCCTAGTAATGAGCTTATTGTAGCTCTCGATAGGCCTAGATCTTTAAGTAGGTTATAGAGAGATTTAGCTGGTATACCTCTCGCTCCCACTTCTACTGCATACAAATTAACCACGTAACCGTTTTTGATTAATTCGTTTGTGAGATCATAGTATTTATTTTTCTTAAGTGTGTGGTCCTTCGGTATATTTGTTTCCCACGGTACAGTAAGTTCCACAAGGACCACTATATATTAGATCATACTACGTAAAATATACATCACTTCCATACGAGAGCGGTAAAAGGTAATAACTCTCTTAGGGTTAATCTCCACTGAAAGAGCAGCGGCGAGGGCCAGACTTTATTTAGTACTAGAAGCCCCTTGCACCTTCATATGACTATGATCTTTTTCTCCCGTAGATAAAATTCAAAATGGTATTTAATATTTTGCCTCAACAAGCTGCTGCTAGCCGCAACTCTTTCAGATTGACTTTCGGATTGACCCTTAGCAGTAACAGCTGCAAACGGAATTATACCTTCCATTTGCGGTTCCAATAGTAGAGGACTGCGTCATTGAGCCAACCTATCGGTGCGAGGGATATGTCGCGAGACAACCTCACCTTCGGCTCTAGCACATCGACCAACAGACGGCGTGCGGTTTTGTCGGTTCGAGTCCGACATAACCTCCCCCTCCGGCTCCGGAGGGGGGGATGATTTACCGCACGTAAAAAAAAAGCCAACCTATCGGTAGGGTTGATGAAAATCTGCGCCACCTCCTTTTGCAAGCAAGTAATTCTCGTAAGGGAGACCACTGTACTGCGCCTTGGGTATGTGCGATGCGAGATGGAGGTAGTTTTTTTTTTTACGTGCGGGAATTCCCCTCGGATACATACATACCCCCCCGTCGGAGCCGAAGGGGGAGGTAATGTCGGACTCGAACCGACTAAACCGCACGCCGTCTGTGGGTCGATGTGCTAGGCCGAAGGTCAGGTTGTCTTTTGACATATCCCTCGCACCCCGGCTGACCCAGGGCCATTCCTCTCGGTCTGGCCCTCCTCGGGAGGAGATGGAGGTAGTATCAACCGCACGACCGTCAGATGTAGTCAGTCCGTCGCAAACGCTCACGGCGGTACCTCGCTCTCGCTCTCGACTCGTGCTCTTTCTTACTTAGACCTCGTCTCCCGACACGCCGCGTGTACCTAAGGCGTGTGCAGCGGTATGATCTATACTCTATAGTACGTATATAACTCACGGTGGCAAGCAACTGCTGCATGATCTCGGGCCGCCGCTGCAACACTTGTATGAACATGTTGCTCGTCTCGGGCGGCCGCTGGCGCGGGTTCGCCACTTTGTTACTAGCTGCGGGTGGGATACAACGATCATTAGTACAGATATGTGCCGGCAAACATGTTGAACAAAGGGCTGAAATTTAGCGCAAACTATGTGGACATAAATCTTGATCACACGAGTGGAGTGGCGAGTCAGTACACTGCGCCAAGTGCTCGATACGTATGAACAGCGCGCCGAATACTCGACCGCGAGCAAAAAGGCGAGGCGAAAAATTTAAACCAAAGGTACAAAAATACGGCGAAGGGAAGGGGATATATGGACAGGCAATGGCCGGGGGCACTGCCATGCCTACAGATGAAAATATGGCTGAATACTCACATTTCTGTACTAACTGTTTAAATAGATATGTGACTATGTAGTCTAGTGTGGCGCAGCACCCCGTACACACGCTCGTATCTGCAAAATGACATCACAAAGATGTTATTGAAATATTATGATCAATAAAAATTATCGTGTCAAAGAACCAAAGAATCAATTTCGTTTATTCAGTTTAGGCACATAAAGAGCACATATGAACGTCAAAATTTTACAGTCATGTCAAGAAATTACCAATATAATATATAATATTAAATTAAGTAAATAAATCATTTGAAAATGATTCTTTCGCTGGTTCGGTAAGTTGGTTCTACTGAGAAGAGACCAGCAAGAAACTCAGTGAACAATATCATCGTTTCTTTTTTAAACAATTTGTTTTTTTCTTTTTTTGTAATAGATTTATATTGTGCGACCAAGCAAAAAGATTAGGATGACCATGCATTTTTATCATTGAGGTATTCGTATACTTTGTAATATCCTTTTTTCATTGAAGACTTTTTTACTTCTATTTTAAACTTATTTAGTGGCATGTCAACCAAATCTTGAGGAATTTTACTAAACATTTTAATACTGTTACCTACAAATGAAAATACACATGACAAAGAGCACCCATTATCTTCCTTCCTATCCAGCAAACATGTGCTGTACTGCGATCAAAACAAGCGATTTGGGATTCACTTTCATTTTTACACGATAAATAACCGGTTTAAACGGAATTTTTCAAACATTTTGCATGCCAATTGTGCACGCTCCCGGCCCAACACTCAACGCCAGACTTTTATCAGAAACAGAAACGGCGGGTGCGCTGAGTAAGGCCGGGAACTGCTGGGATTGCAGAGTCGTCACGGGCTGAGGCCTGAAGACACCTTCGGCGGGGTACCTCGATCGATGTGGGCGAGCTGAGTGTGGGGTTCTTGTTGCTTGAAATAAACACTTTTAACTAAAATGTGTTGCAGAGTTTTATTCCGACTTGTTATTGTTACAAATTCTGTCCGACTACTGAGGTGTTGTGCCAACATGGCACCTGTTTTTATATGATTCGATTGACCTTGAAATATAGGCACGCGTCTGTTTCTGACTACTTTTATCTGATTTGTCAGTTGCGTTTAACTAACTCGTTCAGTGCCTATGCGGCCTAATGAAAAATCCTGACGTGCCTTTATTTCCTTATATACTACTGCTATGTACATCGTTTTTATGTTTCTACATTCTTATGCTAATGGGATTCAATATTAAAGTCTAAGATCCCAAGCGGTGCGATCGCACCGCGAGTCTATTGTTTACCTATTGTGTCTATTATTTACTCACTTGACAGGTTAATAAGATTCATATAAGAAATCAATGATAAAATTCTTACGACTAAATGTAAACAATGGCAGTTTGCTTAAGACTATTTACATTAGTGCCCTATTTGTCTGTTAAAAATGTCTTTATTTATCACAAATACCTTATATACTAACTTATATACTATTTACCTATTCTATTACACCGTTATTTACCATATAAACACAAACACAAATTGTCTTTTGTTCTAGTCACTGCACTTTCGTGTCTTTGTTCTGCACATTCTCCCCCCGTGGGACGAAGTCGCACTCTTTCGGTGCAGAACTCGCAGCTAGCAGCACTATCAGCTTCCTCACCGGTCGTCGCAGCACTCCTCCCTTGGTCTGAAGGTCGACGGTCCGCGTCACGCCGTCAGGTCCGGGGTAGGTGGTGATGACTCGCCCACGCAGCCACATGTTGCGGGGCGCGTTGTGATCCACCAGCAAGACCAGGTCATTCTGGCCTATTGTGGGTCCACGTCCATCTGGCACACGACGATTCTGAAGCTCCGGCAGGTACTCACGGAGCCACCTGGCCCAGAAGAGGTCGGCCAGGCGTTGAGCTGCTCGCCAGCTGGACTTCGAGGCGCCATCCTTTTCGTCGAAGGCGCCCGGCTGCTGCACACCTCCAGGTTCTCCCAGCAAGAAGTAGGAGATCACCGGCAGGGCTTCTGAAAGTTTATCTGTTATCTTACCGTTGATTTGATGTACCTTCTCTTCCGAGTCTTCTGTATTTTCTATCTTTGAAGTGTCTTGCGGCCATGACTCTTCTGGTAGGTATAGGAACTCAGGACCTCTATACCAACGGTGCTGCGTGCTGAAGTCGGTAGGTACATCTCGGGTGGCGTCGTCGGCGACGTTGAGCTTCGTCGGGACCCAGCGCCACTCGCTTACTGTTGAGCTGTCTTCTATAGCCGCTAAACGATGCGCTACATACGGCTTGTATGAGCGGGAACCTGTCTTGATCCAAGTGAGTACTGTACGGCTATCTGTCCAGAAGGTCTTGGAGTCGGGCTTACGTTCGTGTTCTTCTATTACTGTTTCGGCGAGTCTTGTACCCATTACTGCGGCTTGTAATTCGAGACGAGGTATTGAAGTGAGCTTCAGTGGCGCCACCTTTGCTTTGGCGACGACGAGTGACAGGTTCACTTCCCCGTTCGAGTCTTCTGTTCGCCAGTACAACACAGCTGAGTAGGCCGATTCACTGGCGTCTGTAAATATGTGCAACTGGAGGGACTTACAATCACTGTAGCTCAGATATCTTCTCGGGATAGAGATGGTGGCTAGGTTCTTCAGATGCTCTATCCAGTCCTTCCATTTCACGGCTATGTCCTCGTCGACCTCTTCATCCCACCCGGTGCTACGCCTCCATATGTCTTGTAACAGCTGTTTGGCTCGAATGGTGACCGGCGATGCGAACCCCAGCGGATCGAACAGCGACATGACGATCCGAAGTGCTTCTCGCTTGGTAGGCGTCTTCTTGTCACATAGTGGCGTTGGAATGCGTGCGAGGTTGAGATTGAAGGTGAGTTCATCGGTGCCCGGCTTCCAGATTAGACCCAGTACTCGCTCGGTCTGTTTTTCTGTCTTGTATAGTTCTGTAGCTGTATCTTCTTGATTCACGCCGAGAGCATCTAACAACTGCGGTGAGTTCGATTTCCATTGCTTCAACTCGAACTTGGCTTCTCGGTGGATCATTCGGACGTCAGAGGCGATCTTAACGGCATCTTCTAACGTCTGAAAACTGTCTAAGTAGTCGTCGACGTAATGTTTCTTTACTATAGCTGAGACGGCTTCGGGGTGAGTGGATCTGTACTGTTCGGCGTTCAAATTCTTGACGTAGATTGCAGTCGACGGCGAACTCGCTGCCCCGAAGATAAGCGACGTCATTCGGTACTCTGTTGGTGGTTCGTTGTCTCGGCGATTACCACGCCATAGATATCGAAGCGCGTCTCTGTCATCTTCTCTGATTTTTACCTGTAGAAACATTTCCCCGATGTCCGCTGTAACTGCAACTGCATGCTGTCTGAAGCGCATCACCACCCCCGGTAATGATTGGAGTAGGTCTGGGCCCCGCAGCAATGTATCATTGAGCGATATACCTCTCGTCTTGGCAGCGGCATCGTGGACGACTCTGATTTTACCCGGCTTCATAGGGTTAAAAACAGCAAAATGCGGCAGGTACCAAGTCTCGTTCTTGGTTTTCGTAGATGGCGCCAGCTCTGCATACCCCTTGGATACTAATGCGTCCATCTGCTCTGTATACTTCTGATTGAAGTCGGGATCTCTGTCTAATTTCTTCTCAATGTTGTGTAGTCGTCTCAGAGTGGCTTCGTAGTTGTCCGGTAATGACACTTGTTGTTGTTTCCATAGCAACGCTGTCTCGTATCTTCCGTCGGCTGTGTGGACTGTATTTTGCTGTAGAATACAAGAAGCTTGCTCGTCTGGATCGGATTTCGGCTTTCTCGGGTTGAGGAGTAGGTTGTCCACCTCGAAGTGCTGCTTGACCATTTTCTCAAGATCGTTGTCTGCGTTCTGTTCTTCAAACATATGAGAGATGTACTCGTGGCGACGTCCTGAAACTCTCGCGTCACTCCCATGCAGCACCCAACCGAGCGGCGTTTGTGAAGCCACCGGTTGGTCTTGTTGACCTATTCTGGTGTTATAGACGCGCAGCAGATGCCAGTTGTCTTGACCGATGAGAATCTTCGGGTTCGACTCTTCTTCATACGTAAGTTGACTTACCAAGTCTTTGAGGTGGCTACATCCTCTCAGCTGTCTGTAGGTGACACGTTGAGACGAAACTACCAAATTTTTCACTGTTCTAGCTTGAACTTCTGAATTCTGTTCTGTATTGATCCCTTTGATCTTCAGTGTGACACGACGAGACTGTTGATATCCTGTTTTCGAATTGTTAATTGTCTGCACACGAAGATAGTCTGTAGGTCCCGACGCGCCGATTTCGTCGGCCACGGCGTCGTCGAGCAAAATCACTGTTGAACCGTCGTCTAATAATGCGAACGTATTCACTGTACCTGTTGGCCCTGATAGTTGAACCGGCAGAATCTTCAGAAAGGTTTGTTTCCTGGCTGCTGTCCACGCCGAGTTGATAGCCTCAGTCGTGTTATTACTGTTATCTTCAGTGGGTTTTCTTCTGTAGTGTAGCAATGTATTGTGAGTCTTGCTACAGTTGTCTATTCCGCACCGCCGCTCTGTACACGTATGATTTTTATCACGATATTTCAAACACCTGAAGCACAGCCTTTTTTCTTTAGCGATGTCCCATCTCGTATCGAGGTCCGCTTTTTTGAATTTCTCACACTTAAAAGCCGGATGCTGCTGTTCACTGCATATGAGACATTTCTTACTTGTTTGTGGCTCAGTTGCGTTGTTGACACGCTGAGGGCGCCTCTGTTGCACGCTGTGATGTTGCACTACGAAGTTTTCAGGTTGGGCGTATGGCCCACACAGATCGGCTTCTCTTCTGATGAATTTTTCGTACTTCACGAGGTCTGGCATCTCTCTTGGCTGTGTAGCGGCGAAATCGTAGTAACGGTACCTCAAAACTGGTGTTAATTTTTCTACTAATGATCTTGAAATTTCCGGGTTGTATAGATAATGCACACAGTTGAGAGTCTTCAATATTGCTACGGCGTTGGTGATCTTCGTAGAGTAGATGCAGATGTCTCTTGGTGTTTCTGTTAACTTCGGTAGGTTTCGTAGTGCTTCTAACTCAGACGACGCGATGGCTTCCGGTCGCCCAAATCTTGACTCTAATGTTCTCATAACATCAGATGGCTGTGAACTGGTCATGAGAAGGCTTTCGACTGCTTCCTTGGCCTTCCCACGGAGATTTCTTCGTAGTCTGTTCAAGTTTTCTATGGCGGTGTAACTGTCTTCGGTTTCTGCATAAGCGGCTCTGAATGGTAGCCACTCCTGATGAGCCCCACTGAAGTTTGGAAGCTCTATGAGCTTCGGTCGCTGCGCTGCTCTCACCGCCTGTGTAATAGCTACGGCCAGATCGGTGATATTCTGCTGTGTCTGCTGTTGCTGCTGCTGCTGCTGCTGAACCGGTGGCGCTGTCGGCTGCGTCGCACTCGGGTCTTCTGTATGCGGCGTGTTTTCAATAGCGAGGACGGCGGGCTGGGGTGGCTCTTGACGGCTGAACCATTCCCCAACCTTTTCCTCTGCTGCTGCTGATACCTGTTCTGGATCATCCTGATCTTCCAGGTCTTCTTCTTCGCTGTTTTCTAAAGCGGCTAGCTTGGCGGCGGCTAGTTCGATGCGCAGACGGAGTAGCTCTTCTTTCGCCTTCGCGATCTTGACGGACTTCGCTTTAGAGTATGCTGAAGCACCCCCTCCCCCCCTCTTGCTGGTGGCTGGACGAGGTGCTGGTATCTTCAACTGCCGTAGGACTTCGGGACACGGCGGTGGCTCCGAAGCTGACGGTGCCTCTCTTGTGGTCACCGTTTCTGTACTGATGTCTGTCGGGGTTCTGTCTGAGGCGGACGTTTCTGTTGCGGTCTCCGCTGCCCCCCCAGGTCCAGCTGCCCCCACGACGGACGCTGCTTTCTTCTGCTCTGACCTCGTAGTCGGCATCTTCAGATTCTTGATTGCACACGAAACGGACTATACTCGCGCACTGCACTCGATTTTACTCGCGCACTGTTCGGACGTACCGTCCGCACCCAACTCACCCCCACAAACGGAGGGACCCTTTGGTGTCCGTGACGCTCCTTAATCCGGCTCGACAGGACCAGAAAATGTGCACGCTCCCGGCCCAACACTCAACGCCAGACTTTTATCAGAAACAGAAACGGCGGGTGCGCTGAGTAAGGCCGGGAACTGCTGGGATTGCAGAGTCGTCACGGGCTGAGGCCTGAAGACACCTTCGGCGGGGTACCTCGATCGATGTGGGCGAGCTGAGTGTGGGGTTCTTGTTGCTTGAAATAAACACTTTTAACTAAAATGTGTTGCAGAGTTTTATTCCGACTTGTTATTGTTACAAATTCTGTCCGACTACTGAGGTGTTGTGCCAACATGGCACCTGTTTTTATATGATTCGATTGACCTTGAAATATAGGCACGCGTCTGTTTCTGACTACTTTTATCTGATTTGTCAGTTGCGTTTAACTAACTCGTTCAGTGCCTATGCGGCCTAATGAAAAATCCTGACGTGCCTTTATTTCCTTATATACTACTGCTATGTACATAGTTTTTATGTTTCTACATTCTTATGCTAATGGGATTCAATATTAATAAGATTCATATAAGAAATCAATGATAAAATTCTTACGACTAAATGTAAACAATGGCAGTTTGCTTAAGACTATTTACATTAGTGCCCTATTTGTCTGTTAAAAATGTCTTTATTTATCACAAATACCTTATATACTAACTTATATACTATTTACCTATTCTATTACACCGTTATTTACCATATAAACACAAACACAAATTGTCTTTTGTTCTAGTCACTGCACTTTCGTGTCTTTGTTCTGCACACCAATTATTCAAATCTATTAAAATAGAAAAAGTATGAATCGGTCTAGGCGGGGTTTGAACCCGCGATCTTTGCCTTACATGGGCAATACTCTGACCACTATGCTACCAGGTCTGGTAAATTATTCTGGTACCTGGTCTGGTAGGTTAGTGGTCAAAGCATTATCCTTGTACAGAGATCAAGTCAAAAATTACTTATTCTGTATAGAACATTAAAACGACAGTTACATACTATGAATGCAGTATATTATACCTACCTAGAGCCGTGAGCCCTTCCGAGATAGAACACAGGATGTATAGCGTCGCGTCTGGCTGCAGAGACGCTAGGAATGGCATGTGGTCCTGGGCCAACCGCTCCAGTAGTACGTAGTACGTTTGAGATAGCTTTGGGTAGTCCTGCAACCAATTTGTTACTGTATTTAGGACTTTTCTGGCGAAATAATAGGTCGTTACATATAAAATTGCCGTTTTATTGAAGAAATTGTAGGAAACCCAATTTGCAGTACGAACATTTTTGCATTTTTTTTTTTGGAATGAAAAATCCAAATTTTTAGATTTTTTTTGTGTATGAGAGAGCCAACATTAAGCTGACAGCAACTTTTATTACATTTTTGAAAAGTGACAGCTGTAAAAAAGTAATACGAAATTTATCATCAAAATGGATAGCATTTAGGAAGTACTGTTTTTGAAGATCGAATTTAATTTATCAAGCGGCCAATAAAAATAAAATTTAATACAGAGTTGTAAAATCTTGAAATCAACTTTCAAACAAAGTATAAATAAAGGAAATAGCTATTAAATTACAGGAATAAGGAACTCATGAATCTGTAAAAATGTTTCGACAATTTCATATGTAACGACCTAAAAACATGGATTTGTTAGCAGGGGATTCATCCTCACACGTTGCGACAGAAAACAGTGCACAGTCAGGCATGAAAGGAACTCATCCCCCGCACGCTTAAACTGTAGAATGAACTTTTTTTCCAAGCAACTACAATATGGGGTTATTCAGTAGAGTATTAAAAGGTTCCTTACAAGGTCGAAACCGCGAGTGTGACTCCCCTGGTGTTGCACACGTCCATAGGCCACGGTTACCACTTCCCGGTAAACACTCTGGGCCGAGTGCTTGTCTGCTAAGTGGTATAGAAAAATGGATACATGGATACATAGGCATTTATGCCCAAGCAAACTTTTCAGACTATTTATTCTTTTGATCGACTGGCATTTAGTGGAACTTGCTACACGTCCATACTAATACTATAAATGCGAAAGTAACTCTGTCTGTCTGTATGTTACGCTTTCACGCCTGAACCACTGAACCGATTTTGATGAAATTTCTTATAAGGGTAGAAAGCTAATAGGCTATGTCTGGTCGCGATAACCGGCAACCACGCGGGCGGAGCCGCGGGCAAAAGCTAGTATTGAATAACACACTTGTACCTTCCCAGAGTATTTCATTTTTTAACCTGATCGGACTCACCGCATTCTCAAATGACGGTCTTAATGAAGCGGTCAGGTTTAAAAATTCAAAACCGTGGAAAAGTAAAAGTGTGTTATTCAATATGCCAAGCAACTTCAACCTTAGACTAAAAGAATAACATAGACGGAATCTGTAGAACTAACGTGAAAAGCCGCCGAAAGCAAAACTAAAGTAGTACCATTTCGCTCAAACACGTGCGTGCACAGAAGAGTTCGATCGAAACGATAATACGAAAATAGAATGACGAATGTATGGGATTTGACGTTTCTGACAGTCGTTAAGGCATGTCATAAAAATAGACCCGGTTGGTATGATGGCCGATAGTAGCAAGGAGAAACCTTAGGGTAGTGTCCTGAGTTAACGGATCATCGCCAATACTGGTTAATTTCGTAATTTTTGCTCAACAAATATGCATAGTAAACTAAGATGTGGAATAATAGTAGTTTATGATACTGTTGCATAATAAGGGTTCCTATAATACGAGTGTGTTTTAAAAAAACGAGCCGTAGGCGAGTTTTTTATAGTATCACACGAGTGTTATAAGACCAAGTTATGTACAGTGTCATACACTACTTTATCTACTCTCATACTATAATACATAAACTAAATTATTTTACAAACCAAACTTTGTTTAATTTAAATGTATAGAACAAAAACAAAAAAGGTCGCGCCAAGACGCAAACATCGATTACGCATGTGCGTTTCTTTTTTTTTTCTTCCGAATTGGCCGTCTTTTTTTTAAAGTAGAGGTTCAGTCCAGATTGAGGTTGTATAGGTGTATCGTTATGGTTAAAAAGTTATTTTATGATATAGGTGTCCATACAAGACCTGTATCGTAATAAAACAGTTTTTTGGCCTGTGCGTAATGTTTGTCATAAGAGTTTTGATTTCAATTTTATAATCTTTGTATTATAGTATCAGAGTAGATAATAGTAGTTTATGATACTGTTGCATAATAAGGGTTCTTATAACGGGAGCCCCTTATTTCGTAGAAAGAAATTTCATAGAATTTCGTTTCACAGAAAATGTTTCATTTAATATTTGGTTCTTATATTTTTATTTCGAATATTATTGTTTCAAAAACAATTGACTACAATGAAACATATTTCACAGAAACACAATTGAACGAATTTTTAATCACATTTTTTTGTTTACCAAACTTATCAAACTGTAGAATTATTTTTTAAAGAATATTAAACCACCTTTATAATGTTCCAAATCACATTTATTTTTAACTGTTTGTTTGAATTCTTCTGTAAAATATAATAAAATCATTTTGTTATTAAATTATTAATAAAACGTCATTATAGTTAACACCCCGACTCAGATTACCCCGACTCGGATAGGTTAGGTTAGAAGGCTAATGCGGGAGCGGAGCGTAGCGAAGCTCCCGCATTAGGCCTTCGTGGTTATTTTTTTATAAACCACCCAGAAGTAGGAGCCCCGCGTAGCGGGGCTCCGTCGACCTTGTAAACGCATCAATTGTTTAGTTTATAAAAAAATTGTCCCATTTAAATGAGGGTATGCATTTTATGAATTGAAACGTTTAGAAACTGTCACTTTGATAATATGTTTTCTTTGTAATAAGTTTTCTATTAAATAAACAATATAATGATTAAGAATATTTGATTTGATAATCCATGAAATGATTATTCTAATGTTTAACTTTATTTGAAACAAAATTCAATGATTTAAAATTCTTTAAAGTAAGTATTCTGTATATTGATTATTCTATGAAACGAAATTATGCGAAACATTTTCTGTAATACGAAATTATATTAAACAATTGTCTATAAAACAACGCACACCCTCTTATAACACGAGTGTGTTTTGAAAAAACGAGCCGTAGGCGAGTTTTTTTATTGTATCACACAAGTGTTATAAGACCAAGTTATGTACAGTGTCATACACTACTTTATTTTACAAACAAAACCAAACTTTGTTTAATATAAATGTAAAAAAAAAAGTTGACGCCAAGCCAAGGCGCAAACATCGATTGCGCATGCGCGTTTCTTTTTTTTTCTTCCGAATTGGCCGTTTTTTTTTAAAGTAGAGTTTCAGTCCAGATTGAGGTTGTATAGGTGTTTCGTTATGGTTAAAAAGTTATTTTATGATATAGGTGTCCATACAAGACCTGTATCGTAATAGAACTCTTTTTTGGCCTGTGCGTAATGTTTGTCATAAGAGTTTTGATTTCAATTTTATAATCTTTGTGTTATAGTTTCAGAGTAGATAAAATAATTAAATAAAAAAACTGAAACTATGACTTTCATTATTTTTTATTCCCAAAATAGCTCAAAATATAAACAATCGAAATAAGGGAAAAATCAATAACTTTTTAGATTCCATATTAAATTTCAAATCAATCTTATTAAACACTCTACATCTGTAATTGCAACGTGGACTGACATAATTGTGATTTGCTGAGGTTTAGCATTGTGTGGTATGCTGAGGTTTAGCATGAAGCGTTTTCGGACGGTTCGAGAAATTGAATTTTCAAAATCAAATATCTTTAAAACTATTTGTCATAGGAATGTTTCACTTTAACAGATCATTATATTATTATAAGATCTATAATTTACGGTGATAAAAAGAAAAATAGGATACAACCGTATTGTTATCTTATATCTTTAAACGAGAAATTCTTGTATATCCATCTCAGAAACGGCTTTCGATAAATCGATCTAGCTGGGATTCATTTCTAGAAAATGACATCTATTGGTGATGTGAGCAACTAACTGCTTTAACGACACAACAACACTAAAGCTATTCACAGATGGCGTTTTTAGGCCAATGAGTGTTTGGTTTCAGGTTAGACCAGCAGATGGCGTTGTTAAAAAAAAATATACCGAGCGAGGTACTATAATGAATGAAAATAAATGTTAATATTAATATCACTCACCAATAGGTCGCTCTGCGGTATACTCAGCAACAGTTTAACAAACATGTTGAGTGCATTGTCTAACGCCTCGTCGCCGTACAGTCTGTAAGAGATTTACATAATTAATTTGTTATACCGTACGCAATATGAAATCCAAGCCAAATTTAAAAGTAAAATATATCTAATAGACAGCTTTCATTCAAGATTGTTTGGGCGGAGTAATCAAAAATCAATGTTTTAAAATGATTGAAAAATCATTCATTGCTTCCGATAGTTCGTAAGAATATGAAGAATATCAAGAGTGCCGTTTGCCCGAATTTTATTTGACCGAATATCATTTGCCATAATAGTCAACAGCCATAATATTATATGACGGAATTTTCATTTGCCCGAATTATATTTGCCATAATATTCACAGGCTAGAAGCTTTGTTTCCCATAATGTCACTTACCATAACATCATTTATCATAATCATTGTAAGCCCGAATTATCACATGCCCGAATTATCACATGCCTGAATTATCAAATGCCCGAATTATCACATGCCCGAATTATCACATGCCATAACATCATTTGCCATCAACATTGGGTGTGTAATGGTTGTTATATCAGGAGAAACTGGATGCAATCGGGACTTTAGGGCACCCCGACACGGATAGGTTAGATTAGAAGGGGATGACGTATGAGCGAGCGAAACGAGCGAATAGACCCCGCCATACCCGTCGTGGTTATTTTTTTTAAACCACCCAGAAGCAGTTTGGTTAGGTGCCATTTGAGCTAGGTTAGCAGGTTGTCTATTGTTAACCCGAATTATTATGGCATTTAAATATTATGTCTAATAATCATTATAGCGTTTAAATATTATATCTAATAATTATTATGTGTTCCGTTTGACGTCCGAAGTCCAATATTATGAGAGAGTACATCGTTCGTTTCCTTGCGTTGTCGCTAGATTTCGCTACTTTCCGTCACGTGACTTCCTCGCTTTTAGCGCCCTTCGTGGCCAAACCTGGAACTAACTTAGGAACCAGAGAGCGAGCCACCATTTTGTGTCATTGTTGCGTCGTTTTTCAAACCGAACGCTTGTCGTTAGTTTTCAACCAACGTTCATTTCTACCTTCATAAAATAAAATAATATTTTTTCTTTTAACTTTCGAGATTAAAGTAGAAAGTGTTTTTGATACTTATTTATTTTTAAAATCCGTTACGTGAAAATGAGTGACGACGAACTACCATTCGCGGCTACGGATAAAATTAGTGATCGCGAATGTTTGCGGCCCGTACACGGAGATGCAAAATCGAGTGCCGCCACCGCCGGTTGGCTGCTCTGTGCGTCAAGTTCGAGGTCGCGGTCATCATCGTCGTCTTCGAGCGACGAGCCGCGTCCCAAGCGACGCCGGCGTGTTTCTCGCAGCGCTTCGCAAGAATCGATACGCGATATGGACCAAAGGTTTGAGATTCTACCTCAACAATTGGTGAGTCATGTGATCAGTTTATGTTACGCGAATTACTCGCATAGCAGTGCATCGAATCCTGCTCCTGCCGTGCGGACGTCGTATAATGCTTTATGATCCGTTTTTTAACCATTTCTAATGCAATGAATGAAATTGCAAAACTTAACGTGTCCGTCAATCGGCCATCTGTGCCTAAAGCCAATTCAGATCGTGTTGCGAAATTAATCGGACCGCAGCGTTTCGATTCTTCTGTTTGGAATTCCGTCCGATACATTAATATACAGAGAATATACATAGCATTTCCCGCATTTTCCGATTATATGGTTTTAAATGGAGCGTGGTTTTGCTGCCTTGTCAAACGCATTTTTGACCCAAAACGAAATTGTTAATACGGCTCTTGTAATATAATTGAATAGTCTTCACAAACAAATACAAATGTTACGTCTTCTTCAATCCAATTTGTTCAAAGTCACCTATTGCTTCTCAAAACTCATTTCGCAATACACGACAGAACAAACCAAAACAACAAGGCAAATCCGAGAGGCGTGATTTCGATTTTCGATTTCGATTTCGAAAGAAGGGGGGGCGATAGGATCAGGGTACCAGATACAGGCACAAATGACTCTGAAAGGTTTCTGGGCGGCTGTCAGAGGCTTTATTAGGAGGTTTGAGTCAAATTCGATCCACCCAAAAACATCCCTGCCTTGATTTCTTCAGCTCGCATTCTATTCAATCAAAAACTACACCTAGTATATCCCACACCCGACGTTATGCGAAAGTACCAAACTCCAGTATCTTCAATAAGGTCTTTAGAGGTTCAAGCCATGATTCAAAGCGGCATACTGGAACCGGCTCACCTGACCCCATCATTTATTTCCCCGCTTTTTATCATAACAAAGAGAAACGGCAAAAAACGTGTCAAGGCGTTGAACTGGTACAATGATTCGAAATCTTTCCACTTGTTTCATCATTACCGAATGCCCAAATCACTTCAATCCAACGATTGGATGACAAAACTCGACATCAGCCAAGCATATTACCACATACCTATAGTAGCAGAGCACCGGTGGTTTTTACGCATCAGCTACGACGACTGCCTACGTCAGATGACCTGCCCCCCATTTGGTTTAGCAGCGGCACCGTGAATGTACGCTTCTTAGGCGTAGAGCACACGCGGGCGGCGTGGGGCGGACGCGCCGACTGTCTGCGCCGCGTCGCTTCAGTATAATTCAAAAACGTCGCCTGCATACATTTTGTATGAAATCGTTTTGAAGCGGCGCATGCCTGCGCCACGCCTGTCCCACGCCTGCTGCCTTGCGTCGCTTGTGTGTGTTTTGCGCCTAGGGTACTTAAACTTTGCAACCTTCATCACCCACCGGGGAAGGTTACATTGCCGCTCGCTCCAACGCCAAAGCAAGTTACTTCAAAAACGCCCATGTCTACCAAGGCGTTTCACGGACAAAGTAAGGATAAACCCAAGTCGCGCTGGATTTCCTGTCCAAACTAGGCTGGAAGTTCAACAAGGAAAAATCGATTCTTGCCCCTACGAAATCGATAGTTTTAGGAATTGTCTGGGATACACAACTCGATACCAAGTACATATCTACCTCCAGACAAGGTAAACAAGATACGTCAGTGCCTCTTGACTCGCTTGGCAGCCGGCAGTTGGTCCCTCAAGCAGGCGCAACGCCTCTTAGGGTACTTAAACTTCGCGACCTTCATCGCCCACCGGGGAAGGTTGCATTGCCGTACGCTCCAGCGCCAAAGCAACTTACTTCATTATCGCCCACGACTAAGACGTTTCACGGATGAAGTAAGCATAGAGAATGTAAATGAATGGAATGTTGGCTCGAAAACTTCAACCAAAAAACTCCCATTCACCAAGAAAGCTTGCCAATAAATTATCTCGTCACCGACGCCTCAGACGTTCAATGGGGTGTCTTAGTAAACGACAAAATGATCCAAGGCATTTGGACCTGTCATCAACATTGGCATTGCAATTTGAAGGAGATGTACGCCATGATTCCCGCCTTTTGGTTGGAAGCGAAGAGTCTGAATCGATCCATCGTAATTCTGCAGAGCGACAGCCGGACAGTGGTGTCGTACATAAAGAACGCAGGCGGAACGAAATCAGGGAAGTTACTCGAAATGACGAAACGACTTTTGGCACTGACAGACAGCTTGAACGTGATACTTGTCCCTCGCCACCTACGGGGACGGTACAACACGAAGCCGATCGCATCTCGCGCAATCGCGCCGGCTCCGAATGGCGCCTTCTGAAGGAGGCAATATTGAAAATATTCGCTTGCTGGGGAACTCCAGAGATCGACCTGTTCGCGTCCAGCGAGGCTCGAGTTGTGTCAAGGTATGTTACGCTAGACTTGTCAGACTCAAACGCTCCTGCTTCCACGAAGCCTTCAGCAGGTATTGGCGATTCGATCTCGCGTGGGCTTTTCCTCCACCAGCTCGGTTACCCCGCGTGCTGCACCACTTCAACTCAGCAGAAGGAAAGTTCATCATAATTGCACCCAAGTGAACGAAACCCTTTTTGCGCCCAAACCTGAAAAGCCGCGCTCTAGCCCGCCTGATAAAAATACATAATCTGCCAACCGTGTTGGTAGACACATTGACGGGCCGACCTCCAACTCAAGTCTGGAACTTCCAATTGGAAGCTTGGCTCATTTTTGCTGGGAAAACAGCTTCTTGCTACGTGGAGTAAGTAGTCGCAGTGGTGTCGACAACATAATTTCGATTTTAGACGTCCTTCACCCGAAAGTGTAGCCAAATATTTAGCGAAGCTATTTCTTACTGGTCGTTTAGCTTATCGTTCGATCCTAATGCATAAATCTGTAGCTAGCATCAATTTGTGAAACTTAGTCAAACATATTCTTAAAGCTATCACCCTAGCTAAGCCTAATCCACCAAAACTTCCAGTCTGGGACGCTAGAATAGTAATTCAGTTTTTGAAAATATTCAAATCCCAATATGCTCAGTTTATTTGATGTTTCTGCACGTACTGCCACAATCTTACTGCTCTCTTCAGGACGTAAAGTACATGTTGAATGAAATTTTGAAGCAATTATTATGCTAATTTTTGGATTGCTTCAGGCGTAGCTCGGTGGCTCAGTGGTCAGAGCATTCCCCCTGTAAGGTAAAGATCGCGGGTTAGAGTCCCGCCTGAGCGATTCACTTTTTTCTATCTTAATTGATTTGAGAAAGTAATGTACATGATTTAACTCTCTTACATTGTGATTCAAATCATTTATAACTTTGCATCCTAAATTTAGTTCGAAACCGATTCTGCATCTTACCAACAATCGAGTTGGACTTTCACTGCTTCACCAGTTAGGTGTTCAGACCCATTATTCTGATTAAGAAAGTTGATTTCTATTTCTAAGGTCACTATTTTATAATTGTTTGCATGTATATTTTTTACATTGTGTGATTGACCTTTGACTGTGACAACTACACCACAAATTGTAACGTGCGTGTCACTGAATATTTCTCCATCCCACGGTTGCCTGGAAGAGATCTCTTTTAGTGATAGGGCCGCCCATTGTGCATTTAACTATAATTACTGTAATTCATACTATTGTCTCTTGTAATCTAATGTTGGTGTACAATAAAGACTTATCTATCTATTTATTAGAGGTGCTCTTACAAATTTGTTTATTGCGTCAAGAGGACCAGTTAGTCCAGCTACTGCTGTTATTATAGGTGGCTGGGTAAAACGCACACCTTCCGAGGCCGGAATAGATGCGCCCCCAGGTAGCTGCCGGTCAGCAGTTTCATCTGTAAACCTTACAGTGAAATATCCGATAAATTATATTTTAGCCAAAGCTACCTGGCGCCATGGAAATACTTTTATAAAATATTATTTCAAATATTCTTTTTGAAGTTTAGTGGCCAATACCCTAGTAGTGTCGGAAAGGTCCCTTTCTCAGTTGTTTGCGCCCAGTTAATGCTGCAACCATGGAGTACTTTCCTATAGATTTCAATTACATACTTTATCACATTGTTGCGTTTTTTCTTTATAACGCTTCGCAAGCCACCAGGAGATAACAAACAGATCTCTCATAATATTGGACTTCGGACGTCAAACGGAACACATAATATAAAAATTTTACCTGTAAATAAAATTTGTATTATGTTTCCTAAGACGTCCGAAGTCCAAACAATGTCTTCCTGGTGGTACACCATACCACATTCGTTTTCTATTATGAGCCGAACAATGACACAAAATGGTGGCTCGCTCTCTGGTTCCTAAGTTAGTTCCAGGTTTGGCCACGAAGGGCGCTAAAAGCGAGGAAGTCACGTGACGGAAAGTAGCGAAATCTAGCGACAACGCAAGGAAACGAACGATGTACTCTCTCATAATATTGGACTTCGGACGTCTTAGGAAACATAATACAAATTTTATTTACAGGTAAAATTTTTATATTATGGCAATCAAAAATATGACAAACGATACTTATGGCATTCGTATATTATGGTATCTAATTTTCGGGCAATCGAAAGTATGTCATATGTCTTTTCGGGCAAACAAAACATTCGGGCAAATGAAATTCGGGAATATGATGATTATGGCGTATAATTTTCGGGTAAACAATAGATAAAGAGAAATTTGGATTCGTTTGGGCGACGTCTGGTAGCTTAGTGGTGAAAGCATTGCCCCTGTAAGGCAAAGATCGCGGGTCAAACCCCCTAGATCGATTTAATGTTTTCTATTTTAATCAATTGGAATATTCAGCATGCAAAATGCTTTAAACTTTATTTCAAAGAAGCAAAATTTCTATTTTGTTATCAAACTTTGGTAATTAAAATTGTAGATAAAAAAAGAATCAAAGATGTAGATCTATCGTCATATGTACTGTCATAGGCAAAGGGGGATTTCGTGCACGTTAAAAAAAAGGGCATACGCAAAGGTTACTAGACCGACACAGATATAGGTTCGAATGTTAGGTTACTTGTGAAGTTGTGATAATTCACGAAAGTGAAACGCCTTCGCGAGGCCCCATCAACGTGTCCAGCGACGTCGATAGGACCCCGCGAAGCCTGTTGTTTAAACTACAACAAAGTTTATGCTAATGTGGTATACCACTATGCCGTGTACCGTAAGTAGGTAAAAAATTGTAGCGAATTGACTAATTAATGGACAAACCTGTTAAAATCCTGTCAAATTTTAATACCTGAACACTCCGAAATTAGCGTAGTTCCCACAAAGCGCCGCCTTCAGTATGGAGAAGCACAATGATATGCCCTTAAGCTTCAAAGCATATAGCTGCTTTTTGTCCACCTCCACTGTTAATATCCGACTGCCTGTAACACAAGGTTAGTTTGTTGAGTCGATAGATACTAGCATCGTCTGACGGTTTCACTTGCGTAGGGCGCTCTAGACAAGTGGCAATTCGTTGGCTGGCGTTTGATAGAATAGAATGACGAATGTATGGGATTCAACCTTTATGAAAAGCGTTAACGACTGTCATATGTCATGTAGAACATATATCTTGGACTAAATTGTGCTCTATATGCACAGTATATGTTTGAGCTAAAAGGACTAGAGGCCAAACAAGGTAGTCATAAGTTTCGATGACAGTTGAATGACAGTTGTCACTTTATGACAACACTGGGTCTAATCGCTGCGTCGGAGCAGATTCAATCTCGGGTATTTGTGGGAATAATTTGGGATTAGCTTCTACCACCAGTAAAACTGTGAAATATATACATATCCAGGAGCGCGGAGTGTATACCGAATTGTTTCTGGTAGAATTACGTCCGGAGACGTTAATTCGTGAACACGTGTGTAGTGCACAGTGAAATCTGTTGGTGAACGTCGTGGGGCAGTTCAGCGCCGTGATCGGCTGTGTAAGGGAGCCAGCCAGGGCAAGTCAACACTGTAAAAACTCATCACACAGACACATACACACCTCACATACAGACACGCCTTGGAGGGTTCTGCAGGTGCTGGGGTGACATCACATGGGTAAGTGAGTTGCTATTGTCATATCAGGGTTAGGCAATAAGTACAGCGCTGCGTATCGCAGCCAGCTTGGAGTAACAGGGGTTATTATCTCCAACAGTATACGTTTCTTGGATATATTTCGAGGATAGCACGAGGTGCTACGGCGCGGGGGGACGAGCTCAAACACGGACATACACTGTGGTCAATCTTCTCCTCTTGAATGCAAATTTAAAGCACTAAATCGCCTCAAGACGGAATGGAGAATTTGGATGGATTCAGGCATGGTTCAGTGGCTCAGTGATGAAGCATTGCCCCTATTAGGCAAAGATCGTGGGTTTGAACTCCACCTGAACCGATTAAATTTTTCTACCTTAATCAGACCTCTCTTTGGGAATACTCTGAACATTTCAACTAACTGGATTTATGAAAAACCGAAATTCCCTTGTATACTGGTGACAACCCCTCCCCCCCCCTGTGCTGTCCCTCCCCTGGCACTCACCGTACGCACAGATGATGTTGGAGAGCTCGCGGAACAGCAGGATGCCGTTGGGCGACGACACGTCGAAGTGCAGGCGCTGGTTGCGGTTGTGCGCCAGCTCCGCCATCAGCTTCAGCACCGGCGTCGTCAGCGCCGGCTCCGAGAACCACAGCTCCACGCCGCGGAGGAGCACCTTCATGTACATCGGATAGCTGCCGAAGGAGACACGGTTAACCTATTTTCTTTTTCTTTACGTGCGGGAGATCCCCACGGATACCCCCCCGCCTTCGGAGGCCTAGGGGGAGGTTATGTCGGACTCGAACCGACTAAACAGCACGCCGTCTGTGAGTCGATGTGCTAGGCCGAAGGTGAGGTTGTCTCGTGACATATTCCTCGCACCCCGGCTGACCCAGGGCCATTCCTCTCGGTCTGGCCCTCCTCGGGAGGAGGGAGCACGCGGTCCCCGACTCCCCCCCGGTATTTTTAACGTATAATCAAAGCTTGTCTAGGCCCAAAAAGCGCGCCCGACCACCTCTTCTGAAAACTCAGGACACTACCCTATTATGGTGAAAGCGGACGAGCGAGCGGGTATTGTTTGTGCGAATATTTAGAAGAACAAACTTTTTTTTGAATAATAATAGCACTTGTACTTTTCCACACTTTAATTTTATTTTTAGCCTAACCGGTTTCATCTCACGTCATTATCAAAGGTACCATAAAAATGCCCGCTGAGTTTCTTGCCGGAGTCTTCTCAGGTCGGGGCGCGTTTCGTTGGTGGTCCATTTGCTAAACTCGTCTAGTTTATTTTTAATTTGACGTTTTGCAGATTCCAGCATGTGCCATCAATCTCCAGTATAAACAAAGTTTTATATCTTTCAGGCGAGAAACTCTGCCGGTCTAAATAGGCCTTTTAGTACCAAATGGGATATATGTATGTAACTGTATATTTTATATATAGGACACGTCAATTTAACTTCACCTGGCGTGATGCAAGCTGAAGGCGTCTCAGGAAAGGGGGTCACCATAACATACACGTACCATGTCAAAATCATGAATAATATTTGGATAATAAAGAAAAACGTACTTACATCCAATCAAAAAGCATCATATACATAGTCTTTGTGTTAAAAGCAAACGCTAAGCCCCGGAGGTCTCTGGCGAGTCCTATGAGAGTCTTTTTCGCGTCCTCCGAGTTGAACATGGGGGACTCTGGTCCGCTCAGAAGACCTATGATGCTCTCGAACGCCGCTGTAACAAAATAGGATTATACATAACTAGCCTATGTCCGCGGCATTGCTCGCGTGGATGTCCGTTATAGCCAGTGATTGGCAGCTTAGTGGTTAAGGAGTCAACCTCACGATCGAGAAGTCCCGGGTTCGAATCCTGGCATGTTATTACACTACCGACGTGAACCCACTCTTAGCACAAGCGATTAAACTTAGTTGGAGGGGTTAGTTAGAGGGAATATTAATAATTTCGGTTGTTAATATACTTAAAATCAAAGTTTTGATCAAATCTCTCTTTCAGCTCAACCAATTGCTAATTTATGAGGTTGACTTATACATACTTCTTAATGGTTTTCACACGCGTTCGCTCATTACAGGCACGGATAACATAATACTAAAGTTACAGGTATATCTCGGGACACAAATCTTGGACATAAATATCGAGACAAACGAGGCCCTGCCGAACGCGGATTGTTTTGCAACAATCTATGATTGGTGAATTTGAGCTCGTCCCACTGACCTGTAATACGAGGGCGAAGTGATAAGTCCGGTAAAAAAATAGTTTGGAATAAGGTTATCGCAAAACCTCCATGTTAAACACTCTTTTGAAGGAATAAATTAAATATTTCAGCCAGTACCGCCGGTTATTTTTTTTTGACAGCATTAAAAAAATAGCATTGAACGCATTTTCGCAAAGAGAAAAGTGAATTTCGTGTGTTAATAAAACATTACTTTTTGAAAAAAAAAAACTATTACGGAAACAAAACAAAAGCTTGATAAATATAATGGGGACTCGCTCCGTCGATTAAAATGATTCATAAGTGGTTTATTGATTTTAAATGTGGTCGTATAAGCACAAAAGTTGCCGAACGTCCAGGACGCCTGGTTGAGGTCACTACTCCAGAAATGATCGCTATAATCCATGACATAGTGTTAAACGACCGAAGAGTAAAAGTGCGCGAGATAGTTGAGGTAGTAGGCATCTCAGACGAACGTGTGCGCAATATCTTACACCAATATTTAGATATGAGGAAGCTCTCCGCGAGATTGGTGCCGCGTTTACTGAATGTTGATCAAAAACAAGTGCGTGTGACCACTTCGGAAGCAGGTGTGGCGTTTTTTCGACGGAATAAGCCGGAATTGGGTATTTGACTGACTACAGTCCATCAAATCTAAGAGGTACCGTTTGACGTTTCATATTTTTCAAACCGAAACAACTTTGTTCATACGTACATTATTCAGTTTCGATAACCTTTTTCATAAAACCATGAATTTAGAAAGATTTCATTATTGTATCTAAAAATGTACAATTCTTAATATCTAAATGTAATTGAAAACTTTCAAACAAAGCAAAATAACACATATTTACACAGTAAATAATTTCTAATAGTTATATTCTTGACCGCATTACAAAGTTACGTAGTTAGGTCACTGCACGTAGTGTTGCGACTCTTCGGATACACTTGTATGCAAAAAAATCGTTTACATATACGAAAAATCGAATGTATTATTTACAAATTACACTTGACAACCAAACAAATATTTTTTCATGTGAATGGGATTTATCTCACATATTACGATTACATAACTAAATAGTTATGTAATCGTAAAATATGAGATAAAACCCATTCACCAAAAATACGTATTTATAAATCAAATATATTTGCTTCTTTAAAAAGTTGTCGAAAGCGATTTGTCGATTTTTGATTTTCGCGCCCAAATAAGTCGGGGTTTCTCGCGCTAACGCTGTCGAAATAGTAAATGGAGTCAGGGATAGTGTTTTTTACATTTATTTTTGTGTATGATAGTATGGGTTTGCATATTACAGAGAAATAAACAAATTTTTAACAAGCACATCCATTGATTTTACAATTACATTTTTTTCTTCTAAGTCTTATTTCTACGTCTAAAACTAATAAAAATAAGGTATGTAGAACCCATTCACAAAAATGTTGTTGCCTGATGTTATAAATTAACGACGTTACTGCGCGACCGCATAATGCACTGAATACACAGATACCCTAAAATAAATTAATTTAATTATTTTTAGGTCAATAGGCAAAATCGCAGGTGTCCAAGTCTCTACAATTTTTTTTTCTGGCAACACTGCCAACTACAAGCGCACGCGGTCCGCTCGGTCGGTTCGGCGTCAGCAGTCTCTCGCCATCTTGGAAGCTGACTGTGCGCGTACTTGCTTTCTCGTTTGTGTTTTACAATTTGTGACTTGGCTATTACTTTTCTGGACTGATCATTCTTTATCCGTTTACCTTGGCAATATTTATACTGGACTCCGAACTAAGCAAGTGTTTATTAATAATGTCGAAAAGAGGACGTACTTTGAACAGCCAGGCTCGTGAATTGGTGGTGAAATTACACGAGTATTTTGAGCGTGAATCTCAAAATGGTGGACTTCTACTGCCAGTTACACAAGTTCGGGATCGCGTCGGTGAAGCTCTCGGTATTGGTAGCCGCACCGTTGGCAAAATATTAAGTGAAAAATATGGGCCTTCGGGGAGTGACAGTAACGTACTTCACACACCGAAAAAACGAAAAAGAAATAAACCTGTGACAGGCATCGATGAATTCGATAGTCATGCTATTAGAAACCATATATACGGGTATTTTACAAGAGGCGAATTTCCAACATTGGCAAAGTTATGTGCAACTTTAAAAGATGCCGGGCTGTATAAGGGAAGCATAGAGTCGTTGAGAACGGTAATAACAGGAATTGGCTTCAGATACAAAAAAGTTGACAAACGAAAAATTGTTATGGAGCGACATGACATAATTATGCAGCGACTAACATTCCTGCGCGAAGTTAAACAAATTATAAACTGGGATAATGTAATATTTTTGGACGAAACTTGGCTAAATTCCAACCATTCTGTGCCGAAAACATGGACTGATGATTCTGAAGCTTCGTGCTCGAAGGTGCCGATAGGAAAAGGTGGACGCCTCATAATATGCCATGCTGGGTCAGCGTCTACAGGCTTCGTGGAAAACTCTTTATTAGCTTTCCAATCCAAAAGCACTAAAGAGTATCATGAAGAAATGGACGCAGTAAGGTTCCGAGAGTGGTTCTTAAATTTATTACAGAATATCCCTCCTAACAGCACAATTATAATGGATAATGCCCCATACCACTCTGTGCAAATTGATAAAGCACCTACGTCAGCCAATAAGAAAGCAGATTTGGTGGCATGGCTGCAAAGAAAAGGAGTGGATGCCGACATGTCACTATTAAAAGCTGAATTATTACAGTTAGTGAAATTGCATAAACCACCAAAACCGACATATGTAATTGACCAATTGGCCGAAGAGCACGGGCACAAAGTCATACGACTTCCTCCGTACCATTGCCAATATAATGCCATTGAACTGATTTGGGCCCAAGTTAAAGGTAATATTTTATAATATTATAATAATAACACGAGTACTTCTAACATTTATAATTTAAACAATGGTTTTCGTCTGCTATCAAATAGTTACATTATTGTTTTACAGGTTATGCAGCAAGACACAACACAAAACCACCCTTCAGTGTCAAGAAAATGGAAGGTTTATTAAAGGAAGCATGTGCCCAAGTTACACAGGAAGATTGGAGTAAAGTAGTACAAAAAACAAAGAAAATAATAATGGACGACTTCGAAAGAGACGTACACTTTGATAATGTAATGGACAATCAACTGGTCATTAATTTAAATGACGATGATGACGAAGACGACGATACTAGTACTAGTAGATATTATAGTAATCGATTTTTTCATCCCATCCCTATAATTCAATTGTCAGAACTGTCAAACGGTACTTCTTAGATTTGACGGACTGTAGTCAAATTAGTTACTTTTTATTAAACGTCAAAACGGAAAGTTATAAGGAAAATTGTATGACAAAAATTATTGTGACGTCATAATATTTAATAGTCAAATCATTTACTATTATAGGTTGGGTGGATGATTAAAAATTAATAACAACCATAAAATAAAAACCGACTCAACTGCTTTTCCCCTTTTACTACTCTTAATTTAATAAGTTCAGCTAATTTATTTATTTTAACAACAGGAAAATACCCAATTCTTGCGATGTATTGGGAACTAATACTTATGATGGACAACAATAATTGTCTTAGTATCGATAACTTAATATAAACGATGGATCTTATGTATCAAATTAATAATATGGCCCTTTCAGATATTTTTTATGGTAAACGCATAAATAAAAATGTCCAGTACGCCGAGTCATGCCGCATGAAGAACGGTCTATAATGTATATATAATGTATATATTAGTGTATAAGTAGTATTAAGAATACATTGTAAGACACGGTAGCAAACCGCGTCATTTAGGTTGCTCCTTAAGTGCCTATGCGGGCTAACGAAAAATGTAGTACTTAAGCGAGCATGTTGCGCCCGTAAAGCGGTACAATTGAACACAAGTTCGGAAAAGCTCTAATAGCGATCCAGAACAATAGAAGTAAGAAGAATAAAGCTGCAAGTCTGCAAATTGGAGTTTTATTCAAGTGAATCCTGATAGGGAGATAAAAGTCATACAGTCCACGACATTGTTTGGTCCTTCAGAAGCCGGATCGAATTGTGAAGATCAGCTTCAAGGTTGGAAGAATCTACGCTTCAAGAATACTTCGTGTTCAAGATGGTGGTGACTAGAAGTCAGGCTGACGCAGAGGAAGTTCTAGCTCGACAACGGGAAGAGGACCTGAGACAGCAGCGCATTGAAGAGGAACGGCGCCGAAGGTTGGCTCTGGGTCCGCCGGCATCGCCAAGCACGCATTTGGGTATGGAGTCTAGGGTAGGGGCTACGATCGACGCTCCTCCTAGTGCTCCTAGACTGAAGCCCGGGAACCTACCTCGAACTGGTTCACCGGGAGGGTCGGTGAGATCGCACCGCTCAACTGCGTCAGCCCGGGCCCGGCTCGAGTTGGAAGCTGCAGAAAAGCTGGCCGAACTAAAGAAGAAAGAACTCGAAATTGAAGCAGAATTGATAAGGAAAAGGTTGGCCACCGAACTTACGGCCATCCAAGAGGATCAAGAAAGCGTTCACGAAGATGTACCCATTGAAACACATCACAGAAGAGTAGATGAGTGGCTGCAAGCGAACCCCGTCATGCCAAGAACGGAGCCAGAAGAGTCGAGAACACGGAGCAGAGAAGATCGGCACCTACGGTTCGAACTGCATGGAAGGTCAGACACACCCACGCGAACGAGTCGCATTGATCAACTGACTGAAGCGATGGAGCGACTAGCAAGACCCAGAATACGGTGTGCAGATCTACCTACGTTCTCGGGGGCTCATGGAGAGTGGCTTACGTTCAAAGCCGCTTACACCGACTCTACGAAGCTGTACAGTATATCGGCGATTGAGAATATACAGCGACTGAGGAAGAGTCTCACCGGGGAAGCACGAGACATCGTGGCAGCACTACTCGCGACCGCAACGGATCCGGACGTCATACTCCGAACATTAGAACAGTCTTTCGGCCGTCCTGAAGTAATTATCGACAAGGCATTTGAAGACTTGAAGAAGCTACCAAGGCCAGGATCGTCGGCAGTGGAATTGAATAAATTCGCAATACGAGTACAGAACGTCGTGTGTGTACTACAGAATATTGATCAGCGGGGATACCTGTACAACCCAGCGCTAGTAAGAGAAATTTTGAACAAGCTGAGCCCTCACGTTCAAGCGAGATGGTGCGACTACGCGACGGACTACGGAATCGCGGCAGAACCCGATATCATCACGCTATCCCGCTTCCTGATGAGGGAGGCAGACCGCGCGCTCAAGCATGCTTACGTCCCGGAGAGTAGTACAACCACGCAAGCGAAGAAAGAAACTCGCCCGACGCCCGCGCCTGCGAATAAGAAGAAAACGAACGCTGTCTTCAATGTCACAGAGTCATCAGAGTCGAAAGAACGGCTAGATCAGTGTCTGAAGTGTGAGAAAGCCCACGAGTTACCGCGGTGCCCACAGTATAAGGCACTAACGGTAGAAGAGCGATGGAACTTCGTGAAAGAAAAAGGATTGTGTTTCAAGTGTCTAGTGAAAAGGCATCAACGCAATCGGTGTAAGTCGAAGCCTTGCGGTGTGAACGAATGCCGCATCGCCCATCACGCCACTCTGCACAGTGAGAAGCCGAAGCAAGATGAGAAGCCGCCAACCACGTCAAGCCCGACGGAAGCAGTACTCTCAGTGGTAACCCAGTCCTCAGCTGAGCCAAGAGCCGTGCTGTTGAAGATGTGTCCCGTCACGGTCGTGGGACCAGGGGGGGAGGCAAAGACTCATGCACTCCTGGATGAAGGCGCTACCATCTCTCTCATCGATGCAGACCTGGCAAGGAAAATTGGGGCAAGAGGACCTCCGCAACGACTGCTAATGCGAGGGGTCAACATGCAGCAGTCGGAAGAAAGAAGCCAGCTGGTGACCGTGAAGATTATGGGACCCGAAGGTGCGCCCCACGAACTAAAGGCACGCACCATCCGGTCTATGAAGCTACATCAGCAAGCTATTCCGGCTTCGCTGCTTGAGTATGAACATCTGCGGGACCTAGGAGAGAACAAGGTCTGCTACGAGTCGACGCGTCCGGGGATCCTAGTAGGCACAGACCACTGGGAGTATATCGTATCCCGGGAGCTGCGTCTGGGTAAACGAGGCCAACCCGTAGCATCGAGAACCAGCCTAGGGTGGGTGATACATGGAACATTACCACGAAGCATCATTCGCCAAAGCGAAAGCGACGTGTTACATGTTTTCACCTCTGAGCAAACTAAAAATGAGAGTGAACGCCTGCACGACCTCGTAGACCATCACTTCAAGATCGACGCGCTCGGTGTCTCTCACAAGCCGAAAGTGAGTGACGCGGAACGTCGAGCGGTGCGAATCGTCGAATCTACGTTGAAGCGAACTGATAAAGGCTACGAAGTAGGGCTACCGTGGAAAGAAGACAACGTCACACTCCCGCCGAGTTACAACTCTGCGCTGCGCCGACTGAAAAAGATCGAAGAAAAAATGGACAACGATCAAGACTTCGCTGAAGCCTACACCAGGCAAATTGATAACTTGCTGAAGAAGGGATACGCGGCACCATGCGACGGCACCGAGGCTACGAGTCCAGTCTGCTGGTACCTACCTCACTTCGCAGTACATAACCCGAACAAGCCTGGCAAACAGCGACTCGTCTTCGATGCAGCAGCCAAGAGCCGGGGTGTAAGTCTGAATGATCACCTGCTTGAGGGGCCGGACCTGTTGATGTCACTACAGGGGATTATGTTCCGGTTCCGAGAGAAGCCGATCGCCATCACAGCGGACATACAAGAGATGTTCTTGCAAGTAAAGATACGACCCGAAGATCAGCCAGCTCAACAGTTCCTGTGGAGGGGAAGAAACCGAGATATACCGCCCCGGCACTACAAGATGACGAGCATGATCTTCGGTGCTACCAGCTCCCCATTTATGGCACACTACGTTCGAGACGCGAACGCGAGGGCCCATGCAGATACTCACGCAGCGGCCTTCGAAGCGATTACGAGAAGCCACTACATGGATGACCTGGCGGCCAGTTACGAAACTGAAGAAGAAGCCCAGCGAGCCGTCTCCGAGTTAATGACGGTCCACGCAGCTGCCGGCTTCAAGCTACGAGGGTGGAACACGAACCAAGCTAGCGTGCTCCGCGACGTCCCGGCTGAGCTACGAGCAACGTCGCCGACGCCACTGGGGGGAGATGGGCCCGAGAACAAGATACTCGGCCTCATCTGGAACGCAGAACAAGATGAGCTTGGGTTCAACACCTCTATGAACCGAGTTCCCACGGAAGTGATCAACCGGACGCGAGCGCCGACGAAGAGAGAAGCCCTCAGCGCGGTCATGTCGATTTATGACCCCCTCGGACTGCTGAGCCACTTCACTATACGCGCTAAGATCGTGCTGCAGAGTCTGTGGCGACTTCAGATGTCGTGGGACGAACCTATACCCGAAGAAGAAAATGAGCTCTTCGCAGCCTGGTTAGAGCGACTCAACGACCTAGCCTGCCTGCGACTCGAACGCTGCTACATGCTGAACGAAGCTCAAGACCTACAGCTGCATGTGCTGTGTGACGCGAGTGAACAAGCGTACGCGGCAGTGGCGTATTGGCGCGTCATTCAGTCGGACGGCAGCGTCAGGTTATGCCTCGTGGCCGCCAAATCGAAAGTGGCGCCACGACGCACGCAGACTATACCTCGGCTGGAGCTACAAGCAGCGGTCATCGGGTCAAGACTAGCGGCAACAATCAAGCAAGAGCATCGGGTCAAGATAAACAAGACAGTATACTGGACCGACTCAACCACGGTGATACATTGGGTGCGAAACGACGAGCGACGCTACACGCCGTTTGTAGCCCACCGCCTGGGTGAGATCTCCGAGCTCACTAACAGCAAGGAGTGGCGGTGGGTGCCGACTGAGCAGAACGTAGCAGACGACGCAACACGCGTCACCTACTTACCGATCACCGCGGATGACAGGTGGTTTCAAGGTCCAGAGTTCCTGTTGCAACCAGAAGAACGATGGCCGGCAGACAAGACACAGCCAGTTGAAGACTTCGAGGTGTTACACGTTAGCGAGAAGAGAAAAGTGCATCATGCGTGGTTACCCGACCCCGCCCGGTTCTCTAACTACAATCGGTATGTTAGAGCCGCCGCCTACGTGTTAGCCTTCGTGGACAAGTGTCGCCGACTAACAAAGCACTTAGGAACAACACACATCGAAAGAGCTGAGAATGCAATTATCAGCCGCGCGCAGCACGATAGCTTCGGAGAAGACATTGAGCGACTACAGACCGCTCGCCCTATTTCTAAAGCAAGTCGTCTGTATAAGCTGGACCCGATCTTGGAAGATGGACTACTACGGGTCAAAGGACGCATCGGAGCAGCTACCGCGCCAGTTGAAGCGAAGAAGCCCCTCATACTCGACGGCCGACACTGCGTCACTAAGTTAATAGTGATGCGCGAACATCAGGCCGCCGGGCAC
Source organism: Eilema caniola (assembly GCA_949126895.1). Lineage (NCBI taxonomy): Eukaryota > Metazoa > Arthropoda > Insecta > Lepidoptera > Erebidae > Eilema > Eilema caniola. The sequence continues at coordinate 17,728,764 of OX421485.1, read as the reverse complement.
GCCGGGCGCGAACGGGTTACGAACGACCTGCGGCAGCGGTACTGGATCATCCATTTGCGACCTACCGTTCGAACGATAGAACGAGACTGCGGAATATGTAGAAGAAGAAGAGCACGACCGCAGCCGCCAACAACGACCCCTGCAGATTGGGGACATCGTGGTAATAGTGGATCATGTTTTACCACGCAACGTGTGGCCAATGGGAAAAGTCACACGCACCTACACTGGACCTGACGGTGGAATCCGGATGGCAGACGTAAGAACAAAAACCGGAGTGTTCAAAAGGCCTGTGAGCAAGATCGTCGTACTGGAGAAGGCCGTTCCGCAAACTGCTGCACTGGGGGGAGAACTGTCCAGTACGCCGAGTCATGCCGCATGAAGAACGGTCTATAATGTATATATAATGTATATATTAGTGTATAAGTAGTATTAAGAATACATTGTAAGACACGGTAGCAAACCGCGTCATTTAGGTTGCTCCTTAAGTGCCTATGCGGGCTAACGAAAAATGTAGTACTTAAGCGAGCATGTTGCGCCCGTAAAGCGGTACAATTGAACACAAGTTCGGAAAAGCTCTAATAGCGATCCAGAACAATAGAAGTAAGAAGAATAAAGCTGCAAGTCTGCAAATTGGAGTTTTATTCAAGTGAATCCTGATAGGGAGATAAAAGTCATACAGTCCACGACAAAAAACAACGAACAACATCCATTTGCAAACTAATTAGTTCTCAGCACACTCACGGTGGCGCTTCAAATCGACACAAAAAGTAAGCTGTCATTTTCTATGGAGTAGCCAGTCCAGCTAGTTATAGAGGTCAGTAGCTTGTCCACAAACACCCAAGACGCGTGTACTGCGCGTATAGCACGTTGTAGGTCCAAAATACTACATAGGTCTACTATATAGGTCTCAATAGGTCATACTATATAGGTCCCAAGCAATACTCTAGACCTGTGAGACGAAGTGCGGCTTTATTCAGTTCCAGTCTGACATGACAGTATTTGTGCGGATTTTTAGATTTTTTTTTTACCGTGCAGGAAATCCCCCCCCCCCCCTCTCCGAGGTGGTTGCGGCGGACTAAACCGCACACCGCCTGTGGGTCGTAGTGCTAGGCCGAAGGTGAAGTTGTCGTGCGACATATCCCTCGCACACCGCCTGACCCAGTCCGTCTGGCGCTCCTCGGGAATATTTTATGACAAATAGTTTTAAAAAGATTTGATTTTGAAAATTGAATTTCTCGACCCGCCCGAAAACGCTTCACACAAAATCGCAACACACTGTGACGTCACAGTGTGCTGGCGCATAGTGCAAATGTATGGAGTTTAAGGAAGTATCGCATTTAACTCAGTCCACGTTGTGTTTACACATGTAGAGTGTTTAATAAGATTGATTTCAAATTTAAAAGGAAACTAGAAAGTTATACATTTTGCCTTATTTCAATTGTTTATATTTTGAGAATAAAAAATAATGAAAAGTCATAGTTTCAGTTCAGTTAGGAAATATCTAAGTTTACTATGTGTTAAGTATGTGTGGTGCATAGGTAGGTAGCTACACATTGTACCGGTGTGTGAATGCAGCGTGCCCTCCCGCCGCGGGCTTATTGTCCTTGGAATAAATCAGTGTGCAATCGACTCCTGTGTATGTTTGACACGCCCCGCTAGTACTCAACACTATGCATATTTGTTGAGAAAAAACTATGCGTCAGTCTATGTACTATGTAGTCAACGGGTTGACTCAGGACACTACACTATGGTATAGATACTCGTGATAATCTGTCAAATGTGTCTACACAATCTATCCTCAGATAAAACAAGACTCAGGACTGAGTGTCGTTCTAGAAATACAGGCCTAAGTCTTATATAAGCAGCTAGCAGTAAGTTAGTGTATCTAAAAAGTGACTGTTAGTACCGGTAAGAGGCATCATAAACTGCATGAAGCGGTCCTCGTCCTCCCCTAGTTCCACCATGAGCAGGCGCCCTAGCGCCGTGTACAGCATACTGCGACATCGCATCTCTGATGTTCCCACGCCCGCTATTCCCAGGAACGGGAAGTGTTCCGCCTGGTAACAAAACATATAGTTAAAAATCAAATTCTTTTAGTAAAAATATGTTCAAAATTCAGTTTCGATCGAGGTAGGAAACGACGGTATTTTTGTCCAATGGAGCAGTCCGACTGGGGAAGTACCTCCGCCATACAGAGTACCGCGGCCATAATAACCTCGTGTCGTGTTTCCGATGGTGAGTAGGTTACCAGAATTGGCTCTCGTTGTTGTTGATATCGTTTTTCAAATTCAGGACATTTAGAGTTTTTTTTTATACCACTGAGTTGGCATACAAACACACGTCCAGGTGATGGTGCGTGGTTACCGTGGCATATAAAAGTGTGCAACACCAGGGGAGTCACATTCGTACTGCCGACCCTGTAAACATAGAGTTTCTGTGCCGTCAGTGTAGAAGTCAAAACAGGCCTTTGGTCTTCTCACTGACAGCACAAAAACTCTCCAGTGAGCTCTGGCTACCCTGTCTCAAGGCAAGCTAAAACCCTATATAGAATGGAATCATCCACGTACCGTATGATGCGTCAGCATAAACTGTACTTCCTCCAGCTTGACTAGTTTGCGCACGCACGAGTACCCGCCGCTGAGGTCGCTGAGCAGCCCTAGGGTCTTAGAGATGATCTGCTCTGAGCGGCCCCAGTACTTCAGGTTTGTTATACTGAGAAGTAGACAAAAATAAAAGATAGGGTGTAAGATTTGACCATACCTGCCCCTCAAGACAAGTGGCGTTTGTTGGTCGGCGTTTTATACAATAGAATAACGAATGTATGGGATTCATACCCCGCCTAGGCCGATTCATTTTTTTTTCTATTTAAATCGATTTGAATATTTAGCAAAAATGTAATTAATGCAAAATGTTAGATACTGATTTATTTTGGATTTTCAAAATTGATTTTTGATATAACCACCAGGAATTAAGCCTTGCAGCATAGCCATTTCGTGTTCTCAAATTAGACACGTCTAATGATATACCTACATATTATCTGGTATTCTGATAGAACTAGATTTAGTGTTGTCGCCACTTCTACTATATCAACCACATCCCGCTCGCTTCTTTTTTGTTGACTGCTGCATAGTACGCAGTTACTGGAATCATTATCCGTGGGGTGAAAGAGATAATACAAGTGTCACCACCCAATCGCATCTCGAGTGTGTCGTAAGAGGCGACTTACGGTAAAACACGCAGACGATATCACTGCGAGAGAAGGAACACTCGAAATAAAACCCTGTACCAACCCGTCTGGCCAGCGTGGAGACAGTCGGCCAAAGCCTGCCAACATTGAGAGGCTTGTAACCAGCAGTAGACCTGCGATAGGCAGGAATCAGATCCATTTTCAAGTAGAAATAGCGGATAACTGGACAAATCGAGAATGGATGGCTAACACTCTTGCCTTCTCCCCTCGCCAAGTCTCAGAAGTACTGAGCTGTAATAGTATTCGCTAGACTGGTGATCGGTACCCATATATTGTGTCCAATTGAAAATCGCCATATTGGCGCTGATGGTTGCGGCACGTGGTAGTGAGTGTACTTGGAACTAATACTAAATTATCTTGGTATCGATAATTTAATATCAACGATGGGTTTGAAGTATCAAATTAACAATATGGCCATTTTAGAGAACAGATTCATCCGGCACAAAGGAGGTGAGGATATACACGGATGGATCTAAAATGAAAACAGGGACAGGTGCCGGCACCTACTCCGCTGACTTAAATATTAACATATCAACAGCACTGGGCATGCACAACACAATTTTCCAAGCGGAATGTCTTGGTATAATCCAGGCCGCAGACGCGGTGGCTGCAAGAAAGATAGAGAATCAAGGCATTCGAATCCTAACGGACAGCACTGCAGTACTACACGCTCTACGCAGAAACAATAAAATCAGGACTAGTCCTAGAGTGCCACAAGAAATTGGTGGGAATATGCGAGACAAACGAGACTAAACTCCAATGGATCAAAGGACACAGCAGTTCCCTAGGCAACGACACGGCCGATGAACTGGCCAGAAGGGGAGCCGAAATAGAGACCTATAGGGTGGAACCCGTAATACCAATATCGGCAAACCAGCAAAGATTCTGGCTGAGACACAGAACAAGGAAACTACACGCCGAAATGTGGGCGAAGACGAAGGAATGTCGTCAATCGAGAGAGGCAATGCCATCTCTAGACAGACGGCTCTCTAAAAAACTGCTGCGCCTAAATAGGGCGGACCTACGGTTTGTAGTAGGGACCATAACAGGGCACAGTAATCTTAACAAACATTTGTATGTTATAGGTCTAACAGACAGTCCATTATGCCAAGCGTGCATGAGGACTGACGAAACACCTGCCCACGTACTCATCAACTGCAGCGAGGTCGCGGCACAACGGGCGCAACACCTGGGAACACCAAGCGCACTCCGAGAGGCCTGCAGCAGACCCGGCAGCCTGGCCGCTTTTTGGAAGGAGCTTAGATGGTTGGAGTAGGGCAGTGGATACAAAAAAAACCGCACAATCACGCAAAAAGGCCCAACTACAAGGGACCACATGCGGAAAAAGAGCCCGCGAAAGAAGAAGAAGAAGATGGCCATTTTAGACATTTTGTATGGTAAACCCATAAATAAAAACCACGAACAACATCCATTTGCAAACAAATTAGTTCTCAGTACACTCACGGTGGCGCTTTAAATCGACACAAAAAGTTAGCTGTAATTTGCTACGGAATAGCCAGTCCAGCTAGTTATAGAGGTCAGCGCCCGGGAGGCTCCAGGAGGAGTGTCGCGAGAGCCTGGAGCGGCCACAAGAGAGCACTCCGCAGTACTCACATCTTCCTCATGAGCACGCTGAGCAGCTGGCTCTCGTCCGCCAGGCCGAGCACGTCGCTCAGCCTTCTGTACACCTTGCTGTTCTTCTGCACCTGGTCTCCTACGTAGATCTTGCGGAACTGCTCGAAGAACGACATCATTGCTAGTTCTAGCTTTTCGCAGCCACCCTGCAGACAAGAAACACGTATGATATTGCAACTACACGACGATATTCTCGTTCCAATTGAAAGTATCTCCGCGCTACAAAATACTGCGGTCATAATAACCTCGTGTATTTATTATTCTTATAATAACCTCGTGTTGTGTTCCCGCCGGTGAGTAGGGTAGTCAGATTTCACTGGAGAGTTCTTGTGCAGTCAAGTCAAAGAATAAAGGCTTGTCCTATACAATACATGGAAGATTGTTAATGGATGCAAATCAAATACTCCCAAAGAAGAAATAAGATGTATAAAACTTGATAATATAATAATCAGTGATCCTCAACAGATATCACAGGCATTTAATAATTTCTTCTTAACTAAGTTTCAGCCTTCTTCGGGAGATAATTCCAAAAAGTACAAAGCTACGTTAACGTGGAACAAAGAAAACTCGATATTTATCAGCCCAGCAACTCCTTATGATATGTATAGAATCATGAACGACCTAAAGAATACTTCCAGTACAGGCTATGACGGAATATGTACAAAAGTTATAAAATTCGTTTCTATGAACATAGCAAACCCATTAAGCCATATCATGAATTTATGCATTAGTTGTGGTACTTTCCCTGACAAGTTAAAAATAGCAATAACTATCCCTATTTTTAAAAAGGAAGATAAAGAGGATATGAAATTTTATAGACCCGTAGCGCTAATTTCTATATTCTCAAAAATCTTGGAAAAATTCATCCATCAATGTTTATATGGGTACCTAGACAAAAACGGAGTATTAACCGATGAACAGGTAGGGTTTAGAAAAAATAGAAATATAAACGTAGCGATTTATAATTTCCTCTCAAAGGTCATGGGGAACTTAGAGAGTAAACTATCAGTATATGCTATGTATATGGATTTAACGCGGGCATTCGATTATGTAGATCACTCCATTCTAAAAGATAAGTTATATACATATGGAATAAGAGGAAATGCGTTAGGTCTACTGAAATCATATCTTCAAGGTAGAAAGCAGATTACACAAATAAGTAGAATATGTCCTAAATATAAGATGGTAGTAAAATATTCATCAGAAATGAGAGCAGTAACAGAAGGTGTACCGCAAGGAAGCGTTCTTGGTCCATTACTGTTTATATTGTACATAAATGATTTCCCACGGTCAATAGACTACCCGATGATCCTTATTGCAGACGACAGTACTATGATTTATTCGGGGCAAGAAATTGTGAATAGTGTAGAAAATAGCATAAACTACACTATAGACAAAATAATCAAATGGCTGACATCAAATAATCTTCTAATAAATCTTGACAAAACAAACATTATGACATTCGGAAATAACATAAGGAAATTAAATGACATGAATATAACACATTTAAATAAAACTAATGTTGATATAGAAAGCACCAAATTTTTAGGAATACATATTGACGCAAATTTAAATTGGAAAGTGCACATTGATATAATATGTCCTAAATTAAATAGTTTCTCATATGCGATCTATATGATGTCAAAAGTAGTCAATCAAAATGCGGTAATAACAGCATATCATGCCCACGTAACATCAATATTAAGATATGGGATTATATTCTGGGGCAATTCAACCGACAGGGATAGGGCGTTTAAGGCACAGAAAAGATGTATACGAGCAGTATGTAAATTGCAACAGACAGACACATGCAAACCACACTTCATTAAATTAAAAATACTAACTTTACCTTGTCTGTATATATATGAAACTGTAAATTTTGTAAAAAATAATATAAGCCGGTTCACTGCGTATAATAGTGTCCGAAATCGCTATAGAATATGTATCCCTCAACATAGAACAGCACAATACGATAGGAGTGTTTTTTGTATGGCTCCTCGCTTATATAACAAATTGCCAAGACGTATTTTAGAACTTGACAAACCAAATGTATTTAAGAAAAATGTTCTTCACTTACTTTTAATGAAGGCATACTACAATGTTGATGAATATCTAACAGACATCTTATAATTAAAAATGTATTGAAAATTCATTATATATAAAATTTAATTTTACACACATTGATGGTTGCCTACAATTTTGATATTGACATTGTTCTATAGTTTTGACATAATTAATTTCATTTATTTCTTATTTTGTAAATCAGCTTGAGTGACTTAATTTTATTGACTTCTGTTTATCTATTTTTAAATTTCTTTAAAAATTTGCATACCAATTGGGTGGAATATGGAATGAACAAACTTACAATTCTGTGTAATATCTTACTGTACCTGTATTCGCAAATAAACTATGATTATGATTATGATTATTCAAATTCAAATTCATTCATTTATTTCAAGTAACAAGGACTCAATTACATTATTTAAAATTTATACATTATTATATATTATTATCACACATACTATTATTATTATTATTATACTATTATTATTACCATTATTATTATTGACAATAAAATTCGACAATATAAATAAAATTACAAATTAGAAATGTCAATATTAGATTCATTTATACAATAAAAAAAAAAAAGTCTTCAGGCTTTCACGGCCGGCGTTGCATGTAGAATATACTGCTTCCGGGCTGTTTGGCCGTGGTCTTTCACATAGACTACGGCCAAACAGCCCGGAAGCAGTATATTCTACATAAAAGGCTTGTCCTGCTTTATATTTTACATTGAGGGCACAGTAACGCTCTATTCTTAAAGGGTCGACAGTGCGAGTGTGACTCCCCTGGTGTTGCAGACGTGCATAGGCCACGTTCTCATCGCACGTGTGGACTCTAATTGACATGTCCTATTTACATACATTACAAACACGCCTTTATCCCCGAAACGGGTAGACAGAGGTAAATTGACACGCACATTTCACCAATCAGTGTATTCGGGCCCACGTAATGGGAGTGAGCATATTGCCGTATTCCAGGCGCTATTGCTGAATTAAGGCATGCAACTGAGGCTGATTCTGTGCTGTATATATCTGTCTGATGTTATACAGCCGTATCCATTAATCACCTTGTACAACACCGCATGGGAAGATATGGGGTGGCCAAAATTCTCCTCTGCCGTGAACCATGCGGCCTATTTTTTGTTTAATACAAGTTACGTGGCAGACAAGTACACAGCCCACCCGATGGTAAGTCCTATGGACGTGTGCAACACAAGGGGAGTCCCACTCGAGCTGCCGACGCTGTAAACACATAGAGTTTCTGTGCCGTCAGTGTAGAAGGCAAAGCAGGAATAGCCTTTGGTTCTCTCACTGACAGCACAAAAAATCTCCAGTGAGCTCTGGCTACCCTACTCACTGCCGGGAACACAACACGAGGCTATTACAGCCGCGGTATTTTCTATATTAAAAAAACAAGCAAGCACTCACGTTAGCCAGCCTGGAGTCTGTAAGGTTCATGAGCTGCAGCACCCTGCAGACCAGTTCCCCGTCCATGGCGTCGTTCTCGTCGCACGTGTTGACGGACGCCCGGCCGCCGATCGCCGCGCCGATGATGTACACCAGCCAGGTCAGCTGACCTGCGGGGATAAAGTACATACATTATGGTACAAGTGAGTAAAGTTGACGATTACCAGATTAAATTTTCTATTTAAATACGAAGTTGCATGAAATGAATAAGCTATAGGCAGGTGTGCTAATTTACTTGTTCTATTGAACACGATCTTTTTTGTACTTACCGATTTTTTTAAGAATAATGCAACTCAATTAGTAAAATTAAGAAATCCATACTAATATTGTAAATGCGAAAGTAACTCTGTCTGTCTGTCTGTATGTTACGCTTTCACACCTAAACCATTGAACCTATTTTGATGAAATTTGGCATAGGGGTAGATTAGACTTTGAGAAAGGACATAGGCTAATAGGAGATTAGAGCAATTTTATGAGCAAGTGAATTGAAAAATATCTTGCATTACAGTTTGACCATAACCACTATATAACTCGATAAACATATTGTGGACCTACAATGAGCACACTATGTGCTTTATACGCGCAGAACACGTTTCTTGGATGTTTTTTTGGGGATAGTAGAAGGTGTTACGAAGGTGGACGAGCACAAATTTACCAAGTATAGAATATTAAATAAGGACTTTTACATGTCGGGATTTAGGTCCAAGATATGTGAATCGAACCCCGCGCCTTGGGTACGTCCGCGGCAAGACTGGGGGAGGATCGACCAGTCGACCGCCATACGTGGCCTTCCGATACCAATACACACTCTGTATATTACATTACACTCACAACATTCGCTATACTAACCCCACACGATATACTCATTTTTTTCACACTACCCACACCTTACACACTCTCACCCTATACCACACTACTAAACTGTTACACACCGCACTCATCCTGTAGATTACATTCACCGTCCCCATTACACGCACCTCACACTAGACTTACCCTACACACTACACTCACCCTACACAAGACTCACACACTACACTCACCCTATACCACACTACTAAACTGTTACACACCGCACTCATCCTGTAGATTACATTCACCGTCCCCATTACACGCACCTCACACTAGACTTACCCTACACACTACACTCACCCTACACAAGACTCACACACTACACTCACCCTATACCACACTACTCAACTGTTACACACCGCACTCATCCAGTAGATTACATTCACCATCCCCATTACACGCACCTCACACTAGACTTACCCTACACACTACACTCACCCTACACAAGACTCACACATTACACTCACCCTGAAGCACCAGTATCTGCTGCGGTTGCGTCTCTACGCTGTAGGCGGCGGCCGCTCGGTCGAAGTGTCCCACTAGTAAGGCGCAAGTCTCGCCGTACTCGCAGCGCCCAATCACCGACAATTGCTCTAGTTGCTGCTGGACCGTTCCCACGTCGTCTAGAGGGTCTTCTAGACCGTCACTGAAACAAAGAACGAAAATACGTTTATTTAGGATAGCTATTATTGGAGGAGTAGAATACCGGTCTCACCCAAAACACCGTATGCGCACATTTTGGAGCTGGGCGAGCCAGATGTTTTGGGTGTCTTTCTATGCTTAGCACGGGGTGGAGGAACACAAATTAACCAATTCATCATGCGTACCGTCTAGGAGAGAATGCCAGAATCTGTTTCCGGATAGCTATAACGTTGGTGTTTTCAAAAATAAAAGTGAGTAGCGCTTCACCGACGACCCCTTACAAACAGATGAGATAGTAGTCAAACAAGAACCTACCAACCATAAAAAGTAAATTTTATCAATCTCACCTCGTTTCTATTAATTTGGGGTCAAGATAAATGTAGGAAACTATACCAGGGCTAATGCTATGATGATTCTTACCCAACAACACACTGTACAGAGTCCAATCTCGACCCGATATAGGCAGCAGTGACCCCGGGAGCGAATGATTCCAGTAGGTGAGGCTCACTCGCCTTCACGTATGGGACAGACACCACCATGCGCTGCCATAGCGAGAGGAGATAGTGTACAGAGTTCGGTGCGAATTGCCACATCTGGAAACAAAATTCATAATCATCATCGACATTAAGACGTTGTCCCGATTGCACCCGAGGCCAAGATGCCCTTGGAGCTCAGGGACTCTACCTGGAAACAAAATTATCATTAGAAAAATCTGTTTCACGCGTTGTTTTTTTTTGACATTACTGAGGTGGCAGACAAGTATAAGGCCCACCTGATGGAAAGTGGTTACCGTGGTCTACGGGCGTGTGCAACACCACGGAAGTCACACTCGTGCTGCCGACCCTGTAAATACTGAGAGTTTCTGGGCCGTCAGTGTAGAAGGCAAAGCAGCAATAGCCTTTGGTCTTCCCACTGACAGCACAAAACCTCTCCAGTGAGCTCTGGCTACACTACTCACCGCTGGGAACACAACACGAGGTTATTATGGCCGCGGTATTCTGGTACTTCCCCAGTCGGACTGCTCAATTGGAAGGGAATACCGTCGTGTCCTACCTCCTTAAAAATCCTTGATTGGCGGTGGAGCAGAATAGGGCCAATAAGGGACTAATGGTAACTAAGGGATAGGGCATTTCTCCATCCGATGGTAAACATACAGCCCATGACTAAGTGCCTGCCCTCTATTACGTGGGTCCGAAAATCATAATTGGCGAAATCTGGGCGTTAAGATACTTCTGACTACCACTTCGGGGATATAAAAGCGTGAATATATGTATGTATTATTGAAATGTTTACGCCAATGTCTGCTCGTCAATATGGCTGCCGAAAAGCAACCGAAACATAGGCATCAGTGTAAATAATTACACCTAACAATACGAGAGTATTTCATTATAGGAGAGAGGGGGGAGGGGAGAATGGAGGCAATCGGGATAACCCTAGAACAAGAGACAGCTTCCGTGGCGTAGCGATAGTAAACGCGGCTGCTACGCAAGTGGCGCGGGTTCGATCCCCGCTCAGTGCAAATATTTGTATGCATGAATATGGGTATTTGCATTGGTCTGGTCGTACCTCGGAGAGCACGTTAAGCCGTCGGTCGAGGTTGCCAAACAAACACCTATGGCAGTTGTTACAGGTAGTTGGAACCCTCAAAAATCTAACAACTGGTCTAACTGCAAAACTTCGATATCGCCTTTGAGTTGTGGAGGTCATATGGCAGTCGCTACATCTCGTCTTACATAGTAATATTTATGTATTAGGTAGTGAGCATCCAGCATTATATAGTCTGTTTTTTAATTTCAGATAGTAGAATGACATTACCTGTGTTGCCAGTTTATTGCAATTAAAAATAGTCATGTGCCACCACCAGTATCAAAAGTTGTCGATAAATTAAATTTAGTACATATTTTTGTAGGTTATTTTATAGTTAGCTTGTATGGATAGTGTACGAAAGTAAAAAACTATTAATATTTACTTTTTTCTTAAAATATAATAAAGCCAAACCACTTGTATCTAGGCCACAAACATTGTCGATAGTTTCGAGCACGTCACTAAGCACTCAAAGCTGGTATCATTATTTCACAATTTGACATTTGCGGTTGTCAATTTACTATCTGAATTAAAAAAAAACGGACTATAGACTCGAGTCGGCGTTCAGTTTAGTCGGTTCGAGTCTGTCAGAACCGCCCCGCTCTGTGGGGATTTCCGCATGAAAAAGTAGAGGTACCTGCAGGCTCTGCACAGTGAACTTGGCGATGAGCTCGATGAGGCGCGGGTAGCTCTCCACCATCACTAGCTCCCCGAGCTGGTAGTTGGACTTGAGCCGCGCGAGCAGCCGGCAAAACTCGTGGTAGTTTGTGGGGTCTGACAGGCCCTGGAAAGAAAAAAATATATTAAAAAATCGCAATATTTTGAGTGTAGTTACAACTAACTAGAGTTATAACCTTTTTTGTAGGGTCTGACAGACCTCGGAATGACATGATTTTTTTTTAAATAGAATTATTTATTTTTAATTGTATTTATAGAAACATGCAATAGGCGACTTCTTCTTCTTCTGCTGTAACTACAGTTCTTTACTTTCTTGTGGAGTCTGACAGGCCCTGATGTGAATATAAAAAGAAATCTCATGATGTTTTCGTATGTGTATGAAAAAATCTTGCAAGCAACAACAAGGAACTTCAGTTGCTCTAACCAGAGTTTTTTCTAACATATAAATGTTAAACTTTATAGATTGGATGTTTGTTATTTAATTACACTCTTACCGCCGTTTCGATATGGCTGGAATAACAAACGAGGCTAGATTTTATCCCTAGGAAAGGTTCCCATAGGCCACAGCTCCCGGCGCTGCGAGTCAAGCTTAACTCCAGCTAAGGTAACTTCGATTATTAGTAAAAGTTCCGCGAAAACTCCGAACCCGCGATCTTTGCCTTACAGGTGCAATGCCTTGACCAATAAGCTACCAGAACTCGCCCGAACCAATCTAAACATCTCCTATATATGTCTTGTGAAGCGACAGTGGAGTGTATCTAGGGATATGCTTACGAAGGAAAGCATGAAGCATGCTAAATTTTCAAATCTATTAAAATAGGAATCGGGTTTGAATCCACGATCTTTGCTTACAGGTAACTTGTTTGTGTTAGAAATGGGTTCACGTGGGTAGTGTTTTATAAAGTATTCGAACACGGGACCTTTCGATCGAGGGCACCCTGGTCTACTTCTACTAGGGTGCCAGGCGGCTGCACGGAGGACGGAGCTCGTTGAGCGACCTCCTATGCCCCAGTCACCTTCGCGCATAGCGTTCCTACTATGCGGGACGGAAGAGACCTGAGTCTTCTCCGAACCCGCTCGATTGTCATGGTATTTGACAGACAAGTACCCCAAGTTATGACCTCACCTGTGTATTCTCCAATATCCTCAGCACTCCAGCAGCCAGTCTGTTCAAGAACTTGGCTCTCTCGGAGCTGTTGAACAGAGACCTCCGTACTGAGGCCAGCTGGACCAGACAGGCTAAAGCCAGGCTGGCCAGCGACCCACCTAATATGTGGTACAGCTCGAAGAACAGGTCTAGAGTGCCTGACTCTAGGAAGGTGGGACGCCAGGACGTGGGGATCTGGAAGTTAATAAAATATAGCACTTAAGTTGGTAGACAAGTATAGGGTGCGTTCAATTATTACGTAACGTAATTGTGGGGAGGGGGGGGTCTTGTAAAATGTTGCGGTGCGTTACAATTGGGTATTTAAACAACGCGTTACGTAACGATTTATTTTTTTTATAAAAACTAAGGAATCAAAACTCAGATTGCCCAAAAACCTCGTGAGAGTAGAGTACGGCCACAGCGACTCGCTGCCAGAAGGGAAATGAGCTGCTCTGCATTGTGCGCCATAGTGAAGCATTGTCTGAGGATGCCGTTTGGCTCGATGAAGTCGAACTTGATGCAAGTGGTTTAACAATACCGGAATCTTCTACGTCTGCTCTCCGATTACAAGTAATGAGACATTTTGTATACATGCATATGGCTACTTGCAATGTTCTTGTCTTGCTTCGGAGAGCACGTTAAGCCGTCGGTCCCGGTTGTCGTTCGAACATCTATGGCAGTCGCTACGGGTAGTTGGAACCCGATGGTTCGACTAATAAACTACAGAACTTCGATAGCGCCAACTGTATGTGGAGGTCAGATGGTAGTCGCTTCACGGAAAATATCGAAGTTCAACCAAATCCGCAGTTAGACTGGCACCTAGCGTACCCCAGACTGAAAGCTTGGGATACGACTGGGATTAAATTAATTAAAAGATAATATGCCAATTCTTTCATTCACTCACCTGTACAGTACACAGGTCATCGCTAGACTCATCGCTGGTAGTCCCAATAAAGTCGAAAGTCAGACAGTTGTGTGCAAGCCGCAATAGGGCGGCTACCAACGCGTGTTGCCTCTCATCCGTGAGCTCTGCCGGCTTGCCCTGCATGGTGTCCAGGAGAGAGCAGGAGAGCCGAAACATCTCGAAGAGTTGAGTGTCCCTGAAAATTGCAAGTCGCCTCGTACGCGTAAAGTCGATGGCCTCAGATATGTAGTGGTAGATTCGATCACTACGCGGGAGGCGGTGGATCGATCGGTGAGTGTGAATCTTTGATATATATGTACATATAATCACGCTTCTAAATCCCTGAAAGGGCTGGCAGTGGTGTATTAACAGTTAACACCCACATTTTGTCGAGCATAATTATTGGTCCCACATAATAGAGGGCCTCCTGCAGTCAAGAAAATGAAAATAATATTTTTATGGACTAAAAGATATGAAAATTAGTATACATAACAATGAATTAATTAATGCTGGTGAATTCACAGATACCTAGTTACCGGTTATATACAGGGTGTAATCGTTAAGTGTGTCCAGGCGATTATTCCGTAACTATTACAGATATCAAAAAACTTTAAACTGATATCGAAAGTACGTTACCTAATGAGTAAAATGATATCAATAACTTTTAAAAATTCAAACGAGAAGTGTCTAACATTTAGACATTAAACACTCCCATACATTTAGTAATAGCACCTGAGCGAATAGCACCTGGCCATGTCCATGAACAGCACCTACTACAAATATGATTGTAACAAAAGAGCGGCCATTATCGCCTACAGAAGAGAGTACCCAGATAGAGAAGTCCCTTCTGGTGTTCGTACCTAAAACCTTTCTACTAATCTCATACTAAATGTATGGGAGTGTTTAATGTCAAAATGTTAGATACCTCTCGTTAGATTTTAAAAGTTATTGTTGTCATTTTACTCATTAGGTAACGTACTTTCCATATCAGTTTAAAGTTTTTTGATATCTGTAATAGTTAGGGAATAATCGCCTGGACACACTTAACGATTACACCCTGTATACCTTGACCCCTTAGAGCGTTTTCACACTGTCCGATATCCGACATCCGATATCGGAGGAAGTATGTCTTTTACATTGTCGGGCCCGGTATCGGTTATCAGAGCCAACACCAGTATGCTGGCCCCATATCGGATCACAAAGAGACTAAAACAGCGACTGCAAGCAATTTTCGGCCTTAATGACATTTTCTTAGATACGTGTCTTTTCGCGTTAATTGACGACGCTGGTCACGAATCTTTTGAATCGAATCCCTAACTAGTCTGTGATTTCGAACAAATAGCAGCATCGGGCCTATTTTATCGGATATATGTAAAAACAGCATTACAGTTTAGAAATTCTATCGGAACCCCATTGCAAACTATAACCGCATGGTCTTCAGCGGCCGGAGCTGAGGTGAAATACCCAATAAAACGTAATTTTTGCAATCCGATTGATCCAGCACCATTTCCAGTTTCGATATGGCCTTCGGGTGTGAAAACCACGGTGTCCCCATGTTGGGAGGCCGACCTGTTTCTACTCGAGCTGCAGCCGGCTCCACCTGTCACCCCCAGGCCCGCGCTCATGGAGGATTGAGAGAGCTAGTTGCCACTGTAACCTAATCTTTTTGACGTTTATTCGTAGAGCTCGCCTTTAAGTATAGTCAAACCCCACTGAAAGAGCAGCAGCAGCGGCCGGTAGCGGCCAGTTTGTTACTAGAAATGATAGTGAGAGGGCTTGCGCTGTTGAGCGACGTCTTGGTGACCCTACTTCGCCTTCAAATGACTATGATCTTTTTGATTTAAATAGGAAAATTGAATCGGTCTAAGCGGGTTTGAATAGAAGGAGAAATTTGAATTGGTTAGAGCGAGGTCTGGCAGCTTAGTGGTCAAAGCATTGCCCGTGTAAGGCAAAGATCACGGGTTCAAACCCCGCCTAGACCGGTTCAATTTTTTCTATTTAAATCGATTTGAATATTTAACATGACAGATGCTTAAGAATTAAATTTAAAAAAAAAAAGATCTTTTTCTTCCGTAGATAAGATTCAAAATGTCTTGTAATATTTTGCCTCAAAAAGCCGCTGCTGTTTTAGTGGGGTCACCTAAGTATAGATACAATAAATAATACCGAAATGAAGAGGCAATCTTCCTGTGTTTGACCAGCGAGCGGTTCGCGTCAGCGTCGGATACTTGGTTCATTTCCATCACTAGGTGGGACAGTAGCTGCACTCCGACAGTGCACAGGTCTTGACTCTGTAGAGAAAATACATGTTCTAGAACATTCTACGACACCTTCAACCATATACTATATAGACACAGCGTTGCTAACAAAATGCAGTTTTTTTATTTATTTTATTGGTGTTCATACAGAAAGGCCATAGAAAAAAGTAAAAATAAGGCTAATTTAATTAAAAAAAACATTCTCAATAGGTTTCAACGAGGCTCGAGTTTAGCGTCTTGGGCTAACCTACCTACAATGAAATAAAAGTTGAATTACTCACCCTGAGGAAATTAGTGACGTCATTGATGACGTTTTGAAACACGAATTGTTCCTTGATCATGTCGAACCAGCTCAGCTTTGTGATGCGAGCGAATAGCGATACAAGGGCCTGAAAGAGAAACAAAAACAAAACAAGGTAAGAAATATCATAATTACTTTTTTTAATCTATAGGAAAGTAATCTTCTATTTTGTATGTGTTTTTGCAGTACGTATGAAAAACCGCGGTAGCCTAGTGGTATGGGTAATGGACTGCTGAGACGAGGTCTCGGGTTCGATCCCAGGTTTTACCATGGCACACATCAATGACTTTTCGATGCTTTTCGAAAAGTGTCCGGTTGATGGCAATAGGCTCGCCACCTATTACATTGGGACCTAAACATAAACTGGCGAAATGTGGGTGCTAGCACCTCTGCCTACCCCTTCGGGGATAAAGGCGTGAGTTTATGTTATGTTATGATTTAGGCGTGTGATGACGAAGAAAGAGTACATAATCTCTTTCAAAGGGCGTCGTTAGAGGCGACTAATGAATGAATACGCAGACGATACCACTGCGAGAGAAGGAACACTCGAAATAAAACCGTGTACCAACCCGTCTGGCCAGCGTGGGAACAGTATGCCAAGCCTCTCAACATTGGGAGAGGCCTATGGCCAGCAGTGGACAGCGCTAGGCTAAGTGATTGATGATTTAGATGACAGCCTCCGTGGCGTGGCGGTAGTGAATGCGGCCGCTACGCAGGAGGCGCGGGTTCGATCCCCGCTCAGTGCAAATTTCTATGTATAATATGTATGTATTTACAAAAAAAAACCTATCTAAGTATGTTTATCCACATTCTAGATTCCATAACACAAGCTAGTTGAGCTATGCTTACCATGGGTCTAGATAGCGTTGTGTGAAATGTTGTGGAATATATTGTGGAATATTCAGGCTAATTTGGTGTTAAAGGTAATCCGACCAATCAAAACAAAAAATCCGGTGTAAGGGGAACGCTCCTGAAGCCGAAGGCCCCTGGTAGTACTCCCGGTATACTATATCCATACTAATATTATAAATGTGAAAGTAACTCTGTTTGTCTGTCTGTATGTTATACTTTCACGCCTAAACCACTGAACCGATTTTGATGAAATTTGGTATACGGATAGATTACACCTTGAGAATGAACATAGACTATGTTTGGTCGCGATAACCGACATCCACGCGAGCGGAGCCGCGGGCAAAAACTAGTATGGGCATATTTTTATTTTTGTAGATTTGGTGAAAAAATATTTTTTTCTTTTTCGTTTCATTAGCTTCATTTATTCTCCATTGTATTAGTGAAGCTTAATGAAATGGCAATTTCATAAAAGAACATCACTACGAAAAAAGAAAATGCTTGACGCCATTTGTTTTTTTTCTGTAGTGATATTTTTTTATGAAATTGTCGTTTCCTTGCGATTTCCTAATACGATGAAGAATAAATAATGCTTTTTAGATAGCTTTGACTTTGTACAGTTTGACTCCTATTAGAATTTAACATTGTTATAATCTGAACTATTGAGAATATTTTGACTGCACGAAAACCTGTCATGCTACATTGTTGACATTTGTACAATTTTTATATAATGTGTGAAAGACTCCCTGGGGTTATCCTTTTGAGGGCTTACCCGGGGTGCCCGGCAATGGATACTCGGGAAGGACACCGTGTGGTTTTAGTCGGTCCGATTCCGACACGCCCACCCCATCGTCGGCACCGATGGGCTGAAGCCAGTGGGGGATTCCACAGGTTAAAAAAAAAATGTGTGAAAGACTGCAGATGTTTTAAGAAGAGGAAGTAAACTGGTAAACTTGCTGCAATATAATATATGACATGTAATGATTATCCTTATGAATAAATGAGTTAGGAGTTATAATGCTAATGAAACGTAAAAAAAATATACAACAAATCGAAAAATCTAAATTCCAATGAGTAGTGTACCCGGAGTACTATCAGGGCCTCCAGCTTCGGGAGCGTACCCCTTACACCCGGTATTATGTGAGTATGGTGACAGCGGTTCTGCTAATGATAATCTTCTGATAATGCTTGCTGTTCTGTGGTCACTCCTAATTTATAGTCATTTGACGGCAAAAGAGAGGCGTATGAAGGATAATTATTTACCTGTATAACGAAGTATGCCAATTTGGGTCTGGTAGCGAGGTAGTTTAGCACATAGTTCCTTATATCTAAGCGTTGCTGCACGGACAGACTTGCTGTGGATCTGAAAACATACATTTTTTTATTTTATGCCCCTGAGGTGGCATACAAGCACACGACCCATCTGATGGAAAGTGGTTATTGTGGCCTATGAACGTGTGCACCAGTAGAGAGTCACACTCGTGCTGCCAACCCTGTAAACACAGAGTTTTTGTGCCGTCAGTGTACAAGACAAGGCAGGAATAACCTTTGGTCTTCCCCACCGGCAGCACAAAAACTCGCCAGTGAGCTCTGGCTATCCTACTCACCGCCGGGGACACAACACAAGGTTATTGTAGCCGGATACAATGATGATGAAATGTAGGCGACACACATTCACCTCTGTCAAACCCTCCGGGGATAAACGCGTGATGATATGTATTTTATGAAAATAATGTATCTGTTATGTAACTATTACCTAATATGTGATGCAACTGGAAAGTCTATACTGACGATGATGACGATAAGTCAATGTTACCTGCTGATGAGTTTGGCAAGTGTGGTGGCGGCAAGCAGCTGTGAGTAGCTGGAGTCGGCGCGCTCCAGCAGCGCCTGGCATTTACTCAGCGTGTCCGGCGATTCCTGCACAAATAATTATAGTGAATGAACTAAACTAAACACTTTACGTTACCATGAAAAATCGTAGCAGTAGTGAACGCGGCCGCTACGTAGGAGGCGCGGGTTCGATCACCGCTCAATGCAAATATTTATATGCATGAATATGGGTATTTGCATTGGTCTGGTCGTGCCTCGGAGAGCACGTTAAGCGGCCGGTCCCGGTTGTCATAAAAACATCTATGGCAGTCGTTATGGGTATTTGGAACCCCTTAAAAATCGAACAACTGGTCTAGCTGCAATGCTTCAATATCGCCTTTGGGTTGTGGAGGTCAGATGGCAGTCGCTTCACGGAAAATATATAAGAGCCAAATCCGCAGTTAGACTGGTAAAAAGCGGACCCCAGACTCCAAGTTCAAAAGCTTCGGATGCGACTGGGATTAACGCTAGGATGAAGAGATCCTGTAGGAGGTACGACGATTTCCGTCCAATTGAGCAGTCCGACTGGGGAAGTACCTCCCGCCCTACAAAATACCGCGGCCATAATAACTTCGTGTTGTGTACCCAGCGGTGAGTAGGGTAACCAGAGCACACTGGAGAGTTTTTGTGCTGTCAGTGGGAAGACCAAAGGCTATTCCTGTATTGTCTTCTACACTGACGGCACAGATACTCTCTGTGTTTACAGGGTCGGCAGCACGAGTGTGACTCCCTTGGTGTTGCACGCGTCCATAGGCCACGGTAACCACTTTCCATCAGGTGGACCGTGTCTGCCACATCAGTGAACAAACGAAAATTCGGATCCATGGGAAACATGAAAAAATGGTGCAGGATTGAGCCGTGAACGTACCATGAAATTACTGCGATTTCCTTACATTATACAGGGCTACAGGATTCAGCTATGCATTTCTCTAAGCTTACACCGTCGACCATAGTGCTTCGATAGCCTTGATAGAGGGTGTCATTGCTCGGACTGGGTGTCGTCACCTGAGACCGACCAATGACAACCTCTGTCTAGGCTGGCTCAGTGCTGTACTCGATGCTCTATGCTTAGAGAATTACATAGTAGGTCGAACCGTGGTGTTGCATACCGTTCTGTTCTGCCCTCTAGACAAGTGTCAATAAATGAAACCGGTAAAAAGTCATAAAATTCTGTTTTAAACTTTACAACCGCGTGGATCTCTAATCTTCGGTTTTACTCAACCGATTGCAATCAAACAATAAAGACTCATTTGACTCAGACTGAATTGTGTAGCAGAGCATATTATAACATTTCAGACTATTTGAATGACAAAAATGCTTGGGATTAAGTAGCTCTAAGTCATACATACATGACGACGTTTTTTTTAAAAAAAGGATTCCTACTGAGTTTTTTTGGCAGTGTTTCTCAGTAGTTGCCATGTCACGCACTGCACGGTAGGGGAACAAATAATGACGATTTCAAACAAATTTAATATTTTTATGGAATAAATGATTTTTTGAATTTGAATTTGAATATAGACTTTCAGAAAACCCGTTCAGTAGTTTTGCGTTCATCGCGAACAAGCTTCCACAATGTACAGTCGACAAAATCGATAACATCCCACCTTTACACATAAGGTGGGAATACCTACAATTTTATAGCATCAATCATAAGGTTTAAAATTGTCCAAAATGGTACTAAATAAAGTGAAAACTTGTCTCCATTACCTGGAAGCCAACCACCGCTTTCTCTGCCTGGTCCCTGACCACAGGGTCCTGCGACTCGTACAGCTGCTTGCATAGTAGCTCTATCTGTATCACCTCCTGGAACCAAAGGAATTATCATTAGCAGGTCACTCCCAAGAAACAGCGACAGATCAAGTGTTATGACCGCCCTAGGCTAATTATGAGACCCCCGCCAGGTGTGTTACGGACAGCCTAAAAGTAGTGAGAAGAGTAGTAGTGTGAAAATATCAACATGGCACAACTAGGCTGCACTGTTTAAATTCCGAATTTCCTATACAAAACGAAGTTAAATTTACGCCCGTTATTGCGAGGCGGATTAAACAAAACTCGCACTAGGCACTCTGTTGCCAGCTCACCCACTCGCTCGACCACCAACCGATTGGAGTAACACGCATTTAATTTTAAAGTTTTGTCTCGGTCTAGTTGAAATATGTAAGGTAGATGCAATGATGGTAGTTAGTGCATACGAAGGCACGACTTCACCGGGCTCCTGATCCTCGCGCCCTAGGCTGCAGCCTAATTAGCCTAAGGGTTAATCAGGCCCTGCCAAGAAAGGGGCAAGGCTTTAAGAGATCAGCATTGACGTCATCATCACAGCCTCAATCGGTATACTGTGACACTAGCTTTGCTAACAAAATGCATCGTCAAAAGCGCATTGTTTTATGTGAATAAAGCTAGGCTAGTCCTTTAGCGATGGATCGGGGCGGATCGTATTGGAACTGGCCGCGCCGCTTCCATACTCGTGCGTCCATGTAGTACGAGGCGCGGCGGATCAGCTGGCTCAATTTTTCGTCAGACGTATTGTGCTACTGAATGGATTTTAATAAAACTTTACAATAATTTAGCTTATACATCAGAATAACACATACGCTACAATTTATAAAGATAACCGACATCCACGCGGGCGTAGCCGCCGGCAAAAGCTAGTTTCATATAGGGAAGCGGATTTCTGCGTTGCGATGCGCCCCGGCCCGATCCGCCTAGTGGACGCGAGCCTTTATACAATGTTTAATGTACAAAGCGATCATGACAACTCAAAGGTAGGATAGATACATACATACGTACCTATTAGTGTTGCAGAACTATCGATAGTAGACCTCGAAAAATAGTCACAGTATCGATAGGCCTATAGACAGTATCGATAGTGTCGATACTATCGACAGTATCGTTATTAATTGAGATCCGATAGTATTGATAGGCACCGATACTATCGAATTATCGATAGTACTACTTTTCGATAGTATTGATGTTTTATAATCAATACTATCGATAGTATCGATACAATTGCTGGTCTCATTCAACAAACAATCGATACTATCTATAGTGTTTAGAACTATCGATAGTATTGCACTATCGATAGTTTGTAAATATTCAATAGTACCACAACGTTAACCATTTACAAAGGATTTAAAAAAAATACTATCGATAGTTTCTAGAACTATCGATAGTATCGATTGTTTGATGAACTTAGACCATCAATAGTATCGATACTATCGATAGTATTGATGCCTATCAATACTGCTGGATATCAAATACTATCGATATTGTGAGTATTACCATTACAATCGATACTATCGATAGTTCGATATATTGTTGCAAGACTAGTACCTATCCTACCTCTGGCTTGCCATGATCGCGGTAATTCCCGGTAACAGTATTGTATATCATGGAACGTTTAAATGTTATTATAAGATGTAAACTTATACCGAGGTAGTAATATGAACTCGCTGCGTCTAGGTATTGAGCTTGTACCTTTATTATTACAGTCTAAGATTATAACTTTAGCTTCGTAATGTCATGACGGCACCGTGACACCACCTAACAGAGCCACTGGTAGTGACAAGGGAATTATTCTATACACATGACACCACCAGTGGTGTCAAGGATATTTTTTGTAGTTGTGAATTAGTACCTAGACATAAAATTAGGTAGGTGAGTCTAAATAGTCAGGCCCAAAACTAGGTTTTTTCTTTGTTTTATAAGGGTTTTTAGAGCTTCTACAGTTATTTTTAGAAAATGAGAGTTAAGTATTCTAAATATAATGAGAGTTAAGTATTCTAAAAACTTTTGAAATTAAGAATATTATGATGTAGAAATTAAGTACTTATAGGCATGTAGAGAGTAAGGCCTGTATTTAAGAATAATTTGCAACTTTGATTCAGCCGAAAAGATAAAAAAAAACTGTCTGAAAATTTGAGGTTATGTTTTCTAAAATATTTTAACACAATTAATCTTAAATAATAATGGAAGTATTTCTTATAAATCTAAACTTAAATTAGTACGATTTTATATGTTTGCAAAATCTGCTTTTTGAAGTTATGAGCTATGGAACTTCTTTGAATGCTTTCCCTATTGCAATCCACTGTTGAATATATGCCTCTCCCGGTGTTGAATGTTAACAAAATCCAAACAAATGCCTGTCTGAAAGAGTAGCAGTGAACTCTTTGCATTAAATGCTTATTTGCCACATTGACCAGGCCATAGGTCCACGTAGTGTAGGTAAGGGTACAAGCGACAGAAGATAAGAAGCTATGAGTAGTAATATTTTTTAAAATAATATGTAGGAGACAACTTTAAATGATCTCTTCTTCAGAAGATTCTTTCTCCTATGGATTCAAAAAGCTACAGAGTACTATATACTAGAGCCTATATGATGATTAATGACCGGTTTACAATATGCTAGTAGCATTTCAGTCCAGCAAGTGAATCCAGTGCTGTAATGCAATGTGAGCATTCCAGTGGGTAATCCCATTTAATCACCGGATTCTTATCAGTTCAAGTGTGTTTAAAACAGTGGAATAATTTGTACACTACAATTCAGTTCAGCAGGACTGAACTGCATTGATTCGCTGAATTACTGTTCTAGAATAATGTGAGCCAAGCATAACAGGGTGTTCACTTTTGGTGCCAACAGGGTTTCTAACAGGAACAGGAACATTTAGTGTGGAAATCTCCAACAAAGTGTCTGTTTGACGGCAATGGGCTTGCCCCCTATTGCGTGGAACTGAAAATCATAGTTGAAGAAATGTGGGATTCCAAGGCATGAATGTGTATGTAAATTTTTATATATAAATCACTTCACAAACATCTTTTTATCTATATTCAACAGATTCAGTAAATAGTGATAATATTCTGTGTGTGTCAGCTGCATCAGGCCCACAACATTGCTAGCTTCAACTTGAATAATAATTGTTTATATTCCTAGGTAAAATTCAATCTAAGAAAGCTGTAGTATTATTTATTTTAATTATTACAATATTGTTCATCATCTAACCTCAGCAGAGTTTATTCTACCTAGATGTTGTATATTTAAATGAAATGCAAAAAAAAACACTCAAGAATTTTTTGTTATATATAAAGACTTGATTTTATGTCCCAAGAGCTCATGATTGCAATGAAAAGTGGCTTGACCGTCTTTTCTCTTATAATAAGAATTTAATCATGTATTAATTTTGCCTCGATTTAATTTTATTTAAGTTATCCGAGGACCCTGAGCTATAGTGTAAACTCTGAACACAATAATTATAGGAAAATGATAGAGGTAAATAAACTTCTGACCGACTGTCTGAAATTGATGAGTGTGTGTATAAATAAAAAAGAAATTCGATTGTCTCTATCAAGGACTGAATACATTATAATATTGCGAAATAACATTTGCTTTGCCTAATTGTTTATACTAGGTCAAATGTAAAATATGCTCTGCTGTAAACCACTTTCTATATGTTTATTATACATTTCAAAAATGGATAGTCACTGTATTCTGAAATCATACATCTCTACTAAGTATATTCTTTATTTGAATTGGAATTAGTTAGTTTTTCGAAGCTAAATTAGATAAAACATAATCAGAACTGGCTTTATTGTGAGTATAATAATTTGATATATTATTTATAACACAAAACAAATCAAATTATAGTTCATCAAGCCAAATAATGAAGAAGAATAGTATTAAACATAGACCGGTAAAGAAATATTGCTGCTACACACCTGGGGGTCACCACACGACCAATTACATAGAACTCTGATTATACCTCAAGGATACCACTGTAAACATAGTTTTATAACCAAAAAGCCGACAAAACCACAGAAAAATACATGTCTATACACTCAGCGGACACTTTTGTAATTGATCATTTATAAAAATAATGTGTATCGAGACAAATTAACACTGAAAATGTTACTTCGCGGTCCAAACACAAATTTAAGTGTTCCAAAATAAAGGTAACGTTCGGTGGCACCTCAAAATTTTGGTCACGATATTTATTCGTAAGCTTATTAAGCTCAGTCAAATTGTATATTACTGCTAAATTCATATAAAATCATTTATAAATCATAATATTTTGGTTCTCACCTGTTCTTCAGCCATCTTTGTTATTTTCTTGCATTTGAAATGACGTTTCGGTTCATCAGAATTTTCATTTTGAAGTTTACAGATCTGTGTCACAAATTATAGCCGATTAATATTACGATTTTAATATAATTAAGACAAGTCACTACGTATTTTCGATAATTTTCAGCTTTGGCTTCATTATTTATTGGTAACATGGTCATCATATAAATAAATTTTGACGAATTTGATACAATAAAATTTAAAACTGCAACGAAACGTAGAAGAGATATTTCGTTCAGAAATTAAAAAGCAACTTTTGCAAGTTTGGAAATAAAGGATTCTGGATTTATAGTTTTATAAAACAAAGGACAACATCACGCTACAGCTCCTAGCACCCGAAGAAATAAAAATAAAAATTGAAAGCGCAAGCGGGTGGGTGAACGGCGAGTCACCTTTCCTTTTTTTTTACCTCAGAAATTCCCACAGATACCATCCTGCCCGCCCCATTTACTCCACTGTGGTAAATCATGTCCATGGAAGTAATAAGTACTACGAAGTACTTATTACTTCCATGATCATGTCAGACTCGAACCAATTAATACCACTTGTCAACTCGGGTTTCTCCAGACGCCAGAGTGAAAGTGCCCATAAAGCATTTCCCTGACATCCCGACATAGCCAACTATCTCACGAAACATGGAATCACGGTGTGCCCATTTTGCTCCAGAGACGGAGGGCGCGCATCACGTCAAGCACAGCGTGGTGGTGAAATAGAACCGAGTTTAGCGAGTAAAATAGTGGAGCATAATACTGGTAGAAGGTGACCCACTGAATTATTAGATGGGGCCTCTACTATAGTCCAGGGAGCATTCTATTAAAGGGCTCAACATATAAGGAGAAAGGTGTCGAGCTGAATCTGCTGAATATTTTTTTTTTTTAAATAATTTGGCAACCTCTTTGCCGTGACGGTAGTGAACGTGACTGCTACACAAGGGTGGCGGGTTCGTTTCCCGTTCAGTGCAAATCTTTGTAAGCATAACGGCCTTGGAGAGCAAGTTAAGCCGTCGGTCCCGGTTGTCATGCGAACATCTATGGCAGTCGTTACGGGTAGTTGGAGCCCTCAAAGCTCCAACAACTGGTTTAACTGCAATTACTTCGATATCGCCAATGGATTGTGGAGGTCAGATGGCAGTCGCTTCACGGAAAATATCGAAGATCAGTTAAACCTGCTGTTAGACTGGTAAAAGCGGGCCCCTGACTTCGAGGTGCGACTGGGATTAACAAAAGGATGAAAAAGAATTTGAAAGCGACTTAAGTGACATTAAGGAGATATCTGAATCTACAACTTGCGAGTTGCAGTAATTTTGTCGTCAGGAGGCGAAGTAGATAGTTAACTAGGCAGATCTGCCCCTCTAGACAAGTGGTAATTCGCTACCTGACGTTTGGTGGAATAGAATGACGAATGTATGGGATTTGACGTAAATGACAGTCGTTAACGCATGTAAAATACGTCAAATCTTACATTCGTCATTCTATTCCATCAAACGCCGGTTAGCGAATTTGCCACTTGTCTAGAGGGGCAGGATCACCCGCTCGGTAAGTAGGTAGTAGGTAGGTACCTACCACAGAAATATATTAGGATAGAACGGCTATACGCTGGGTCTTTCGTCGATTCACACCACAAGCTGTTCGCACCAGGGTGTGAATCGCACAACGCCGCTTTTTGAAGTGGTCGATTCGAACCAGTGGTGTGAATTGCACCACGCCATTTTTTGAAGTGGTCGTTTCGCACCACGGTAAGAAAATCCAATGCGATCTTTGGACTTATTATACAAAAGAGAACCATTATCATTCATTTAATAAAGTAGAAAGATGTTTTATGGTACTGACGACGACGGGTAGAACACAGCTATTGAAACAAACTTTGTCATTTTAGATATTAAATATATTTTATGCAAGGCTAATAGTTATAACTATTATTGTATTTAAAACATGTCCATTCAAAGGTTGCCTGGAAGAGATCGCTCTAAGGGATAAGGCCACCATTTGTACATATCTTATTATTCTGTCTATACTCGTACATGTACTGTATTATTAGTGTGCAATAAAGTTTTATCTTATCTTATCTTAATATACCATACATAAAAAAATTACATTTTAACAAAGCAAAATGTAAACATTACGTAAGTAGTTTACCCAAATACATAAATTTCAAATAGAGAGTATATTACATATTTATGTAAACAGTATAAATAAAAAAATATATAAAAGAAAAAATTAACAAAATCACAGATTGTTTAGGTATGATGTTGTAAAATTAGCACCTGCATTATAATAGGTACTAAGCAGTTTCAACCCTTTCACTAATAACTAACTATATAAATCACAAATTGTGTGTTATTAGATGCTTATCTTTATTTATCGATGTAAAAAGCGAAAATTAACAACTTAACAATAAAAATAAACAAGATCACAGATTGAGGGCAGAGATGCCTCATTTTTTATAACTATAAAACACAGATTGCTTAGGTATGATGTTGTAAAATTAACACCTGCATATTATACTAAGCAGTCTCAACGCTTTCACTAATAACTAATTACATAAATCACAAATGGTGTGTTATTAGATGCTTATCTTTAGTTATTGAGGAAGAAATTACCCGTTCCTTATAACTAAAAATCACGTATTAATCAAATCAAAATTTTCCTGCAAATATAGATTTCTATTCTATTCTATTCTATATCTGCTAATATACGAGGCATTCATCACAAGCTCATAATTATCATTATTATTTTCTATCTTAATTTTTCCAAACAATGACCGATACTTATTTGTTTGTCTAATAATTTCAGCAATAAAAGACCTGTTTCCAGCAGTGAAAGTGGTAGGCTGTTATTTTCACTTCAGTCGTAGCCTGTGGCGTAAAGCCAAACAACTTGGAGTTACGAAATCGAAACTAGGCAGGATCCATGTAAAGTTATGCACAGTGTTATCACATTTGCCACTGGAATTATTGGATGACGGCTGGCTCTATATGATGGGAGAAAGCCCGAATACCCCCGCAGTGATAAATTTTAATGACTATTTTGTCCAAACATGGTTACAACACCCTGTATTCTCAAACATATGGAATATTTATAATGAATGCCATAAAACCAACAATATGGTCGAATCTTGGAATGGAAGAATTAAAAAAAAAATACCATTGAAACCAAATATTACCCAACTACTGTGTGAATTACAAAAAGACGCCAATTTTTATTACAATAAAATTAATCAACTTGGCAATATTGAAGTTTCAAAGAGGTCTCAAGAGAGCATTCAACTTAATTTAAGAATTAATAGCACAATCAAAGAATTATTAGACAAACAAATAAGTATCGGTCATTGTTTGGAAAAATTAAGATAGAAAATAATAATGATAATTATGAGCTTGTGATGAATGCCTCGTATATTAGCAGATATAGAATAGAATAGAATAGAATAGAATAGAATAGAATAGAATAGAATAGAAATCTTTATTTGCAGGAAACTTTTTTGATTAGATTAATACGTGATTTTTAGTTATAAGGAACGGGTAATTTCTTCCCTCAATATGTGATTTTGTTTATTTTTATTATTAAGTTTTTAATTTTCACTCTTTTCCTCTCTTGGCCCTCTTTCTTGAGACTTTACCTTCAGCTTACCATCAGGCGAGGTAAAGTCAAATTGACGTGTCCTATTTATAAAAAAAAAAAGATAACTAAAGATAAGCATCTAATAACACACCATTTGTGATTTATGTAATTAGTTATTAGTGAAAGCGTTGAGACTGCTTAGTATAATATGCAGGTGTTAATTTTACAACATCATACCTAAGCAATCTGTGTTATAAAGTTATAAAAAATGGGGCATCTCTGCCCTCAATCTGTGATCTTGTTTATTTTTATTGTTAAGTTGTTAATTTTCGCTTTTTACATCGATAACTAAAGATAAGCATCTAATAACATACAATTTGTGATTTATGTAGTTAGTTATTAGTGAAAGGGTTGAAACTGCTTAGTATAATATGCAGGTGTTAATTTTACAACATCATACCTAAGCAATCTGTGTTTTATAGTTATAAAAAATGGGGCATCTCTGCCCTCAATCTGTGATCTTGTTTATTTTTATTGTTAAGTTGTTAATTTTCGCTTTTTACATCGATAACTAAAGATAAGCATCTAATAACATACAATTTGTGATTTATATAGTTAGTTATTAGTGAAAGGGTTGAAACTGCTTAGTATTATAATGCAGGTGCTAATTTTACAACATCATACCTAAGCAATCTGTGATTTTGTAAATTTTTTCTTTTATATTTTTTTTTTATTTATACTTTTTACATAAATATGTAATATACTCTCTATTTGAAATTTATGTAATTGGGTAAACTACTTACGTAATGTTTACATTTTGTTTTGTTAAAATGTTTTTTTTTATGTATGGTATATTAAGATAAGATAAGATAAAACTTTATTGCACACTAATAATACAGTACATGTACGAGTATAGACAGAATAAAAAGATATGTACAAATGGTGGCCTTATCCCTAAGAGCGATCTCTTCCAGGCAACCTTTGGATGGACATGTTTTAAATACAATAATAGTTATAACTATTAGCCTTGCATAAAATATATTTTATATTTAAAATGACAAAGTTTGTTTCAATAGCTGTGTTCTACCCGTCGTCGTCAGTACCATAAAACGTCTTTCTACTTTATTAAATGAATGATAATGGTTCTCTTTAGTATAATAAGTCCAAAAATCGCATTGCATTTTCTTACCGTGGTGCGAAACGACCACTTCAAAAAATGGCGTGGTTCGATTCACACCACTGGTTCGAATCGACCACTTCAAAAAGCGGCGTTGTGCGATTCACACCCTGGTGCGAACAGCTTGTGGTGTGAATCGACGAAGGACCCTATACGCTATCTTGCATGTCGCGGGTGACGACTTTTTCACTGTAAATAAATATTCACGAGAAATAAGAAATACCTTTATTTTTCAAATTTAGCTCGCCCTTTTTATTCTACAGTTGGAAATAGCACAATATGGCCAGTTCATGTTGTTTTTTCGATGTTATTACAAGCTAGTCATAACAGAACCGAGTATAGTAGATTGTTCAACAAGGGACTAAAACAAGTCATAATGACACGAGATGTTTTAGCCACCCGAGCGAAGCGAGAGTGGCTTATAGTTCGAGTGTCATTATGATTGTTTAGTCCCACGTTAAACACTCTACTTTTCACTTTGAATGCGAGGAAAAAAACGACGTTCTATACAAAATTATCATAATTATAATAACAAAGTTTCCAAGTTGCACAATTAATTAGTGTAGGTAATTGGTGATTACAATGCAAGCACAATACGAATAATCTATTCAAAATTCAAATTCCAAAGAAATTTGTCCCGCGGTTTTTTAAACTTGAAAAATAATTTAAAACTAATTGGAAATGCATAATAAAATGAATAAATCCTTAATACTTACATTATAATTAATACGGGTTCGATTCCCGCTCTGTGTAAATATGTATGCAGGAATATGTCAATTCACATTGGTCTGGGAGTTGCCGTGCCTCGGAGAGCACGTTAAGCCGTCGGTCCCGGTTGTCATACGAACATCTATGGCAGTCGTTACGGGTAGTTGGAGTCCGAAAGTCCAACAACTATGGTCTAACTGCAAGAAACGTCGGTAGCTTAGTGCATAAGGGATCGGCCTTACGATCGAGAGGTCCCGGGTTCGAATCCTACTGGCTATTACACTACCGACGTGAACCCACTCCTAGCACAAGCAATTTAGCTTATAAGGGGTTGGAGGGTAGGTATTAGTAATTTCGATAATTTATTCTTTAAAAAAAAAACTATTAAACTAACTATTAATGCTTCGAAATCGCCATTGGGTTGTGGAATCAGATTGCAGTTGCTTCACGGAAACTGTCGAAGTCCAGCCGCATCATAGTTCTTTTTCCAAGTCGGTACCTATTTTCATTGAAGGTTGAAATGTCGTTCACTCGATGCACCATGCATGTCCACATCTTTCTGTCCTCGGCGGCTTTCATGGCCTCGGTTATTGGCAGGCTGGTAAGCGTCTTTACTACTAACTACTTTACTTTAACTACTAAGCGACCTGACCAACTACCATCAGCTTCAGGCTGTCAGGGTTTCTACAGGGATGTGACCGAAATATTTGAGTATCCGCTAGAAGCATGATGGCGGACAGTCTTGTGGTGACGACGAGCTTCTCAAGGATGAATACGGTGGTCGGGCGTGCAGTTCATGGAATCCGCAACGTACCCCTCCAGCACCACAATACATTTTCGAGAACTTAATGTATGTAAGGAAAAATATCTCGAAATTTTTAAGAGTTTGTGACAGGCATAATATTAATACCAGACATAATAAAAATCTTATAGTTTGTGATAGTAGACTCCATAAAATTAGTGATGCTTACCGGGGAAACTGTATACGCTTTCTTAACAAACTCCATAATAAAATTAGGGTTTTACCTGTGGATAAATTTACAAACGTAATTAAGTCTGAACTGTGCTAAAAAAGACTATTACAAAATCCAAGAATATTTAGATGATAAACAAGCTTGGAATTGAGCTGTTCGCTCAACTATGCTACTCAAGGAAACTATTGTATTTAGACTAAGTTGACTAAACAAATGTTTGTAAATAGACCAAAAGATAAAATGCCTGCTGAGTTTCTTGCCAGAGTCTTCTCAGGTTGAGGCCTCGTTTCGAACCAGTCGGTGGTCCATTCGCTAAACTAGTCTGGAATTTTATGTTTTTAAATTTGACGTTTTGTAAGTTCCGCTTAAATGGTCTATACAGAATAAATGATTATGACTTTTTTGACTATTGACCACATATCAAAAGCGTCGATCTTTCCCCGTTATCTCAGTCTTATCGTCCAGGATTCGGATTTGCATCATAGTCAGCACAGTAGGAAATACTAGAAAGCCAACTCCAATAGGCATTTTGACTGTGTTTTAAATATGGAACAATTTGTTGTCATCCTAATAAAATGTAAAGTAAAAAGCATATTTTATTGATGTTCTGAAAAAATAAGGTCATTTTCTGTATTAAAAACATAAATGAAATTTAATTTTTTTGTGGTTTAATCACCTGTTTGAAAACGCTCTGCGATTGGTTGCAACTCTCATGACGTCACACAAAAGTAAACATTAATTTGAGTGAATGCTTTCTGTTTTTCTTTATATTGATCGTACGATCTACGTGTTATTTACGTTATTTCCCAGCCGTCCTATTACAGTTTTGTTTATTTAAAGTTCTGTGCATAAAATGAAGAGAAATTTTGTGCGAGCTGACATCAGTAACTTACCCAAAGTGGATGCGACTATGGTTGGACAATTTTTTAGAAATAATCCAGATTTTTATGCAGCGTCTTTTTTTAATTCAAACTTTAACATTGATTTTCTCCATATATACGACAGATCTTCAGGAAATATTAA
This sequence comes from Eilema caniola, assembly GCA_949126895.1. Classification (NCBI taxonomy): domain Eukaryota; kingdom Metazoa; phylum Arthropoda; class Insecta; order Lepidoptera; family Erebidae; genus Eilema; species Eilema caniola. Next base: position 17,695,714 of record OX421485.1, on the reverse strand, counting down.
AATGGTTTGCATTTTATGCAATAACAAATAATATAAAACTATTTTCCAGATGTGTCAAATAGCCTATTGAGCCGGGGAAAGACTTCGAGAATGATAAATGAACGTGACAAAACCTATTGCGGCCAGGTGCACTCACTGTTCGGTCAACGGTCAATGGGTTAAGCTACTGTGATCCGCCCTCCGTGGCAAGTATTACTAGTGCCTGGACATCATGTGTCAACGATCTTAAAAATAAATCATCCATACTAATATTATAAATGCGAAAGTAAACTCTGTCTGTCTGTATGTTACGCTTTCACGCCTAAACCACTGAACCGATTTTGATAAAATTTGGTATAGGTGTAGATTAGACCTTGAGAAAGGACATAGGCTATATTTGGTCGCGATAACCGACATCCACGCGGGCGGAGCCGCGGGCAACAGCTAGTAGAAAATAAAAATAAAATATTGAATTTAGAAGTTAGGAAAAAAAACTGAACGTGTGGGACAGTTCCTGACAGTTGAGGGGAGTTTCTGAAGAAGCCAGCGAGGCTCCGGAAGCTCAATAAGATTCGAAGAGAAGTATTCTAGCTTCCGCGGTCCTCTAAAACGAGTATTGTATAAAATTATAAAAAACCTCGCGTAAAATCCCCTTTTAAAAGCTCGTATAGGAATGATATGTTTTATTCCCAATAAATATCAATATTACAGCAATATAGTGGTTTCACTAAAAGTAATATTGTGAAATTGTGGAGATCAAGCCCCCGACTCCACACTACCTAGTCGCGGTTGCCATTTGGATGGGTGACGGCCACCATAAGTCTTCCTGTGGGTGTCATAGACGGGATAGGGGATAGGGCTGTTTTCCATCCTACAGTAAACGTAGAGCCCATGACTAAGTGCCCGCTAGCGGCAACAGGCTCGCCCCCTATTACGTGGGGCTAAAAATCATAGCGGAATGTGGGTGTTACATATAATACACCTCTACATACCCCTGTATGTACGTTTTCTTTTAATATACAGGTCGGAAGATTTTAACCTTACCTGGAGGGGAAGTACTTTAAATATTGGAGATAGCGAATTTCACTCAAATGAAACATTCTTTAAATTTTATAAAGAAATAAAAAGGCATTCAATTTTTTTCGAAAATTCGCACGCCACACCCGGTAATCGAACCGACTAAAATCTGAAAAAATAACAATTTGTATTTTTATGTCATCCATTGATGGTAAATCATAAGGATCAAATCTCGCTAACAAACATGGTAAGAAAATAAATGGAAGAAAATCCTTGAAATCTAAACACACAAATTGACTTCACCTCGCCTGATGGTAAGCTGAAGGCAATGTCTCAAAGAAAGAGGGTCACCATTATATACACGTGCCATGTTAAAAACGGTGGCACTCAGCTTGAAGGCCTCATTAGATGCTTTTTCACGCCCCGCTTAAAGGACCCGGGACTGTAGGAAGAAGGAAACACGTGAGCTGGCAAGGAGTTCCAGGTCTTAATGGTGCGACAAAGGAAAGAGTCACCGAACCGCTTGGGTCTTAAAGGAATATTCTGCACCGTATGCAGTGACATCTAAACCCTGCACGTGTTGTCCTGCATAGGAAAGGACAGGGTGGGACTAATTGGAAGAGCTCGTCAGAACATTCATGTTTGTGAAATCAATTTCCTTTCATTGTCAATAGAATCCATTAATAAATAGTTTTATTTCTATAATGCAAGAAAGACGATGAACATTACACAAAAGCTAGAGGGTGCTTTTTACAACATTTAGGAGGCAGACTAGCACACGGCTCCCTGAAGGTACGTGGTTACCATGGCCTATGGACGTGTGCAACACCAAGGGAGTCACACTTGTGCTGCCGACCCTATAACAACCTGGTAGCGAGCCTGAGAGTGACGGGTGGAGCCGCTCGTCACCCTAGCAGAAGCAGGCCACGGCGGCGGCGCACATCGTAGGACAAACCGGGGGGGAAATCGGGGACACCCCCTCCCGAGGAGGGCCAGACCGAGAGGAATGGCCGTGGGTCAGCCGGGGTGCGAGGGATATGTCGCGAGACAACCTCACCTTCGGCCTAGCACATCGACCCACAGACGGCGTGCGGTTTAGTCGGTTCGAGTCCAACATAACCTCCCCCTCCGACTCCGGAGGGGGGAGTGTATGGGATTTCCCGCACGTAAAAAAAAAATGGGGTATTCTATTAACGGGCACAACATTTAAGGAGAAAGGGGTTGAGCTGAATCGGCTGAATATTTTTTTACTGACGACTAATACGATACGATAGTGTAAGACCGCCGAACGATTCTGGACAGTCCTAGGTCGGTTAGTACTAAGCCGTCAGGGCGAACAAGCACACACCGGCAGGCGATCGTACGGCTGGAAACTTTTTTTTTTTTTTTTTTTTTTACGTGCGGGAAATCCCCACGGATACGCGCCCTCCGGAGCCGGAGGGGTGGGTTATGTCGGACTCGAACCGACTAAACCGCACGCCGTCTGTGGGTCGTGGTGCTAGGCCGAAGGTGAGGTTGTCTTGCGACATATCCCTCGCACCCCGGCTGACCCAGGGCCATCCCTTTCGGTCTGGCCCTCCTCGGGAGGTGGGGACCACGCCGTCCCCGACTCAACCCCGGTGTGGGGAGGCGCGCATCGCCCTACGATGCGCGCCGCCGCCGTGGCCTGCTTCTGCTAGGGTGACGGGTGGCTCCACCCGTCACCCTCAGGCCCGCGCTCATGGGGGGCGGAGGTCTGTAAGCGCCCTCCGACGCCCGAGCCGCCTTCGGGCGCGAGCAGCGATGTCAGCGAGTCTTTCTCGCTCACCGCGCCGCGCCCGCTCTGCTGTCTCCTTCGCGAGCATGACCTGCTCGCAGAAAGAGGCGCTGGCCGCCCACGCATCCGCGCAGCGGACCATCGCCGCGAGCAGGGTGGAGAGCGTGAGCACTCTCACCCCCAGGGCCTGCACAAGCTCCCGCCTCGGCGTCTCAAACGCCGGACACTCGGTGAGCGTGTGCAGCCCCGAGTCCACGCTCGCGTCGCAGTGATGGCACTCGGGCGTTGGCTCAATACCCATCAGATGCAGATACCGCCCGAAGTAACCGTGCCCGGCTATCATCTGCGTCTGACGTGTACGGCTGGAAACTGTCGACTCACAACTGCTAGTGTGCTGGTCGCAAAACTGAAAACAGGGAATTGCCGGCAGGTCAAAATCGCTTTAGTGTGTAAGAAAGAGGTATCGGCTTAGGAGTACAGGCCGTTGGATAGGATCAGAAACTACAGGCGGAAAGCAGGCGGACTGCACGCGGACTGTTAGTGAGTGATCGCCTTTAGGGTGGTCACACACCGGTAACATCAACAAAGCGGCATTTAATGTGCAAATAATAACAAATAGTCAGTGTCAAGAAGCATTTGCAGCTTCTTCTCCATTCTAGCCTAGATCCCAGTCGCATTTGAAGCTTTACCTCGGAGTCTAGAGTCCACTTTATTCAGTCTAACTGCAGGTTTCGCTGAACTTCCATATTTTCCATGAAGCGACTGCCAACTGACCTTTGCTGTTAGACCAGTTGTTGGACTTATTCAGATTCAGATTACATTGTCCATTGTGTTAGTAAAGATTTAGATTTCTAATAACTATATGTATATCTATTTTTAGTTTAGGTATAATTTTCTTAATGAAACATTTTCCTGCAAGGACTCCGGGCAGAGCTGTAATCCTAACCCTTCTCACAAGAAATTCAGCGATTGGAGCATCGATACTCTCCGCCACATTTTTTTTTAATGCTGTTGTCACTATCCCGTATCCTGCGTAGCAGCGATACAGTTTTTTTTTGCGAATGATGGCGTGGAAACCGTCTGTCTATTCTGCTCGAACATCTCGGACGCGCTACAGAGACGTGATAGTCCCAACATCACCCTAAACACATTGTAGTACTGGACGCGCAGCTCGTCATAGTGGAGTTTAGCTGACGCATAGAGTCACTGTGTAAAAACCCTAGCAATATGCTTTAAATAAGTAGTGTTATTTTTTTCTTTTTTACTACAGCGATAGAATCTACGGGCCAGCATGGTACCCCGGACCGCTAGCGCCCTGCGCTCCCTTTCTATATCTAAATTGTCTTTAGGTCCTCGGTAAGAATATATCCTAGAAATTTGACTATCGTCACTCGTTTCATGTGCAAGGCGTTTTGTAAGGATTGCTGCATTGGTGTGTGACCTCCCTTATTTGACGTCTCATAGAAAGCAGTATCGGTTGAAATACGGTTGAAATACTCCACAATGGCACTGGCAGGAAACAGCAAAGAATACAAAAAATTCAATAAATAAAAAGAAAAACGTGAACAAAAGCGATTTTGTCAAATTTTTACCTGTTGTGACAGAGCTGATGTTTTTAGAAAAATGTAAAATTATTTTCGCTAATTACCATTGGACACTAAATCAAAATCATTTATTATTTTCACCACCATGATAAGAACCACCATTTCGAGGATCAAGAGGGTGTGGGCTATAACGTTCTCACCGCGGCTCCTACGGGGAGACCTCCGCTACCCACCAGGCAAGTTTCAAATATGTAAGTACTTATTACTTGCGACTCTTCAATCAATTTGGCTATTACAGTCCACTGCTGGACATAGGTCTCTCCCAATGTGCGCCTTGCACCCGGTCTTCCGCATCCAGAAATACAGTTGAAACGGAATACTTACTGATTCCGTATCCACGTTCCAGATGAATTTCTCTGAAGTTTCTGTGAGCCTGGTACTTCAAGCAATAAGTATCAGGCTCACAGAAATACTGACCTAGTAGCTGCGAGTTTCTGTGAGCCTAGTACCTCATTCAAAAAGTCTCAGCTGTCAGAAAATACTTGTGATTTTCCGTGACTGCGACCCACAGGAACCTGTTCCTGGAATAAAATAGTAGTATATGTGTTATTCCAGAGTATAATCTAGCTTTGTGCCAAATTTCATCCATATTTTGCGTGAAAGAGTAAACAAAAATCCATCCATTTGAATAAACTTTTTAGGTAGTAGAATTTAAATGTGCACTAACTTCTGCTAGCGACTTCCTCTGGGTTTTTGTAGAACTGAGAAATACATTTCTGTGTTCACGTTCCCGCTTAGAATTAGCAATTTAATTGGGTAACAGAGTATACATAATGAGAGTGTATGCACGATACCGACAACAAAAACGCAAATTTTTTTGTCTGTCTGTTTGTGGTCAGTAATATACGAAACGTTTGATTCCTCATCATCCTTATTATCACCCCTATATAGGAAAAACAGAAGTACACTATCAAATTTATGCACGCCATGTCTAAGGTAAAATGAAATGTATAATTGATAATCCACTTTTAATCTTGTAACATAAATCGATGACTTATTGTAAAATTAATTGTACCAAAGTTATAACTCAAACAGTTTTCCAAGAAAGTAACGTTCGCAGAAAAACGGCGGAAAAAGCCTGCGAGGATAAAACTAGAATCTAACATTGCTTATATTATTATCATCATTTTATAAAGATTACTCATCGGCTTTTCTCGCTATTTTTCAGTGACGTCCACTGCACCAACCACTTCATTGATTAGAACAAAATCAAATGATAGTATATACGAAGGCCGCAAAAATAGAGCGAAATATGGAGTTGCCGACAGCCATGAAGAAAAGGATATTTTTGACGATTACATGCCCCAAGAGTTGAAAACAGGCACGAAGCATGGCGCCCCAAAATTGTATAAAACAACCTCAGCATGTCGATGCGACGAATGTAACAAAGTAATAGCAGAAATTTTTGGTGAAGAACCACCGCCAAGCCAAGATGACAACATAAAGAGAAAAGTACTAAATAACATTGCCCAGGTTAATATGACAGATAATAGTGGATCTGACAACATCGTAAGTGACAACAGAATACAGGCTGGACTATTCAATAACTTCAACAAAGGTGACAATGATTCCTTACCAGAAAAGAAAATACCAAAGGATGATGTTGATTCAATAACTATGACTAAAGACAGCTACCGATCTGTCTTGTGCCATGAAGTGGTTTTAATGAACAATAGACGTGGTAATAAACCCAAACCAAATGATATGGACACCCACCAGATGTACACCAATCTCTACGACGTTGACCCAGAAGATTATCAATTAGGATGCAGTCATGACGATAACTACATACTCTCTGATAAAAAGTTGAAAGAACAAAATAAGGATGCTTACTGGAATGAAGTATATGAAACTGCTGTTGGAGAAAATTCCGTGTATTGTGAACCAACTTTGAGTATAGATACAGACACCCTCAACACATATAAAGCGCTCAAAAGTAATATTACTCATACTGAAGTTAGAGATACATCAATGGGGGTGCGACAAATGAAACATTCTCCACGAGAATTAGAAAAGATTTTGCATGAAAGGTCGCTTCACGCCAAAAAAACTGATGCAATAGGTATGATAATAAACGCTAAAAAGCTAGACAACCAACAACTGGGTAAGGCTAATACTGGAGATCTAAATGAAGACCAACTGACTCAAAAAATAGAGCACATAGAAGAGACTCCTTTAGTCGAAGCTGAGAAGTCTAAGGTAGAACGCACTCATGATACACCAAAAGTGTTGGGATACGCGAAAAAAGCAACTGAGATAAACAGCTTAGATGAGGTGGCAAAGCGGTGTCTTACGTCACACCATAATCAAATTGATGAGATATTGTTAAAGGAAATGGAGAAACTTGGTATTCCTTTGACCGTGCAAAAATCCGCATATGGACTAAAAATGGGTGACATACAAGCTGACGCTTTCAATAAACTAAGCAAGACTACTCCTGACATGGCAACTGAATTGGACAATCGTGAGGAGGATGATACACGCCCCAGCTTTGCGGAGACTGTAAAGAAATCAAATAACCTCCAAGAGCTTAAAGATCTAGAGACAAAGCCCTTAAAATTGGATAACCAATATTATTTTGATTTAAATAGAACAAGAATGGTTGATGATTATAGAAATAAAACTCAAGCAAATTCAGAGCCTACAACTGGAACTAACGTGGGTAATGTAGGCAATGAAAATCAATTTAAGTGGTTATACTGGCGTGCTGAAAATGATGGCCAACCCGGTTCCAAGCGCAGTGGAACATCCGAGCAGGAAAATACTAATTTCACCGACAGTATTTGGCAGAAAAATCAATTGGACCCTAACCATGTATTGACATGCAACGAGACCTGTTCTATATCTCCAAAGCCGCTAACAACCACCAACTATATGAATCGCATAGATGGTTCAGAGGTCATGTTTCACCAACAAAATGTTCATGGCAATGAACATATGCAAAAAGATCCTCTTTTAGAAGGTGGTGGTAATGCTTATACAATAAGTAGTGAAAGAAATCCAAGTAGAAATCTTCAACACGCTACACCACTCAATTATATGAATGCCTCCAAGGCAGAAGATTTCAAGGATTTTATAAATTCTACTAACTCTACGATGATGCCCACCGGGAAACAGGAACCAGTCACACATGCTAAAGATTATCTAAACTTAGTTGGTGCGAGTCATTCAGAAATGACTAAAAAAGACAATACTAGAGAAGTCTCAGAAGACTCCGAAGTTACTTTAGAGCTTTCTAATGATATTAAAAATGAGTCTAATATTATTGAAGCAACAAACGAGCAATTACAGGCTACAAGTGAGCAGCTACAAGCGGCAAGTATACAGTTACAGGCTACATGCGTACACTTACAAACAACAACTGAGAAACTGCAGGAGACAACTGAACAATTACAAGCTACTAGTGATAATTTATTAGATTCAAGTGACAAATTACACGCTGCAAGCGGTAATTTATATACAACATCAGAAAAGTTACAGAATACTAGTGAAAAGTTACGCGACACTAGTGAGCAGTTAGGGTTTGATATGCAAGTGCTATTAAATAAGATTTCAAGTTATCCAACGCAAGCTCCAAAGGAAAAAATGTGGGACACAAATGAAGAACCAGAACATGCGGATGAGATGTATCTTGGATATGCAGAAAAGGCTCCAAATAAAGATAATACGACTGCTAAGAATGATACCTCTATTAATTCAGCTACTCCAATTATAAATACTTCAATAACTGCATCCATGAATCCTAACTATAAACCTGAAATTAAACCGTGTGTTACCCCAGCTACTGCTTCAATTATAACCGAAACAATGAATAGTTTGTATAGAATGAAAGGTTATCCAACTGAAACGAAACAATCAGAAACAAAAGATGATCAAGATAATGAGACGGTGAAAACAGATGACGAAAAGAAATTCATTCAAGAAATACCCACCAAAGCTATCGATCCTAAGATAGAAGGTTGGACCCATCAAGCAACTGCTATAAATCCTGAGCCAATAACTAGAGAGTTACCTCAAATTCAACCCTTGCCACAGTTAAAGGATACAGTTAAGCTTTCAGAGCTGATGAGGCTAGTCAGGGAAAGAAACCGCCTGGTGGACTGTCACGATGGCACAGTTCTTAAAAAACCCATAAGAAAAGACATTATACCCATGGCCAGGCCTATGACTCAACCACCTGATTTCAAAGTACCTGGTTATCCCGAAATAAAGCCTATACCAAGGATATGTGTGCCTAAAAGAAGACCTACTACAAAGTCCGTGAAATGCAGTTCTTGTGACACAAAGACACTCGGTATCGATCAGCAAGGACCTTTTATTGCCAAGAATGATGCAGAAGGCCCAGTGGTCCTCAAAACCAATCAACCAATAGACTTTACCTTGATAGAAGAAGACTATGCAACAGATTTTACGGATGAATTCATTCTGCAATTGCGTTCTTTGGGAAACGAATTGGAATCGTCATTTCAGCGAGGCAAGACGGAGATTCTGGAAGCCGCAGTGATAGCAAAAACAAATCATCTGGCAAAGATTTTCAGATCCAATGATTACGAGCCTTGGTCGCCAATACCTTCGTGGCCGTATCCTAAGAAAGAGGTACGACAGAAGGTGCAGTGCCCTAAGGATGGCTGCAAGATTCCCCCACCGCTGTGCATAGAAGATAGACCATGTGGCTTGAAGCCTTGTAAATCTTTTCCCACTTTCCCGAAAAGAACATTCTCCCTGCTGGATTGTTATCCAGTATCTCTAGGTGATCATAAAGTAGTAGATGTTGGACAATTTTAATTAAATAATAAATGGTAATCAGCGAAAATAAAGATAAGATCCATGGTATCACATAATGTCTTTTTTTTTCTGAACACGTTTAAAATCTGAAATAGAAAGCAGCAGGTTAAATCTATTGAATTTTAAGAAGCGCGCAATTTACCAATCTCTTGGACCTTCAACAATCGTTCTTTAATCACTGTGGTACAACGAGGAATGACAATTCCTTATCGTGCCACTGGTGGAACAAGTTGGTGGCACGACGAGAATAAAGGGCTTTGTACTTAGTCATACTTTGAACCGCAATCCACAACGTTCGTCTCTTTTCAAATTAACAATTACCAAAGTTGCTATTGAATTAAAAAAATACCTTTCATTTGAGACATCCATCAATAAAATCCGTGCGGTGGTTCAGGAGATATGAGGTAACAAAGATATTACAAACATACAAGATACGCGCGAAAAACATAAGCCTTTTTGACAGTCGGGTAAAAATCCTTAAACTATATTGCTTTTTTAACCCGTCGTGAAATAGATCGAAGGCTTAAATGCTCACTGATTTTTATCATTCTTTTTAAATTCTAAAACTGGTTTTTGAACAGACGCCCTTCGATTATTTTATGTATTTTTTACTAAAAATAAGAATAGGTATTGTTTCTATATTTCCTAATTTGACAACTAAGTAGTGCCTATGAAGCATCATAATGAATTATCATACTAACACGAAATACTTTTTCATAACAATTTTTTTTAAACTACTGAATACAGAAATAAACTGTGCACTAAATAATAAAATAAGGTGTTTACTTTCCGCCTCTTTGATTTTGCCTCTGTAGCGTGGCGGAAGCGAACGCCACTGCTACGCAGCAGGCGCGGGTTCGATTCCCGCTCAGTGGAAATAAATGTATGCATGAATATGGGTATTTGCATTGGTCTGGGTATTTCCATGTCTCGGAGAGCCGTCGGTCCCGGTTTTAGTTCGTTACAGTAATACAGGGTGCCTCAGTAAGAGTTTTTCATTTTAAAATAAAAACAAGTATTTTATGACAGTTGTGATATTTTTATTATATTGTAAATAAGACATGTTCCGATTAAGTATGGAATAAAAATATATCCGGCAAGTGACCCCCACGGATCCGATGTCAGGCCATTACTCTTTTCATGAAATTTTCCATGACTTTTGCGCAGAGGTGTGTATCTTACCGATGACGCGTTGGATTTCAGATTAGAGCTCAGAAATTGTTTCAGATTAATTCGGATAAACCTTTCACAAAACCCCAAAGAATAAAATCGCACGGCGTTAAATCGCACGATCTTATTGGCCAATTGACATCAGAATTTCGTGAGATAATGTGTTCTGGAAATCGTTGCTGCAATAAGTCAATTGTTTCATGCGCGGAGTGGCCGGTTGCGCCGTCCTGCTGAAACCACATGTTGTCCAGATTCATACTGTCCAGTTGAGGCCACAAGAAGTCCGTTATCATATTCTTGTAACGAATGCCGTTCAGTCATTACAATTTCGGCCTCATTTTCAAAAAAGCAAGGCCGCCGGACGAAAATCCGCACCATACAGTTACTCATTATGGGTGCATTGGTTTTTCATGGATTGCATGAGGATTTCCCAAATTCCAAAATTTTGTGTTTTTCACGAAGCCATTCATATGAAAATGTGCTTCATCGGAGAAAATTAGCATCGACTTCACTTTGCTCCATTACCCATTGAACGAATTGCCGGCGCTTTTCGTGGTCTGCTGGTTTGAACTCCTGAGTTGCTGAATCTTGTACACATGAAGTTGGAGGTCTTTAGTCAAAATTCGCTGCGTAGTGCTTCGTGAAATTTAAAATTTAAATTGGTGTTTTCGGGTTTTCGGCTACACTCTCGTTTACAGTCAGCAATGTTTTCAAGAGACCGACCGATACCTTGACGCAAAGGATTCTTATTATCCATAATCAACCAAATTTCTTCAAATTTTTTACCACTCTTCGAATGGTTGATACATTAGGTGCACTTTCTCGGCTGAAAATTTGGCGAAGTTTGCGAGCGGTTTCGGCGTAACTTTCCTCATTTTTGTTATGAGTGCAATTATAACGCGTTGTTCTAGCGCTCCATTTTTAATAATCGGAATAAACAGAGGTGGCAGCTGTCAAATTTCAGAGTTGCCACTTGCATGAAAAATAAACTAATTTTAAAAAGTGCACTGTTACTAAGACACCCTTTACAATTATTTAGATCAAGATAAAGGTTTGATTTGTTCTTAATATCTAAGTATTAAGATCATTTTGAGCTTATATAATGTCGCCGCCAATTAGCGAACTGCCTAGGCTGCTATCATTGAGGCCGTTCATTGAATGGCGCAGTTTAGTTAACAAACTAAACGGTGCCATTTAATAAACGGCCTGAATGATATTCAGCCGTAACGTTTATTATAAACATTTAATAAACAGGCTGGCTAATGTTTAGATCATTCTTAAGATGGGGCATCACCCCAAATTAAGATAGAAAATTCCAAACATACCTAACTATACACACGCTTAAAGTATATGGTAAATAGAGGTGTAGATATTCACAGAAAATTAGTTATGGGTTTATTGAGATAGCTACGCAATCCAACTTGGTTAGCATTAAGCCTTCGTGGTTATCTTTTTAATAACCATGCAAAAAAAGAAGTCATTTTCTTAGCTGTTTGATTAAATGGCTTGGCAAGCCATTAAACGTCATCAGTCCAAGTCATTTGCCAAGCCGTTTAATAAACTGGCTGAACATCATTCAGGCCGCTAAATGTACAGTGCCGTTTAGTTACCAGCGTAGGCAGTTAATTGAACGACTGATTAAGCTAATTGGCGGTAACAGGCAATATTGCATTTGATATTTTCCTGTTATCGGAACACACATTATGATAATGTATTCTTGTTATGCATGCTATGTATAATTTGAATTAGCTAGCAACATGATAAGATAGAGAGGGGAAAAACTATAGGAATTTGTCTCTACAAATGGCGAGAAGCGATTTGAGAGGATGAAAACCGGCCAAGTGCGAATCGGACTCGCATACGCAGGGTTCCTTATGACGAAGGGTAATTTTTTTCAAAAGGGAAGCCTCGATCTGATTTGTCATGAACCATGCGAACGGCGAAGGGTGTGAATTTTGCAAAAAGAAGTCGATAGAAGAAAATACTTACCTCGATTTAGTTTTTCATGCACTATGCGACTCATTGAGAAGCCGCCAAGAATCGGATTATAGGCCCCTCGCTAATTTTCCGTACCATTATCGAGCCCTCTTAAAATCAAGGTTGTCATATGTATAGGAGCCCCCATAAATATTTTTTTATTTTTGTTGTTAGAGCGGCAACAGAAATACATCATCTGTGAAAATTTCAACTGTCTAGTTATCACGGTTCAGGTTTCAAGCACATGGCCCACCTGATGGAAAGTGGTTACCGTGGCCTATGGGCGTATGCAACAACAGGGCCGTTGTTACAGCCTGGTGACAGACAGACGTACCTAAAGTTAAGTCTTAATAATAATAAGGTTGATGTTAAATTAACATTTAAAAAGTGTTCAGCCCCTCTAGAAAAGTGGCAATTCGCTAGCTGGCGTTTGGTGGAATAGAATTACGAATATATGGGATTTGACGTATATGAAAGTCGTTAACGCATGTCAAATACGTCAAATCCCATACATTCGTCATTCTATTCCATCAAACGCCGGTTAGCGAATTGCCACTTGTTTAGAGGGGCAGACATTTTTCCGCCTGATCCTAAAGATAAAGATAGTAAAAACTACTGAAGTTCATGTCATCATAATGTTATTACCTCAGCTTTAAAGAATAACATTATTTTGTTCTGAGGTTATTATGTAAAAAATGCTGACACGAGACGCCGATCGACAGGCCGCCGGCCGACTGCTTGCTAATATGCGCTCGTTCGCCCTGACGGCCTAGGACTGTCCGGAATCGTTCGACGGCCACACGAATCGGATCGTATTAGTCGTCAGTCCAAAATCGTTAACGAAACTGTGAGTGTGTGGGTTATTGCGATAAACTGACAGATTTATATATCGTCCGGCCGTCTTCCGGTGAACTGTTAGTGAGTGGGCGTCAAAGCAGTGGACGCAGTAACCCGCTACTCGCCCAAACCCTCTACAGTGCGACAAATGCCTAAAGCAGGAAAATGTTCAAGACTTTAGAAAAACCCGCATTATCAATTGTTTTTGGAATTATTTTCCTCAACAATATTTTCAGTACTTGCTACTTATGCACTAATATTATAAATGTGAAAGTGTTTGTTTGTTCGTCTTTCACTGCCAAACCACTGAACCGATTTTGATGAAATTTGATATAGGGGTAGATTAGACCTTGAGAAAGGACATAGGCTATGTTTGGTCGCGGTAACTGACATCCACGCGGGCGGAGCCGTAAGCAAAAGCTAGTACTAATTATAAAGAGAAAGAGTTTCATTGCTTGCTTGTTATTTTTTTATACCACTTAGGTGGCAGACAAGCACACGGCCCACTTGATGGTAAGTGGTTACTGTGGCCTATGGACGTGTGCAACACCAGGAGCGTGCCACTGGCGCTGCCGACCCGAATTGTGTTAAATGAGTTACCTACTGTTTGAATTACTGCACCAGCCAACCTATTTAATTCTGCTAATTCGATGTTAAATCTTCTTCGTTAATCCCAGTCACATTCAAATTCAAATTCAAATTAAATTTATTTGCAAGAATATGGTACAAAAGATGTTACAATAAATCATACAATGCATATTTCTACATACTCTGCCATATGTGGCGTGCAAATCATTTTTTTGTTCATCAATATTACAATTTATGTTTATTCAATGATGTTATATTATTATTAACAAATGTCAAATGTAAAAAAATTAAATTAAATAAAATTATCATAAATGCAAGCAATGTCAACAGAATAGTAATGTCAACAATATCGATAAATCAATTCAGAAAAATTATGTCAATGTAAATAAAATAAAATGAAATAGAGTTATTATTACAAATGCAAGCAGTTTCAATAGATTAGTAATGTCACAAATATAGATAAATCAATTCAAATAAAAATTTTTATCAATGTAAAATTAAATAAAAATTAAGTCAGAAATCAGAATAATTAAGTGCTTTTTTCATTAAGATACTCCTCTATTGAATAGTATGCTTTATTCAACAAAAATGCTTGTAATTGTTTTTTAAACATTTGTAGGTTTTTACAAGATTTAATAGCTTGAGGCAGTTTGTTATATATCTTAGGTGCCATTACAAATATGCTTATATGCAGTAGGGCCGTTTTGGATGGGACCAAGCATAGCCTATCAGACCTTCTACTGCTGGTTACAACCGAGAATTTCTCCCTGTTCTGTTTAACAAACATAACTGTCTCAAATATGTAAATGCATGGCATCGTCAGTATCTTCAGGCTAATAAAATGAGGTTTACATGTATCAGTCGTTCCAATCTTACATATAGCTCTAATGCAGCGCTTTTGAGCTTTAAAAACTAAATCTTTACCAGTTGCATTGCCCCAAAAAATGATTCCATACCTCAAAGTAGAAGCAACCAGTCCAAAGTATGCTGTCATTACTGTATCCCTGTTCACGGTTTTACCAAGCATGTATAGTGCATATGCATATTGATGTATTTTATTACTCACTATTTCAATCTGTGCATTCCACTGTAGAGTACTTTCTATTTGTAGGCCTAAAAACCTTGTCACTTTAATGTCACTTATCTTTTTATCGTCGTATTGTATATCGAAATTTGTTTTGTTTACCCTTTGATTAAAATCCATTATATTTGTTTTGTCTAAATTAATTTTGAGATTGTGCACTTCCAGCCAGTTGATTAAAGAAGTAATATTTTTGTTGATTACAGAAACAGTGGTATCAATATTATCACTATTGAATACCACTGTACTATCGTCGGCATACATAGTCATTGGAAATGATGTGGCTGATGGGAAGTCATTAATATAAATAATGAATAGAAGTGGCCCAAGTATACTTCCCTGTGGCACTCCGTAACGTATGGTTCTTGCGTCCGACTCGTACGAAATTTCACTCTTAGTTTTATTACATATTTTATTTATAACTGTTATTTGTTTACGATTGTCGAGATACGACTTGAGTAAACTTGATAAATTCCCACGAATACCGTAGGCATTTAATTTTTCAATTAATATTTTATGGTCTACATAATCAAACGCTTTTGTCATGTCCATATATAGCGCCTGGACTGGCAGTCTTTTGTCCATTCTAAAGAGAATTGTATTTAGAAAGTCATATATGGCAACATTGATACCCTTGTTTTTTCTGAATCCTTTTTGGCTATCTGTAAAGAGTTTGTATTTCTCAAAGTAATTACTAATCCTGTCATGGATGACCTTTTCTAAGATCTTAGAAAATACCGGTACTAGAGCTATTGGTCTATAGGAAGTCATGTTTTCTTTGTCCTCTTTTTTAAAAATTGGTTTAATGAGAGATAACTTTAGCCTTTCAGGAAAAATACCCTGTGTGATACAATTATTAATAAGATAACTTAGCACGGGAGCGATAATAGTAGACACGCTTTTTACAATCCTAGTACTAATGCCGTCATATCCTGTGGTAGCTGTGTTTTTTAATTTCATTATTTTTTGATGTATTTCTTGGGGTATGGTAGGCAACATGAACATTGATGTTAATTTAGTGGAAAGGCAAGATTTCCGACTGTCCGTGGAGGTGGAGGGTGTCCCCATATCTGCATAAAAATTGTTAAAGGCTTGCGCAATTTCCTTTGGATCAGTCAACATTTGATTATTTAATTTAATGCGTTCAATGTTCTCATTGGGGAAGTAAATTTTATTTCTATTTATTATTTGCCATGTGGCTTTACACTTATTTTTTGCAAGGTGTAAAGCGTTGATATTTTGTGACCGTTGTGTAAATTTAATTATCTTTTTAAGTCTGGATGATAAAGCTTTAAAGTTGCATCGGTTTTCTTTAGTTGGATGTTTTGATGTCACATTTGAAGCTATCACCTCTGGTCTGGGATCTTTTTGTCTAACTTCTTTTTTAATATTTAGTTGTCGCTGTACGCCGCTAGATGGCAAAAAGGTGAGGTGCAGTCCAGATTGTACGGATCACCATTTCTGATGCTATTGGCCTTACCTAAATGGTGGTTCCTAACTTAGGGGCCTTGATAGACGGGTTTTCCCGTCCCGTTTGAAGAACCCTAGACTGTAGGAGGAGGGAAACACATTCGCGAGCAGAACATTCCAGCTCTTTATCGTGCGGCAGAGGAAATAGGCATCAAACCTCTTTATATGAATTCCACCGTATGTGGGTGGCACCGCAGGCCAGCACGAGTTGTTCTGGTCAAAAAGAGAGGTACGGATTTAGCTAAACTTCGATAGTTTCCGTGAAGCGACTGCCTTCTGACCTGCCATCTGACCTCCAAAACGATATCGAAGCATTGCAGTTAGACCAGTAGTTAGACTTTTTAGGGCTCCAACTACATGTAATGACTTCACATTAAATTGCTGCATGCCGATATTTTCACACCGCAATTGTATAGTACCTACGTCTTCACTTATTTACCAAAACCTTTTTGCAGTTCAAAACGAAGAATCGCCAATACTAAGCAGAACTTTCTTCAAGACAGAATGGCCAAAACCTAAATTCACCGATAAACCTTACGCAGATAAAAGAAGTATCGATGATGATGATGGCGACGACTATTATTCAGAAATAAAGCCAGCACAAAAAAATCCTGATGTGTCGTCTAAAAAGACTTCTACCCCAGTGAATGCTGTGCCAAAAGCTACGAAGTCAATGCACATAAAAAATATACGATCCAATATGGCGAATCAAATTCCAACTTTGAATTTAGAACAACTATTACTTCCAACAATGGCGTCAGTGTTTTATGAAATAGAAAGACTTCACACAGATTCGAAGAGCAATTTTTATCGCGCCAATACAAGAAATCCAACTGAGAACGGAAAGAAATCAATGCGTGATGATTCTAAATCACGCAAGACTCTTTTAGATGAAGCAAGATATTTTCTGTTAACTATTGATGACGATATGAAATTGTCTGGTAAACTAGAAAAAAAGGAGAGACCAATTAAAATTAAAAAAGAACCAATGGATGATTTCAAAAAAGAGAACGAAAGAAGGAAGGAAGGAGTAGAAACTATTGACGAGAAAGAATTGAAATGTCAAATTAATCATGTACTCGACTAAAAGATGTGTACCATTATTTTAATAATATTAAAAATATCTGTCCCGTCTTTATGATACGAATGAGGAAATGTGTTACGTCAAAATATATCAAAAAAGCAATACATTTATAACTAAATCAATAATTTAAAAGATCGCTAGTGCTAATAATATAATCTAAAAAAGGATACCATTTAAAGCGGCGGTGAAAAAAAACATAACTGCTAGAAAAATTTGTACGCAAATTGTCGAAAAAACAACAAATGCCAATAATTCTTAGTTTAATTATTATTTGCCAACAGAACTTGTAAAATCATACGTACTTATACAGACAGTCGCTTAGCCTAATCTGAATGATAAAAATAGTGGTTTGTATCATGATTTGTATTTGTATCATTATTTGTATCATTTAGACTAATCTGAAATAAGCTAAGCGTCCACCTACCGGCAACGCACGCAGCGCATTACACGATGAATTTTCGCCTGATCTACAGCAATCGCATTTTGCCGCCGCAACTACCAGCAATCGGATTGCCGACGCCATTCCATTCGGATTTTCGTAGTGAGCGTACGTGTAATACTTAAGCACGCGCATAGACTGCGAGTGTCGACAGGACGATTGTAAAATTGCAGAAGGCGGAATCCGTGCGGCTTACGTCCACCTGTCCGGCATTTCGAATGACGTCAACGGCATACATCGCAAAAGTTGCCTCTCGGAGCAACTGCGTCGGCATTGCCGTTGATGCGATCCACACGATGGGCATAGGTGGACACAATTGTTGGATTAGCCAAACAAAGAATACTGCGTTGCCAGTATAGGTGGACACTTGGCTTAAAATAAACTATTATTTTGTAGTATTATTTATTTGTGTTTGTATCACTGTTTTTTTTTTTTAATTTTAGCCTAATTTGAATGAAACAAGTTAACTTGTATCTTTATTTGTATTTGTGTCATAATTTGTTTAATTTAGCCTACTCTGAATAAAGCAAACCATTATTCATGTATCATAATTTGGAATAAAATAATGAACATTACATTGGAATCAAATTGTACATAAGAAATCTCTAAATAAAAATACAAAAAAATACATTATATACACAAACCTGCATGTTCAGGCGTCAAAGAATTCCTCCCCATCAACGACAACTGGGAGCGTGTCCAGAAGGCTGGCGTCCTTGCCACATTGAATGGCAATGCTTATCCTTTGTGCTCTGAATAAACTAGCCCTGGTCACGGGAAGCGTCTATTAGGCGTTTGGAAATTACTTAATATAATAGACGGGCACTTGGACCCAATGATTCCAAATACAAGTTAATTTGTATTTGTATCATCATACCGGGTGAAAGGGGCACGCTCCCGAAGCTGAAGGCTCTTGGCTCCGGGTACACTACATACTGCAATTTTTTTTGATTTGGTGAAAAAATAATGTTCTTTTAATGTTTTTCTTTTTCATTAGCATTATTTATTCTTTTTTTTTCACCAAATCGGTAAAATGATGATGCCAATATAAAGTTTACCCGGAGGACTACCGGGGGCCTTCGGCTTCGGGCGCGTTCCCCTTACAATTATTATAATACATTATAATGTCACGTTAAGTGCTTGGTACCGCTGATGGAGGAACGTGTTAAGGCGCTCGTGCTCCGAGCGAGAGAGATAGAGATAATATGTAAAGTGGATGGTAGTATACTACATATTGGCATAATTGTGTTTTCGATCTGGTGAAAAAAAGATTTTTTTCTTTTTTTTTCGTTTTTTCAGCATTATTATTTATTCTCCATCATATTACGAAAGCTCAATGAAACGACAACTTCATAAAAAACATCGCTAAAAAAAAAGCACTCGCTTGGCGCCAATTGTTTTTTTTCAGTAGTGATGTTTTTTTATGAAATTGAAGTTTCATTGAACTTTTCTAATGCGATTTATTTTCTATTTCATAAGATTTACACGTCAGACCCGCATAAGGTAACGGAGGAGGTAAAGCCGAAGAGGGATTACTTGATAATACATAATAATATTGGGTAAGTGTAGGTATATAATCGATTAGGATAGGGCAAATTTTGAATCGGTTCAAGCAATTTGATTGATTGACAGATGGCGCTGTCAATCAAAGACGTAAACGAAAGAAGCTCCGTATTTATAATAAGATTAAAAATAGTTCTAAGTGCAAATTAAATAAAAAAAACGATTAAAAACTATCAATAACGTATACTAGGAGAAGTGTGAACGTTAACCAAACATTAATATGCACAGTGAAAAAAACTAAAGAATAATAATGTGTGAATCCTAATTATCTAATAGAACTTTCGAAGAGCAGTTTGAAAACAGTGATTATCATAAATAAAGTACATAAAGAATTATGAAATTGTACATAAAGTGATAAAATAGTCTGAATTAGTGAAGTGTTAAGTAATTCAACGCACGTTACATACTTGGAATGTTGTAAAAAATTCCAATGTAATGAGTCACATTAACAGAAAACTATAGTCACACCTCGGAAGCTCTCGGAAAAATGTATGAAACAATCGCGTTGTAATTACTACAAACATAGCTCGTGTACATGCACGGTAGTGTTGATGTGTGAGAAAATTAGAAATGTCATGGATGGCACTATTTGAAATTTGAGCTAATTTTCGAGTGAGATAGCGTAATTTTTCTCACTCTATCCCTTGGTGTCATGATTTACGTCACATCCGACGGAGGCGACAATCCTGTTGTTACAAAAAGTTATATTAATGATTTTACATTAAAACGTATTTCCATCTTTTTCTTCGCTTTGGAAGAAAAGAATATGGCGATACATTTTAGTCCTGTCAATCAACAGAATTGGCACGAATAACAAAACAATACTACTACACGACTTTGATATGTTTATAGAGTAATTAAAACCGATTGTGTTTATAAAAACTAGCTGTTGCTCACGGTTTCGCCCGCGTGAAATTTTTCATTAATTATAAATAGTCTCCGTTCCGTTCGGTCCATAGGGCACATTTCTTAACCGATTGTCACCAAACATGGCATAAATGCTCTTTGATTTAAAACATTATTTTTGCCTAGAGCTTTTTTAATCGAAGGAGAAAAGGGGTGTCTTTTCTGTCACGTTATTAATGAACGGATATTGATGATTTTTGGCTGAAATATCCGAACATGATTCCTTACAGGTAGTTCTGGAAAAAAAGCATGAGTAAAGGCGGAGACGTTTGTTGTGGCTTTTTTAAAAACGGATTGACAATATTTATTGGTGAAATATCCAGGGAGACGATATTCTTAGCAATCCATGGATTCTCCGTGCGGGTGCCGGGTCCATCGCGTTGCTGAGTTGGGAACTCGGAACAGTGCCTGGGACTTGCGACCCAAGTGTAGGTTTAGAAGGGGCCCCTTTTGTTGATGTACATCAACACTCACCTTCACTACCCAAGTTCCCCTCCCTGCCTAACCAAATTTGATACGAACCTACTAGTGCCGCTTTAGACATTCGTCCTAGTAATGAGCTTATTGTAGCTCTCGATAGGCCTAGATCTTTAAGTAGGTTATAGAGAGATTTAGCTGGTATACCTCTAGCTCCCACTTCTACTGCATACAAATTAACCACGTAACCGTTTTTGATTAATTCGTTTGTGAGATCATAGTATTTATTTTTCTTAAGTGTGTGGTCCTTCGGTATATTTGTTTCCCACGGTACAGTAAGTTCCACAAGGACCACATATTTTGTCGTTTTCGAGTATAGAAATATGTCCGGTCTAGATGACGAAACCCCAACATCCTCCGGAATTTTATAGTGCTTTTCATACGTGTCGATTAGGAGAGTCCAAAATAAAGATGTGTATCGTATAAAAGAAATATAAGTGTGGATACCAGATTTGATCTCCAGATGCCAAAAAATGATCTGGAACTCTTTACAGAACTACTAGTATTTATCCCTTAGTAATAAATGCTCCATTGCCAAGGGTGAGGTAGAACATTTCTTTATAAATGGTGTTTTTATTACGTACCAAGGTTTCTGAACCTCAACTGAATTACACGGATTTTATGCCCGGTTTTTGTAATAACTATCCTAATACTTATTTAGAATTGTCAACGGCGAGTAGGAAATTAGAAAAATGGCAGTTGAGCACACTTTAATTTAATAGTTTTAATTTATTTAAGTATCAATTATAATTTATACTAAACGAAAGTTCACGGAAAGATATCTATTTATATTTTTAGAAACAAATGGTTTTAACAGCTCTATACTTTATAAAAATTAAGAATCATTATTTTGACGGCTCATGCCTATGAAGTGTGGCATTTTTTTTCGATTTGAATGTATCACAATTAATGTCGTCCATCATGGATTCCGTCATTGCCAGGTACCGCCCATTTTTTAACCCTAGAATGTATACTAATCTAAATCTGCATATGCTTTTGAGTTATATTATTTATAATGTTAACAAAATAATACACCTATAATCAATATCGGTCCACCATAATGTCTCTTAACATGCTAGTTCTAGAGCTATTTTCTAAAAAAACCCGGACTATATGAAAATTATTATAATTGAGAAGATTTTTCTCGAATTTATTCATGGGCGAACCTGGCATCCAGTTCATAAGTTTTTTTTATACTGTTCATTGATGACCCTTGGTGGAACTTGTTGTTACATATATTGAGAACACTTGAGTAGTGAGTTATTGGGCATTCTACCCCACCTTAGTTCCTTCGGTTATCTTCGATAACCTCAGTCACGGTGGGATAGAATGCCCAATAACTCTTTGTAACCTAACCTAACCTAACCTCAGTCATGGTGGGATAGAATGCCCAATAACTCTTTGTAACCTAACCTAACCTAACCTCAGTCATGGTGGGATAGAATGCCCAATAACTCTTTGTAAAATCATTTACCTAAGCCAACGTTCCACATTTTAATGCCGCTCAATACACTACCGTTCCGTCGGCTCTCTGCGATCCCCTGCGTCGTAATTGCGTTGAAAGATGCTCTGTTCTACCCCACCTTAGTTCCTACTGTTATCTTCGATAACCTCAGTCACGGTGGGATAGAATGCCTAATAACTCTTTGTAAAATCATTTACCTAAGCCAACGTTCCACATTTTAATGCCGTTCAATACACTACCGTTCCGTCGGCTCTCTGCGATCCCCTGCGTCGTAATTGCGTTGAAAGATGCTCTGTTCTACCCCACTTTAGTTCCATCTGTTATCTTCGATAACCTCAGTCACGGTGGGATAGAATGCCCAATAACTCTTTGTAAAATCATTTACCTAAGCCAACGTTCCATATTTTAATGCCGTTCAATACACTACCGTTCCGTCGGCTCTCTGCGATCCCCTGCGTCGTAATTGGGTTGAAAGATGCTCTGTTCTACCCCACCTTAGTTCCATCTGTTATCTTCGATAACCTCAGTCACGGTGGGATAGAATGCCCAATAACTCTTTGTAAAATCATTTACCTAAGCCAACGTTCCATATTTTAATGCCGTTCAATACACTACCGTTCCGTCAGCTCTCTGCGATCTCCTGCGTCGTAATTGTGTTGAAAGATGCTCTGTTAGTTAGCGATAGAGTCATTTCATAAACAGTTCAGTCTTACGTTTACCTATTGCGTTGTCTGTAAGCAGTTTGGTTTAACTATTCTTTTAAGACCTATCATACTAGTAGAACCATCTAGGGTATCCTATAGTAATACGGACTATGAATCTTATAGTGTTGTCGCTAAGTACTGACTGAGTATGGTAGACAATAATGTCTTTGAATTTGTCCATTCTAGAATTCTAACATAGCGAAAAAAACGTAAATTTGTTCGTCATGATGATAGTTTTGTAAATGCTATAGGAAATTAAATTAAAAAACTGAAAACTTTATAATAATACATTTTTATTTTTTTTATTTTTTACAGTTTTACTTAGTTTAGTTTATTAAAATAATTACAATTTCTTAAGTCTAGGTACTTATATAAGACAGGACAGCACACTTAATTCTAGTTAAATCCAATAAGCTAGCAGTCCCGTTATTAGTAGACCTTAGTCCGATATAACGGGTCTGATCCCAAGACATCATGTCACAGGGCTAGTTACGTCACTTTCACATTACATGTAGCATCTCAAATGATATACTTCACAAAACTTCGTATTTAGTGCACATAACATGTGAATATTATTTGCTCATTTTATGGTAACTTATAAAAGGTACGTAGCTTATAAAAGGTCTGTAAGAAGAGCGGATTTTCCTGATACAAGCATATATTGTGCAAAAGGAGATCTCTCCAAACATTGTAACATGTACTTAAAGGAAACAGTAAATAAACATTTTTATTTATTAGTTAAAAATTAAAAATATTGGTATGACCCCATGCTCGAGTTGAAATCTTATCTTTTGCAATTACTCTTTTATCATCATCACCAGACAATGCAATTTTTGTTACAGCACATGTAAATAGCTCATGTTTTATTGACTTAAATAAAACATTTGTTTTATGAACAATGTTACCATCATAAAGTGTTTTTTCATAATCAGTAACGTTAAGGTCACGTACAACATTCTTTTTAATACCCTTGGCTTTTTTAATTGTGTTGTGAATGGTGTTGATACAATATAACTTCGATCTCAATCCAACAAATTCGCTTATTATTTTACCAGCCATTTCATCTTTAAATAAGCCTGGTATTTTTTTGTTCTGTATGGGTAAAGAATACACATTATTTTTACAAAAATTGCTAGTGTCAAAGTAAGATAAAAAGTTATTTTTTATGTCTTCATAGAAATCATGGGTTTGTATATGATACACAAAACTATCTGTATCCGTGTAACACATCCGTATCCTATCCTTGTAAAAAGGTTGCATTACTGAATAGTGAAAATCATACATATGACTTTTTGATAATTCTAGAACAGCAAAGCCAATATATATTGGTTTGTTCAAAGTTATTTGTTCAGGATTTAACTGCACCGCTACTAGATTTTTAGTGAAAACCGTTGCACTATGGAAATTTGGACGAGCAATAAGGTTTTGAGCACATTTTCTTCTTTTAGTTATGTTTTTGATATCTCGCCACTGAGAAACTAAATGGACATTAACCCTGTTTTCAGTATTTTCTAAGGTTTTTCCAAATACACTATTATTCAAGAGCTTAAAAAAATCTTGTTCGAAAGTTGAAGAACTTTTTTGTCTCAGTTTGGTATTTAAATCAATATATTGTTTTAAATATGGGCTTTGTCGAAAACTGATTATTCTATGAATCTTCTTCAATATTAACCCATGTTTCATACAAGTTTGTAAATGCACGTAATGAATAACATATTTAAATTTATCGTATAAATTAGGGATTAGCTTAGAACTCTTTCCCCCGGGGGGTATAAATTTTTCAGAACAAAATGGTAAATCGTTGTGTAAGTTATGCAAATGCTTAGGGTATACTATATCCACTTCCAAAATATAACCATAATCTGCATCAATTGCAATTTTCGTTATATCTAAATTGTTAATTTCCTGTGGAGTGAGAAATTTGAAGTTGGATAATGGTAAGTATTGACACATACTATACCCATACAAATTATTACAATCTATATAAGAGACATAGGAATCAGGTTCCGAAGATTTGTAATCCGGTAAGTATATGTTATTTGCTTTCGCATGCCTGTGAGAGCAGAGGCACACGCCTCCTCTTATACCACTTTGTAACATGCGTATCATAGACAAGTCATTAATTAGTTCCAATTGAACACATGTTTTTAATAACATAGCGTCAAAAGATAAACTGGGTGCAGTTAAATAAAAAGCTGGATCTAAGTGATAATGTTGTTTACAAGTCTGTCTAAAGTTTTCAAAAATATCTGCTAATAAAAGCACATCAGTTTGTAGGTATAGATCCGTATAACCACCTAAACTAGTAATTCTAAATGTTGACCAAACTAAATGTGCATGCCGGTAATCATCTTCAGAAACATTTTCATCATTGAGGGAGCTATAAAAGTATTTCTTTGGAGGCAAACATTTTTCATCATACCGTTTCCACGAATCCATGTATTCATATGGATAAATTCCTTTGCGAGTAAGTAATTGGAATTCATCTTGGGCAGGGAAGTGATTTTGTAAATTTTTAAACATTTCTGGTTTTAAAGTTTTACATAATTTGCTTAAGCTTGTTCCCAAAAATTTAAACGAATCAAGAAAACGCATTTGAAAGAACTTATTATTTGAAACTGATACAAATTTCGTAAATGAGATATAGTTTTCTTTATTTTTAGGTATTATCTTTATTTCACCAGGGACGTCACCCAAGGCTTTAATAAATAAATGACAATCATAACCAGCTAAGTTATGAAAAAAAATGGGGACAAATGCAGGGCATTTATATTGCAAATTACAGAACGAATGTGCAGCTCCACGATAGCGACCGGTAAGATGACAATGATCACGGACTTTGTCCCAAAAAAGAAAGTTTTGACAGATATGACAACGTGTTGCATTTTCAAAGTCATACCTGTCCTCCGTGGAAAATATCATTGCAGCTGGTGACTTAATTATATCATAAATTTTTTGCACGTCTTTAATTAAATAGTCAACAAACCGCTTATCACAGTCTGGACCTCGATATGACACGTAACGATTATAGCTAGGTTCATCAGAGCATACAATATAATAACCAAAAGCAACCGGTACGTGTTGGTGAAACATATTCATATTTTTACTAGAACAATTATTAGGCTCAGTACTTGTTTGTAGCATCGATTCAAAATCTGCATAAATACAAAAAGGCATAGTTTGTTTCCGTTCATAGTTTTTAAACTTAATTACTGAACCTCTGTTTGGAAGGACAGTTACTACACCTCCACATAAATGGTTGTTAAGTTCGTCAGCGGTATTGAAAAATATCAAACATAATTCGCAAAGATGTAATCTGCTGTGATGAGATGTTAGTTGACTTCTAAAAAGTCTGGAACAGTCTTTGATCAAGCAATAATGAGAAGAATTATTATTTTCTAAAAACAGAAGGTGTATCAATTTTCCGTTGTATTTAAGGTTGAATTCAGATTTATACAAAGGACCTACAAAGGTTCCTAATATAACTTGTTTGTGTTGATCTTCGATGTTATATGTTTCTGGTACAGTGTTATTGATGTTTTTTATAGTAAATAGTTCCGTTGACCAATTAGGCGTATAACCTTTCTCAAATAGTTGTTTGTATTTACTAATTCTAACTCTATCGCCAATCATAAACTTGGGCTTATGTCTATAGGATACCGTTTTCATTGAGTTCTTAATATTATTTTTAACATCTGCTTCAATCAATTTATTGACATCAACGGGTGCTACTTTAATAGTGCTATGTTTTGTGTTGTTATATGTCTTTACAACACTCTCCAAACCAAAATCTATCCATTTATAGTGTCCGTTGAGACTAAAGTACTTATACAATTTATTTTTAATAGTTTTGATAACACGTTCTACAATTGAAGCCTTTTTCGTTGAAAACGTTGAGTAGTGATTAATGTTATAGTTCTTTATAAGCTTTTGAAATGATGAATTATAGAACTCGGTGCCCAAATCAGTTTGGAGATGAGCTGGTATCCGCTGGTTAGTTGATATCAATTTCTCGAATGCGTTAGAAACATCATGCTTATTTTTAGTTTTTAGTGGTTCTATCCAAACGTACTTTGAGAAGCAATCAATAACTATTAAAATATAGTTATAACCTTTATTAAATCTTTTCAAGTTTTGCATGTCGATTAAATCAGCTTGCCACAAATCATCAATGCCTTTTAAAATTACAGATCGACGAGGAAAATTTTTTCGTGCAGCTTTATGTATTTCGTTAACAATTTGTTGTTTTGTCATTTTGAGGAACATTCAAGCTTATACTTTTGATCTAATACAAATTTAACTGCTTTTTCAACTATCTCATCTACTGCTTTTCGACTATAAAATTTGCTTTCCAAGTGAACCACTGCCTCAGATACTATTGATTTTAAAGCTTTCTCCAGATGGTTCTGAACATCGTTTAACATAGTATTTTGCAATTTTTGTAAGTCGGTTATTAGTTTAGTTCTCAATTCATCTACATATGCTTTGTTTACTGCATCATCTGCATCTTGAGGAGGTTTGACCCCTGTTAGCTTCGATGTCTTCAAATCGTAATCACCATTTTCAGATTTTAGTAATGCATTATCATAAAATCCAAGCAATTCTGATATACGTAATCGCTTATGAATATAATGACCAAATTTGTCTACATTCATATTTAAGATGTATTGTGTTGAACGGTGTACAATAAAATGATACACATTTCTTATTAGTAAATCTATTTAATGATTTTGCTTTCACGTAGTTCTTCAACGATAGATATTATTTCATTATCTAGTCCTGTGTTGCCAGCATCTCGAGAAGCAATTAATAACTTTAATCTATCAACCAATTCATTTGGATCATCCCAATATACAAAATCTGTGTTTTTTTTCCACATTTTTACTAAAGGTAATCCTTTTCCTACTTTTGGTTCACAGCTTGGACTTTTACTTTGTTGATCGAAAAGAGGTTTAATAACTTGCATATATCTTTGTCCTTTATTACCTTTATTTGGTACTTTTGGTTCACAGCTTGGACTTTTACTTTGTTGATCGAAAAGAGGTTTAATAACTTGCATATATTTTTGTCCTTTATTACTTTTAATTGGTTTTCTTGAATCAAAATCGCGACGATGTGCATTTGTTACAAGTAACATCGACTTATAATTTTGCATGTCATAGTCTGTAACAAAGCTCAGATCAACGTCTTTTTTTAAGAGCAACTGTCGCAAGCCAGGTGTACATTTGTATTTGTGTCCGGCTACAGTAATAACGTCGTCACCAATCGTTATACTAGAGGAACCTAACATTAACTTTCCACGTTCATTTCTTACACCAAATGGCACATCCGCTAATATTTCTGAAGATAATGACCAGGATGATACATCATGATCTGGATTAGTATCGACTAATGACTGAAATGAAGAGTCAATATCGGTTTCCGATTCGTCACTGGTATCATTTGTTTCTTTTATATCTTTCTCTTTATAATCTTTCTGTAAGTCGTGATTGAAAGGTTGATCATGAAATTCTCCTTTTTCTTCTTTTTTTGTTAGAGCCAGTCGGTTATTGGTGTTGGCTATTAAATTAAGAGATTCTGTAACAGGCTTAAAAACTGTATCAAGCACTTGTCTGTTATTATCTTCAAAATCCTTCATGTTACGTAATTTTTTTTTTACAGCTTGTGTCGCATCTACAATTTGTTTTTTTAATGATTTTTCCATCATGTAAAATAGATGGTAATCGGATAAGAGTCGATTAAAGAATAACAAGAAAGTGGAAGCAGTCTATTTAAATATTCAAATTTTATCTAATTCTACAAAAGTGTCAAACTTTTTTCTATAGCAGCCGTTGTTTTTAGGACAGTCTTTATTAATCACAACATAGTCATAAGGCTCTTTCCATATTTGAGAACACATGGTACGAAATTCCAACCACGTCATGTCAGTGTTAACATGTTCTTCATAAACATGTTTCAAATTAATTTCGTCTTGCTTAAAAAGCACAATTAAGTTAGCGTTATCTCTTATTAGTTGTTTAGGTATTTTGCTATATGTTTGATTTAAATAAAAACTGTCAATCAATTTATGTCTCCCCATGGCAAAATAATCACGCATATTACTTTGATTTTCACATGCTACATCGTCAAAAATAATCACTGAATTAGGTTTTGCATCTGACACTTTCATAACGTCATCATTTGCCTGATATTTCTGAAAAGTGATTCCTGGTACTCCTCGTAAAACTTTTTCTAAAAAAATGTACTTTGGTTGATATAGAGTTTTAGAATATACATAAACATTTTGAAATGTCAATCCATTTTCGTGCAAAAGGAGACCAATTAACAAATTGGTTTTTCCACAATTTGATGGTCCGCAAATGATGCAACGTACTGTATTCGGCAATAATTCTCCGTGGCGTAACTTGATTTTTGGTAAATCATTACAGATTATACTAATCTGTAACGATTTTGCTTGTTTAATGAATTTCATGTTTGATGCAATGCTGATGGACTGGTTATGAACAAATGTAATTATGACATTATGTATTTATAACCGTAAATAGTTAAACCAAACTGCTTACAGACAACGCCATGTATACAGGTAAACGTGAATGAAATGACTCTATCGCTAACTTACAGAGCACCTTTCAACGCAATTACGACGCACGGGATCGCAGAGAGCCGACGGAACGGTAGTGTATTGAACGGTATTAAAATGTGGAACGTTGGCTTAGGTAAATGATTTTACAAAAAGTTATTGGGCATTCTATCCCACCGTGACTGAGGTTATCGAAGATAACCGAAGGAACTAAGGTGGGGTAGAATGCCCAATAACTCACTACTCACTTGTACTTTTTCTACAGTATTTATTATTGAACCGAACCAGTTTCGCAATGTTTATGAATATTTCTAATCGTAAACACCTCTAGTGTTTAAGATTAGAAAAATTGCAAAAACATCAATGTAAACTTTTGAAGTTACCACAAGGCGAAACCGGTCAGGTTCAATAATAAATACTGTGGAAAAAGTAAATGTTCTTACTATGTGTAGTTCATTAGTTATTTATATAAAAAGGCAAGATGCATTTGAGGGTTAAATTTCACTATAGTCATGTGTGAAAGAGAGGACGCCTTAAAAACCGAAGCTAGCCGAACTTTTCACTCTTCTTCCCGAAGTGCCGTTCCTACACATTTTACTGGTGACAACCTTTGTTTTAGGCGCCCATGAAAGCGCCCATGATTTTGACGTGCGGGGAGAGGAAATGAAATCGGTGCGAGGGGGTGAGCTTCCATTCTGTACGCTAGTACTATTATCTATTCTGTGCTCACGTTACTATAATAAGAACTATCTTCGTATAAATCGTAATATTTTATCAAAAACAACCAGCATACAGCAAAATACAGTGCATAATAAGAACAATGGTGCAGTAAAAAAGGGATCTATATTGTATTATTTTAGAAAAGTAAATAATGAACGCTTGGCTGCAGAGCAAAACTTAAAGCACAAATCTGAGGCTCAAAAGGGCACGATTCCTTATTATTTTCCGTTTGTTAAAGACAGGAGCCCTGATGTGACCGTTACTGGAAACTGTTCGTTTTTTCGTTAAAAACGAGGAATGTCAAACCCTAACTGTTTTTCATCAGAATATTGCTGGCTTGCTGAATAAATTGGATAAGCTGGAAATATGTATTGATAATTTTGATCGTAAAAATATGGAATTGGATATTATTTGCCTATCTGAAACATTTGTACAATCGGGTAGTCAAGCCAATATATGTCTTAAAGGGTTTGTACTGGCTAATTCTTATAATAAAACTCGTAAGAAACGGGGGGGTGTGTGCATTCTTGTAAGGGAAGCTATTGAATACCGGGTTTTAGATATTTGTAACGTATACGCTACAGATAACGTGTTTGAGGTCTGTGGTATAATGATTCCATCAATTAATTGTGTTATTTTATGTTTATATAGAACCCCTGACAGTGACGTTGACATCTTTTTGAATAGACTTGACATTTTATTATATAAATTACTAAATAAAAATAGAAAGAAAATCATCATCGCCGGTGATTTTAATATCAATACATTAAAATCAGGCGTCTCAATTTCACACTATAACGACCTTATTGTAAACCATGGGCTTGAATTGCATATTACAGACCCTACCCGTCAAAAAAGCTGTATAGATCATATAGCTAGTAACCTTGATGAAGTGAAAGGCTGTACGCATCACCTAGGTCTGTCGGATCATGATACTGGTCAGACAATAACATTTCCTGTTCTAAAAAACCCCTTACGCTTGGAATATTGGTACATTAAAAAAAGGAATTATAGTCCAGAGAATATTCGAAAATTCATGGATCATATTTCGGCTTTGTCATGGTCTAGCGTTATGTGCGAAAGAAATTTAAACATAGCTTTCAATGACTTTCACGACACTTTATGCCTGTTTTATAACTTGTGCTTCCCCATTGAGAGATGCAAAGTTCGTAGCAACCTAGGCTCAGCCAAATGGATAACACGGGGTATCAGAAACTCCACTAAAAGGAAGAGAGAGTTACGTTTACGTTATTATAGGGATAGAACATCACATAACAAAAGCACTTATCAGAAATACACAGTAATGTTGAAAAGATGCATAGTGAAAGCAAAATCGAATATGAATTTCAAATATATTAGTAAGTCTAAAAATAAATGCAAAGCAACATGGGACATCATCAAGAATAAAGTTGATTGCACTCATTTTCAAGACAACATAGACGAAATTGAAACTAGCAGTGGCCTCATCAAGGATCCACAAGTAATGGCTGAAACTTTTAATAATTTTTTTATTGACTCAACAAACAAAGAAGAAAATAAACAAATAAGCAATGTTTATTTTTCAATGACTCAACCTAATAGCGGTAGTCTGTTTCTAAAACCTGTAACTGATGTGGAAATTATACAGACTATACTTTCTCTGAACAACACTAAGTCCGTTGGTTTTGATGGCATCTCCACACATATACTGAAACAATGCGCAGGTTTAATCTATCACGTACTGAGATACCTTCTAAACTTGTCCCTCACAGAAGGAATTTTTCCAGATAGACTTAAATTATCTTTAGTCAAGCCAATTTTTAAGAAGAAAAGCAAAAAGGATGTTAACAACTATCGGCCCATAACACTCATTCCGATCATCGCAAAAATATTTGAGAAAGTAATGCATAAACGTATTAGTGATTATCTGGATAAATTTAAGATAATTAAAGAGGAACAGCACGGTTTTCAGAAAAATAAGTCCACTACTCTAGCAGCTTACAAATTAGTTAAAAATGTGGTGGATAGTATTGATAAGCGAGTGCCTGTATCTATAGTCTTTTTCGATATGACCAAGGCCTTTGATTTTGTGGACCACAGCTTGTTAATCTAAAAGTGTGAAGCATATGGCATCAGAGGCCCGGCCTTGAACTGGCTGAGGAGCTATCTAAATAATAGAGAGCAGTTTGTAGAAATGAAACGGTTAAACGAAGCTCTCGTATGTACTTCGTATAAATCTGAACATCGAGTTAATAAGTCTGGTGTACCACAAGGTAGCATATTATAATATGCTACCTTGTTTTTGATCTACATTAATGATCTACCATCCATTACGAAACATCAGTGCATCTTGTTCGCCGATGATATTTCCCTTATAATTGATGATAATGATAACGAAACAAATGAGAAATATGAAGACATACTTAATAATGAAATAGAATCTATTTTAAACTGGTTAGATAATAATAATCTCAATGCAAACATTTCTAAGACAAAATACATTCAATTTACCAATTCTAATAATAATACTAATAACTTTACATTGACATGTCGTAATGAAATAATAGAATCAGTAGACGATACAATTTTTTTGGGTATTGCAATCGATAAACACTGTAACTGGAAAGCACATGTCGATAGAACTTGTAAAAGGCTTAACCGATTTGTATTTGCGCTTAAGAAGCATAGACAGGTCTCAGGTCAGAAGACAGCTATGACTGCCTATTATGGATACGTTGCCTCAGTTTTGAGATATGGCCTTATCCTCTGGGGAAATTCCACTAACGTAAGCGCAGCATTCATTATCCAAAAGAAATGTATAAGGGCGGTTTGTGGCGTGAGTCCTCTTACATCATGTAAACCTCTGTTTAGGAGACTGAAGGTGCTGACATTGACGTGTATGTATATATACCAGGCTGGATGTTTCGTTAGAGATCATGGCTCATTATTTAAAAAATTTAGTGACGAAGTTAAATCTAGACTAAAATGCAGAGATCCATCCAGATTGATTCTTCCTAACCGAAAAACAGCGCTGTGTCATAAAAATTGCCACGTTATGACGATAAAAATTTACAACAATCTACCTAAATATATAAGGGAGTTACCTACACGACAGTTTAAGTCAACGCTGTATGGGTGGCTCATTGACAAGTGTTTTTATAGTGTGAATGAGTTTTTTGAAAGATGATAAAATTAATATAAATGTTTAACAATCAACGTCCTTATCTTGAAATTACAAGGTAGAATTTAGTAGGTACTTATATATAGTAATTGATTAATAATTTCATTGTAGACTTACCATTATGTGCTTAGGTTAATGTAAAATTTTGCATGCCGGGCATCATTCCAGCGGAGTATGTGGAACAAACTACTGATTTATACCAACACACTAAATATAATACCATACTTCAAGCAAATAAATCCCATTTCATTTCATTTCATTTCATTTCATTTCATTTCATTTCATTTCATTTCATTTCATTTCATTTCATTTCATTTCATTTCATTTCATTTCATTTCATTTCATTTCATTTCATTTCATTTCATTTCATTTCATTTCATTTCATTTCATTTCATTTCATTTCATTTCATTTCATTTCATTTCATTTCATTTCATTTCATTTCATTTCATTTCATTTCATTTCATTTCATTTCATTTCATTTCATTTCATTTCATTTCATTTCATTTCATTTCATTTCATTTCATTTCATTTCATTTCATTTCATTTCATTTCATTTCATTTCATTTCATTTCATTTCATTTCATTTCATTTCATTTCATTTCATTTCATTTCATTTCATTTCAAGACTCAAATCCGCGATCCTACTTTACAAGGAGAATGCTTTTACCACTAAGTTACGGAACCTTGCCTGAATCCATCCAATTTTTTTCTTTATATAGAGGGAGGAAAGGTCGAGTCTTGGTGGGCAACTACCTTATCTGTACACGTAATTTAAATAAGGAATTTTATTGTTGATACGATTTCAGATGGGACCTATGAATTAAAAGTGCTTTATTTTTTCAAATTCAATTTATAAGTATGTATCATTTAATTTACCATGTTTGTTAGAGAGATTTGATCCTTATGATTGACGCTATCGATTGATATCGAAAAATACAGGATATTGTTTTTGTGGGGTGAGCTAGGTAAGTTTTGGAAAAATTTTGAATGCAGTTTTTTTAAAAATTAAAATTAGCTTTACGTAAAATGAGCCAACTTGAGGTGCGGTTTGTCTAGAAAAGACGTGGGGGGGAGGGACCACCAGGGGTACGGTTAGGGGTACCGTGGGTCTGAAATAGTCCAAACCCGGACACTCTCGCATGTGAAAACGAGTCCGGCGTGAATATAAGGCTGCCTTGCCACTGGAGATGTGCTATGTAGCTAGGCTACGAAAATGTCTCCCATGAGCGCGGGCCTGGGGGTGACGGGTGGAGCCGCCTGTCGCCCCAGTAGACCAGCAGAAGCAGGCCACGGCGTGGTCCCCCCACTCGAAGAGCGCCAGATCGAGAGAGGTTTCCCTAAGTCAGCCGGGGTGCGACGGACATACACTGTAGCTATTTCACCTTCGGCCTTACACTGCGACCCACAGACGGCGTGTAGTTTAGTCGGTTCAAGTCCGACATAACCTCTCTCTCCGGCTCCGGCGGGGGTGGGTATCCGTGGGGATTTCCCGCACGATAAAGAAAAAAAAAAGGCTATGAAAATGTAATTGTTAAGCTCTGAACTTATGCGACCTTTTCCACTAAGCTATGCCATGTAGCGAGTAAGACGTGCAATGATAGTTCCCACAAATGTTATAATAGAAATATTTTAAATTCGAATCTATTCACACATCCATATCACGGATTTTCCAGCTTCCTATATGAAAAACAAAGCTTAGTTGAACCCCTTTCCACCAGTGCTAGGCTGTGTGTACCAATGAATATGATTGGTGGATATCAAACGCATCCATTCAACTAGACTGTGCTATAGAGCAAATGGTCGTATCGGGCCGATTTTATCGGATATAATGTAAAAACAGGACATGGTGTCAGCTATCGGCGTCCAAATGTGAAAACGCTCAAAGGTTGTTTTCTTAACCACTAAGCTCTTAAACTTAAGTTCTGACGCATCTTGCATATAAAGTGCCGTGTATTGTTCAGTTTCTCAGTAAATAACTGCGCGTAATGTAAGGAGTCATATCTGACGACAAAGGAAAACTGCCGTTTCCTTGTAGGTGAGACTACCGTGGTGAATCCCAGTAGTTTTACGAGTATGTACTTTAATTAGGTACTATTTTTTACGATTACATACCAGTATATACCGATAAATATAACTTATCGATTAGGTCAGGCTATTGCGTAAATAGAATG
Organism: Eilema caniola; assembly: GCA_949126895.1. NCBI lineage: Eukaryota > Metazoa > Arthropoda > Insecta > Lepidoptera > Erebidae > Eilema > Eilema caniola. The sequence goes on along the minus strand of OX421485.1, from coordinate 17,660,180 downwards.
TAGGTAACATTTTTTTATATAGGGCACGTCAATATGACTTCACCTCATCTGATGATAAGCTGAAGGCAAAGTCTCAGTCAAGACGGTCACCATTACAAACAGCTACCATGTTAACAATGGTGACACTCAGCATGACGACCTCATCATAGGTGTTCTTAAAGTTGTTTTGAACGAGTAAACAAGTATACCCTGGCACACCTCGGAAGCTCTCGGAAAAATGTATGAAACAATCGCGTTGTAATTACTACAAACATAGCTCGTGTACATGCACGGTAGTGTTGATGTGTGAGAAAATTAGAAATGTCATGGATGGCACTATTTGAAATTTGAGCTAATTTTCGAGTGAGATAGTGTAATTTTTCTCACTCTATCCCTTGGTGTCATGATTTACGTCACATCCGACGGAGGCGACAATCCTGTTGTTACAAAAAGTTATATTAATGATTTTACATTAAAACGTATTTCCATCTTTTTCTTCGCTTTGGAAGAAAAGAATATGGCGATACATTTTAGTCCTGTCAATCAACAGAATTGGCACGAATAACAAAACAATACTACTACACGACTTTGATATGTTTATAGAGTAATTAAAACCGATTGTGTTTATAAAAACTAGCTGTTGCTCACGGTTTCGCCCGCGTGAAATTTTTCATTAATTATAAATAGTCTCCGTTCCGTTCGGTCCATAGGGCACATTTCTTAACCGATTGTCACCAAACATGGCATAAATGCTCTTTGATTTAAAACATTATTTTTGCCTAGAGCTTTTTTAATCGAAGGAGAAAAGGGGTGTCTTTTCTGTCACGTTATTAATGAACGGATATTGATGATTTTTGGCTGAAATATCCGAACATGATTCCTTACAGGTAGTTCTGGAAAAAAAAGCATGAGAAAAGGCGGAGACGTTTGTTGTGGCTTTTTTAAAAACGGATTGACAATATTTATTGGTGAAATATCCAGGGAGCTATAAAATAAAGATATGTATCGTATAAAAGAAATATAAGTGTGGATACCAGATTTGATCTCCAGATGCCAAAAAATGATCTGGAACTCTTTACAGAACTACTAGTATTTATCCCTTAGTAATAAATGCTCCATTGCCAAGGGTGAGGTAGAACATTTCTTTATAAATGGTGTTTTTATTACGTACCAAGGTTTCTGAACCTCAACTGAATTACACGGATTTTATGCCCGGTTTTTGTAATAACTATCCTAATACTTATTTAGAATTGTCAACGGCGAGTAGGAAATTAGAAAAATGGCAGTTGAGCACACTTTAATTTAATAGTTTTAATTTATTTAAGTATCAATTATAATTTATACTAAACGAAAGTTCACGGAAAGATATCTATTTATATTTTTAGAAACAAATGGTTTTAACAGCTCTATACTTTATAAAAATTAAGAATCATTATTTTGACGGCTCATGCCTATGAAGTGTGGCATTTTTTTTCGATTTGAATGTATCACAATTAATGTCGTCCATCATGGATTCCGTCATTGCCAGGTACCGCCCATTTTTTAACCCTAGAATGTATACTAATCTAAATCTGCATATGCTTTTGAGTTATATTCTTTATAATGTTAACAAAATAATACACCTATAATCAATATCGGTCCACCATAATGTCTCTTAACATGCTAGTTCTAGAGCTATTTTCTAAAAAAACCCGGACTATATGAAAATTATTATAATTGAGAAGATTTTTCTCGAATTTATTCATGGGCGAACCTGGCATCCAGTTCATAAGTTTTTTTTATACTGTTCATTGATGACCCTTGGTGGAACTTGTTGTTACATATATTGAGAACACTTGTACTTTTTCTACAGTATTTATTATTGAACCGAACCAGTTTCGCAATGTTTATGAATATTTCTAATCGTAAACACCTCTAGTGTTTAAGATTAGAAAAATTGCAAAAACATCAATGTAAACTTTTGAAGTTACCACAAGGCGAAACCGGTCAGGTTCAATAATAAATACTGTGGAAAAAGTAAATGTTCTTACTATGTGTAGTTCATTAGTTATTTATATAAAAAGGCAAGATGCATTTGAGGGTTAAATTTCACTATAGTCATGTGTGAAAGAGAGGACGCCTTAAAAACCGAAGCTAGCCGAACTTTTCACTCTTCTTCCCGAAGTGCCGTTCCTACACATTTTACTGGTGACAACCTTTGTTTTAGGCGCCCATGAAAGCGCCCATGATTTTGACGTGCGGGGAGAGGAAATGAAATCGGTGGGAGGGGGTGAGCTTCCATTCTGTACGCTAGTACTATTATCAATTCTGTGACCCTGGTTCTTAGTAAATTCAAAAGACATTTGATTAATTTCTGCTGGCAACACTACCCAATTATAAAGAAAAAAGGGAACGTGTTGGCAACACTACCCAAGTGTTGGCCACACTGTTTTTAAAGGTTAAAATAGCTTCATTCCTTTGAGTGTTTTGAGGTCTGACATTTCAACCGCGAGGTGCATAGCTCCAGTAAAAAGTGTGGCCAAGACTTGGGTATGATCATAAAAATCATTTATTTTGGACAATTTGATGCATCGATTTACATTCAGTGTGGTGATGAAGATAGAATACAAGTATCACCACCCGATCTCATCCCAAAGGTGTCGTAAGAGGCGACTTACAGAAAATATGCAGGCGATTTTTTTTTGTTTTTTTTTTTTTTAAGAATATTAGCAACCGAAATTATCGAAATTACTAATATTCACTCTAACCCCTCCAACTAAGCTAAATTGCTTTTGCTAGGAATGGGTTCACGTCGGTAGTGTAATGGCCATGATTCGAACCTGGAACCTCTCGATCATAAGGCTGACTCCTTAACCACTAAGCTACCGACGCTTATTGTCATTTATATTGGACTTTAAACGTATAGCAGTAAATTCTTAAGTTAAATGTCATTGGCCACGGGTTGGTTTTATTTTGAGGTTTTCTTCTCTCACAGTGATATCGTCTGCGTATTTGAATGAAATTTTTTATAAACTTTCTCTTTTCATTTTGGACTTTAAAACACAAACATAAAATTTAAAATTTAATGATTTGTTATGTTATAAAATTAGCAGAATCGGGGGCCTGTTGACTGATAGTTCTTAGGTATATTTGGTATACAGTTTTAGTTCAGACAATAATACAAAATTTAATTCAATAAAACAATTTTATTTGCTCTTATTTACTTAGTTTTAAGATCGTTTTGAAACTGACTGAACTGACACGCAGGAGTTGCGAAGCCCGGCAAGCTGTAATAAGGTTTAAATCACTGGTTTAAATATTAATCTGTTTACGTTCGATGTCATTTCTGAACGAAACATGAAGGTAAGGCCCTCTACACGAAGGCGAAGTTATTGCCCTTCACATTCGCCGCTGCATTGGCGAACGCGTAGAGCGGAGGCTTATGTTTGTGCCTACGTTCGTTGGTGTGATCATTGATTATGCACATAAGTAGGCGTGTGATCCGTCTGTTGTTGGCTTTTAGCAAATGATCAAAGGGACCACCCCAGCTCTTCCTGTGGTTGTTGCTAAAGGACAGACTCGCGAAGACAAAGTGCCTACTGGACGGTTATAGGCTCACCCCCTATTACGTGGGACCGAAAATCATAGTGGCGAAAAGTGGATATTAATATACCTCTGCCTACCCCTTCGGGGATTTACAGGCCTGGGTATTGCTACGCCCGGCGCTTGGCAACTTCAATATACGGCCAAATTCCCATAGCAGTGAGCGAGACGGCACTATAGAAAGAGACAGCATGCCTTGACGTCACTGTTCTAGAAGGAATCGAATGAATAGAACGAGACGTCAGGCTAGAAAGAGACACAAGACCCAATAGAACCTTCCAGAAAGTTCCTGTCTTTTTCAGAACGTACCTGTCTTTTCTCGATCTTTCGCTACTCGGCCGCGCCCGATATAAAAGGCGAGCTAACAGCCTCCGCTCAAGTTAGTTAGTCTGCGACTAGTATTCGAAGCGATCAAAGCTATAAAGTGTGCGAAGCGATACAGTGCGATTATACAAGTGACTGTGTATTGTGTAAGGAAGAAGTTTTGCATTTCTACGCGCTTTGCTGTAATTTAAGTGCAGCTGAATAAAATCTGTTTTCAACGGTTGTCCTCGCATTTTCTATTAAAACCGACCCCCACGCTCGTAACAGTATGTATCAAAGGTATGTTGGTCGAACGTTCGCAGCCGTCATGAATCCAACGCCAATACGTTCGCCACTGTGTTCGCTAGCGTGTAGAAGAGCCGTTATTAAATTGACCGTGAATTGTCGTGAACCAAAAGACGTTCAATTTTTATTTCTTGTCCTTATAAGGCAGTCTGCGTACATCGCAAACGACAAGGTCGTGATAATGGCGACTGCCACAGGCGACTATATTTATGTAGGTACACCAGTAAATCCCCGAAGGGCTAGATATTAACATTCCTTCAAGAACCAAGCGGTTCACTGACTCTTTCCTTTGTCGCACCATTAAGACCTGGAATTCCTTGCCAGCTCACGTGTTTCCCTCTTCCTACAGTCCCGGGTCCTTTAAGCGGGGCGTGAAAAAGCATCTGACGAGGCCGTCACGCTGAGTGCCACCATTGTTAACATGGCACGTGTACCTATATAATGGTGGCCCTCTTTCCTAAGACTTTGCCTTCAGCTTACCATCAGGCTAGGTAAAGTCAAATTGACGTGTCCTATATAAAAAAGACACATTTCGCCAACTATGATTTTCGATCCCACGGAATAGCGGGCGAGCCAATTGCCGTTAAGTGGGCTCTTAGTCATGGGCTTTATGTTTACTCTCCAAAGGAGAACAACCCAATATCCCTTAGTCACCTTCTACGACACACACAGGAAGAGATGGGGTAGCCCTATTGTACTCAACCGGGATTACTGAAACAAATACGGCAACTATCGCAAGATGAAATTATAATTTCGATTAATATAAACGTGATATGATAATGGCCTGATACGTACCCGCATCTAGGTACATCACCACACTGCCTGTAAAGTTTATTTCGAACATCATAACAAATGTGATTCATTCCTGAACGATATAAATAGCGGTAGCCGCCATATTGCGTTGCAGTTTCCCGCCAACCAGTTGACAGTTGACAGGTGTGTTGTGATATTTTCTACTATAATTAACCGACTTCAAAAAAGGAAAAGTTCTCAATTACTCTAAATTTGACTTTGTAAATATTAACATCATATGGATTTATTTAGTTGAAATTTTACTTAATTTTCTCCAGTAACTATCATCGACATAATTTTAGATGTTCTGTCGATTCCCCAGTTAGTAGTTTTTTTATTTTTCAGGTAAAAAATGGAAATTCTGAAGAGTTTTGTCGTTCTAGCGGCGTACTTGGTTTTGTGTAAGTAAATTTTTCTGCAATACTTTTATAGGTAGCCAGTGCTCACTGGAGAGGTTTTGTGTTGTCAGTGGGAAGACCGTAGGCTGTTTCTGCTTTGTCTTCTACACTGACGGCACAGAAACTCTCTGTTTTTACAGGGTGGGCAGCACGAGTGCTGTGACTCCCCTGGTGTTGCACACTTCCATAGGCCACGGTAACCACTTTCCATTATGTGGGCCATGTGCTTGTCTACCACCTAAGTTGTATTAAAAAAAACATACGAGTGCTGATTTTTGATCATCAAAAAATAAAACTATACTTCATTCGGTTATGTACTGAACTAAAGGTAAACAATCTTGTAGCTAACGACATTTTACAAAAAGATATTATAAATAAATCGTCTAACGGCCGGTCCTAATATGCGATTTCAATAATCAAAAATGCCAATCCGAAACCAGAATTTCGATCGATTCGTTGCTCAAAACGTCCACCCCGGCTTTGCACTGGTGGTAAAAACGTTCCCGTGGAAATCCAGTATAGCATATATTACTCAGGATGAATGTATCTTTTCAATACTGAAAGAATTTTTGAAATCGGCACAGTAGTTTTTGAGTTTATTTATTACAAACATACAAATCTTTCCTCTTTATACTAGTAGTGTAGATAGAATTTAGGTCCAGAGGTATACATAATACATATTGTTTTTATCACGCAGGTGCCTCCCACCCAACACAGAACAAGGCCCTGCCAGTGCTGAAGGAGCAGCCGGCCGAGGTGCTCTTCAGAGCCGACAACTACTCCACTGTACTGCTGGAGTGTGCCACCGACAACGGTGATAAGGATGTCGAGTGAGTATTATTCTATTCAAGCTTGTAAACCCCAGGGTGGGTACAGGTGTATAAACACCCACTATTCGCCAACTAATAGAGGGCGAGCCTATAACTGTTAAACGGAAACTTTGTCATGGGCTGTAAGTTATTGTCGGATGGAGGACAGAACAGTGTTCTATCCCTTAGTGACCTTCTGCGACACTCCGGGAAGAGATGGGGTGCCTTACTTACTTACTCCCCGTAGTACGGACGGGTGATCTGCCCTTTTGCGGGGGCCATTTCACCCAATTCGACACTGAGAAAAAAATGCTACGTATATAAGTAATGCGCTTGCTTGTGTAAGGATAAAAATCGACCACTATTACTTAATTAACCGCCATCATGCCGCGTAATGGAACTGCAGTACGTAGGCCGCATCATGACAACAGTCACGGTGCGGGCTACTTACAAGTAAGCGGTTCTCCAGGAACGTATCCATCATAGCTTGATGTCAACGTATGTCGCTTACTTACAAACCATTGTGGCATAGGTACATATGGATGTGGATGCATAACGGCATGATGCCGATTACTATCATACTAGTGCGGCTTACTTACTGTACAGTGGTAGGTGCAGTAGGGCAGGGTACCTCTTAGTTACAGACCGGTTCGGTATACGTATTGTAAATATGTGGATGTATTACGGCATGATGCCGATTACGTTCATACTGGTGCGGCTTACGTACTGTACAGGGGTAGGGCAGTACGGCAGGACACCGCTTACTCACAGACTGGTGCGGTATTCTTATTGTAAGTATGTGGATGCATGACGGCATGATGCCGATTACTATCATACTAGTGCGGCTTACTTACTGTACAGTGGTAGGGCAGTACGGCAGGATACCTTTTACTTACAGACCGGTTCGGTATACGTATTGTAAATATGTGAATGCATTACGGCATGATGCCGATTACGTTCATACTGGTGCGGCTTACGTACTGTACAGGGGTAGGGCAGTACGGCAGGACACCGCTTACCTACAGACTGGTGCGGTATTCTTATTGTGAGTATGTGGATGCATAACGGCATGATGCCGATTACTAAAATACTAGTGCGGCTTACTTACTGTACAGTGGTAGGGCAGTACGGCAGGATACCTCTTACTTACAGAGCGGTTCGGTATACGTATTGTAAATAAGTGGATGTATTACGGCATGATGCCGATTACGTTCATACTGGTGCGGCTTACGTACTGTACAGGGGTAGGTGCAGTAGGGCAGGGTACCTCTTACTTACAGACCTGTGCGGTATACGTATTGTAAGTATGTGGATACATTACGGCATGATGCAGATTGCGTGCATACTGGTGCGGCGGCACACATACGTAGGGTCTGGTACCATAGATATCTGACCACTCTTTTCTTAAAAAGTTGAAATTTTATCAAAACTACCGATTCGGTTTTCACTGGTAGATAGACAAGGCACTAATCTATCCACCAACGAAAGATTTATTTTAAATCGGTAGGGTTGATAAAATTTCAACCTTGTAAGAAAAGAGTGGTCAGACATTTATGATGGTACCAGACCGTACTAGGTATGCCGCCGCACCAGTATGAACGAAATTAGCATCATGCCGTAATGCATCCACCCTTTTACCGTACCTATACCGTAGCAGTATGTAAATAAGCGGTATCCTACAAATGAATGGAACACATGCAGTTAATTAATCTCCTATGTAAAAAATATTTGATGGACACTTTCGGGGGTTAACGAATGCTGTAAGTATATCTTATCAACTACATCTGTATACAATTTTACGTTTAAATTTAAATATGCATACCAAATACCTACTTAAAATAACAGCAGATTAGATAGCACCAGTATGAACGAAGTAATTAAGTAATTACATGGATATGTATGTAGGTGTTTTGTAAGGTCAATAATAACATTGAGGTCCATTAGAAGAAATTACTTTTTAAGAATGAAAACGGAAACGATTGAACATAATAATTATTTTACATAATATTATTTTAACACAATGGTATAAAATATAACTTAATTATGGACTTAAAAATGTTATTATGTAGTAGGTTTAAGAAATTAGAAAAAAAATATTGAAATAATTGTTTTATTTTTATATCTTTATACACATTTTCATACATACAATTATTCAAACAATACACTATATGGCTCATGCAAGATATTCTACGTGAATTTTTAATCGTTTACATCCCTTTATTAAATGGGTCAATGTACCTACTCATGAAATCGAACAACTTTTTGTATGGGACCTACGGTCCTACTAAATACAGGTTGTGTATTTGAAAGTACGTTATATTCTTAGAGGAAGCGAATGAATACGAACAACTTTTTGTAATGTAAAAAAAATCAGCTGTTCCATAGAAAATGTTTATTACCTACTCGACAAAAATGTATGAAACGGCTGATGTTTCTTTCGATTAGGAAAATAAAATTGTTAAGAATGAAAACGGAAACGATTGAACATAATAATTATTTTACACATAACATTATTTTGACACTGGTATAAAATATAATTTTTAACTTATGGACTTAAAAATGTTATTATGTAGTAGGTATAAGAAATTAGAAAACACAAAAAATTAGATAAGAAAACACAAAATTTACATTTTATTATATATATATATATATATATATATATGCAATTTAGTAATACATCAAAACAGTGTGAAAGATTTTATTGACAAATATATATATTTGTCAATAAAATCTTCCTGGTCTTTTGTAATACTTATTGAAGCCTGTAAACAATAGGAGTTGAATAGGGAGGAAGAATAGGGTTGATGTAATCCCTACTTAAACGTTTAACGGTTTTTGAAACTGGTTATGGACACCATTAATATTATGTATTATTAATTCCTATAAATCTGAATTAGGTAAACTGAGTGATTAATTAGGTAGATACTTACATGTACAGTGACCAGTTCTGAAACTTTTTCCTGAATTTTTATTCTCCCAGCCAAATGCGGACAAAGCTCCTTATAATTTTCAGGCGTCAGCTTTGGCCATAGCTCCACTGTTATTCCGTTTTCTGTAATAAAGATTTTACGTCGAAATCATAGACATACAAGGTAGGTATATACCTAACTAGCAGCGCCCCGGTTTCACCGGCGTAAGTACCGATCCCGTGGGAATTTCGGGACAAAAAGACAAATACCTAGCCTATAGGTTTGTTATTCCTGGTCACCATCTAGATACCTACCTACTCACCAAGTTTCACTGCAATCGGTTTAAGTATACTTAGTAGTTTTTGCGTGCAAGAGTAGGGCTGCCATCCGTCCGGGTTTCCCCGGATTTGTCCTAGTTTGGAAGACGTCCGGGGAGCGTCCGGGCAGGGTTTCAATTGTAGTCCGGGATTTTGATTAGATCCCGTTCCCATAATTTACGTTAATAAAAGCTATGGGTTGGGTATTTCACCGCACGCACTGCCGACGCCGAGGCGTTTCTGACATAAATGAACATTTGAACACACAGAAACACAAAACTAATATGAAAAATCAAGCAGGCTCTTCAAAAATATCTACACTTTTTGTAACATCAAACTCGGAAGATCTTCAAATTCGAGCAGCTGAAGGTGCACTCGTTTATCATACAGTCAGCCATCACATGTCTTTCAATTCTTTGGATTGTACTTGCGCTCTCAATCGCGAAATCTTTTCGGGGTCAGAAATAGCTAAGAAACATTCATGTAATCGTACTAAAGCTACAGCAATAGCTACAGGAGTTTTAAGTCCTTTGTCGATTGCCGAACTAAAAAATTACTTACAAAACATTCCGTTTATAAGCGCAGCTACTGATGCTAGCAACAATAGCAGTGAGAAACTATTTCCTTTGGTAGTTCAATATTTCGATGTAAGAAATCAAGGAATTACTACGAAACTCCTTGAAGTAGAGACCACGGTAAATGAAACGTCCGAGACTATTTCTGAATTGATCATAAACCAACTTCGAAAACATGATCTTTTGTCTAAGTGTGTAGCGTTTGGAGGAGATAACTGCAATACAAACTTTGGGGGAATAGAACGACAAGGAGTCAACAATGTCTTCTATAAGCTAAAACAAAATCTGAACCCTAACCTGGTTGGTGTTGGTTGCTCTGCACACGTTATTAACAACGCCATTCATCATGGATGTGACTTACTGCCAGTGGACGCTGAAACTATCGTCTTGAAAATTTACAATTATTTTGCCACATACTCGTACACAGTTCGAATTCGAATCCCTCAAAGAATTCTGTGAGACAGCTGATGTCGAATACAAGCAGCTTCTATATCATTCCAAAACTAGATGGCTTAGCCTGTTTCCTGCAATAGAACGACTTCTGAAGCTCTTCACTCCACTGAAAGACTACTTCGAAAATATACAAAAACCACCTCTCGTGATCTAAGATTTTTTTCCAAAATCCGCTGTCAGAGGCTAATTCTATTTTGTTATGCATATCATCATACATAACAAAAAAGAAAAATGAGAAAAAAGCGACAATTCCGTTTTAGAAGTTCGAAACATTCTTGGATCTATAACAAAAAGCCTAGACGATAGAATCAAAGAAAGCTTCGTGCCCTTAAGTATAAGAAGCATTTTAAACAAACACGACGAGAACATAAAACAAGAGTTCAAAAACTGTACTCTGAGTTTCTATAATGAAATAAAATCGTATATTGAAGATTGGAATCAGCCTCTTTAACAATTATAAATTTGACTGGATGTTTTTGCCGAATATAAAAATGAAAATAAATGAAATAAAAAAAAGGCTCAGTGGGCTGTTATCGAAGATACTATTGCATTTTTGAAAGACAAGAATATAACAATAATTGATGACACGAAATTGATAGATGAGTGGGTGAATTTAAAATATTTTTGCCAAAATCTCAGCGCAGAAGATAAGCTTTTAAATGCTAATCAACTATGGTTACAATTCTTTAGAACACCAAATGCTCCTTTATATTCAGAATTACTAAAGATAGCCCAATATTTTTAGTAAATCCGACAAATATAAGTAGACTAGCTGATGCCCGAGACTTCGTTTCCGTGGGAATTTCTTAAAAACCTTTCTGACCAAAAAGCTAAAATTAATAATATAGTAATTTAAGTTTAAAATTTGAAGACATTTTAATGTTTTTACTTTAAGAGTTGCCAAATAATTAAGAAGTATAGTTTTATTTCATTTAAATATTGATTTAATTTATGAAAACCAATTGTTTTTTGTATCTTGTAATATAAAAAAATAAACATGTAAAGCTGTTAAAATTGTTCTTTTGTATACATTATTATAACTTCTGAATTTGATTTAAAATTTCAGTTATTTTAAAACTAAAGTAAATATTGTTAATTGTATGGAAAAATAAGAAATTAAACAAGTTTTTCATTTTATTAACTGAGTAACAAATATTGGATTTGTTTATCTTTTATTGAATACCTAAGAAGGTTAAAAAATAAAGCAAAATTACTCACTTGTAGTCACAAAAACGATTAAACACACTATTTCATGCAACAGAAGAGGCTTACAATTAAAGTTCACTTCTATTAAGTACGGAGTGAAATATATTTTAATCAAGATGTAAGTAAATGAAAAAAGTATTGAAATGTCCGGGGTAAAACCTTCAAAATCCGGGGAACCTACGCTTCCGGTCCTGGGGGACAGGTTTTAGAGATGGCAGCCCTATGCAAGAGTAACAAACATCCATACTTACAAACTTTCGCGTTTATAATATTAGTAGGAAGGACTATGGTTGAAAATTACTTTAGACCTAAACTCAGCTAAAAAGTTGTCACGTAGGCAGGTACCTACCTAAATAGATTTTGTCTAAGTTTTTAGTCACTGTTAGAACACGACGGCTTCCAAAGCTGCCTAAAGTGGATTGCACTCCTCACACTTACCAAACTGCCTGGCGTTTGGTTTAGGAAATAGGAATTAGGACAATCAATCAAGCTTTCCTATCTTAGTCGCTTAGTTCTAAGAGAATGGCATAGGTATTTAGATCACATTAAATTTTAATAATACTTTATTTAAGTACTTACCGATAAATCGAAGGGTGATATCCGATGGAATGTCCCACTTCTTAAAAAGGTCTTCAATACAGTCCATTGGTATTTGTACTAAAGTAGTCTAAAGTCACTAAAACCCAAACTAGAAAAGCGAAGCGCGTCGGAACAAGAATTGAAGAGAATGCGAGCGAGCGCGCGCGCCAGTGTTGCCAACACTTGAAATTTTATCCCCCTAAGAGTAAACTCAAAAACCCCTAAAACTCCCTAAACTCATAATTTGAAAAATGTAGGTTCTTACGTAATATTAAAACGTTTAATTTTTAATTATTATTTCTATTTCAAATAATTACAAGTGGTGTAAAAAACTTATTTATGGTTATTATTATAACAATTACTTACTATTAATAACCATTTTTTTTTGTAGATGTATTTAAAACTTTTTTTTTTAATCTCTATATCTAACCCGCAACGAAACAGTTCGCATTCTACGAGAGATGGGTAATCACTAGAGATGGGTAGCGGGTTATAACCCATTCATTCCATTCGGGTTAAAACTGGGAGATTTGGGTTTTAACTCAATAATAACCCATAATCACCCATTTGACTGGGTGAAAATAGTTTTTTGAATGAGAAGTGGGAATTAATGTTTACTATGTACTAGCTAGTCAAAAATAAATTCCTGAGCCTTAAATTAGGTATATTTATTGGAAAATAATATATCCGATTTAAGGATTATACGACAAAATAGTAGACAGTTTATCATCATTTGAATCGGGAATACGGTTCCAATCCCGACGACGTAGTTGGTTCAGGATTAGTGGAAGCCCCTGTTCATCTATGACTACACGCTACTACTACAGTATAACGAACTTTAATATAGTCTGTAAACGAAGCCATCTAGACCGAGCTATTCGGCAGTGCGGGGTAAGCGGAATGGTGACGGAAATGGCCGTACCGAGTAGCCATACATTTTACTCGGTACTAACAGGTAACACGGTAATAAGGATTCAGGGCTGTCTCAATTATAATTCCCTTTTTTATAAAAAAAAATTAAACAATTAAATAAAAAATAAAAAAATGGTTAGGAATAAATTATCCATATAGCGATCAAAGATGGCGGGCTCGATTTTTCATTACAATCGATATGAGTATCGTTTTCAGGGTTTTCGGGGTCGCTGATTGCTAATATATTATCCATTTAGCAATTAAAGATGGTGGTCTCGAAATTAGTAATAAAATCGATACGAGTATCATTTTCAGAGCTTTCGGGACTACTGATTACCTACGAATATATTATACATTTAGCAATCAAAGATGGTGCGTATTCTTATTGTAAATATGTGGATACATTACGGCATGATGCCGGTTACGTTCGTACGGGTGCAGCTTACTTACTGTACAGGGGTAAGGCAGTACGACTGGATACATCCTACTTACAGACCGGTGCGGTATACGTATTGTAAGTATGTGGATGCATAACGGCATGATGCCGATTACTATCATACTAGTGCGGCTTACTTACTGTACAGTGGTAGGTGCAGTAGGGCAGGGTACCTCTTAGTTAAAGACCGGTTCGGTATACGTATTGTAAATATGTGGATGCATTACGGCATGATGCTGATTACGTTCATACTGGTGCGGCTTACGTACTGTACAGGGGTAGGGCAGTACGGCAGGACACCGCTTACTTACAGACTGGTGCGGTATTCTTATTGTAAGTATGTGGATGCATTACGGCATGATGCCGATTACTATCATACCAGTGCGGCTTACTTACTGTACAGTGGTAGGGCAGTAGGGCAGGATAACTCTTACTTACAGACCGGTTCGGTAAACGTATTGTAAATATGTAAATACCTAAATTTAATATTGAATACCTAAATTTAACATTTTATTGGATGGATTAAAATGTTGTACAAGATCCACCATTTCGATTTAATGTAAATCGGACCATCATGATGCTTTGCAAAAATCCCTGAAAATACCCCTAAAAATTTCAGACCCCTGAAAAATCCGATCCGTGAAACAGCACGTAGGTACTACTCATAATTGTGTTTGTGAATGTGAATAAGTTATCTGATAGGATACAAGTAAGTGAATGTGATGTGAGTGATACAATTGTGTAATGAAGAAATGGCCTTACTAATTGGATTACATATGTAGAATCATCATCGTGCCGGCAACGGTAAGCAAGCGTTCTACTGCCACTTACTTCTGTAAATATGATTCAGGTGTAGAACGTAAGAAGAGGCGTTATTAATGTGACGCCACACGTAGTAAGGGTACATCATCGTTAATAAGTATCCTATAGTGGAAGTACTTATAACGTAACGGCATACGTAAGTACGGGATAATCATGCTGGCTACATTTTTTCTTGTTGGTACTGCATTAACAACGATCCACAGTCTTTGTACGAGCTTTCCCGAAACACCATTATCAAGAATGGCGTGTCATACATCTGAATCAGTGTCTGACTTAATTATTAAGCGAAAGACATCATTCTTGCGTATGCAATACACTTAATAAGTAGCAAATTGCGGGCTCATTGGTACATAACGGACGCTTTTCTACTTGTAAGTAGCTTTTTTCTCTCAGTGGAGTGTCCGGCAATCGCGGCGTTCCGTTGAACATACGTGTCTCTTTACAGAATCTTACGATCTGTTCCACCTTCAGATCCTTGAGGTCTTGTTATTCTAAGGTGTCCGTTCCCATGGTTTCCCATTTTAACATTGAGTACATGAGGCATTTGGCCAGCAGGTGGAGACTGGTTACCTTTTCCTTCATGCACTACGGGCATTTGGGGTAAGTTTTCACCCCTATAAGTATCAGGTGCCTATTTAGTCGGTGGTGGCTACATTTTCCTCTACCTTCATAGACTCTAAAGGCGCCCACTCAGTCCGCCTGCAGTCCGCCTGCAGTTTCTGATCTTGTCGGCGACCTGCAGTCTTAAGCCGATAGCGCCTACACACTAAAGCGATTTTGGCCTGCCGGCAATTCCCTGTTGTCAGTTCTGCGATCACACACTAGCAGTTGTGAGTCAACAGTTTCCCGCCGTACCTGTCGGTGTGTGCTCGTTTGCCCTGACGGCCTAGGACTGTCCGGAATCCTTCAGCGGCCACACAAATCGGATCGTATTAGTCGTCAGTCCAAAATCGTTAAGGAAACTGTGAGTGTGTGGGTTATTGCGATAAACTGACAGATTTATATCGTCCGGCAATCGTCCGGTAAACTGATAGTAAGTGAGCGCATTAAATCTATTCTTGTGTACAAAATTTCACCCAGAGCGACACGACTTCTTGAGCATTCGAAATTCTCCTGTACAACCATTTTGGTCGTTAGTCCAGTCAACAGTATCTACTGGTATACATTTTTTTATACCACACATCAATTTGTCTTCACCTCGTCTGATGTAAGCTGAAGGCAAAGTCAAAGAGGGTTACCATTATTACACGTATGATACTATCTTAACAATGGTGGCACTCAGCTTGACGACCTCATCAAAAGAGGACTGTCGTCTGCGCACCGCGTGACACCCACCGGTCCCACTAGTACTGCGACCGCAATCCCCCCTGCCTGGCTATGCACTTGCTGACCCCTGAACTGCATAATCAACTGAATAGAGGGTTTTTAAGCAATCGTGCACGGTGGTACCAACTCGGCCGAACCACCATAGGAACCAAGACGGAAGTATAGAAAAATTTCGTATACTCAAGACGTCGCTTATATAGCTCAGTTGGTCAGAAAATTTTACCTGTAAGAAACTGGTCGCGGGTTCAACTCCCGCCTTGAGAATTCACTTTTTCCAATCTAAATCTGAACGCCGTGTTTTTTCCAAGCGACTATAATATGGCGTCCCTCAATAGAAGTATCTAACAGGGTTGATAGCTCGAGTGTGACACCACTGGTGTTGCACACGTCCATAGGCCACGGTTACCACCTCCCATCAGGTGGGCCGCGTGTTTGTCTGCCACTAAGTGGTATAAAAAATAGCCTGGAACAACACATTGTGTTACTTAATAGATATTCCTGGAAAAGCTAATAGGTACACAAATTAGTATTATATATTATTAGTTTCCCGTGGCTCCGATCGCGTGGATGTCAGTTATCGCGACCAAACATTGCCTATATCCTTTCTCAAGGTCTAATCTACCCTTATACCAAATTTCATCATAATCGGTCCACTGGTTTAGCCGTGAAAGGCGAACAAACAGACACATACACACACACACTTTCCCATCATAATATCAGTATGGATACAAATCTACCCACACTTTATGATACAGTCATTAAACTTTTTATGTGCATATTATGTAAGTCATAAACATTAAACTATTAGCATTTTATAGGTACCATTACGTTACATGAATTTAAAACAATGTATATTTTTTTCCTTATAAATAACATAACTCCACTTCACTTGGGGAATTACAATACCTACCAGGGAATTATACTTTCAAATGCAAAGCTTGAAGGTATTGTGTACGTACACACGTGTACCTCCCACCCTCTCCTTTCCTACACAGGTCAACACATGCAGGGCTTTGAGGACACCCGCATACCTTGTAGAATATTCCTTCAAGAACCTAGCGGTTCGGTGACTCATTCCTTTGTCGCACCATTAAAACCTATATATAACTCCTTGCGTGGTTCCCTCTTCCTAAGCGGGGCGTGAAAAAGGCATCTGATGAGGTCGTCAAGCTGAGTGCTACCATTGTTAACATGGTACGTGTTTGTAATGGTGACCTTCTTGCCTGAGACTCTGCTTTCGGTTTACCATCAGGCGAGGTGAAGTCAAATTGACGTGTCCTATATAAAAAAACCTATCTTCTTCTTCTTCATCCTAGCGTTAATTCCAGTCGCATCCGAAGCTTTTCAACTTGGAGTCTGGGGTCCGCTTTTTACATGTCTAACTGCGGATTTGGCTAAACTTCGATATTTTTTTCTGTGAAGCGACTGCCATCTGACCTCCACAACCCAAAGGCGATATCGGAACATTGCAGCTATACCAGTTGTTGGATTTTTGAGGGCTCCAACTACCCATAACGACTGCCATAGATGTTTGTATAACAACCGGGACCGACGGCTTAACGTGCTCTCCGAGGCACGACCAGACCAATGCAAATACCCATATTCATGCATACAAATATTTACACTGAGTGGGGATCGAAACCGCGCCATCTGCGCAGCAGCCCCGCTAACTACCGCTACGCCACGGAGGCTGTCCAAAAAACCCATATTTAGAACAATTTAATTCTATCAGCTGTGCAATTTTCTAAGCTTCGTCATTTTGAGAAGAGGACGGTTTAGGATGTAGTCATTTTGCACTCCCAACTATGCAATTCTCTGTGCAAAGCTCAGCGTCGAGCACAGCACTGCGACAGCCTTGATAGACCAAGACTGTCAAGACCGATACTAAAGGCGCCCACTCACTAACAGTCCGCCTGCAGTTCCTGATCTGTCCGGCGGCCTGCAGTCCTTAGCCGATGGCGCCCACACACTAAAGCGATTTTGGCCCGCTGGCAATTCCCTGTTGTCAGTTTTGCGACCACACACTAGCAGTTGTGAGTCGTCAGTTTTAGGTCGTACGATCGCCTGCCGGTAATGGTCTAATATCAGTTACATAGAGAGTACGAAACAGTGCAAGCGATTTTCGACCTTATTGACATTTTCTTAATTACATGTTTTTTCGCATAAATAAATGCTGCTGATCACGAATATAAGAAAAAAAACTAGATTTGTAGTGATGTCAATAAGGTTGAAAATAGCTTGCACTACGTTATTCTTATATAAGTACGTGCTAATCATTGTGGGAAATAGGTGTTAGCTATTTTGAATCTTATCGACTATGTGCATAAGAAATATAGCCGAGTATGTACAAAAAATGAATAAAATCTTAGTAAAAACTGACACGAAACGATCGACGTGCCCGTTGTGCTCGTTCGCCCTGACGGCCTAGGACTGTCCGGCTTAGAACTGTCCGGAATCGTTTGGCGGCCACACACTATCGGATCGTATTAGTCGTCAGTCCAAAATCGTTAACGAAACTGTGAGTGTGTGGGTTAATGCAATAACTGACAGATTTATATCGTCCGGCCGTCGTCTGGTAAACTGTTAGTGAGTGGTCGCCTTAAGGGGTACCGATACCTAAGAAAATATCTTTAGTAATACTCAAAAATCAATAGATGGCACTAGTAGACTCATTTAAAAAAATGAAAAGTAAAATCGCTAATTTCCAATAAATAATTTTATTCAGTCATATTCCATAATGTGTTTAGTGTATTTTTTATTTTTGGTACGTTAATTTTAAATAGTAAACATTGGAAAAGTTTGCCAAAACAATGTCGCCACCTAGTTACAACTCTTGCAAACAAAAGCTGCTTGCCTGCTTTTCGAAGTTACGAGTGTAACCATTTTTTGTTCCTGATTGTGCACTTGTATAAGAATTTTGGCCATGGACTACGGGAACCGGATTGAAATTCCACACGAGTGAAAGCGCAGGCAGAAACTTGCCCAGTTTAGTTTGTTAGTTTAGTTTACCTGGTCTGTTCCGCACTTGGCCTCTTGATTGGGCCATTGTGCGTACTATCTTACCTCTCATTCCAACCAACCCAGATCCTCCCGAAAAACCAGCAGCCTTTTCAGGTTTCCACATGCTTCCCGGAGCGATGCTGGTGACTGGAGGAATATTCGCCCGTTGTGCGACTACGCTCATGCACTCTGTAAGCACAGCCGTGGCGTTTCTTCTGCCCCCATGCAGCCTCTGAATAGGGGGCTGTCCGTCACACATATTGTAAACAAATGCTTGTTTAGGGGACAGTGACCGGTCAAGATGCCTGTGACCTTGCGGATTTGGTCCCTTTTTAGCCTTATGAGGTTTCGGCTACTTGCCCATCAAAGAAAGATACGCGCAAAATATGGGCCTTGCGTAGCGGGCCCTTTCGACGACGCTTAAGACTATTCAGGGCTTGTCAACAAAACAGGAAAATATAAAATGTTTCGGCCGTGAACATACTATTTTACTGACAAACCCTAGGTATTATTTTGGTGAATACATTCCAGTTCTGATTGTACTGGAGATTGATGGTGCTTTGTGGAATCTACCACACATATTGAATCATACACTTCATTTGTACTTTTACACAGTTTATTTTCATTTTGAACTTGACCGGTTTCACCTCACGGCATTCACAAACAAGTACAAGTGAATTGTATTATTTCATTCCGATTCCTTTACTGTACTTTTGCGGGTGTAAAACGTGATTCCGCAAAAAGCGAGTCATTTTACAAATTTTCAGTAAATCTCAATAACATAAAATGTCCACAGCTACTCATTTAAGCAGAATTCTAGCAATTAAATTTACTAAGCAGATTCAAATTTCGTGTAACTATTGCCGCATGACAAAATATTATCCTATACCATCAATAAAGTTGCCTCTTAAGATCTACAAGACTGATCGATAGCTACTTACAAATTCGAATTACTTTTTTATAGATACGCGTGGTTCAAGAACGGCGCACCTTTCGACTGGAAGGCAGCTGGACACATCCGTCAACGCGAAGGGGAAGGGAGCATCATGTTCTTCAATCCACAACCTCAAGACGAAGGAATCTATCAGTGTTTCGCCAAAACCTCCGTCGGCACCGCGAGCACGCGCCCAATATCCTTGAAAAAGGCGTTCCTGAATGTCCCTAAAGTTGAAACGCAAGAACACACACCAGTTTATGGAAAACCTTACAAATTGGAGTGTGATATATCAAAATCTTACCCAAAACCCAATATTACATGGAAGACACAGTTGCGTTCAGACCCTAGCGTCGTCGAAAACATTCTCAATCGAAGAATAACTTTGTCTCCAGATGGCACGCTGTGGTTTTCAAATGTGACTTACAGCGATATCAGTCCTAGCTTCAAATATATCTGTGTGGCTCAAACCCCAGCTGTGACAGGAGACGTGATCCTGGCTGAACATTTCTTGAAGAGTGTGATAGAGAATCCTAAGCCTAATAATGGAGAACTGGTGCCACAGTACCTGAGCCCTGAAGTTATGTTTGTTCAACTTGGCAATGTGACCGAAATCTACTGTATCTACGGTGGCACGTAAGTCGTCTTTCAATATTTCATCTTATACTTGAATGATCATCAGGTGTGTAAGGCATATCTTCGAGGGGTCATCTCGATGGCCCTAGGTCAGCCGGGGTACGATATGCCAGTGGCAATCTCACCTCCGGCAACAAAAAAACAGTAAAGGACGAACGTGATGTATTAATAGTGTACACTCGCAGGGATATTTACCATGTGTTCGTTTTTATTGAGTGACCGATATTTCGGCGCTGTTACAAGCTCGCTAATCACGGTGTACTGACGGTCGCCGAGCAAGTTATTACTGTCTACCCTCTTCCGCAATCGTTTTATACGCGTATATAAAACGAGCGCGGAAGAGGGTAGACAGATACGGGTATGAATGACCATGTCAATGTCAATCTCAAATCATACAAAACGTGATGTATGTAAGGATAAATTGGCAACGATTGCCCTAAAACACAATAGAATAGAATATGAAGGGATAGAAGCAAATGACCGGACTAAATCACCGAACTAGTGAGACAGAGGGCAAATGACGGGCTGCTGTCCCTGGCTGTCCCTACCTGTCCCTACCTACCCCGGAAAGAAATAGTCGTGAGCGTATATGTAGGTAGGTATTATTCGATTGAATTCTTAAATGATGTCCCTTTCCATGTTTCTTAGGTAATCGAGCTAAGCAATATTTGAGATGTACAGTCAGCATCATTAAAATGTTGCTAACAAAAGTAGTCAAAATAATCCAAATACCAAAATTCCAATTTTATATTGGTTATTAGAGTACTCAAATAGTTGTATGTGTCCAGAGTGGTCCAACTACCTTAACAATCGGTCTTCCAGAATTATGTTATTTAGTAGAGTATTCATATTCATATACACAATCACGCCGGTCGATAGTATCCAGACAAGTATACTTTCAAAAAATCTAGACATTCATACTTTTCTCACTAATGCAAGTTGATAGTTCATGGCTTATTCAACTGTCAACTTAAAAAAAATACAAAAGACAATGTCAATTGACACATGTTGTATCTTTTTCTTACTCATATACCCATCCCTTATCATCCCGCCATTGTATGAAAGGGATGGCTTTACAAGTAAGAAAAGGATACAAAATGCGATTGAATGACAATGTCTAGATTTTTTGAAATTATGCTTGACTGGATACCATCGACCGGCGTGATTGTGTATATGAATATGAATACTCTACTAACTGACATAATTCTGGAAGAACGATTGTTAAGATAGTTGGACCACTCTGGACACTTACAACTATTTGAGTACTCTTATAACCAATATCAAATTGGAATTTTAGTATTTGGATTATTTTGAGTACTTTTGTTAGCAATATTTTAATGATGCTGACTGTACTATGCTACGATGCTATAGATGCGTTTGACATTTCCACCAATCATATTCGTTGAGCCTAGCACTGGTGGAAAGGGATTCAGCTAAGCTATGTGTTTTATTATATAGAAAGATATACGTGCTATGGATGTGTACTATGGATGAGGAATACTTACTACATAGTAATAGTACCACATCTTACTCGCTTATCTGCATAACATAGCTCCGTGGAAACGGTCACATAGTATCATTGCGTAACTTTAACAATTTCTAAGCATAGCTACATAGCACAGCCCTGGTGGAAAGGCAGCCTAAGGGTCTAGGAATGGTCTTGCAGCATTGGAGAGGAGCTCTCTGAAGAGTTTTTTGGTGTCAGTGCGAAGACCCAAGGCTATTCCAGCTTTGTATTCTACACTGACGGCACAGAAACTCTCTGTGTTTACAGGGTCGGCAGCGCGACTGTGACGTCCATGGTAACCACTTTCCATCAGGTGGGCCGTGTGCTTATCTGCCACCTAAGTGTTATAAAAAATAGTTTACTGTCTGATATTTAAAGATATTTATCTAATCATATTTTCTCCTTTTCTCTTACAGTCCTCTCGGTTTCCCTAACTGGTACAAGGATGATAAACTCATTGACGCCAAGCCCGGAGACAGGGTCACCGACCACAACCGCACCAGTGGCAAGAGGCTGCTCATCAAGGAGACGCGTCTGGAAGATGAAGGAACCTACAAATGTGAGGTGGACAATGGTGTCGGCAAGAAACAGGAGTACAGCATGCAGTTAGTTGTTTACAGTAAGTAACAGAAAACTCGAAATAAAACCCTGTACCAACCCGTCTCGGTATGGGAGCGGCCTATGTCCAGCAGTGGACAAAAAGATTGATTGATTGATAGTGCACGTAAATATGTAATTAAAGACAGCCTCCGTGGCGTAGCTGTATTGAACGCGGCTGCTACGCGGTGGCACGGGTTTAATCCGCGCTTAATACAAATATTTGTATGTATAAATATGGGTATTTGGATTGGTCTGGTCGTGCCTCGGAGAGCATAGTTAAGCCGTCGGTCCCGGTTGTCATACAAACATCTATGGCAGTCGTTACGGGTAGTTTGAGCCCTCAAAAATCCAATAACTGATCTAACTGCAATGCTTCGATATCGCCTTTGGGTTATGGAGGTCAGATGGCAGTCGCTTCAAGGAAAATATCAAAGTTTTGCCAAATCCGCAGTTCGACTGATAATACGGACCCCAGACTCCAAGTTGAGAGCTTCGGATGCTACTGGGATTAACGCTGGGAGGGAGAATCTTTTTCAATTCAGTTTGGTCTATAATATCTATATAATAGGTCTTTTGCGTTTTTTTTTACGTGCGGGAAATCCCCACGGATACCCCCCCCCCCCCTCCCCCTTCGGAGCCGAAGGGGGAAGTTATGTCGGACTCGAGCCGACTAAACCGCACGCCGTCTGTGGGTCGATGTGCTAGGCCGAAGGCGACTGGCGAGGTTGTCTCGTGACATATCCCTCGCACCCCGGCTGACCCAGGGCCATTCCTCTCGGTCTGGCCCTCATCGGGATTTTTTGGCGCCCCCGGGTGGGCTTTTGCAGTGTCGGTGGTATGAGTATGTCTGTGGTAGATGAAGCAGAATTGGGGTCCACAAACCTTTTAGGTCTCCGACCAACTGTAAAAAATACTGCAAATTTTCGTATGGCATCTTGACCCGACGGCTTAACGTTATCACCAAAGCACAGAGGGATAGTGAATGAATGAATGAATGAAAGAATGAATGAATGAATGAATGAATGAATGAATGAATGAATGAATGAATAAATGAATGAATGAATGAATGAATGAATGAATGAATGAATGAATGAAAGGATGGATGGATGAATGAATGAATGAATGAATGAATGAATGAATGAATTTCTTTATTTACAAGCAACAAAGGCTCAATGTTTGTTAGTATTAGGTACTTAGTCTGCCGCTATGGCCCAGCAATGGTATATAAGATGCTATTGCCCGCCGCTCGCACCCAGTTAGCACACATTTCTAAAAATGCTCTTTTATATAATAAAAAAAAAAACTAGTTTTTGCCCTAGGCTCCGCCCGCGTGGATGTCTGTAGACAGACAAACAGAGTTACTTTCACATTTATTATATTAGTATGAATACATATGACTAATTTGACCCAACACTATATTATTTTTACTGTTTTCACAGGTACTCCAAAATTAGTCGAAAAACTTGTTAAACAGTTAGATGTCAAAGAATCCTATGATATCGAGGTACCGTGCAAGATTACCGGTCTACCAGAACCCAAGGTCTCCTGGACCTACAATGGCAAGGTCCTCGAGACCCCGCAATACAAAGATGGCATCCTGTCTATCGTCAAAGTGAATAAGACTGCCACTGGATATTACGGCTGCAAAGCTGAAAATGAACATGGCATCATTTATGCTGAAACTTTAGTCAACGTGGTTTAAATTGTCAATGGTGTGTTTCAGAGACTTGGCATGTGATTTTAAGTCAACCTTATTCTTTTCTCCACTCATTTTATACAAGTTAGAACAGGATAGACACAGTTTACGATGCATTACATTCGAAATACGTGGCGCTGGAACATCACGCTTTAAAGCGGGTCCCACAGATGCTGTAATTTTGACACCCCGCTTTATAAGCGTGCTCCACAGTACATAAGTAGAAATCATTGTTTAATATTAAGTTTAATCGAATGTAGTTCGTGTTTGTTATAAATAAATACATTAATAAAAATAAATAGATTTTTATTTTTTACTGGCTGACACGGCGAACTTCGTACCGCCAATATTTCACCGTCCGCGTGGCGTCAGATCTCGTTCCCGCTGCACTCTCTACTATATTAAGCATGTATTATACATAGAAACGATTCGATCTTTGTTCAATATTCAAACTATGTGTAATATCGGATTAAATTGAAGGGCTTCCACTAATGTCATTGATGGTTCTTTTGCAATGTTTAAGTTCACAGGTGTACTAGTTATAGTTCTAGAAGTCTGCTCTGGTTCAGTCATAAGATTATTGAGTGTATCCTCATGTGGCAAAAGCATGTCGACGGGATTGTGAACAATCACCACCTGATTTAATGACATGTCACTGAGCAATGGTTCTTCTTGCAGTACAATGTGGGTAGGAGAAGGAGCAACTTGATCAGGTACATCAACATTCAGTGATACTTCTTCAGGTAGACGATCACTAGAAGCAGGAATATACGCTACTTGTTCAGGTACGGCAATGGGACACGACGGGCCTTGTGGAAGTATCTGCCTTATTCTGCTTATCAATTAAAACATTAGTATATTCCACGGGTCTATCAGTTACTAAACTGGCCAGAAAATCAGCGTCGGTAAATAAGTCTCGATTAAAGGGGCTTATTCCTCCAACTTACTTTGAACCCTTCTACAGCTTTTAAAATATTGGCTGTCCTCATATAAGCAGCATTGAATGAGGTAGCTACTTGTTATATAGTTATAGCCCTTGCCGAGTTGTTTAACATCTACTTTTCACACTCATTGGCATAATATTTTTTCAACGGTGAAAAGAAACACCAATCAAGGGGCTGCATTTTATGCGTGCTGTGAGTATAGATAGTCACAAAAACACAAAAATTCACAGCTGCCAAAGATGTATGTGCTAAGTAATTATCTAAAATCAAAAGAACTGGGTATGCCTCAGTAGGCTTAACATGATAATTAAAATGATTTAGACAATCCAAAAATAAATCTAAATTCATTCTACCACTGTTACGAGGCCTATTGAGTTGGCTGGAGCTCCATCTAATAGCTGGGCCTTCATTATTTTTCGCGGGAATATAAATGCAGGTGCTACATAATTTCCTGATGCACTCACTGCGCATACAACTGTAACATTGATGCCTCTCTCTGTGCTACTTATTTTATTAACACCACGTCTTCCTATACAGCTTAACACTTTTGGAGCTTTATTTGGAACAGTTGTAAATCCGGATTCGTCCATATTATAGATGTGACATGACTCAAATTTATACTTTTCTTGCAGAGTTTCTAGTTGATCATAAAATCAATTTACTCATTATGCCTGTTAAAGCTCATAGCACGGGCAGTACCTGTCGATGTAGGTTGCGGTAGGGAAATTCTATTAGCATGTCTCTTCATAAAATCTCGTACCTAATGTTTTCCAGTCATCTTTGTTTCGTGATTAAATTAGTGAGTATAAATATTTCTTTACGCGTATTCTTAAACAGTAGACCTCATCATTTTCATTGTCATACCATAAATCATTTCATCTAACTTCTTTATGTGCTCAATCAAGTTTTCTTCTAATTCCGGTGTGAAGGTGGCTTTATATCTACCTAAAGATGTTGCGACATCACCTCGCTTTAGTCAAGCTCAGTTACTTTTATTTTACATTTTCCCTCTTCAAACACCATTTTAGCTAGATCTAATGTCTCTTGTGACCAATTAGTTCTGTTTGTTTGGTATTTGTTCAACGCCATCTGAAAATAAAAACAAAAAACAGTTCACAAGAGTGCGCAGTACCCCCAAGAGTACCTACGAATGCGCACTCAAGCTGTGCGCGCTCTTGGGGAAATGTCAAAACAAAAATAATTTCAGCAATGACATGCATGTCATTCTATTCTACCAATCGCCGGTCAACGAATTGCCACTCCTATCGATTATGTATAGAAGTGTAGACACAGATAGACATCAGTCTATCTATCCAACATAAAATCGACAGCACTTTCAACCAAAGCTATCAAAACTTTCGCCAGTGTTCCAGAAATGCAGCACTGGTTTTTTAAAGACGAAATTTGATGATCCTTCATGTTTCTCGTATTTTTTGGTAATCTTTTCATATTAGATACCGTTTTTCATTTTTTTAAATATTAATCACCATCAGGATTCTAACCTTCAGCATAGCCATTTCATTTTCCCAATTAAAGACGCCTCTAATGATATACATTGTAAGGACGTATCCTCCAAAATCGCATTTATAATGACTTGTTGGAAGTGAAACAACTATCATAAGCGAGTTCAAACTAGAGGTGAGCGTTATTTAACGTAATCGGTTGCAGTAACTAGTTACGAGGCTGATAATCGTGTAACTAGTTTCGTAGACACTTTCACTTTTCACTTCAATGTAACGATTATTTTACATACGCAGTTCACACTCACACACGCGTTAGCGTTTAATTCAACAGAATAATATTAGAATGATTATGGTTACACGTTATAACCAAATAACGTTAGACGACTCGGAAACGAGAGTAAAGGATAGGTATGGCTTACACGCAAGATAAAAAGAGAAGGCAATATAATAATCGTTGCGTCTTTTCTTATTTTCATATGCCCATGCAAATATATAATTATGCAATAGGAAAAAAATTAAGTTCTTTAAACGCAAAACTGCCTATTAATACAGCCGTGACTCAAGCCATCGCGCCACTCGCACGTCAGCCGCCGGCGAGGCAAGGTCTCCGAAGTTGTCGTCACCCGGCCCTGCGCCACTGAAGATGTCGACCGCAGTGATCGACGAAACGTCTGGAACGCAAGTTTCACATGGACCACGGCCAACCAGCCCGGAAGCAGTATATTCTACATGCAACGCCGGCCGTGAAAGCCTGAAGACTTATAACCAACACTCTACTGTATACAGAAGTAACTAGTTACAAAAATAATCGGTGCAAAACTAACCAACACTACTGTATACAGAAGTAACTAGTTACAAAAATAATCGGTGCAAAACTAACCAACACTCTACTGTATACAGAAGTAACTAGGTACAAAAATAATCGGTGCAAAAGTAACCAACACTACTGTATACAGAAGTAACTAGTTACAAAAATAATCGGTGCAAAACTAACCAACACTACTGTATACAGAAGTAACTAGTTACAAAAATAATCGGTGCAAAACTAACCAACACTACTGTACACAGAAGTAACTAGTTACAAAAATAATCGGTGCAAAACTAACCAACACTACTGTATACAGAAGTAACTAGTTACAAAAATAATCGGTTTTCAAACTAGTTACTCATATCTATGAAACTACGTATAACCGATTACGCCCAAAAGACGTTACGTCCCACGACTAGTTCAAACATTTATTATTAATTATCACATTATAAATAGCTTGCTGCCGATTCAGAATAAGATGTAAATATACCAAGCGCCATCTAGTGGCACGTACTTGAACTAAAACTAAGACCTTATTTATTCCTTGCGCTAGATCTTGCTAGTGCGATTCACAAAGGTACAATAAGCGCCATCTAGTGGTACATCTAGTAACTAAGGATCAAACATACATATTATATCATCATAATCATCAAAATTTCACCCCTTAAGGAGTGGAAATCATGGTTGAAAGTTTATATGGAAAGTCCGACATTTTCAAAATAAGAAAATACTTACGTGAAATATTTTATTGAATTACTCAATTGGCAATCATCATTATATTAGAATGTGTTAGTTTTTATAAGATTGAAGGAGGTAGGACCCGACGGTATTCCCGTCCAATTGAGCAGTCTGACTGGGGAAATACCTCCGCCCTACAGAGTACCGTGGCCATAATAACCTCGTGTTGTGTTCCCGGCGGTTAGTAGTGTTAAGCCAGAGCTTACAGGAGAGGTTTTGTGCTGTCAGTGGGAAGACCAAAGGCTAATCCTGCTTTGTCTTCTACACTGACGGCACAGAAACTCTCTGTGTTTACAAGGTCGGCAGCACGAGTGTGACTCCTCTGGTGTTGCACACGTCCAGAGGCCACGGTAACCACTTACCATCAGGTGGGCCGTGTGTTGGTCTGCCAGTTGTATAAAAAAAAAAATTATCTGCCCATCTTTCAAGCGACCGGTTTTGGTGTCAATCATGTGGACGCTACTGTCACTCTTCACATTTTGGAACGAAGTAGGAGCATTTTGGACATTTTGGAGCCCTGGGCTCCAAAGAGCAAGACCGACATTGGAGCTCGGGTAGTGAGGAATAAATAAACATTTATTCTTAGAATTTATCCAATATATTTGATATTGTTTATAGCGGGACTTGCTACACATTATTGAATAAGGCGTCCTTTCCTACAACTGACCTGACCGGTTTCGCCTCACAGCACTCTCAAAGGTCAGGTCAGTCAAGTTCAAAAATAAAAATTGTGGAAAAGTACAAGTTCTATATATTTTCTGTATAATCTATACCAGTGATATTATAATACTAGTACTGGTCACTACAGAGTATAAAACAAAGTCGCTTTCTCTGTCCCTATATCCCTTTGTATGCTTAAATCTTTAAAACTACGCAACGAATTTTGATGCGGTTTTTTTTAAACGATAAAGTGATTCAAGTGGAAGGTTTATATGTTTAATACATGTTTAATATAGCAGAGGGTGCAGCGGGCGGAAAAATATTGGTGGTGCGAAGTTCGCCGTGTCAGCTAGTAATATTATAAAGCCAAAGAGTTTGTTTGTTTGAACGCGCTAATCTCAGGAACTACTTAGGTAGTAGTTCCTGAGATTAGCGCGTTCAAACAAACAAACTTCGACCGGAAAAATCTTTTTGTGTTGAATAGTCCGTTTATCGACGAAGGTTACAGGCTATATATCATCACGCTACTACTTAACGAAGCGGAGCAGAGATCATTAATGTCAACAAATCCGATTTACTTAACGACATTATTTTGATGACTAAAAATTACGCGATCAAAGGGCTGATACTTGGCACAAGGATGGATTTAAGATAATGAACGGACGTAAGCTACCTTTCATTGCGAACTAAAGGGGTTAAAGGGGGGGGGGGGGGGGGCAAATAGGGGATAAAAGTTGGAATGACAGTTTGTAATTTTTGGAACATATCCTAATGAATAACGGATATTGACCTATATTTCTCTCGCGAAAAAAATGCGTGGCGGAAGGAGGTAAGGTTTCGCGCATGAATGATGGATGGAAGAAAGGGTACGGACATGTATGAGGTAAGGGAGAAAGAGTGGGGGTATGAGTGGGGGAAGGAGGTAAGGTTGTGGCATAAATGAGGGAAGGGGCTAAGGGTAGGGGTATGCGTGAAGGATGGAAGTAGGAATAGATGTATGAGTAAGGGAAGTGGGTAAGGCATGAAAGGGGAAGGGATAAAGTTAGGAGGACGAGTGAGGTTAGGAAGAAATGCGCTAAAATTTACAACACTATGCGTTGAGCAACATCCACGCGGGCTGAGCCGCGGGCAACAGCTAGTTACTCTGTATTGTATATTCTGGTTTATTCTAGTCTGATTATTTACTTATTATAAGGTACACTTTTATTTCATTACAGTCACATTTAAAAGAAGCTTATATTTTTAATAGTTACTAGTACCTAGTACTACATCATATTCTTAACTTGGTACTTTAATTGACTAGTGAGGACAGTCAAAGGCAAAAGTAGCTGACGGAGTATAACGATTGATACCTTTGCTGTTGACTGTACCTATAATAATTACCGTTTAAAAATATGCTTGTAATGCTAATTGAATTCAAAGAACGGGTTATGTGGAATTTGGCATCAAAATAATAAAAATCGCAATTATTTCTGCACCTTGAAAAGATCCTATGGCTATTAAATAACGCCAACATTCTAACATAATATGTTCCTTATCTTTAATGGTAAAGAATATTAAAAATATTTTCACTGCATCATCGGCTATAAGTTGCAAACTGGTAATGCTCACTAAAATAAACGAGATCACACAAATCTTAACATTAACAGCGAAGTTCGTAAAGGCATCGTCACTATTCTGCCTGATCTTTCTGCTGACGATGATGTAAAATATCCTGCAGAACATCAATAAGTTCCCATACGGAGCACCGCAAACAGCAATTATGAACACCAATTGATATGCCGCCATGATCAGCCGTGGGACAGACATATTATCATAGTGTGGATACCAATCAAATATAATTGTGTTTGATACTCCTATAACAATTGTCAATAGCCATACAAATATCGAAAGTTTCAAAAAATTCCACGTCTCGGGTGCAAACACTTTCACCATTTTGTCATACAAGCTCTTCATGTAAATACACATCCAACATCTTAGGTTAACATTTATAATTACGCATAATATGGATCCAAGGGTTTGGAAGTCGTCAAAAAGCACAATATTGCCGATTGTATAAATCAATCGCGCCGATGCCAGTTGCATCAGCACTTTTTGATCACGCTTCCTTATCTGCGGCCGGAGTATGAAGAGTGTTGTTTGTATTATAAGACATATTGTTGAGAATGTAGCTCCCAATAGAGCGACGTATTTCCAGACTTCAAACATTTTATAGCGATGTCCTCTCAGTTCACCGGCTGAACAAAAACTAAGCTGAGAGAACTCGACAACGTCGTGCGGATATTGTTCAATCTCGGCCGGTATTAAAAAATACGACAGGTTTTCTTTTATTGGGAATTTAAATCTAAAAACACGATATGCCAGTACTATTACAATTATGTATCGTCCAATACCAGTCTTGCCATAGTTATTCGTATGGCAGCCGGGACCGAGGACTTAACGTGCTTTCCGAGGCACGACCTGGCCAGTGCAAATACCTATATTCATGCATACAAATATTTGATCGTACCCGTACCTCCTGTGTAGCGGCCGCGTTCACTTCCGCTACGCCACAGAGGCGGTCAGTGTTAACAGACTTTATAGTGCAGGAATAGACTCAAGGCACCGACTTCTAAACGGATCGAAAATCTCTAAATTCAGTCACTTTAAACTTTTTTTACCTATTTAGATTCGATGTCGTTATAAAAAAAATATTTATATACAATAAAGGCAACAGGAATTAACGCGATCATGGTATAGGTACTTTTGTACCTTAGATTGCCTGACGCTTCGACCAGGCCCCCGATTTTGCTAATGTTATGTCATAAAAAAACACTGCCATACCGCTAACATTGCATAAAATGTCATTAAAGTTTAGACTTCATGGCTAAGTTTTTAAGTCCAAAATGAAAAGAGAAAGAGTTTATAACATTTTTCATTCACTCTACAAGATTGTCTTTTTATTTAAGACTTTAACAGTGTTACGGTAAAGTCTAAAGTTAAATGGCATTGCTTACAGTATATGTGGTACCGCAGTGGTTTTGACATGAAAAAAATAATAGCCGAATCAGGGCCCAGGTTACACTGGCCATGGTCACAGGCTGACTGATGTCATTTAGTGTTGTACCTATACATATAACAGCGACAGACCCCCTAAAATGACCATCAACAGTGCAAAGCAGAGTACAGTGACAATCATAACAGGCTTTATAGTGCAGGAACACTCTTTCCCTACAGTAGCTTTACGCAGAATTCGGTTACAACCATTTTTGTAGTAATTTTAAGGTTTTATATTATTAACAACCGAAAATAACATTATAGTTATACCGAATAGATCATGACTTGCTACACATTATTGAATAAGGCACGTGTCCTTTCCTACAATTTTTTTTGGACCTGACCGGTTTCGCCTCACAGCATTCTCAAAGGTCAAAGGCAAAACCGGTCAGTAAGGTTCAATTAAATTTGGTATGAAAGTTTGTAATGTTTGTAAAGGGTGGAGGCATGAGTGGAAAAAGGGCAAAAGGTACGGACATGTGTGAGGTAAGGTAGAAAGAGTGGGGGTTTGAGTGGTGGAAGGAGGTATGGGTGGGGCATAAGTGAGGAAAGGAAGAAGGGATAGGTGTATAAGCCGGAGCAGGGGCTAAGGGTAGGGGTATGCGTGAAGGAAGGAAGTAAGAATGGGTGTATGATTAAGGGAAGCGGGTAAGTCATGAGTGGGGGAAGGGGTAAAGTTAGAGGCAAGAAATGCGCTGAAATTTACAACACTACGCGATGCGCAACATCCACGCGGGTGGAGCCGCGGGCATCGGCTAGTTTTTTTTTTTTACACCGCTTAGGTGGCACACAAGCACACGGAGCACCTGTTGGAAAGTGGTTGCCGTGGCCTATGGACGTGTGCAACACCAGGGGCGTCACACACGCGCTGTCGACCCTGTTAGTTACTCTATATTATGTATTCTGATTTATTTCTAGTATGCATGCAGTATTTCCTACTATTTCTTAAAAATATTATATACATTGATGTAAAAGTTTGTCAAGGTAAAAGATAACTCGATTATTTACTTATTATAATGTACACTTATATTTCATTACAGTCACATTTAAAAGAAGCTTATATTTTTAATCATTATCTACATCATATTATGGGGTGCCGATACTTAGAAAATGCCACAACATTTCACACAACGCTATAGACTAGACCCATGGTAAGCATAGCTTAACTAGCTTGTGTTATGGAATCTAGGATGCGGATAAACATACTAAGATACTTTTTTTTTGTAAATACATACATAATAGATACACCCAGACTAATGCAAATATACATATTCATGCATATAAATATTTGCACTTAGCGGGGATCGAACCCGCGCCTCCTGCGTAGCAGCCGCGTTCACTAGCGCCACGCCACAGAAGCTGTCAATATCTTTAGTAACATTCAAAAGGCACTAGAAGACTCAAATAAAGAAATAAAAAAGTTAAAACCATGTTAAAACGCTTATTTGCTGACTGAGAATCACGTAAATTATTTCAGAACTTAAACACATGATAATGTAAGCATGTAAGCATATAACAATCGTTTGGTAATATAATAAATAAAGATTTCGTGACGATCGTGCTATTTACTTATTTATTTATTTTTGTGTCATCTAGCGGCAAAGTACATTATGTAGAATATACTGCTTCCGGGCTGTTTGGCCGTGGTCGATGTGAAACTTGCGTTCCAGACGTTTCGTCGATCACTGCGGTCGACATCTTCAGTGGCGCAGGGCCGGGCGACGACGACTTCGGAGACCTTGCCTCGCCGGCGGCTGAGTTGCGACTGATGTGTGTGAGTGCATTATGTCTGTAACTTTTACAATTACTTGTCTCTGACTGTTGTGTCGAATGGACGTGTTTTGCTTGCTTTTGGCTGTATGTGATTTTAGTTGGTGATTTGTTTTGAACTGTTAAAGTTGCAATATCGGACCCTCTCGTTTTTACTAGGGTTTGTTTCCGTAAGACCCGGGGGCCATCTTGTGAAGTGTCGGACCTCTCATCTGTGGACTCCTAATCGTGAGTGTTACGTGTCTTGTCGATGATAAACTTACAATAAACTTTTGAAAAATTGCACAAAGTCTCGGTGTCGGTTGGGCTCGAACCCGGTGTTGCGGTGCTGGTATTGTTTGAGAGGTCGCTGTCTACGCCACTCGTCCACGGCAACGTGAGCTGCCGTTGTGAATTTGTTATCTACTTTAGTGCTCAAATTGAACATCTCGTAGCAAGATATGAATTGCCACGGCTGCCAGAATATTTTGGGTACTAATGACTGTTTGAAATGCAACGGCTGTGCTTCCGTATATTGTTATGAATGTCTTAACATTACGGCCGAGTCAACTAAACAACTAAGTGCAAAACAACTGGCGTCACTGAGTTGCCCTTTCTGTCAGAATGTGACTAGGCGTAAAAATAACGACGATAATACTCCTGTTCGCCGAACTCAAAGATATGACTCATCTAACGCCTCCCTGAATACATCGTTTAGTCAAGTCACATCCGAGTCGCATATTGCTATGAATATTTCTGCAGGCTCTGACGCATCATGCGAACCAGTAACTTTGAAAAGTATTAGCAAACTTTTGGATGAGAAATTGGCCCCGGACTCGTCATTTATGTCAAGTTTGCGCGCCGTTCTTCTGAAGGACCTTATGGGTATGGTTGAAGAGGAGGTGGGTCGTGCTGTTGAGGTGGTAAAGGCTGATTTTACTACCACAACTGACTTCATCATGATGGAGCAAAAGGATATCAAACTGGATATAGCTGATAAGGATAATCGTATCAAACAGCTTGAGTTAGAACTATTGAAGTCTCAAAATGCCTTAGTTAAAATCCAAAATCGGTTATCAACTGTTGAAAAAATATCGCACGACCTGAACCTTGAGATGCATGAGGTACCTGAGAGCAAAGCCGAGGATCTAATTAGCATATTTAGAAAGCTAAGTGATTGTTTACAAGTGGTGATTTCTGACAGTGACATAAAGGCTTGCCGCCGAGTTGCGAAAATGAACATAAGTACCAATAGGTCTCGAAATATCTTGGTCACCCTCTCTTCGCAACGCCTTCGTGATACGCTTTTATCAGCGGTAACCCGCTTCAATAAATCCCACCCTGACAACAGGCTGTCGACCACGCATATCGGTATAGCTGGTTCAACTAATAGAATATATTTGTCTGAACATCTATCTCCGGAAGTTAAAGAATTGCATAGCGCTACACGCAAATTCTGTAAAGACATGGAGTATAAGTTCGTTTGGGTGCGCTTTGGACAGATATATGTTCGTAAAAGTGAAACAAATCCTGCCATATTAATAAAAAATGTTGAATCGCTAAATAAATTGCGTTAGATTTTTTGTCTTATATTTATATTATGTTGCTAATATTTTTGTTTTTATTTATGGGTTTAGTTTTACTTTTGCAATGTTCAATATATACTATCAAAATGTAAACAGAATGCGTAGCAAATTGTCACCATTCAGCTTAAACTTATTGAACTGTAATTTTGATGTCATTTGCCTGTCGGAAACTAACTTAAACAAGGGGGTGTTTGACGGAGAATTTGTTGACGCTCGTTACAATGTTTTCAGAAGGGATCGTGAAACAACCTCATCTGCTAAAGATGAGGGAGGTGGAGTCTTATTAGCTATACAAAAGAAATATCATGTTATCCGTCAGGCATCATGGGACACCGATATGGAGGATGTCTGGGTCAGTGTTCTTCCCCTATCGCGTGCTAGTCCTCGGCTTAATATATGTGTTTGCTACTTACCACCCGACATTGGATTGCAAAATGTGGAACGCTTTTATACTCACTGTCAAAATTTAATACTTAATTGCTCCCCATCTGAGCAATTCTTGTTAATAGGAGATTTCAATACCCGTGACTTTTATACAGCCTGCTTTAATCCATCATTGGCCACAACACCCCTCATACAAAAAAGAAAGCTTTATCTACTTAATGAATTACTATCGCTATGTAATTTAAAGCAATACAACAATATCATCAATGATAATGGACGCTTGCTCGACTTAGTACTATCGAATACTGATTCCTTAACTGTTAGTGGTACACCTGCGCTCATCAAGCAAGATAAGCATCATCCAGCGCTTTTGATCTCATTATTTCACTATACATCACCAAGGGGTTGCAGCGGTGTAAATCAGCACGGTTTAATTTTAATAAATGTGATCTTATAAAAATTAAATCTGAATTAAGTTCTACGAATTGGCACGAAGTGTTATCTTCTACTGATGTTGACCTGTGTACCGATGCCTTCTACGATACAATATTTAAAATAATAAAAAAACACACTCCAACCACTAATTCCAGATCTTCGTTATATCCCATTTGGTATAATAAGTCTTTAATCAAGTGCAACAAAGAAAAGAATAAATATCACAGATTATTTAAAAAATATGGAAATCCTCGAGATTATGATGTATTCTCATTACTCCGTAATAGATGCAAGACTCTTACTAAGAAATGCTACGGGAAATATGTTGCGGATGTTGAGGATTCCTTAAAGAAGAACATCAAATCTTTTTGGAGTTTTGTCAATGGCCGTAGGGGTCAAGCTACAGTGCCTAATACTATGACTTATGAAACAACTTCATCGTCTGATGGCCAGGGGATTTGTGACCTCTTTTCTCGTTATTTTGCATCTGTATTTGATGTTAATTCTGATTACAGAATCAACTCCATGAGTCATAACCAATCAGACTATGCATATGAAAACTTTTTAAGCTCACTGTCTCAAGTCTTAATTGATGAAAGTGACGTGTTATGTAAAATAAAAGAATTAGATGCAAATAAGGGGCCAGGCCCTGATCTTTTGCCTCCCTCTTTTATTAAGGGTGTTGGAAAGGAGCTGTCACTTCCTTTATGTGTTATTTTTAATAAGTCATTGGCCAGTGGATACTTCCCTAAATGTTGGAAAACTGCACATATCATTCCCGTATACAAGAGTGGTGATAGATCGAGCTGTAAGAATTATCGGCCTATAAGCATTCTTTCATGTTTCGCCAAAATATTTGAGTCGCTAGTTTATAGACACCTCTACAATCATATGAAACCACTTCTCTCGGATATGCAGCACGGTTTCGTTAGAGGCAAGTCTACAATCACCAACTTATTAGTGTATAAACATTATCTTTGTCAGGTATTTGCTGTCGGTGGTCAAGTCGACTCTGTATATACCGATTTTTCAAAAGCCTTTGACAAAGTCAATCACCACCTGCTTTGTCGTAAATTGGCCTCTTACGGTGTCCATGGAAGCTTGTACCGATGGATCTGCTCATATCTTGAGAACAGAACTCAATTAGTTGCATTAAGGGGTTTTGTTTCATCGGCTACTGCAGTAACATCTGGAGTGCCTCAAGGCTCCCATCTAGGTCCACTGCTCTTTGTTGTATTTATAAATGATTTGATTCAACAATTGACTTGTAACTGCCTTTTGTATGCTGATGATTTAAAGGTTTTTGCGTCAATCTCTAACATGGACGATTGCTTGGCCCTTCAGCAGGATATTAATACGATATCTAAGTGGTGTAAAGCCAATTTGATGTTCTTGAATGTTGATAAGTGTCTTATTATATCTTTTACTCGAAAATTTAATAAACTTAAATGGAACTACAATATTGACGGTCAAATTTTAAATCGAACAAAAACGGTGAAAGACTTAGGTATAATTTTTGACAACAAACTTTCATTTCGGGATCACTATACTCATATTATACGCAAGGCCAACGAACTCCAAGGCTTTGTTCTGAGGTCTACAAAAGGTTTCAAAACACCCAGCAGCGCCATGTACCTTTATTTTGCTCTGGTGAGAAGTATTTTGGAATATGGTAGCCCCATTTGGTCACCCAATTACAAGGTCCATATTGATGATATTGAACGTATTCCAAGAAAATTCCTTAAAATTCTTAACTACCGTGTAAACCCAGGCCGTTCAAATTTAAATTATGAAAGTAGACTCATCAAATATATGGTGCAGCCGCTAGAAAGCCGACGAATATATTTTGACTTAGTTTACCTTTACAAAATTTTACATTATATTATTGATTCACCCGAGTTACTTTCTCAAATTAGCTTCAATATTAAATTTAGTGCCCGAAGGGCTAATGATACGAACATATTTGCCCTTTTGATATATAAAAACAATATCTCTTATTATAATCCATTAACAAGAATGGCCCGTCAATATAATGATTTGGCGAAAGTCTATAAATCACTTGATGTTTTTGATTGCAACTATAAAGGCGCCCACTCACTAACAGTCCCCCTGCAGTCCGCCTGCAGTTCCTGATCTGTCCGGCGGCCTGCAGTCCTAAGCCGATAGCGCCCACATACTAAAGCGATTTTGGCCTGCCGGTAATTCCCTGTTGTCAGTTTTGCGACCACACACTAGCAGTTGTGAGTCGTCAGTTTTAGGTCGTACGATCGCCTGCCGGTAATATATGTTACATAGAGAATACGAAACAGTGCAAGCGATTTTCGACCTTATTGACATTTTCTTAATTACATGTTTTTTCGCATAAATAAATGCTGCTGATTAAGTACGAATATAAGAAAAAAAAAATAGATTTGTTGTGATGTCAATAAGATTGAAAATAGCTTGCACTACGTTATTCTTATATAAGTACGTGCTAATCATTGTGAGAAATAGATGTTAGCTATTTTGAACCTTATGGACTATGTGCATAAGAAATATAGACGAGTATGTACAAAAAATGAATTAAATCTAAGTAAAAACTGACACGAAACGTCGATCGACAGGCCCGTTGTGCTCGTTGGACTGTCCGGCTTAGAACTGTCTGGAATCGTTCGGCGGCCACACACTATCGGATCATATTAGTCGTCAGTCCGAAATCGTTAACGAAACTGTTAGTGTGTGGGTTATTGCGATTAACTGACAGATTTATATCGTCCGGCCGTCGTCCGGTAAACTGTTAGTGAGTGGGCGCCTTAACAGATATATCAAAATTGTAAAAGACATCCTTCATAGTAGGCTGGGTTTGGATGGTTCTGTCTCCGGTGGAGGCATCCAAATCTAGATTTATATTTTAGTATTTACAAATCAGAGATTTATATTGTGTAACTTTTTGTTTCTCTATGTGTGCACATATTATTTGCGTTACGATCCAGATCTAAACATTGTATTTAGGATTTAATATGTATATGATTGTGATGTGTTTTGTGCATTTAAATAAATAAAAAAAATAAAAAATTACTGCAGAATCTGCCAGAATCAATAGATTTAGAATGAGATTAGAATAACTGCTTATACTGTTGATTGATGGCACTGTGTGGAACTTGCTACACATCTTCAATGAAAATACTTGTACTATTCCACATTATTTATAAAAATCCTGACCGGTTTCGCCTTACGGCATTATCAAAGGTTGATACATGTTTTTGGGTATCAGATGTCAATTAGAGTATTGACTGTGTGGGTAGACAAAAATAGTGAGATACCACTTTATAAATTTTCCCAAAATTTAGGGAGAATCACAATATATCCATAACCAAATCAAGTCATGTTTGAAGTATTATTTCAAATAAAAAATGTCAAATTAATACAAAATGTTAGCTTAAACTT
The DNA here is from genome assembly GCA_949126895.1 of Eilema caniola. Taxonomy (NCBI): domain Eukaryota; kingdom Metazoa; phylum Arthropoda; class Insecta; order Lepidoptera; family Erebidae; genus Eilema; species Eilema caniola. Next base: position 17,620,874 of record OX421485.1, on the reverse strand, counting down.
TTATAGAATATAATGAGTAACGACTAAAAATAAATGAAGTATAAGATCTTTATCAATTTAAATAGGAAATTATTACGATGAATTAAGTCAAAATTGAGATACTACTAAAATAAATATCGAATTAATAAATAAATTAAATGTCATAAAACGATTGTAAAACCGGTCAGGATTTTAATAAATAATGTGGAATAGTACAAGTATTTTCATTGAAGAGATTAGAATACCTATATATAGTTTTATTCAACCGGACTCAATAATTTGTTAATTGTATGTTTTATTATTGATAAGTTAACTTTATTACTAAAAATTATTGAAAGTTTGCCAAAATAATGTCGCCATCTTGTTACAATTCTTGCGAACAAAAGCTGCCTGCCTGCTTTTGGAAGTTACGAGTGTGTAACCATTTGCATCTGTATAAGAATTATATTAGGTATTTTATCTGTGGAATTATGTATCGTCCTTCTTCCAATACCAGTCTTGCCATAGACGTTCGTATGGCAACCGGGACCGATGACTCTCCGAGGCACGACCAGACCAGTGCAAATACCTATAGGTATTCATGCATACAAATATTTGATCGAACCCGTGCCTCCTGCTGCTCCTGCGTGGCGGCCGCGTTCACTACACTTTATAGCAGTGATGGGCAAAAAGTAATTAAATTAATAATTACAAATTACAGTTACATTGTAATTAGTAATTAAAATACGTTTTAATCGATTACTTAAGGAACCAATTACAATTAGTACTTCCATTATTTAGTTACAAAGTAATTCAATTGCAGGTTAATTCAATTACATTTTAACAGGTTACATAAGTAATCTGATATAATGTAATTGTTCATTTTATGAGACGCCTGTACTTCACAACTATTATTGTTTTAGTTTTTGTTTAATAGGAATGGAAAAATGAAACACATTTATAAACAATATTTTTTAATCATGTAAGTCACAATATAAATCACGCAAATTGTTATTATACACTGTTATAATTATAATTTCTACCCTTTATGGATTTTAGATAGTTTAATATTACCCTCTTCTCAAACATTTCGTATGAAAGACGGTTTGCCTTAGGACAATTTATCATAGTGGCGTATGAAAACATTCGTTCCACTGCCGCAGAAGATGGTAATGGGGTATTAAATTTTAAGAAGACTTCTTTAATTTCTTCGTGCTTATTTAATTTGTGAAGTTCTCTGCTGTCTTCTGCCAAAAAATGTGTGCCTATTAGTTCCGCTTTGGATCTTGTCTCACCGCTCTGATTGTCGGAATCTGAACTTGATTCAATTTCAAAAAAGTTCTCTCTCGACTTCGTTATTGGCCTTTCTCGAGGTAATGATGAATTTGGTATAATCTTCATTACTTCTTTTATTAGCAGATTCTTCATTCTAACATAGTCTGCCTGGCCAATTAATGATGACCATTTTAATTTTTTATATTTAGGATGAGTAATTGCAGCTAATGCAGCATTTTCTGCTTGAGATCCGGAAATTATTAAAAATCTTTAAATCGGGTTTGTACACTTTTAAGATAAGTTTCAGTCAGAACAGTGCAGTATTCATAAGCCCTTGATTCTTCGGATAGATTTATTAATTTTTTCTTCAAGGAGAGTATTGTCGGCAAAAATATCCCATAATATGTCGCGTTTTCACCTTGAAGAATATCATGTGCATCAGCCACTAGTTGAGTGCACGATAGATATTCCTTTATATAAGTGAATTCGGATTCACGAAGTGGATTTTTCATATTAAAGCTCTATGGAGAGCTGTAGATTTTTCTTTTATACCTACTGGCGATTTTTTTAAGGCATCATAAAGACTATTCCACCTTGTCTCTACGCCTACTTAGAGTGTGACCAAGAATATTTTGTTATATTTCAGCCGATTTTGGCCTATTTGCAGCTTTACATAATGTGTTACATTTTTTTATTGTCTGATCAGGCATTTTCCATAGACTGTTTCCTGGTTTTCTAGAATTTTATTTGCATCAGTAGCATAGAGACTCAAAGTATGTGAAGCGCATCTTAGATGTAACGGTAAACTAGTCTCTAAGAGGCTAATTGTTGAAGATAGGTCATACAGATTCGATAACTCGTTATCTGTACTATCAGAATCTGAGTCAATATCAGAAGAATTATGAATACCTTGTTCATTCTCATTGGAAATGTTAATGCTATTTATACCGAAACTTTTAAAGGCTTTAACGAAATTGCTGCCGTTGTCTGTAACACATGCCACAACATTTGTGCTATTTAAGCCATATTTTGAATTAATTTCTTGCAACAATTCATAAATTTTATCATAACTATGGGTGCCTTTAAAGCGTTGACGTGCTAATGCCCGTGAAACACGCTTTATATTATTGGCATCAATCCAGTGCACCGTCACACCTAGAAAGCTTCTTCGACGTCCAGACCAAATATCAACAGTCGTACAAGCGTGTTTCACTTCACTTAATTCTTGTTTCACTGATATTGATTCTTCATCAAAGAATTCTGTTATCTTTTGTCCAAGTGTGCGCCTGCTTATAGGAAGCATTGAGAATAGGAAGGTGCATTAGACGACCTTCGTGGTGATAATTCGAGTGACGAACTGGAAGTGCGAACAGTTTTTGATCGTTTACTTTTAAGCTACTCTTGATCTTCCATTATAGCATCCTCTCCATGTTTTCGTTTTAAATGTGTTGTGAAATTAGATGTACAGAATCTCGCGAATTTTATTTGGACTTTATTAGGCAGACATTTCTTGCAAATTGCGACTACAACTGTTTCCGATGATTTGTGAAGAATTTCAAAGAATTTACCGTCAAGTATAGTGGCTTGTGCAGCAGAAGTATTGCTTGACGATGATGACGTGACGTACACTCGTTTGTAGACAGAGACACAGATTCCTTCACCGAACTGTTCTCTTTGAAAAGTTATCACTTTCACTCATTGTTGTAGGCACTTAACACAATATACCTTGGTAGTAATCAGCAATCACCAAAATACAACTTACGAATCCAAGAAAAAGCTACGTGCGTGCTTACAACACAAAGGATAAAAGGTAAGTAGCTGACAAACGCGCGTGGCGCGGGGCAGGACAAACGACTCAAAGCGCTGCGCCGCTCGGCCCCGCCCCACCACCGGGAACATGTAAGGATTGGTCTCGCTAGCGCAGGCGCAGGCGCAGGCACAGATGCAATCGACATTCGAGGGTTTTCGGCCTCTATTCGTGCAGCAGGGGGCAGTGCGAAAGTACCCGAACATGAAGCCCCGCTCTCGGTACTACGCACTTAACCCGTAAACACCTCAGCGCACCGCTTAGAACGAACTTAAAGTTACATATATATCTATATAAACAAGAAAAAACAATAGTAATTTTTTTTAATTAATTACAATGTAATAAATTACATGGTTCATCCAAAGTAATCCTAGTTACAATTTAATTAAATAAAATGTAACTAGATAACTAGATACATTTTAATTAAAATACTTTGTAATAATTCAATTAATAATTAAATTACTTTTGTAATCGGTTACGCCCATCACTGCTTTATAGTTCAGGAACAGACTTTCCCTACAGTGGCCGTACGCAAGTGTCGGTTACACCCATTATTAACCGACTTCAAAAAACGAAGAGGTTTTCGATTTGACCGCTACAATATTTTTTTATGTATGTTTGTTTCGCGATATCAAAGCCAGTTATGAATGGAATTTATTTATTATTGCGGCATTGGATAGGGTATACAGACAGAGTGGTCCTATATCCCAGAAGTCCAAATCTGCTGCTGAGATCTTGGAGAAATTGAGGGAAACCTCAAGATTATAAGAAAACGCACTGATTTTTTATCATTCTCCTATTACTGGGTGGTTTAAAAAAATATCCACGAAGACTAAAGCGGGAGCTCCGCTCCGCTCCGCAAAATCTGTCGAAGTAGTGATCATTCGAAGATGTGTCTTGTCTAAGTATTGTCTGTCGAATAATCGTCTGTCGAAGTAGTGGTAATTCGAAGGAGTGTGTGTTCTCCAATAATTGTCAGTCGAAGCAATGACTCGTCGATCTATGTGTTTTCGAAGTTCGCTACATGTTAAAGTATTGTACTGTCTAAATTCAGTCCGTAAGTGATTATTTTGATATGTAACCGTTTTTTTTTTAACGTGAGGGAAAATCCTTCATGGATGCTATGCCGGACTCCTACCGACTAAAAAACCCTCACGTACCGCCTAATAGCCTGCGGTTGGTATAGCCCCGGGTAAGCCCTCGGAAGGATGTCCCAGGACTACCAACAGACCTACGGCTGCGGCCTCACCTAGGAGGTTCGGGTGTTATCACGCGTCTATGGGGGGGGGGGGGTTCGGGTGTCACCCCGCTTCTTGGGGAGGGGGGCGTGCGTGATCTCTCACGTCACGCTGCCGTCATGGGCCTGAGAGACGGCGCAGTCCCACCTACTCCTGCTTGAGATCATGGCTCGCACCGGTCTCGAACGAGAGAGTGTCCACGTCCAGACCCACCACGAGGACCTGGCGCTGTTCCGCCCACGCTGTGCACTCCACCAGCGTGTGGAGCGATGTGTCGTCGCTGCGGTCCTCGCAGTGCTGACACTCGGCCGTGATTTCCCGGTGTCTTCGCCACAGATATCTACCGAAGCTACTATGCCCGGTAACTGCACAGCACTGCTCAAGTCGCACCTTCCATGTCTCCACGGTTTCCTGGTGGAGCTGGGACCGCTGGGCCTCGATTTCTCATGACGCAGGCCTTTGGCCCCGCTCCAGCGCCTCCTTGCGCCATTTAAATAGAGACGCAAGGGCTCTCGCTTCCAGGTCCCATGGAGGGGTCCCGGCTAGGAGACATGCCGCTTCACCTGAGATCGTGCGGTATCCCCTTATCACCCTGATGGCCATCGCCCTCTGCGGGCTCAGCAATCTAGCCACATTGGTGGCCGTCAGGGTTTCCGCCCATACGGGGGCCCCGTATAGGGCCATTCTTCGCACTGATATGTAACCATTAATAGTTAAATTAATAAGTAATAAATGTATAAAGGTTGATTACCAATAGATAGGTAATCATTTTGTACAATCATAATAACAGAGACATAAAAAAATGTAAATAGTTTTTAAGAAAATGTCAAAAATTAATGTTACTCGTGATCAAAGTTATTGGGCAAAATAAAGATTCCAGTCTTAATCGTTTGGGTAAAACCCATTTATACATGAACGCCAATCGCCAATCGCCAAGCGAAATGTTTCATAGTTGCGAACTTTTAGCCGAGTCGCCAGCAAGTCTTAGAGCACAGCTCAGATCTGCACCTGAATGGGCCAATAATATCAGGACTGTTTATTCTATTGAATAAATCTGTTTTAATTATTAGAATCCTGTTCAGAATTTAATCGGAAAACGCGCTTTTCTGCTCTCGCTTACAATAGTTACAGTCCACCTTTACCTACAGGAGATGATCAAGCGTTGTTCGAATTCGTGTTCCTGTACACTTTTACGCAGATATAACTTTTGTTGTCTCTCTGTGTAAAACTTCAAGTAAATTCACCATTTTGTACACGTGATATCCAAAAAAGGACACCAGATTCTTTTAGTCTGTGGCCAGTGCGCCACTAGAAAAAGTGATTAATAGTTCCCGCCAGTCCACCAGTACCAAAAAGTTTAGCAATTCGTTTTTACTTGTGAAATTATGGTTATTTATTAATTAAAATGTCTACAAGTACTAGTTATGAAGAAAACGATTTATGTACCTAGTACACCGCCTGATATATATCTACATATACTGTACAACGTCCGGTATATGATGCGATCGATATGAAGTCCTTAACGTTATGGAATATTTAGTATCTAAAAACTGCAAGGGTAAATATCTATTTTAGTGTTATATTATTCACAAATTAATTGAAAAACGACGTATGATACACATGTGTTTCACGTATTACAAGCCTACGAGTATTGATCTTTATAAGTCCTTTTATAAACTATTAATAAGACTCCAAGTCAAAAGTGACTCCAATATTATCGACACTCCCATATGTTTTAAGCAATATTACACCCTTACATCTATCCAAGATGGCGTGTCGTTTCAGCCAGTCCAAGGCCGTCATGCCCGTCCGCGCTGGGTGGGGAATAAAGGTACAAGGTGCAATATATGCCTAGTAAATAACACGTATGTAATTAGCATTGAAACATGAAGATTTGTAAACAGAAGAGGCGCATTTTATAGGTTTTGCACGCGGGAGCTGCCAGGGGTCTGCATGACCCTGCGTGGTTGCAATGCCAATTGGGTGTTTTCCTGTAGCTATTGTAATAGTACATTAGAGTGATAAGATTACCGCTGAGGCGCTAACTGTGTCCCAGGCTATTGCAAAGCTCCAACCATCTTCTCTATTAAAATTTGGGTGTTTTTATAAGATAAGATAAGATAAATCTTTATTGTACACCAAAGAAATACAGTACATGTACGGCCAACATATGAAAATATACAAATGGCGGCCTTATCGCTACAAGCGATCTCTTCCAGGCAACCTTTGGATGGACATGTTTAATTAAACGATAATAACTTATGGGTAGTTATTACTGTAGTCAGAAGCTTAAACTGTATATAAGTATATAGACATATATATATATTATTAATATACATATTAAATACTTTGTATTTTACATATAGGTACCTAAGTATGTATTTAAATTCAATATCCATAACATTTACATAAACATCAACCTAGTAAACAGCAAAATACAGCAAGACTTAACGACACAGTGAGCTCAGTCTGCGTAAATAGTAACACCAACAATTTATCATGATTCTGGTACTTTGAGATAACTTATACTTCAACTATAGATATGACAACTACCATCCTTAGTCAAACCGCAAACATGGCTGCTGAAAAGTAGCCGAAACGTCGTCGGTCTAAAAATCAATCATACCAAAGAAATCGCAATAGAATCCGTTAAAACATAAAAAAGTGGTTTTATTTCAATATTTCTCTTGTCAAGAAGTTTGCCGGTGAGGACCCCGTTGACCGGGGCGATGAATCCTTGCGTATAGGCCATTTCACCCATTCCCCTCAAATAACGACTACGAAACATATTCGTATAACAACCGACAGCTTAAACCCTTGATACTGCATACGAATATTTACACTAACCGAGAATCGAATCCGCACACCCTGCATAGCAGTCGAATGTACTACCACTAAGCCACAGAGGCTGTCACCTTAAGCAGGTTACGTAAACGTTAGTGATTCATAGCTTTACAAGTTTCATGATCAAGAACTCATACTATACGTAAACAAAGAAAACTACAATTTTCCTTCTAGTATGTGATCGTGGGCGCGGTGAATCCCAGCTGGAACACAATTCCACTTGACAATCAGTTTTAAACACAGCCTTTTATCAATTTCAATTCTTCTCAATATCACAAAATATTTACGACGGATATGTGCTGAAGAACCTAGATGTCTACAAAAAATCTAACAAACATTTATTTTTATATCTTTTATGAGAAATTCTTGTATTATATTTATATAATTGGAATCTCGTAAAAGGTTTTCATGAAATTCAGTATACAGGGGGTTTCGGGGGCGATAAATCAATCTAGCTAGAATTTTTTAGAAAATGTCATTTTATTAAAAAAAAAAAGAAATATAACACTTCCTGACATCTATTGTCGATGTGAGCAACTAACTGCATTAACAAGTCATCGATCCAAGCCATTTGCCTAGCCGTTTTATCAACTGACTAAACATTATTGCCAGCAAATTGAACGGCGCCGTTTAATATAAATATGAATAAAAGAGCCTAGGCTAGGCAGTTAATATAACGGCTGATTAAGCTAGTTGGCTGTAATATAGACATAGCAGTTAGCAGTTCAAAATGCATCGCAGGAAACGGCGTGAAATACGCGATAAGCTAATGTCAATATTGTTAATTAAACTGTCAATGTATGCATATAAAGGGATGTTTGTATGTGTCAACATGTACCAAAGTGTCGATCTTTTTTACGCCACGTTGTAGTGCTTCCTACTGCGTCTATAGATTATCATTTGACATCATTGAACGTGCTTTCTGCTTGACTGTGAACTGTAGTTAACCCTTCGACAGAAGCTTGTGCGTTATCGGCCATACTGTTTACATTGCAAAGGGCAAGGTAAGAGGAAACATGGTTTTCAATTTGTGTTAAAAATATCTGTGACTTTCAGCTGGTGCAGTGGCAGTTCAAAAAAGCCTCACTTGACTTCCTTATTATGCGTATCAGGCTGTTTCGGCCCGACGCACAGTGTCGCTACTCTATACAAATGTTTATCATAAATCTTATTTTGGGAAAACTGTACGTTTAAACTAATATAATATATATACCTACATATATACATATGTCTGATTAAAACATACAAGTATAGGTGATATATTTTTATTATAGATCTAAATATTGGCTTAAGTCAGGCTCTAGTATATTTTTTTTATGTTTGTTGCCTGATCGTATTGTAGATATTAATGGATCGGAAGTCAGTAACATTATGGTAATTAGATCGTGATTAGTATTCGGTCTCGAAGTTTTGCGTGTATGGTGTTCTCTGTAATTTCTAGAATCTTTATGTCTTCCTTCTAAAGCATCTTCAGAAAGTTGGCCAATTGGTAAGGGAAAAGATTGTATTAATTCGGTCGAATGAACTAAAATTTTATGTATAGATGTTGGTAAATTGTACCATGGATATAAACTTAAATATAAACTATTGATTTCTTTCAGGAGTTCCTTAAATTTATCTAAATTAATTTTGAATCCACTTGAAATAATTCTGTTAATAAGATAAAATTTTTCAATTAAACTCTGATCGATGCCAGTTATTTCGTTTGCTGTTTTTAAAAAATATTCTGGCTGTGTTGCCGTCATTCGTGGATCCATACCCTGGTTTAGGTTTATCAACTATAAGGCCCATCTTTTGCTTAAATTCGTTTTGAATTCTTTTTTTGTTCTCATTGAATATATCTTTTTGTGTCTGACCTCGAACTTGCCAACACTTCAAAGGCAATCTATACGCAACATGAAGTAGGAATTCAAAAGATCTGATCCAGTTATGAAGAGTTGATAAACCATACTTGTATGTTGTTGTGTTAGGGACCCTATCAAACACTGATGGCGAATTCATTAATTTTAGAGTTGCTCCACATATATAACACGTTTGAGTAGAACTGACACCACTCAATGTGTGACAAACAGCACCATCAATCATTGTAAATATCATATCATATGAAATTGTTACCGCACTGCTAGGCTCTTGTAATTTTATCACAGAGCTTTCTAAATCATTTATTAATTGACCTACTCTTCTTTCTTCTTCTTTTATAAGATTGGTAGTTTCTTTATTAAATAATAACCTAATAGGTCGGCAGAAATATGTAGAAGACGGTGTTTTATTTTGCCATTTAACAAGTTGTGTTTCATTATCAACTAATCTAATTGGCACCAAGGCAGTTAAAAACAAAAATTCATCTGAGGCATTGTCATTGTGAAACTTCTGTTTATAAGTACTATGACCAGATGATCCATCAAATCCCCATTTACAGATCAATGTTAATGAAGAACCTACTGTAAAGATTTCTTTGCTCTTTTCAGCAGTTTTCACAATAGATTCGGCTGTTTTGTATAGTAAGTCTTGTAAATTGACCTCTGCTACTGTTTCAGTACTACTAATGGCGTTAGGTAATATCTCATCTCTAACTTTCATTATCTTGTAATAGCTCGGAAAGGTGTTAGGATGCAATAAATTTACGACCTCTCTTAACCTATTATATTTCCGATACGATAACTCTAAGTCTATATACAAGGCCAATGCATCAAAAGGTGATAATGAAGATAAACTCTCCTTATCAGGTGACTTATGTGATGACCAATTTACCCGCAAATTCTAATTCACTACTGTCTCGGGTTTGAACTAAATCCAAAACTCGTCGTTTTTTTGAAGCTAAATTTAAGTCAGTAAAGTTAGTTTTAGGTCTACCTAAAGTTTTGATTGAATACCTGCCGATGATGTGCCCACCGTTTCATTACCAAAGCAGTAATCTTTCACTATTGTTTCAGTAGCTAAATAGTTATCAAGCCAAGTTTTGTATTTTGTATTCATCACTTCGGGCATTCTACTACTCGATCTCCAATATGTACTCGCTCTCATACAAAATAATCTTGCTGTCTTTTTGACACTATCTTTAATTAATTGTGGAGACTCCTCAAGTTCATAATAATTTAAAATATGTTGATAAACGGCATTGTTTTTTTCGTGTAAGTCCGCTAAACGCCAGACTTCGAAAACTTCAACGTTTTTTATTTGACGAGTACTCATACCTTAAACGAAATAACTCAATTTTAGCATGGCCTAGCAACCTAAAAGTTACCTAACATATTGTTTACTAATAAAGCTAGCATATTTAAAAAAAATAGAGATGTGATATGATGTGATTTTTTTAAAAGTCAAATCAAAGTCTCAGTTAAATGTTTTTTTTTCATATTAAGTAAAATATGAATAACTTACCAATGTCACACATTCTGAATTATTATAACACCAAATTAGACAGATTACAAACTAATTAAAACTATTAAAGCGATATAACACCGATAAAAGTTGAATATCACTTGTAACTATAGCAGGAAAGTTAATTACGCGCGTACTAACTATTTTGTTGCATCAACAATGACAAAGTTTACTTACCCACATTTACCAAAATATTATTCTTTAAAAAATATAAATACCTACATTTGATGAAGTAAGTATTGTAGAATATGTTGCCATATCAATAAATCACCAATAACAATGTTGCAAAAATGGATTTATGATAAAGGCTCGTGACACTGTGCGACGCCGCGATTCTGAGGTCCGATACAATGAAATTATGGCTGCGTACCCATGACACCACGGAGTTTGGACCTCACCTAAAGGGGTTACCTATTTGCAAATAAAACTCAAACCTAACTACTGAAAATTCACACTCTAAAAAGAATTTAACAAAAAAATATCAAGACGATATTTTCTTGTTTATTATAAGACTAGCGATCCGCATGTATCTCAATTTTATTTTTGACACAGTACTATATGGCCACTAGAGGGGGCCACATTAGATTCGATCAAGACACTTCTAAAAATACCTCATTTGTCCATGCAGTTCTAATTATTAGCCCCTTATGCGCAACGTGACTTTTGCTATGTTTAATTTATAAAACGAAGGAGCCATAGTTTCCGGGATTATACTACTTCTTTCTCTCACTGCCAAGTTTCTCGAGAAAGGTAGATATATCCCGAGAACTATACTTAGTTTCACGAGGTTCTGGTGCGTGCGGATTTTTTTAAATGTAATCTATGATTGGCAAATTATTGGTGGGTTTTCTTTTTACGTGCGGGAAATCTCCACGGATACCCCCCGCCGAGCCGAAGGGAGAGGTTATGTCGGACTCGAACCGACTAAACCGCACGCCGTCTGTGGGTCGATGTGCTAAGCCGAAGGTGAGGTTGTCTCGTGACATATCCCTCGCACCCCGGCTGACCCAGGGCCATTCCTCTCGGTCTGGCCCTCCTCGGGAGGGGGGACCACGTGGTCCCCGAATTATTGGTGGGTTTGAGCTCGTCCACCGTAGTCCCCGTGGCCACGTGAACTGCGCATATTACATACGCCATTACTTACGTATTCTGAGATTTGCAGCACATTTTGGCGTCTATAGTTACTTACAATAACTATACCAACTCCATTCAGTTAGTTGCTTAACTAAAGATAAACAATCTTGTAGCATCTTTTCATAAAAACACAACATATGAAACAAATTTCAATATTGGTTTCTTTAAAATGAGTTTCTAAACAGAATAAATCCGTCCGTCAGAAATAAAAAAGTGAGCTTGTTTCGCGCTTTTAAATCACAACTGTCAGACTAGGTACATAGATACTAAATTGAAACCCAAATCAGAAAAAGATCCTTTTGAGATTGAAACCGCCAACTGAGTAGTCCTTGATTTTTCGGTAATCTTTACTGTATGTTTTTGTTATGATCTCATGGCAGTGACCTTGTATGTCCTTTGAGAATAAAGTCTTTAAACCATACATAAACCTTAAAAATATTTATAAACTGAGTTTTTAATTAAAACATATTAAAAAGACACATCGAGATTGTTTATGTTTAGTTATGTACCTAAGCGAATAGAGTAGGTATAGATGACATAATACTCACAATCAAACCGACACGTTGGTACCCGTATTATATTATAATGTAGATCACTTCATCACGAGATATGAGGTACTTTACCTACTGAATATGGTAACTACTAATAAAATGAAGATGATTCATTCTTGAACGATAATATAAATATCGTGTCACCGCCATCTTTCGATGCAGTTTTCCCGCCAACGCATTGACGAAACGGTGTGTAGTTTTTTTTTATTACGACTGTGTTGTTTTTTTTCTAACTGTGGTTGTGAATATTAGCTGGTTAAAAAAAATACTAAGCTATTTTTAGCTACGACTTTGAGTAAACTTTTTTTTTCAAAACTCTGTTCACAGGTGAGAAATGGAAATCAAGAGTTGTGTCGTTTTAGCAGCGTGCATAGTTTTGTGTAAGTTAATTGTTAAAGTACCTATATAGATATAACATTTTAACTGACACAAAAAAGGATCGTGTGTATCTCACAGATCGGTAGCCGCAAACCATCGAGAGTCGGGGCGAGGCACTAGCGGTCAGCCTCGATATAGCGGGGGCCTATGACAGGGTCTGGCACAGAGGTCTTCTTTCGAAGTTGCCACGCTATGGACTCCCTGAGGGACTTTGCAAATGGATTGCTAGCTTTTTGTCCAACAGAAGTATCCAAGCCGTCGTCAATGTCGCCGGTTTGTACAAGGTTGGCAGCACGATTGTAATGCCTCTGGTGTTGCATACGTCTATAGGCCCCGGTAACCACTTCCCATCAAGTGGTCCGTGTGCTTGTCTGCTACCAGAGTGGTGTAAAAAATATATGTACCTTTATGTAACTGTTTTGGATAAAGTTGTAGGTACTTAGTGGTTTAGGAGGTTTTTTATTTAATAAATATCTGGCCCTAGGGAATCGTATTCGCAAACGCTCGATTGATAAGCTACAGCCGCTACGACGACGCCACAAATTTCAATCATGTTGAACAACGCCTACGTACTCGTCCGCGCCAGAAGTCACGTCGCGTCTTCAGTCCCCTACGTCGAACGCTCTACCCAATCGCTACGCCCGTAGGCGTACACGATTTTGCGGCGGCGGCGTAGCGGTAGAGCGTAGCCATTGAGCATAAATTCCGACGAGCGTAGCGTTCGGTCAGCTGTTATTGCAAAGGTCGCGTTAGATTTCTAATCAGTGCAAACACTTTGCATACATACACACATATTTATTGATGCCTGTAAATCCCCGAAGGGGTAGGCAGAGGCGTATTATTCGGTCCTATGTAATTGGGGGCGAGCCTATTGCCGCCATACGGGCACTTAGTTATGGACTGTACGTTTACTGTCAGACGGAGAACTCCTATATTTTTTTTCCAAATCACGCAGGCACGTCGCAGCCAACACAGAACAAGGCTCTGCCAGTGCTGAAGGAGCAGCCGGCCGAGGTGCTCTTCAGAGCCGACAACTACTCCACTGTACTGCTGGAGTGTGCCACCGAGAACGGTGATAAGGATGTCGAGTGAGTCTTTTTATCTTTACTAATACTGGGTGAATTCACAAAGATTGCGATGTATAATATATGTTATGGATCATAAAGTAGGTTAAGTAACTATTGTTTTGGCCTGTCTATTGCATTGGGTGTAACACCTGTAATAATAGATTAAGCTTATGAGATTAAATAAATAAATAAATTAAAATTAAATATCATAAACTCGAGAATTTGTAAGTTTAAATGAATGGATGAGTGAATGAATGGATGTTTGTTACTCTTTCACGTAAAAAGTACTGAATAGATTTTATTGAAACTGTACAATAATATAGCTTAGGTATACATCAAAATAACATATAGGCTACAATTTAGCTACTACTATAGCGATAAACGACATCCACGCGGGCGGAGCCGCGGGTAAAATAACTACAATATTTCTTTCGATTAGATACTCTAAAGATTTACAATCTTGTAGCGGCTTTCTATAAAGACACATATTAAACAAATCAACCAAGCTAACTGACTTCGATTTCGGTTTTTAGACTTTAAAATGAGTTTCTAAACAGAAAAATATTAATGACCTGAATTTTAAAATAAAATATAATGAACATACACACATCAAGATAGTTAACTTTTAGTTAAGTACCTAACCACAGGAATATAGTCAATGCTTAGAAAATTAGTCAATGTATAATTTTTTTATAGTTATGTTAAGTTCTTCATCTATAATTTAGATGTCATGTTATTTGTCAAGTTTTCTGTGGTATACCTTTTTATGAACAAGCAGCATACGTTAAAGATAGGTCACAGTCTGTGGAGAAGCATTGGCTCCACACTCACACAGAGTTCATCTTATCTGATTTGAAGTGTACCAAAAAATCGTCAATACTTGAATTGGGAGCGGCTTTGCTTTGTACACAATATGGATGATTTCCCTTGAATGTCTGGCCCGTCATAAACTTTAAATATAGGATGCTTTAGACGAGAAGGGTTGATAATTATCCTACTAATATTATATATCTGAAATTTGTTTGAATGGATGATGATACATGAATGTATAGCTGTTTGTTATCTTTCACTAATGCGATGATCTTCAGGTTTTAAATACCACATCGTTGCCTCATAAAAAGAAAATATAGAGCGGCTTCTTTCCTTCTTGTAAACCTAATCCACCATATACTTACGTGCCTAATTACTTGCAGGTATTCTTGGTCCAAAAATGGCGCTCCTTTCGATTGGAAGGCAGCTGGTCACATCGTCGAACGCCCAGGAGATGGCAGCATCATGTTCTTCAACCCACAACCACAAGACGAAGGAACCTATCAGTGTTTCGCCAAAACCTCCGTCGGCACCGCGAGCACGCGCCCAATATCCTTGAAAAAGGCGTTCCTAAATGTCCCTAAAGTTGAAACGCAAGAACATACACCAGTTTACGGAAAACCATACAAATTTGATTGTGATATACCAGAATCTTATCCAAAACCCACCTTCATATGGAAGACACAGTTGCTTTCAGATCCTAGTATAATCGAAGGTATTCTAGATCGCAGGATAACTGTTTCTCCCGATGGTACGCTCTGGTTTTCGAATGTGACTGAAACAGATGCTAGTCCAAACTTCAAATATATCTGTGTGGCTCAAACCCCTGCTACGACAGGAGACGTGATCCTGGCTGAACATTTCTTGAAGAGTGTGATAGAGAATCCCGAGGCTAATAATGGAGAACTGGTGCCACAGTACCTGAGTAATGATATGATGGCTAAAGCTGGTGATGTGACAATGATTTATTGCATCTACGGTGGCACGTAAGTGTTTTTTATAGCAGGCATCCTTCACAAAAGGAAAATACGAGAAATAGGTGAAATGGTCCACACCGAAGGCCAGGGCCCTAATGCCCCTAATTCTGCTATTATTTTTTCATGGCAACCACTGCGGTGCCCCAGACACTGTAACCAATTCCATTTAACTTTAGACTGTACTTCAATAATGTTAAAGTGTAAAATTAAATGACAATCTTGTAGAGTGAACGAAAAATGTTCGAACCTCTTTCTCTTTTCATTTTGGGATTTAAAATTCAGCCATAAAGTCTAAAATTTAAGGACATTTTATGCAATGTCAGCGGTACCTATGACAGTGGTTTTGTTATGTCATAAAATTAGCAGAATCGGGGACCGACGCAGCGTCCCCTGCTGGCAGTAAGTAAGTAGGTGGCAGATATGCTCACGGTTCACCCGATGGAAAGTAGTTACAGTGGTCTATGGACGTGTGCAACGCCAGGGGTGTCACTCTCACACTGCAGACCTTATAAAAACCATCTGAATTTCTTAAAGAAAGCCATAATAATATTGTAGTCGCTTGGTAAAATAACAGCAGGAAGATCATTCCACATCTTAAAGCGTGCGCGGAATTATGTTCCTTTTGTGGTCGCAACATATGAGGAAGAATTACCTGCCGGTGACGAACGGTGCGGTGATAGATATCTAGATAAAAATAATATTATTTTCTTAAAGAATACAAGCAATGAGAGATGGAGTGGTCACCATTTTTGCTATGTAGGTACTGAAGGATTAGAATGAATGAGATTTGGATGGGAAAATGTGCGTATAGTTAGTAAAACTGATACAGTAACAGTTCCGTGTACAAACCGTCCTGCGTAAATAAAACAGTCGTGAAACTTGTGCGCGTGGAAGGCCTATATGTCCAAGTCAGGTCAAAGTTATAAATAATAAAACCACATCCATAATTAAATATATCCTCATTCAATATTCTTATAACCACGATCGAGAAACTTAGGGCCGCTATAATCAAAGTTGCAGTTAGTAAACAATATAATAGAAAGGTTATTATTCTTGAAAATACGATGCCAATCAAAATGGGCAGCATAGACTTGAGTTTAATGCCATAAATTCTTGATACTTTATTAGAATAAATCGTTTCTCTTGTAATAGTCTTCATATCTTTTATGCAAATATTGCTGTATGTTGCGAATTATTTGTTTACAATACATTATTGAGTTGACATTTGTAATTTGTAATTAATAAATAAATTGACAGCATTGACACAAAATAACAGTAGTTCATACAGTTGCCTTGCTCATAAATCATAAATTAATGTCTTACAATGTCTTATTAATGTTTGATATTGATCGCTTTGCTATATAACTCTTTGCTAACTAGTATTTTAAATTTTAAACGAGCCGATGCCCGCGGCTTTACTCGGAGAATTCTATTCTCGTTCTCCTTTGCCCACGTGGAATTCAATTCTCATTCCCTTTCACCCGCAAATTCTGTTCGCGTTCCCGTGTCCCATGGAGCCTTTCCCAAAGTCTAATCTATTTCTGTACCACATTTCGTCAAAATCGGTTCAGTGGTTTAGATGTGAAAGCGAACTTTCGTATTTTTATTACTAGTGACATTTAAGCCTTGTCTTCCACAGTCCTCTTGGCTACCCGACTTGGTTCAAAAACGATAAACAAATTGAGAGCCAGCCCGGCGACAGGGTCACCATATACAACCGCACCAGTGGCAAGAGACTGCTCATCAAGGAGACGCTTCTGGAAGACCAAGGAACTTACAAATGTGAGGTGAACAATGGCGTCGGACAAAAACAGACTCACAGCATGAAGCTAACTGTAGTCAGTGAGTATCTCATAACATTTTTATGATATACCTATCTTCTCGTTTTACTTAATTCGTTGGCCGGCGTTTGATGGAATAGAATGAGGAATGTATGGGATCTAAGGAAAATCTATTTCGTAGAGGACAGATTTATAGACAGTCTGTCAAATCTGTAATCTGTCCTCACATAATTCAAAATTCAGTACTAAGTGTCACTCTAGAAAACGGGCCAAGAGTTTTTACTTACCTACTCTTAAATCTCTTCTTGAAAATTGTTCACTACCTACACTATACTACACTTCCCTAAGTTCCCTACGCTACGCTACTCTAGACAACACTACGCTACTCTACACTACACTATACTACACTTCTCTACGCTGCTCTACACATCACTACGCTACTCTACACTATGCTACACTACACTACGCTATACTATACTAAACTACACCCCGCTACGATACACTACACTACACGACGCTACACTGCGCTGCCGTGCGCTGCACTGCACTGCACTGTCGTAAACCAATATTACCAGCTCACTATTATATATGTGGTTACCTATCTTAATCCCGAATTTTAATATTCCGAATATCATAATCCAGAAAACGTTTGGCCAATTTTTCATAATCCCGGTTTTTCAAATTCCGAAGTTTTATTTGCCATATAATCGCAACTCCGAATTTCATTTGCCCATTTATTCATTTGTACGACGTTTTATAATCCAGACGAACGAGTTCCAGACACACGAAATCTAAATGCACAAAATCCAGATAACTGTAATCCATATGCACGAAAGCCCAATTTTTAAAATACAAATTTTTGAAATGTAATTAATTGATATCCAGTTAATTGATATCCAGACAAACAATATCCAGATTTTTAAACCTAAAACTAAACCTCATATGGCGTCTACTAACTACAACTGGAGACCTACTGAACAAAACACACGTTGCCTTAAAAAATATATGTATGCATGTAAGCAAACAAGCATGCATGCAGGCAAGCTGGCAATCAAACCGGCAAGCATGCAGGCATGCAGGCATGCATGCATGCAGGCAAGCAGGAAAGCATGCAGGCAAGCAGGTATGCCTGCAGGCAAGCAGGCAAGCATGCAGGCAAGCAGGCAAGCATGCAGGCAAGCAGGCAAGCATGCAGGCAAGCAGGCAAGCATTAGCGTTGCTCTTCTCCGGCGCTGCGGGAAGTGCAGTCCTTCCGCCCTTGCGTAACAAAGTTCGAGCACCCAGCATCGTTACTGCAGGCGAGGACTGCCCTCCCTCCGCGCCTCCGATTCTTAAATAACACTCTAGTGTAGGGCAGACAAGTACCACGGCGAGTCGGGTCGGGCGTGGTACGCAGTGTTCACGAGCTCGCTTTCCTGATTCATTGATTATACCTGCATACAAAACTGTTCATGCATGACATGGAAAACAATAATTTAAACAAAATTATATTAAGTGAAATTATGTCTTAAGTGAATGTTAGATTTTTTTATATCAACACCCTAAATGAATCATATAAATTTACTGATTTTACTATACCTGTATATAGTTTAGCTGGAACACGATTTGTATGGGAACCAAATAAAAAGATTATGAAAATTTGGTAATAGTTTATTTGGAAAATGGTACGATGGGAAACAAAAAAAAATATTCTGAGAATCTGGTATAACTATATTTGGATTATGACAATATGGAAAACAAAAAAATACTATTTGAAAATTTGGTTTTAGTGCACCTGGAAATTGATTCATCTGGGAAATGAAAAACGGAATTATAGAAAGTTGTCATTCATTACATCTGTCTTTTAAAAGTTCTACCAACCGTTTTCGGGGTTTTAAGATTCGGGTAACAGAAATTCGATATTTCAATAGGTTACCATGTATGTAGTTGAAGTGGAGTGTAATAATATAGCTAATAAAATATCGCTTTTTTTCACAGGCGCTCCAAAATTCGTCGAGAAACTAGAAAAACAACTCGATGTCAAAGAAGCTCACGATATCGAGGTACCGTGCAAGGTTACCGGTCTACCAGAACCCAAGGTCTCCTGGACCTACAATGGCAAGGCCCTCGAGTCCCCGCAATACAAAGATGGCATCCTGTCTATCGTCAAAGTGAATAAGACTGCCACTGGATATTACGGCTGCAAGGCTGAGAATGAACATGGCGTCATTTATACTGAAACTCTAGTCAACGTTGTTTAAATAACAATTTTTGTAAACTGTCAAAAATACCATTTATTTATGTATATATTTTGAACAGAGTAAATACAAATATTTAAATTCGAATAAAATATTAATTTTAGATAATACCTAGGTATTGAACTATCTTTTTATCCCATGTCCTTTAAGAGGGGTGTAAAAAATCTAACGAGCAAAAGAGCGTGAGTATCAAGCTGAGGAGAACCGTTTTGACATAGTTCGATGAACTGTGCTCCAGTCAAGCGGAACTGAATTACAGTAATAAAAAATCCCTTTTGGTGAGAGTGAGAGTGCGGATAGTCTAACCATGGTCTAACTTACTATATTAATCTGACAAACAGAAACTAGAATACCAATTCAAGATTTTGTTCCCCTTCAAACATTGCCATCCTGACCTCGGATTTGAAAGAACTCTTTCATGGAGCCTGAGCTGAAAATGCGGCCCTGTATGTGTAAAATAGACAATGTCTTTTTTTAGGTGCGCAAAATTACCTGTATACCCAAGCCATAACCGGCGGGTGTTATATCGAACTGAAACCGAATAAAACGCACGCCGTCCCTTGGTCCTAGGTTGCTGAAGGCACAAAACAGATAACGGTCCTCCGGAGGTGAGATGCCGGAAACATTACCTTTCACGCCCTGGTTAACAATTCGTATATATTCAAATATTTTAGTAGAATATTAAAAAATTGTTTCTTCAACTTGTCTTTTGTCAATGTCACTGTCAAATGTCAAATGTCAACTTGTCATTTTGTCATTATAATATCACAGTGACAACGCGTATAACCTTCAAGAAAAATTCAAAACAAAGCAAAATTTAAAAATAAAAGATGTTTTTTCTATATTTTTTAAGTATACTCTCACTTGTCGTGCAGGCTATATTTGCGACCATGGCTATAGGTAAGCAGTATTCATCATTAAACTGCTAACTACTAAACAACACTGCATCTTTAAAAAACGCTTATTAGGCCTTTAATACTAATTTAACAGATCATGCCAGTATTCTTTCACTTAGAAAAGAACTAAATACTTATAATAAGGTCAAAAAACCTTAAATTCATATATGAATATCATATTTTTCTCGAAAAATCCTTTTTGAAAGTACATCTTTGTAAGGTTGTTTTATCAGCTATAATTCTTTTATTATGGTTGTTAATTGCCGTTAACATATTTTTATATGAGTAGATGTTTGTCTGTGTGAAACAGGTGGGTTTGTATGATTGTGATATATTGAAAAAATATTTTTTTGGCACCAAATCGAAAAAAAATGTGTGCCAATATGTATTGTACCTGGAATACTTACTACTTTGGGTGCGTTCACCTTACACCCGGTATTTAACAAATAAACTAGGCTAACTAACTGACTTACTAGTGTTACATTTGCATTTTTACTCTTTTAAATGAGTTTCTAAATAGAAAAATATTTATAAACTGAATTTTTTAAATAAGATTGATATTTAGTTAAGTACCTAACCGAATGGAGTATAGATGGTGTGTGGTGTCACTTCATACAATTTTTGTTTCAATTGACAGCCTCTGTGGCGTGGCAGTTGTGAACGCAGCTGCTAACACAGGAGGTGCGGGTTCGATCCCTGCTCAGTGCAAATATTTGTATGCATGAATATGTATATTTACATTGGTCTATGTATAATATGTATATATTTACAAAAAAAAAGTATCTAAGTATGTTTATCCATATTTTAGATTCCATAACACAAGCTAGTTAAGCTATGCCTACCATGGATCTAGATAGCGTTGTGTGAAATGTTGTGGAATATTTGTTATTATTATAATTTGTACACTGTCTTCTGCAGCCAACTGTGTCTGAGACTAATAAAACTAATAAATCTTTATATGTAAATCCATATGTTCTCATTGCAGCGGCTGGTCTGTATTACCTAGCAGAACTAGTTGAAGAATATACAGTAATGGCCAAATATATCATCAGTTGGATGGTTATAGTAAGTTAATATTTGTAATATTTTGCTTGCCAGTATAAGTGTTTTAAATAGTAGGAATAACAGGACACAGTAGGTTGAAAAGACATCTAACAATGAAAGCTGGATGAACTATACTTTCCCCAACGCAAGGGATGGGACAATGGATAAAATGGCTTGCAGACACCTTCAGTGTTCCCATTTTTTTAATAACACTTAGGGGGCAGACAAGGCCTTGTGCACACCTAATGAAAAGTGGTTACTGTGGCCTATGGACGTGTGCAACACCAGGGGCGTCACACTCGTGCTGCCGACCCAGTGGGAACCTTCTGGTGCCATTCTTGAAAAAAAAGTTTTGTAATAAATAAATCAAAAATTATAATCGATTAAGATGGGAAAAATATATTGATCTAGGTGGGGCTTGAACCCACGATCTATGCCCTAAAGTTTTAACCACTAAGCTACTAGACCTTGCCTGAACCAATCCAAATTTCTCCTTTATATCCATCTTTGAAGCGATGGTGGTGGATCTACTGACATTCTCACGAACTATCGGAGCCAATGAATCATTTTAAAACATTGATTTTTAACCACTCTGCCCATACCAAAATTAAAAATTTAATTTATATGTATGTATTCCACCATTTTCAACCATTTTAAACATTGACTTTTGACTACTCCGCCTATACAATTTGAATGATTTTTTAAGCAAATCGATTAAGATGGTAATGTAAGTATGTATGTGAGATGTGCAAAATATTTATTTGGTGTAGGCGGGGTATGCACTTCATTCAAAAATTATAAGTTTTGGTACCCAAGTTTGTGTTGAGAAGTTTGGGAACATCAGTAGCTTAAAGCTTAATAGCCATGTCTCGAATGCAGTAACCAACCGTTTTCATTTTAAGGCAGTGTCCCCGATTAGTTATAGTGGACTAGAGCTTTTTTAGTAGTGTGTCATATTTACTAGTAGTACCATTCATTGCCCTTGTTTCCACACGCATGGATTTTCATATTTCAGCAGGTAATCTCCCAAACCCTTCAGGGATAAAAGCATAATTATATGTATGTATCTTCAAAAATGATTAACTGCCATAAAAACCCCCTGTTGAAACATTGGGTACGAAACGTAGCCTGCCTTTTTTTTTACGTGCGGTAAATCCTCTCGGATAACTCGAGAGGGTACGTCGGACTCGAGCCGACTAAACCGCACGCCGTCTGTGGGTCGATGTGCTAGGCCAAAGGTGAGGTTGTCTCGCGACATATCCCTCGCACCGCGGCTGACCCAGGAACAGGGGGGACCACGCGGGGGACCACCTGCTTCTGCTAGGGTGACGAGCGGCTCCACCCGTCACCCTCAGGCCCGCCCTCATGGGGGCGGAGGTCGGTCTGAGCCCTTTGACGCCCAAGACGCAGCGATTTCTGCGAGTATCTCTCGCTCGCTGCGCCGCGCCCGCTCTGCTGTCTCCTTCACGAGCATGACCTGCTCGCAGAAGGAGGCGCTGGCCGCCCACCCATCGCGCAGCGAACTATCGCCGCGAGCAGGGTGGAGAGCATGAGCACTCTCACCCCCAGGGCCGTCACAAGCTCCTGTCTCGGCGTTCGGTTGCCATGGCCCTGTGGAGCCGGGCTTTCTCGGCTCGAATTTTGGAACCGATACAGTGCCGAAAGGCTCCTCGCTTCCAGGATCCATGGTGGCGATCCGGCCAGGAGACTCGCCGCTTCAAAGGATATCGTGCGGTACCCCCTGATGGTTCTGAAGGCCACCGTCCTCTGCGCCGCGTGGAGCAGAGGCAGGAATCTGGCCCCCAGGGTGTCCGCCCATACGGGGCACCCGTATAGGGCCATGGACCGCACGACACCCGCGTAGAGTCTCCTGCAGGAGTCCTCTGGGCCCCTCAAGTTGGGAAACAGCCGGCCGGAGGCATTCACCGTTGTCACCAACTTGGGGCGCAGACCCATCGACCGTCAAGCACGAGCCCCAGGTATATTAACCGGGGCTTGATGTCGATGGGAGTGCCTCCCACTGTACGGCTGGCTCCCGGGTCTGGCCTGCGCCGAGGGCCATGAAAGAATATGGCCTGGGACTTGTGCAGAGCCACCTCGAGACCCAGCCGCCGGATCCGTTCCACGAGTTGAGCAACCGCGGTCGTGGCCCTCAGGGTCGCCTCGCGGTGCGTAGCCCCGCCCACCGTCACGAGCGTGTCGTCCGCGTAACACGTGAACGTAGCCTATGTCTTTTCCTAAGGTATGTCCATCTCTGTACCAAATTTAATCAAGATCGGTTCAACATTTTATGTGTGAAGTGCTGCAGACAGACAGTTATTTTTACATTTATAAAATAAGTACTATTTTACAGCGATAAATATATTTCTCTTGCAGGCCACAGCTTGCATCCACATAGGAATATTAATCTTCGAGGAATTTCCGTTATACATGAGCGCCCTAGGGCTGCTACAACAGGCCCTCCATGGCATTCTGCTAAAGGACTTCCCAGTGGTGAGGGTCACCAGCATTCCTTTCATAGTGGCCTTAGGTACCCTAATGGTACACCATTATATGGCCCTCAAGTTTTTCGGAGTGGTGTATTATAGTTTTTCAGAGGTAAGATTTATTATTTTTATACCTATGCATGGGCTTGAGCTCAGGTTAAGTTAGCTAGGCTACTGGTTGCCATTTGGATTGGTGACCAGTGATCACTTAGTGGTATTTCATCTGAGCGTTTCCGTTCTTTGGTTGGAGACCTATATGGGTTTAGGTAACTACAGCTTAGGCTGGGAGGACAGATGGCAGTCGATTTAAGTTGGGATCTGCTTTCCAGTCCAACTGTGATGCAGCTGAACTAAAATTTTCTGAGAAGTGTCTTCCATCTGATATACATACTTCTGCCCCTCTAGACAAGTGGCAATTCGTTGACTAACCACAAATGTATGGGATTTGACGTTTATGACATGCGTTACCGACTGTCAAATACGTCAAATCCCATGCATTCCTTATTCTATTCCACTAACCGCCGGCCAAGGAATTGCCACTTGTCTAGAGGGGCTGTAGTTATAGAAATTTTATGTAGTCACAGTTCTGTAGGAAGACTAGTCAGACTTTGGAGAACTCCAACCACCCGTAACGACTGCCATAGATGTTCGTATAGCAACCGCGACCGACATGGCTTAAAGTGCTTTCCGAGGCACGACCAGACCAATGCAAACACCCATATAACACCATTTAAAAAAATAAAAAAACAATATTAGCAACCGAAATTATCGAAATTACTAATATTCCTTCTAACCCCTCCAACGAAGCTAAATTGCTTGTGCTAGTAGTGGGTTCACGATTCGAACCCGGGACTTCTCGATCGTAAGGCCGACTCCTTAACCACTAAACTACCGACGCCTATAATATTTATTATTTATTAATATTTGCACTGAGCGTTGATAAAAACCGTTCCCCCTGCCTAGCAGTCGGAAGCTCTCTCTTATATATCTTTATGATATGCGTTTGTGTAAACACGTACATTTAGATTTACCTTTAGTTAATTGCCTACATAAAAATGTAGTGTAAATATGTTTATCCGCATTCTAAAACCCATAACGCAAGCTCAGCTAAGCTGAATTTTGGTCTAGATAGCGCTAAGTGGAATACTTCATTATTTTCTCATCGCCATCTAAAATGGTTGTCTGGCAGATTGTCTATACAATTTTTTCTCAAAGAAATTGAGATTCAGTCGAGTGACGTTTTAGAATATGAGCCTAAGAGTCTATTAGTATGCATTGAATTGTTGTATGAAAAAACTGCATGCGACTGTTTCCTAAATAAAACCAAAAAAAAAAACATTTCCAGGTACTCGCCTATTTCACGCTGTGCTTATGGGTGGTGCCGTTTGCCTTATTCGTGTCCCTTTCGGCGAACGATTACGTGTTGCCCACTACTGGAGAAAAACAGCCATTACTAGGTGAGTTAACATACGTATATCTCGGCACATATTGGACCTAAGTGGCAAGAGAAACGGGGCCTGTCACGCGCGACTTGTTTTTTATTAATCTATATGCTTGTTTCTGGAATGGCGACGGTGTACGGGTAAATGTGGTGTAGGACACTCAACGGCCAGGTAGAAGGACGACCTCATCGAGGTCGCCGGGAAGCGCTGGATGCGGGCTGCTTTAGAGTGGTCGTTCTGGAAGTCTATAGGAGAGGCCTATGTTCAACAGTAGACTATGTGCCGCTAATATGATGATGCTTGGTGAATATAAGCTCGTCCACCGCCGTACCTGTAGCAATACTTACTAATGGCCGGCCCTTCCCGAATTCGCCCGTGACATACTTCAGAATCCTTCCTCATCCTTCATCGTCGTATCCGAAGCTGTCACCTCAAAGTCTGGGCTCCGCTTTTCACAGTCTAACTGTGTGTTTGGCTAAACTTCGATATTGCCCGTGAAGCGACTACCATCTGACCTTTTTTATACCACTGAGTTGGCAGACAAGCACACGGTCCACTTGAGAGAAAGTGTTTATCGTTGCCTATGGACGTGTACAAACACCAGGGGAGTCATCATCAGGTAATTAAAAAAAAACTTAACTCAACAAAATGCATTTTTCTTAGGTTTCGTAGTGACAGAGAAACGGTTGAAATTTTTAGATATTATGACGGTTTAAAATTAAACAAATGAATGTTTAATAACGAGTGTTTCCCCCTCGTGCCCTGATTAAGGTTTCCATCCGTCTGGGCATGCTGCGAAAAATCTAAGAAAAATGCATTTTGTTTGGTTAAGTTTCCTTTTTATTCAACTTTAAGTATAGTGTTGCAAATTAATATAAAAATATGTTAATTTAACTGTTGTTTCATGTTTAATTATTTGTTTAAAAATAAAGCTGATTTATACTCTCCTTTTTTTGTGTTCCGCTAATTCTGCCGGTGTGTGTAGATATAATCTTCGATAATGCCGCGAGGTGAAACCGGTCAGGTTAAAAATAAAAATAAACGCTGGAAAAGTACAAGTAAAATTGTTATTCAATATGTGTAGTAGATTCCACCAAGCGCCATCAATCTCCATTATAAACAAATTCTCATCAAGTCAAATATTAAACCATAGTTTTAACAATATTTTTTAATAATCAATATATCTTCACAGGTGACAACAACGTTCTAACAGATTATCTATCCAGAAAGTCTAAGAAGTATAGTCTGCTATCGTTCTTCAGTTTCGCCAAGGACTCCATATTGCCTCAACGGAACAAGAAGGCGTTTTGAACATATTTTCTTTAGAGGATGGTACTTAGTTCAATATTTAATGTCCATTATGTTAAGTACTTAACTAAAGTTAAACAATCTTATAGCGAATTATTAAAAAACATATGTAAAACAAATAAAGAAGGATAGCCAAGTGACTAACTATAGTCCGTTTTTTTTAATTCAGATAGCAAATTGCAAATGTCTAATTGTGAAATAATGATACCAGCTTTTAGTGCTAAGTGACGTGCTCGAAACTATCGACAATGTTTGTGGCCTAGATACAAGTGATTTGGCTTTATAATATTTAAAAAAAAAAGTTAATATTAATAAGTTTTTTTAGTTTCCTAGACTATCCAGCCCCTCTAGACAAGTGGCAACCGGCGTTTGATGGAATAGAATGACGAATGTATGGGATTTGACGTAAATGACAGTCGTTAACGCATGTCAAATACGTCAAATCCCATACATTCGTCATTCTATTCCATCAAACGCCGGTTAGCGAATTGCCACTTGTCTAGAGGAGCTGCTAGCGAATTGCCACTTGTCTAGAGGAGCTGCTAGCGAATTGCCACTTGTCTAGAGGGGCAGATAATTTAATTTATGGACAACTTTCAATACTGGTGGCACATGACTATTTTGTAATTGCAATAAACCGGAGACACGGGTAATGCCATTTTACTATCTGAAATTAAAAAACAGACTATTGTATATAACTAAGAAAACGGTGTTCAAAATCGGTTATTAATTAATAAATTGAGTTTTTAAATAACACATATTAAAAAGACACATTAAGATTGTTCATGTTTAGTTAAGTACTGAACCGAGTGGAGTATAGACTATATACAAATTATATAGAAACAGTAAGTGGCAATACAATGCGGCGTAAAAATGATCTACTAGATTGGTACCAGTTGACATAATCTATACTTATATAATAAATGGGAAAGTGGTGGGTGTCTGTTTGTCCGTCTTTCACAGCTAAACCACTGAAGCGATTTTGATAGAATTTGGTATAGGGGTAGATTAGACCTTGAGAAAGGACATAGGCTATGTTTTGGTAGCGATAACCGACATCCACGCGGGCGGGGACGCGGGCAAAATCTAATTATACATACATCACATAACATGCACACATTGACAGTTTAAATAACAATATTGACAGTAGCTTACTCTCACATAACGCGTATTTCGAGCCGTTATTTACTATGTTTTTTTTTTAGAAATACTGTGTTAATACAGTATATGGTCAAAGATTTCATATGTATACAACTTATTGATGATTCGAGAAGTATTCAATATGCGGGTAATATTGTATTGCTGCAGTGAGAAAAATAAGCAGCAATAGTCAGTAATTGGTTCCGGTAGTTCGTGAGAATATCAGTAGACGCTCCACCGTCGCTTCAGGAGAAATTTGGATTGGTTCGGCCGAGGTCTAGTAGCTTAGTAGTAAAAGCGTTTCCCCTGTAAGGCAAAAATCGCGAGTTCAAACCCTACCTAGACCGATGAAATTTTTCTAATTGTAAAATTTAAAATCAATAAGTAAGATCACTATTCTAATCGATTTAGATTAGAAAAAAGCCGGTCAAGTGCGAATCGAACTTACGCCCCGAAAATTGTATTCAGGGACGAACATATATTATGCTACATAAACCACAATATATTTTGATTGCGTTGACTTAAAAGTTTGATTGTTGCAAAGTTTTAAGACGTTACAGACGTGGCCCCCGATTCTGCCAATTTTCTGACATAACAAAACGACTATCATACTGCTGACATTATATAAAATGTCATTAAATTTTCTCCTATATATCCATTTAGACTTTAACAGTATAACAGTAAAGTGTAAAGTTAAATGGCATTGGTTACAGTGCATGCAAAACCGCAGTGGTTTTGCCATGAAAAAAATAATAGCAAAATCAGGGCCCTGAGCGTGTGGTATGAATTTCATCTTGATACCTTCACGCATTCCTGAGTGCCTTTGAAAGCCTTTGACAGATAGACATACGGACAACGAAGTGATCTTATAAGGGTTTCGGTTTTATCCACTTGAGGTACGGCACCCTAAAAAGTAAATGTGCAGATTTCGATAGTTCGTATGATTATCGGTAGATGGCTCCCACCGTCGCCTCAAAATGGTTATATAGGAGAACTAGCTTTCCGCTTTACCGCCTGCGTTGGTGTCGGTTGTCACAACCAAACATAGCCTACGTCCTTTCTCAAGGTCTAATCTACACCTATAGCAAATTTCATTAAAATCGGTTCAGTGAAAGACGGACAAACAGATACAGATACACACACACACACACACACACACACACACTTTCACTTTTATAATTATTAGTATGGATTTGGAATGCTCTATACGTGGCTCAGTAGCTCTGTGGTCAGAGCATTCTCCCTATTAGAGACAGTCGCGTCAGAGCAGTAATTTTTCCAATTAAAATAGATTTGAAAAAGCAGTAAAAGACTTAAAAAGGTTTGTAGATGACGCCACCAGTATGTTAATACGTAATGACTTCTATCACAGATAATATGTACCTTTATTATAATTCTTATACAGATGCACAAACAAAAAATGGTTACACTCGTAACTTCTAAAAGCAGGCAGGCAATTTTTGTTTGCAGGAGTTGTAACTAGATGGCGTCATTGTTTTTGCAAACTTTTCTAATTTTTATTATTATTATAGATTAGAATATTTGTAGTTTTAATCAATAAATTTCAATAATGTTAAACACATGTAGTAAAAAATTTTTTGATAAGTTAATTTATAATAGTAAAAGCTAGAAATGTTTATTAAAGCATTGTCGCCAACTAACAACACCCGCGGACTAAAAGTTGCCTGCCTTCTTTTGGAAGTTACGAGTGTAACCGATTTTTGTTCCTGATTTTGTATCTGTTTAAGAATTATATTAAATTATCTGTGAAGACAGCCCTAATAAAATGAGTAATGACAATTGAGTGTGGCGCTGCTGCGTCATGAATGAACAAGTGAGTTCATCGCCATTACATTTAATATGGCATCATTATTTCACAAAGTGACATTAACTGTTGTCAATTGACATCGTCCAATTTAAGAATCGACTGTAGCTGTTGGGCGCGGCTCCGCCCGCGTGGATATCAGATCCCGTTCTCGCTGTTAACCCTTCCGATAGCGTGATGATATATAGCCTATCATCATTCTCCCAATTCAGTTGAAGTCATGTAGAATATTGTGCTTCCGGTCTGTTTGGCCGTGGTCCATATGAAACTTGCGTTCCAGACGTTTCGTCGATCACTGCGGTTGACATCTTGTTGTTTAGGTCTTGTTGTGTAGGTCTGGGCGGCGACGAGTGCGTAGATCTCTCCTCGTCGGCACCCGGCCGTGAAAGCCTAAAGACTTATATTCAGTTGGAGTCACTTTCCAGTCTCGCGGTGATGCGATGATCTTCGATATTGTCCGTAAAGCGACTGCCATCTGACCTCCATAACCAATTAGTAATATCGAAGTTCTGTAGGTAGACTAATCGGACTTTTGAGGGCTGTAACGTCCACTGCTGAACATAGGCCTCTCCTATGGACTTCCAGAACGACCGATCCAAAGCAGCCCGCATCCAACACTTCCCGGCGACCTTGATGAGGTCCTCCTTCCACTGGCCCCTTGCTTCTACTAATTTTATGACATAACACCACTGGCATACAGTTGACATTGTATAAAATGTCATTACATTTTAGACTTTATCATGAATTCTTAAGGTCCAAAATGGTAAAATAAAGAGTTTATACCATTTTTCATTCACTCTACAAGATTGTCATTTAATTTTAGACTTTAACAATATAACGGTAAAGTCTAAAGATAAATGGCACTTGTTACACTACTTGGGCGTCCTACACCACGTTTACCCGTTACGCGGTCGCCATTCCAGAACTTTTTTGCTCCATCGGCCATCTGCCCCTCTAGACAAGTGGCAATTCGCTAGCAGGCGTTTGATGGAATAGAATGACGAATGTTTAGGATTTGACGTATTTGACGTGCGTTAACGACTGTCATTTACGTCAAATCCCATACATTCGTCATTCTATTCCATCAAACGCCTGCTAGCGAATTGCCACTTGTCTAGAGGGGCTGTTCTGCGCGCTATATGTCCCGCCTACTGCCACTTCAACGAGTTAATCCGCTGGGCTACGTCAGTTACTTTTGTTCTCCTATGGATGTCATCATGAACTATTACGTGGTCGGTAAAATTAGTTGACATTTGACAGTCGTAAGATTAGCTTGCAACTGTACAATCAACCGACTTAAAGCGTCTAGTCACTATAAGACAATACTGTAGATATTAATTTATTTATTATATTTCCTAATTTAGATATTAAGATTGGTTTTGTGAAATATATACCTATGCTCCCATTCGTTTAGATACTTAACTGCAGTTAAATAATGTTTAAGCTAGTACATTGCTATCTAATTAGTGGTTCGATTTCGGTTTTCATTCAAAATGAGTTTCTAAACAGATTTTTTTTAATGAAATTTATTAAAAACAAAATCCCAACTGATGCTAAAAAAAACGAAACAAGCTTTATAGCGGCGGTACCCATTGATTATCATCTAGTTTGAGATTTGCAAATGGGTACCGCCTGCTATAAAGCTTGTTACGAGTCAGGTTTTTTGTTTTTATAAATTTATTTTATTTTATACTTTTTAGTGATATGACATATATATGTTTGTAATCGTATCCTAATTGCCTTCATTTTGACCCCACTCAATAAATTTGAGTGATTTTTTTTTTCACTTACATTTTGGCGTCAAGTATAGTCAACATATAGCCTTTGGTCATATTTTAAGAACACTTGGGCAATAAATACCTTTCATTTGAGACATGAATCATTGAAATCCGTGCGGTGGTTCAGAAGATATGAGGTAATAAAGAATATTACAAACATACAACATACGCCCGAAAAACATAACCCTTCTTAGCAGTCGGGTAAAAAGACACTTCAATATTGTTTATGTTTAGTTAAGTACCTAACCGTAACCCTAGCACGAAAAACTATCGCATTAATATCGTAAATGTATTGAGACAACGGAGCATTACGATTGGTCGGCTTCATTCACACACACGCAGGTTCA
Source organism: Eilema caniola (assembly GCA_949126895.1). NCBI lineage: Eukaryota > Metazoa > Arthropoda > Insecta > Lepidoptera > Erebidae > Eilema > Eilema caniola. The sequence continues at coordinate 17,589,170 of OX421485.1, read as the reverse complement.
CACAGTAGGCAGGCGACCAATCACAAGGCTCCATACTCTGAATACAATCACGATAGTTTTTCGTCCTTGGGGCACCGAATGGAGTATAAGTCGACTTCGTCGAACAGCAGCGGCCGGCAGCGGCATTTTAACGCAAAATATTACAAGCCATTTTGAATCTTATCTAAGAGAGATAAAGTTTACAATTTGAAAGTAAAGGAGGGGGAGGGGGCTCCGCCTCGCCGTGATACTCCTCGTAACTATTTCTAGTAAATTTAGTTCTTAGCGTATATCTTACGGTGGCGAAGAGAAAACATTATATCAAAAGAGAACCCTGTGAAAAATATTCTTACCTTGATCTACTTTGTCAAATTTAAACATCTCTATCTCTGCAAAGGAATACTGGCAGGGATCGGTTAAAGCACGGAACAGAAAAAAACGGTGGAAGTGTGAAATAGGTGTAGCACGCGTGTCATTCATATGCGGAGGTTTGCAAGAGCGTACAATTTCGATCTTCAAAGTAATGTCAACCGTATCCTTAAGTTTTTAAGTGTTAAAATAGCTTTCTCAGATAAACTGACATCTATTGAGAATTCGTTGAACTTTTTCGTAAACCGTAGCAATTTTTTAGTTTAATTCAGATGCGAAACGTTGTAAATCCGTATATTAAAGTAATTTCTACTGCGAATCAATAAAGTGTGTTTTCGTTTTGCAGTGTACTTTAGGCTTATTCGGTGTTAAAGACATACGACCAACCAAAGCAATTGTTAACTAGTAGTGCAAAATATTATTATCTGGTTATATGTGTGAATTTGGCGACATTGGTTCCGCTATAGAATCTGTCCTATCACACTTCTAACAGTTTTTTCTGTTCTGTGGGTTAAAGGGACCCCTCGCCACCGAAATCTTGACCCCAAGTTGTGAGAAAAACGAGGCCCTGGTGCGCGCGGATTAATATAATCTATGCTTGGTGAGTTTGAGCTCGTCCAACGCCGTAGCACCGCGCGGTTTCCTCAAAAGACACTCAAAAAACGCGTACTGCGCATAAAGAGTACATTTCGGGGTCAAGATAAATGCCGGCCGCTTAACTATTATGAATGTCGGCTAACACGGACATGTGTAGTTACTTAACGGCCAGTCAAGCCTAGAGTTTGAGTGGGAGAAATAGAGCTATACACATTATACCGGTTGTAAGGGGAACGCTCCCAAGGCCCAATGCCCCGGGTAGACTACGTATTGGCATATTTTTTTCGATTTGGTGAAAAAAAAGGTCTTTTTTAACTTGTTTTCTGTTTAATTAGCATTATTTATCCATCATACTAAGAAAGAAATGAAACGACAATTTCCTAAAAAAACATCACTACTGAAAAAAACAAGTGGCGCTTTTTTGTAGTCATGTTTTTCATGAACTTGCCGTTCATTGAGCTTTACCTACTAATGCGATGGAGGATAAATAATGCTAACCAAATCGAAAAAAAAAATTGCCAATATGTAGTGTAGGTACACGGAATACTACCAGGGGCCTTCGGCTTCGGGAGCGTTACCCTTACACCCGGTTTAGCTCCATCCTTCTCCCTCTGAACCGTGGCTCAAAACAATGGCTTGTTAGTGCGTCATGGTAGTGGTGGTGTTGTGCTGTTAAAACTAGCTAGATATTAATAATTGTAAATATTGAATGTATTTATACATTTTTACCGATTTGGGAGTGATAATAAATATGTTAAGTGATATTAAATATTATGGTTTTATTTTCCTATACGAAAACATTTTGACAACGAGAGGGACACGGGCTTACAAAACAATGCAAATATTATACAGTTCCGTGCATATACTTTGACTCCAAGTCGCGAAAGAAACGAGGCCCTATGAATTTGAGTTCCTCCGCCGCCGCTGAAGTACCGCTTGCTATCCTTATAAGACCCAAAAACACGTACTTTTAGAGTACCTACACGTTTTGACGTTCCTGGTGTCAAGAAATATTATACATTTTTCCTACAGTCCTGGGTCCTTTAAGCGGTAAAAAGCATCTTATGAGCCTATCAAGGTGAGGGCCAGCCTTGTAACAATGTTCGTGTATGTAATGAATGGTGACCCTCTTACTATTATAGAGACTTTCTTCAGCTTACCCTCAGACAAGGTAAAGTATTGACGTGTACTATATGAAAATGCATAATATGTTAACTTACCTACACGACACATCTTGGACCTAAATCGCAAGACAAATGAGGCCCTGCCGCGCGTGGATTGTTTTTTAATAATTTATTATAGTACCTGGATGACCGATGATATTTTTTTGTAACAACGCCATCTGCTGGAAGCTTTAGTTTTGGTGTGTCGTTAAAGCAGTTAGTTGCTCACATCGATAAATAGACGTCAGGAAGAGTCATATTTCTTTAAATTTTTTTTAAATAAAATGACATTTTCTAAAAATTAATCCTAGCTAGATCGATTTTACCCGCCCCCGAAACCTCCTGTATGCTAAATTTCGTGAAAATCGTTGGAGCCCTTTCCGAGATTCCAATTTCTCGTTTAAAGATATAAGATCATTGATGAATTCGAGCTCGTCCACCACAGTGTTATCCTCAAGAGACACCTAAGAAACGTTTACTGCGAGCATAAAGCACATTTTAGGTCCAACATATATGTCCCAAGGTATAACTACTTACTTAAGATTACTTTTATTGTATGGCTAAAGTAAACACCATTATTTGGTACACAACCGGATTTATTAAGAATAGGCAACCTGCAATCTTACACGCATTAAGACGTTCTCGCGCCCAGCAGAACACGTTGACGTTTCATTGACATTGACAACGAAACGTCAACTGTCTACCTGGCGGCTAAGGTAGTGTAAGGGCTTATATATAACAACTTTATCACTGCCCCGAGCACAAAATAAACATTCGAGTTCGTAACGTAAACGTATCGACAGAACGAAGCATTGCGATTGGCCGCCTGCCTAGTATGAACCAATCGCAATGCTGCGTTCTTTCGATACGTTTACTTTACGATTTCGAAAGTTATTTGTGCTCCAGCCCCTCTAGACAAGTGACAATTCGCTAGCCGGCGTTTGGTGGAATAGAATGACGAATGTATGGGATTTGACGTAAATGACAGTCGTTAACGCTTGTCAAAAAATACGTCAAATCTTATACCATCGTCATTCTATTCCATCAAACGCCTGCTAGCGAATTGCCTCTTGTCTAGAGGGGCAGGGCACAGTTCTGTCGGACCAACGATACTAACGCTTTTTACTGGTCTGTTCTATTAGTCTTATGCGTAGGTACGGGTCCGTCAAAACCCGCAATGGCGCCTTCGCCGGATCCAGGTAGAAGCGGTAGGCCCAAGAAGTCCTGGCTTGTGGTCGTGGAAGGTGATATGCGTGCAAATGGTCTAACTACCATTGACGCCCAAGATCTTGCGAAGTGGAGAGAAAACCGAAAGGTAGACCCTGAACTTATAATGACACTTCTTTGGAAGATGTTTAATATAATATAAATTAATTTTGACGTGACAACGTCTTATAAATTGGTTTGCCGGGTGACACTTCAAGAAACTGCGTTACGCTCCGCTCACGTTATGCGCTCACAATGAGAGCGAGTGAGAGGCACGCGTCCCTTCCACTCGGGCATGGTTAGCCCGCCTAAGAGCGAGAGAGACAGACATTTTTAAATTGTTACTATTATTTCATCCTTCTTCCTACTATACGAATGAATATTCACATTAAAATTATTTTACCACTCAAAGTCGTTGTCACGTAAAACTTTCGCCCGTATACCGACTTTACAGGCAACCAAATTTTTTTTAAGCATTTTTCATGCTAAATATTCAAATCGATTTGAATAGAAAAAAATCATCGATCTAGGCCTAGGCGATCTTTGCCTTACAGAGCCAACGGAGCTAGCGATTTGCCTCAAAGACGGATACGGACGAGGTGAAGTCAAATTGACATGTACGTGCGACCGAAAATCATAGTTTGCGAGATGTGGGTGCTAAATGCTAATACAGCTCTGACTAACCCGTCGGGGATTTACAGGCGCGTGTATGTATTATGTATACGACATTACCAATATACTTTTCTTGAATAAGACATTGTTAATTGCAGTCAACTTAGCAGCGTGAGTGTAACGCCCCTGGTGTTGCATACGTCTATAGGCCACGGTAACCACTTTCCATTAGGTGGGCGGTGTCCTTGTCTGCCACCTAAGTGGCATAAAAAAATGGTGATGAGTAGCTAAGAGTCTGTCAACAAGCCGTTGGTCAGCAAAAAGCTTTTCGGTCGCCATTCCCATACTGCGCACATAATATATGTAGGTATGTGAATAACAGGGATTTTCGTTACTTTCCAACAATCGTGTTTTAATATTATATTAGTACATAACTTTTATAAACTATTTAACATTTGTTATATCGGGTGATTTTATACCTATATAGTCGTTTTGGAGCGAAAGATTTTGGGCACAGTTTCGATAGCATAATTGTAGGGGTGAATTAATTAGGCGAAAGAAAAATTTTGTTTTACAGCCTCCCCTCTCCATCCTTTATTCATTTCACCTGAACATTAGTCCCATACATTATAATTTTTGTTTTTGTTTGTCGTCATATTAATATTTCCAGCCGATTTTGCTTTCGAAACTGTACCAAAAACGCACCGGAATTACTATAAAATTAGCGTGTATACCTAACAGCATCGGTACACGAATTATGCCCCAGGATGTGACGGAAAGTGAGCGTGATCGGTATCACCGCCTGCGTTCACGGCGGTATCTCGCTTGCTCTCAGCTAAAACTCTTTTCTCAACATGCGCGGAAATATTGTCATTACTTTTGATTAAAGAACACGCGAAGTATCATATTTACGTAGACTGAAAAACCAAAATCACTTTCCGGCGCGTTCTTTGAATTTGGAACGAAGAGCGCGCCGGCAATTTTGTATAAAACGGTGTGCTGTTTGAATTTAGAGCTCTTTCATCTATCATACACATTGCGTTCTCGTGGCTGTCTTACCTTTCGGCACAAACTGTAAAATGAAATAAAAATTTGGCGGTAAAGCGGAGTTCGTTGTTATTTTGTTAATAAAGGCCCTTTATTTCCTTGATTTTTTTAAGAAAAGCGCTATTTATTCCTCGGCCGAAATGGCAATAGCCTGTCTCGTATCATTGAAGACCTCGCCTGCTGCTCGGCCTTCAAGCTCATACTCGACCTGCAATTGCCTTTTTCGCTGCCTTTGCAATAATGTACTATTCTTTCTCTTTCTTTACGGCGTCTTCCGCCACGCCGCGCGTTTCTTGGGAGCGGTACAGCGCTTGCGATCACGCAATTACACTATTAACTTTTTCTAGCTACCACGCAGCAAAAATATACGCTATGTCTATACAGTATATATATTAAGTATATGGTCTATACACATAGGTTTCAAAATAGATATATGGTACGTTTAGACTATGACACTATACACGGTACACTCAGTGTATATGTCGCCGCCAACTAGCTTAATCAGCCGTCCAATTAACTGCCTAGGGAGTTAACTAAACGCCGTCATTCAAATAACGGCCTGAATGATATTCAGCCGTCTCGTTTATTACATCATTTAACAAGCTGGCTGGCTTATGCTTAGACCAATCGTAAGATGGGGCACTACCACGTAATAAGATAGAAAATTACATACATACATATACTTACACCTGTAAATCCCCGAGGTGGTAGACAGAGGCGTATTTACAGAAAATTAGTGACAGGTTTATTGTGATAGCTGCACAATGCGACTTGGTTAGGTTAGGTTAGAAGGCTAATGCGGGAGAGAAGCGGAGCGGAGCGTAGCTCCCGCATTAAGCCTTCGTGGTTATTTTTTTAAAATCCATGCAGAAATAAGTTATTTTTCTAATTGTTTGATTAAATGGCTAGGCAAGAAGTTAAACGTCATCGATCCAAGCTATTTGCCTAGCCGTTTAATTAAACGGCTGAACACCATTCAGGCCGTTAATTGAATGGCGGCGTTTAGTTAACTGCCTAGGCAGTTAATTGGACGGCTGATTAAGCTAGCTGGCGGCGACATATACATCGAAATGTCTCTGTATGAACAAGATGCGACACTAATTTTCGTGTCACAATAAATTTTGCAATCAGAGACACTCTTGTTCATACAGAGGGGCTTCGATGTATACACTGAGTGTATAGTGTCATAGTCTAAACGTACCATTACTCATTTATTCTAGTATCTCCATCCCAAATTCACATTTCCATCTCACCCAGGAACCATACCACAATATTTGTTCTAAACAGCTTCTCTTAAAGTTCATTGGTGCCAGGAGGACCCTTCATTCACGCTATGATGCACTCGCATATGGAGCTTATAGCTCGTTACTTGAACAAACGCCCTTCCGCATTCCTTACACGTGTACCTCCGATCATTTGTATGTATCCTTCTATGAATCTCAAGAGTCTTTTTCCTCTGGAAACTTTTCTTACAAAACTCACACTGGAACGGTCTGGAATCATCGTGGCGGACCATATGCCGCTTCAGAAGATCGTTATTGAAGACCTTGAAGCCACATATGTCACAAGAAACAGTCTTTTGCTTCAAATGAGTCCTCAACTTATGCTGAACAAGTCTGCTTTTCATTGTGTACACACGATCGCATTCATCACAACTGAATTGGAGTTTTTTGACATCATGCTCTAATGCTAAATGGCGTTTCTTTAAATATTTGGACGCAAGAACTGCGGGACATTTTGGACATTTTAAGGATTCGATTCTGTGTGCCCTTTCACTATGGACAGACAACGCATAAGGATTCCTAAACACTTTATCACATTTGTGACACTGTCTATCTTTCAAACTGTGGATATTCTTGATGTGACTGTCAACATTTGCTTTCGCCACGAACCCTTGACCACAGATTTCGCAAAGAAAGGTTTTATACCTATTGTGGAATTTGTGCGTGTGTTTTAATAAAGGGCCAAAGAATGTGAACTTCTCGTCACAATCACGACACTTCATTCCATTATCCGACAAATTGAAAGTGAACAAGGATTTCGCAATTTCCCTGTCGAATTGTAATCCATGTATTTCATAGATATGGTTGAGAAAATTCTCGAATGTCTCAAAGCGTTTTGGACATGATTTGCAGGCGATGTCAGAAGTGTCCAATTTGACACGACTGCTGCCTAGTAATGTTCTTAAAACCCTTTTTAATTTTGCATTTCGGTGTTCTTCCGTTGTGTGCTCCTTCAGCTGGGCGCTTTCGACGAAGGTGCAGCAACAATAAAAACACATATACTTGTTGGCTGCCCAGCGGAATGGCATGATATTGGAATTCTCCAAGACGATGGTGAGTAATCTAGTGAGTTCGTCCTTTCGCTGCTTTTCGGCATTTTTTTCATCTGCTGTTAAGGTTTGGTGATCTGTAACAATCATTGTCACGTTAAATATAGGAAAGTAGGTAGTTAGGTATAACGTTTTGGAGCTGTCATACAGATGATATAACAAAAAGGCGTGCTGTGCCTATATAGACTTCAATACATATAGAAATATAATTTATTTGCTCATAAGCGATCATTTATCTGTTTTCGCGTCCTGTTCCTAATTCGAAATTAAGCAGAAGTGGTAACTTACACACCCATCCCATCCATAACCTATATTTTTTTGCCCTCTTAATAATGAGCATGCTAATTGTTACCAACTGGGCCCTTTGGTTAATATGGAAAATGTTACCTCCATTATATTTTTGAATTTTAGACAGAAATAGTGATTTCATAAAAATTAAATTAATAAAATCGATCGATTAAAAAAAATATTCATCAATAAATGAAAATGTAGGTATCATTATTTTATGTGGAATTATTATTATACATAATAATGAAGCAGTAGATATTTAAAAAGCTAAAAAACTCGGAAGCGCTGAAAACTAGAATATGATGACAGATTCAATGATTTGTTGATTCAATTGCTGCATGCGGATTATGCCTAAATAAACTACCTGTAGAATCAATCAGTCTTCCCATAACCTAAACGAGACAATCATAACGTGCGTCGTTAAGGAACTCCAATATCTGCCTATTTAGTCAAAATCTAGAGCATTCCAGCATTCCTGCAGCCGTAGTTAGGTACGTCTGCCTTACAAGATCGACAGAATACCCTCTATGACTTAAACGAAACATTCATGGTATGCATCGCTAAAGAGTTCTGTTGTCTGCCTTTGTACTCGGAGTCTAAATAATTCCAGCATGTCATTGACCACAGTCATGCACCTACGGTATCAAAGGATGGTCATAAATTTAACAAAACCGATATGCGATATATCTAAAAATATACGATTGCCACAATTGTGGCTGATTTCCTGGTATTTATTGAAGAGTTTTGCAGGCTGAAATTGTAATGGAACCATTTCGGTATAAACCTCTTTCGAACAAAAAAAGAATTTTATAAATCTGTCTACAGATGACGCGCGTAGCGTACAAACATACAAATATATTAACATCCGAATTGAGAACTTCTTCCTTATTCAGAAGTCGCTTAAAAACCACCAGTAAGGTAATTTGTTTATGTTCTAAAGTCGATTCCGATTGTGATATTTTCAAGTTATGTAAAACACAGTCGATCGACATACTCCATGCCTAAAATTGCGTTCTGGCTAACGTGACGTTGTCAAAGAAAAATAACGTATTGGCGCCTAATTTTTGTTCGGAGATTTAGGCATTGACGCTAGAACAAAGTTATATCGGCCACTGTGTGTGAGCTGTCTAAAATACAATAATATAGTGGACGAACTATAAATTTGAAAACAATGGCATCATAATTAAAACGAAATATAAGGTTTTATGGAATATCAAACATTCAAGGAAATATATGAATTCCGGAATTCGAATATCCGGCTCGAAGTACCAATGAAGACATTCCCAAACTGAGAAAAATCAGAATTACGGTTGTCACTGCATAGATCTACTGTACTATAAACGTCAATCACGTACTTGAATTTACCTCATTGATGTTTGATCCTCACGTGTGCTCTCAGATGCTTTTGCCTTCGATATTTTTTGGGACAGCTGTCACACTGAAATGGTCTATCTTTACTGTCATTGTGACGTACCATATGACGTGTCAAATCATACTTGTCAAACAATTTCAATCCGCAGATTTCACAAGTCACCAATTTCTCTTTCCGATGAATTAGAGATTTATGTTTCATTAATAAACTCTTCTCCATGAAGTGTTTTGGACATTCATCGCAAGTAAATACGTGATTTTTCATATTATGTACACGCATCAGATGCATTTTCCTCAAATATAAACTGGTTAAAACCTCAGGGCACATCGGACATTTGTATTTGGCCGTTTTATGGACCACCTCGCAGTGTTTTAGCATAGCTGTACGCGTCAAAAACTTCTTAGAGCAATAAGAACACGGCTGTGGTAAATGAACATTAGTCATGTGGGCTCTTACATTGTTTTTGGTTGCAAACCTTTTGCCACAATGATCACAAACATAATGGACAGATTTATTATGATATTCGCTCACGTGCCGCACTAAAGGCGCGAAGAATTTAAAAGATTCTCCACATTCAATGCAACGCATTCCATTGTCTGACAAACAGAATATATAACATTGCTGTTGAAACAAATCCCGATCGAATTTCAACTCGTATTTAGTGGAAATATGGTTTATAAATTCATCAAAATTTTCAAATTTGGTAGAACATTTCTTGCAGGAAATTTCTGAGACATCCCATTTTATTTTAGCATCGAAGCGTTTGGTTTTCAGCGATGTAATCATATTATCGTCTTTGTCTGGATGTAATTTTAAATGGAGTTTGAATTTCGATACGTCAGAGTACATGCTAGCGCAATAGTAACACATGTATTTGCTGTTTCGATACCATCTGAATGGCAACGCAGTTGAGTATTCCAAAAGTATTTCTGCCAGTTTTCTTACTTCGGGCCAGTTAGATGTGTTATCTTTGGGTGTTAGCGGAGTCCTTTCAGTATTTTCTGAAAATAACAAAGAGGGAATAAGGATTGGGAAAATTGGTAACAGGCATACTATCTGATAGGGACCCTTGTGTCGAGAAATCAGGAAGTGCTCTCATTCAATAGAATATCCTTAGGACTGTAAGAATACAGTTTTATGACTGGGTTTCATTCCAGAAAGGATGATACACAGTCATAAATCTCGACTTAAATCTAATTACGTACACATTGTATTCTTGAACCAAACTTAGGTCAGGATTTTAGAAAGGCTTCAGGTAATTTTACGTTCAAGAAACGTTCACTCAAGTTAATTTCTAGAATACAAACTGTATCTACTTTTTTTAAATGAATTTCTTTGTTTTAATAATATTGGAATAATTTATTTGACAAAATTTCAAATACGAACTTAACCAGGTCGGTACCTAAGTATTTGATGTTTCTGTTCAGGTTCTGTGCCACTAATAGTGACAGTGGCACAAAGAGAAAGTATTTTTCTGTTTTGTGCCTTTACCTCTAGTGGCACATCCAGTGGCATAAACCGTAATATGTCTTCATTATCAAATAAAAGAAAATAACAGCAAAATTTATATCACTATTTACTTACTGACTCCGTGGCGTCTTGCATTTTACTTTTTTTTGGGTGTGCCCATGATTAAAGTTTAGGTATTTCCAAAAAAAGGAAAAATATTTTTATTCGCTTTCCATAACCCATCACACAAGCTTAGACTAGCTCAGACTATGGTTCTAGATAGCGCTGTGTTGAATGTCCCAAAATATTTTTATTAAAAAGTATTCACCAATGGATTTCTAATCATCCCATTTTCCCAGGTTGATATATTACCCATACATTGACTCAGTTGATTTACACATAAAAACAACATTGTATTTATAACTCAACATTTTATTCACAATCATTGGCACCATCTGTAATAATAACAACTTCATCCACTCTATGTGTTCGCATATGCATCAGAAGAGTCTTCTTCCTCCTAAAGGATTTATCACAAACTGTACACGAAAACGGTCGAGACTCATCATGGCACACCAAATGCCGCCTCAGAGCTTCTATATTAAACGCCTTATGTCCACAAATCTCACACGTGCAGTTCTTTTCTTTAAAATGGACATTAGCTTTATGCTGAACATATTTATTATGCCTCGTGAATATCTTTGAGCATAATTCGCACACAATTTGGGCACTTTTGCAGTCGTGGACCAAAGCTAAGTGGCGTTTCTTCAAGTATCTGTTCCCCAAAATGTCCGGACATAACGGACACTTTAATTTATCCTTCCTATGGACATTTTCAACGTGTGTTACTAAAGAGTACTGTGTCGGGAATGTTTGGTTACAGTGTTTGCAGGATTTTACACAGTGAATTTGCTTCACGTGTTGTACCACGTTGTGTTTTTCGACGAAACCTTGACCACATATTTCACATAAGAAGTGTTCTGTGTGATATTTACGCCTGTGGTTCAACAAAGGTCCGAAGAATCTAAAGTTCTGTCCGCAATCCAAGCAGGACATTCCATTATCGCCCAAATGGAAGCATTCGAAAGATTTTAAAATATCTTTGTCGAGAAATATTTCGTGGATAATTGGTAAATGTTCAAAATATTCCAGGAGAGTGTCGAATTGTGTTTCACAGCGGAAGCACCAAATGTCTGACACTTCGAGTTTGATCTTTCCTTTTCTATACAGAGTTCGTACAACAATTTCTTCTAGCTGTACCTCTTGGTGCTCTAGATCTGTGTGGTGCTTCAATTTGGAGCTTTCTATAAACAGCGAGCGACAATAGAAGCACATATATTTGCTCTTATGCCATCTAAAGGGCGTAATAGTGGTGCTCTGTATGATGACGGTCAGTAATGTGATCAGGTCTTCCTTTCGACGTTCTTCTAGCATTTTATGCTCCAATAGCTTTTCTGAAATAAGAAAGGATACCGTTAGTGCCTTCTCACACAGTTCTATCCAGTATTGGAATCTGATTTAGAGGGTATTCTTTAAGTTTTGTAGATAATGCATAACAACCTAGATACTAATATACTAAATACTCTCTTCATCTCGAGAGAGAATGAGTGGGTACATGTGTGTATGAAACACATATCGAAGATAGAACATCCCCCAAAATAGTCCCAGGTAGCACTTATAGAATTATAATAACCAAAGAAATTAGAATGTGTGAAAAGGCACTTGTCCCAAGTTGACACGTTCAGGCCCCTTATTCTGAGTGACAAAACATTTCGTAACCATACAGGGTGGTACTAACCGACACAGTTTTCCACCAGTTCTATCTTTTATATTTACCTATTGAAATCTACCGTTTCCTCACGTTACGAGTCCATTTGAAACTCAATGTCATTCAGAATAAAGCCCCAGTTAATGGTTGATGGATTTTCCAATCTTTATTAATCGTGGATAAAATCAATACTTTTGTAATAATAGGCAAAGAAAAAACGGTAGGCACAAATGTCAATATACCTGTAACTACCACTTCGGGGATTTACAGACGTTGTTCATAGCACGTCGGTAGAGGGTAGACTCACAAAATAATTGCCTGTGTCGGCGTTTGAGTGTAAAATTAAACTATTATTAACATACATAATTTTTATTAAATAATAAATATGCATATAATAATATTAAACTTAGCTTAACATGCATATTAAAATCCCGGTTCCACTAATAACAACTGAATTAAGGCCTGTATTGGTGGACAACACTCAGTTGGGAATCGATTCTCACATTAGAACTGTCATCTAGAATACTGTCTGTCCTCAGTACCCCTAGCACGAAAAACTAATGTAATCGTATGGTATATTTATTGAGAGAACGGATCATTGCGATTGGCCGGCTTCACACACACGCACGCACGCACGCACGCACGCACGCACGCACGCACGCACGCACGCACGCACGCACGCACGCACACACACACACACACACAATTATTTAATATTTATTTATGAAAAAGAGAAATAAGTAGGTACAGAATTTTATATTCATCTTCAAAGAAGGAAGGAAACTGAACTAATATTCTCATGGTCGATATATTGTCAAAATGCTGTCAAAATTCACTCATGTCAGTTTTTGAGTTAGGAGTACAAATTGTTGCATTTCGAACACTCAAGTTAAGCTCAATTGCTTGCGTTAGGATTAGGACTGGGTCACGTCGATTGTGTAATGACCAGGATTCGATCTCGAGACCTCACGATCGGTCGGCTCCTTATTCATTAACCTGCCACCACCTGAATGGCCTTAAATATTCTTACTTTAAGTTAAATCTTTATTATAATAAATTTCAATTTTTCAATATACATGTTTAAATAATATGTCAAATAAGATGCTAAATTAATACATTTCAATATTTGAACCGGAGGATCTTATTTTAATGTAATATTCTTGTTATGTACTATTCAATAAATTATGTGAAACCGGGGTTTCAAATTAAGTATAGACAATATAAACAATAACTTCTACTATATCTTGTCTAAACTGACTGTGCTCCACATATTCACTTCATCTGTGTAAAAATCTCGATTGTTTGGTGAACATGTATGCGAACCTTCCGGTCGACTAGTCGTGTGATAAATCCGAGTACACTCTGTGTGGACTAGCGCTGACATATTGTATAGAACAAGACATTCGCTTGCCCACGCGTTCTGTCACCTTATGATGACTACTTGACCAACAAATCCGCAAACAATCTTTGTCAATTTGTTTGTGTGCGTATATGCGCGTTATTTGGGTGTTTACATAAAGAAGCAGGTTAGCCTGGGCGATCTTCGATTGTTCACGACGATTCACCACGCAAGCTCATTTACACACATCCTATTAAGTTTAAACAATCGACTAACCTAACTTGTTTCTTTATGTAAGCACCCTTAGACAAGCTCCACAATAATTAATTTATATATAATTTATAAAATATTGCTTTTATAACTTAACTAAGTTACATATTCATACAACATTCAAATAAATTAAAAGAAATTCAATGACTTATGTAATGTGTGTCGCACCTCTAAAAGTGCTCAGAATAATACCTTATTGTGTGACGAGAGTGAGGGGTGGGGTTTATGTAGATCTTGTAGTGTTATGTAAGTATGTATGTGTGTTAGTATGGCAGCTACAAAAGATAAGAGATATAAGACAGCAGCGCGTGCTTACTATTTTATACTTTGTCTCCGTGGAATAAGGTTGGTATCTAATTCGCACATAAAAAACATCTCGAGCATTTTGCGGCCTGATTTAAATTGAACCTTAGATAATGGCCAGCCTACAAATGTACATTAATTTAAAATAAATAGACAATAGACTAAATGTTACACTTTTATCGTGTATAGATTGGAATATCATTAGTAAAATCTTAGAATATTTAGAACTTATACTTGTACAGTCAAGAGCAATGTACAGGTACGAGTGACTAAAACTTTCGCAAACTGCTAGCCTTATGAAATAAATAGTGTTTAATGGTCAACATCTATGCTTTAGAAGCACGAAGGAAATCACAGAGTGTGTAGAAGACCAGGAGAAGAGTCAAGCGAGCATGCCAAAATAACGTGAGCTCTCACAGAGGAATGGCAGGATATCCCTCAAAATCGTATTAGAAACTTGGTGAACAGCATACCAAATTGCATAAACGTAAATAATAGAAGCACGGGGAGTAATATTGCTCAAAAAAATAATGTTTCCTATTTTGGTAGTTTTAAAGCGAATTCGGTTTCTTTATGTATTTTTTTTTAAGTGTAGTAACTCATAAAATTTTATTACTTTCATTTAAGGAGTAGTTTATTTATTTTTCTATTAAACACAAATTATTTCATTTAGTAGTATTCTTACTTTGCGAGATTTTTAGGATGCTTAAGTGACCCATATTCTTTGCTGTCGAGTGTAGATGTTTTCAACAACTAGTAGAAAATCTATTGCTTGAAAAATTGAAAATTTATTTAATAATTCTTATTTTATGGAATTACTAGCACTGTTTCGTGCTGATGGTTTATTGTTATGAAGCCTTTTTGGCACTCAACCGAAATTGTCATCCCGACACTTTAATCCGATGACCGATATCTTAAACGCACATAATTGTGAATGGTCATTAAAGATATAAGATTACGAACTTTTCTCAGATCCTGGGGTATTCTTTATACTTTTTACTTCACACTTATTTTTTCCATGTGTCAACTTATGCCACGCAAGTCCACTCCGATGCACATACGCTTTGCCGCACTGCTCACAAACGTAATTTCGTTCGTCAGCATGTATTCTTAAATGCTGCAAATAAGTCTTCCGTCTTGCAAATTTTTTGTCACAAGTAGAACATTCGAAAGGTTTTACATCACTATGACGGATCTTATGCTGGTTAAGTCTTGCCACATCAAAAAATCTAGCTCCACAGACGTCACAAACTTTATTTTTTTCTTTTAAATGGTAGTTTTTTACATGATCAACCAGGAATTTGTTTAATATGAACTTTCTAGGACAGAGTTCGCATTTAAATTCATTGATGTAGAAATCATGTTCTTTGGCCATATGATTTTCTTTTTGGAATGCGCTTCTCAGATTCATATTACAGATGTGGCATTTGTTGTCTCCGTGAGTTCGTTTCACGTGGTAATTTCGGGCAACTGCAGAAAAGAATTTACGACCACAAGTCTTACATTCGAAATTATATTTCTTTTCTGCGTGTGTTTTTATATGAGCATTTAGGCATCGATCATCATGAAATTTCAACCCGCACGTGGGGCAAACATGATTTTTTTTCAAATGTTCACCGAGTATATGCGAGTATAAATGTTTAAATAATTTATACTGTTTAGGACAATACGTGCATTTAAAATCATAGTCTGATAATTTTACAGCAATTATGTTATCAAAATTGTCACTTAGGATTTTTTTATCATGACTGCGTAGATGGATTATAAGTTCTTGTAGATTGTCAATAGTTTGAGAGCAGATTTTACAGCTGAGATCTGTTATATCTAATTTTGCCAAGTTGTATCTTTTGGTTACATTTCGTGTCGTCCAAGCTTTGTTATTTTCAATTTTATGTTTTTCTGCGTAGTGAGCTTTCAATTCTGATGGAAAAAATATGGCATCGTCACAATAAAAACACCTGAATCTGCCGCCTTTTATCCGGAACGGCAAAGCTGTAGAATTTTCTAGAATATTGTATAACAGTAGACGGGTCTCCAATAGGGCGCCTTCTTGCTTCTGCGCGTCTGAAAGGCAGAAAGAAGATACTACTTTTGTGTTGTCCAGATAATTTCTAAGACTATCAAATAGTGTGACTCATTAGTCAGAACTCAAATAATGCATTTGCAAATCAGTGCAAATAGATTTGTATAGGTTAAAATTTGTGGCTTACAAATCAAATAGGTTCATAATTGATTAATGATTCAGGAACAGAGGGTGGGTGAATGGTATTAGAAAGAATTGTAGACACTTGATCACTACATAATGAAGTCGTCGAGTTATAACGAAATCAAGACAATCAAAAACAGAGACACGAAAATTTCTTGGTGAGCTACTAGGTATAGATTTTTTACGAAATCATTTAAGTAGGCGTACAGCATTCGACTGTGACGACGATTTTTCCTAAGTTTTCCGTGGCAAGTATTTCAGAGTCAAACGGAGGAGATCTTCATAAATTTTCTCATTGGCTGGCGTCACCATGTCTTATTTGAAGCAACTCCAACAATTTATTTTTCTCAACGGAGTTCTTTTCTTTTAAATGGTCACGTTTAACATGTGTTACCATCACCAGGGGTGTCACACTTGTTTAGTTAGCGTTTACCAAATGTTATGTTATCATTCTAAAAATCAAATTGGTGGCAAAAAACCATCAAGCTTGTGGGGTTGATGCTATTTTTATTGCTATTATTATTTGGTTATGAGATCTTTTGCTTTTAATGGTAAGTGATAAAGAAATCATAAGCATAATAAAGACACTTTTTTGATTTGGAATTGATCTTGAATTGTGATAGGTCATTAAAATTGAGGTTACAAAGTTTTTACTTAGGGTATTCCTAATTTCTTTTTGCTTCACCCTTATTTTTACCATGCGTCAACTTATGCCACGCAAGCCCACTCCGATGCACATACGCTTGCCGCACTCATCACAAACGTAATTTCGTTCGTCAGCATGTATTCTTAAATGTTGCAAATAAGTCTTCCGTCTTGCAAATTTTTTGTCACAAGTTGGACATTCGAAAGGCTTTGCGTCACTATGGCGGATTTTATGCTGATTAAGTCTTGCATTATCAAAAAATTTTGCTCCACAGACGTCACAAACTTTATTTTTTTCTTTTAAATGATAGTTTTTTACATGATCAACCAGGAATTTGTTTAATATGAACTTTCTTGGACAAAGCTCGCATTTAAATTCATTGATGTAGAAATCATGTTCTTTGGCCATATGATTTTCTTTTTGAAATGGGCTTCTCAAAGTGAGATTACAGATATGGCATTTGTTGTCTCCATGGGTCTGTCTCGCGTGGTAATTTCGTGCATTTGAAGAGAAAAATTTCCGTCCGCAAGTCTTACATTCGTAGTTATATTTCTTTTCTGCGTGTTTAAGTTTTACATGGGCATTTAGGCATCGTTGATCATAAAATTTCAATCCGCAATTGGGGCAAACATAATTTCTTTTCAAATGCTCAGCATAAATATGCGAGTACAATTGCTTAAAAAGTTTATATTGTTCAGGACAATATGTGCATTTAAAATCATTGTCCGACATTTTTACAGCCATTATATTATCAAAATTGTCACTTGAGATTTTTTTATCATGATTGCGTAGATGAACTACAAGCTCTTTTAAATTGGATATAGTTTGAGAGCAGATTTTACAGCTGAGATCTGTTATATCTAATTTTGCCAATATGTTTCTTTTAGTAATATTTCGTGTCGTCCAACCTTTTTTATTTTCGATTTGATGCTTTTCGGCGTAATGAGCTTTTAATTCTGATGGCAAAAATATGGTATCTTCACAATAAAAACACCTGAATCTGTCGTCTCTTATTCGAAACGGTAGAGCTGTAGAATTCTCTATAATATTGTATACCAGTAGACGGGTCTCCAATAGGGCGGCTTGTTGCTTCTGCGCGTCTGAAAGGCAGAAAGAAGATACTACTTTTGTGTTGTCCAGATAATGTCTATCAAACTGTGTGACTGCAATTGGTCAGTCAGAAGCGCAAAGGCTATTTTTATGTATTGGTTAGAATTGGTGTCTAATAACTAAAATAGAAACTAAGTCAATAATACCCCAATACTCTGAACCCAGGACAGGACCAGGAGATAATAAGTCAATTTTAATGCAAATTATATTTCATTTAACTAGTCTTGTGAATGTTCTAACGTGTAACTTATTTCATTATGATTTTAAATTTTATTTATTGCATACTAAAACTAGTTTTAAGCTACATTGCTACTAATCCAGATATGAATATTTTTATCAGAAATAAATTATTTGAATTGAATTTGATTTATGTGACCATAAGTTTTAGGTGACTTATGATATTTTCTTTGAGAGCATTTATCTTTGAAGGTGAAAAGATCTTAATAATGGAAAGAAAGAAGTGGAAGTCTGAAACCTTTAAAAAAATATTGGCGGTTTCAAAACATCTTAACGAAATGACAGTACACACAATCCATGTTACTTTAAAATTAAAATTATAAACGGGATATTTACCATGTTTATTATCTTTTTCGAGAATCCGACATCCGACATCCGACATCCGACAAACATGGTAAATATCCCGTTTATAATTTTAATTTTAATGTAAATGACCATGTCAATCTAAAAATATGTTACTTTACTTTCTAATGTTCTATTTAAAATTAATTCATATTACTTTTTACAAACTTTACAGATAATATTTACAACCTTATTTGTACAGAGGTGTCCTGATTTTAATAGTGACATTTAATGGAATTCGTTGCACGCTTTTAAAACTTAAAGTAAAGATACATACAAAACTATTATTATATATTTAACCTCTAACGACATGATTGCTGTTTTAGTGACAATATATAAAATACATCAAAAATCATTATATTTAACTAGGCGAACAGTAGTCGACTGTGATGACGATTCTGCCTGAGTTTTCCGTGGCAAGCGTTTAAGACTCAAACGGCGAGGACCTAAATGTATTTTCTCGTGTCTGTACAAAGCATTTTTTCTTGGAAATTTCTTGTAACAAGTTGTGCATTCATACGGCTTGGCGTCACTATGTTTTATTTGATGCAACTCTAACAATTTCTTCTCAAAGAATTTATCCCCGCAATAATTGCACGTGAAGTTCTTTTCTTTCAAATGAACGCGTTTAACATGTGTTACCAACATATGATTGTATTTAAAGCTTTTAGAGCACTTATCACATTTAAATTCTTTCGATATCCAAATATTGTGTTCCTTCGCTAAATGAGTTTCTTTTTGATTAACACTGCTGAAGATTGCGTCGCAAACCTGGCACGTTATCTTCTCTCGATCATGAGAACGCTTCATATGAGCGTTTCTGAGATGCTTCGCGGCAAATTTTTTTCCACACTCCGAACAATCGAAACTACCCTGCTTATGAACATACGCAGTATGATTATTTAAACCTTGGTTTGTAGTGAAATTGAGTCCGCAAGCTTCACATATGAAACGTCTGTTGACGTGCTCCCTGTGTAAATGTATGTACAAATT
This sequence comes from Eilema caniola, assembly GCA_949126895.1. Taxonomy (NCBI): domain Eukaryota; kingdom Metazoa; phylum Arthropoda; class Insecta; order Lepidoptera; family Erebidae; genus Eilema; species Eilema caniola. The sequence continues at coordinate 17,569,542 of OX421485.1, read as the reverse complement.
CTTGAAGAAGGCAAATTCTTTCTCACAATACAAACATTTGAACTCAGTATCGGATAATTTCATACACAGCATGTTTTCAAGGTTATCTGTTACAACTTTATCGTGTTTGCGGAAATGGAATACGAGGTCTTTGAGAGTGTTGAAAGATTCAGAGCATAATTTGCAAGTGAGATCGGCTACATCCAATTTAACGATAAGATTTTTTTTGACAACGTTTCTGTTTATAGCCTGCTTTACTAGTCTTTTAGTTTCGTCACTGTGTTCTTTAAGGGTGTGAGCTTTCAGTTCAGATGCGTAATAATAGTTTGTTTCACAGTAAAAACATCTATATGTGTTGCCGTTTTTCCGAAATGGCATTGCTGTTGATGTCTCTATTATAACTGTTAATAGATGTCGTGTTTCTCTTTTAGCTTCTTCTTCAATGCCGGTTTTCTTTTTAGGTTTTTTAATGCATTTTTTCTCTTTTGGTATTTCATTATCTGCAATAGAAGAATCTTCGTCTTCTTCATTGACCTCTTCTTTGATCGGTATTTCACTATCTGATATAGAAGAATCTTCGTCTTTTTCAATGACCTCTTCTTTGATGGTCTTTTTCTTCCTCTTTTTTTCGTCTGAAATCGAGAAACATTTCTATGTATTTGCTTGATAGCTTCTTATAAAAGAAAATATACATTTCAAAATGTAATCTAAGTACATATTTAATATTTTTAAGATTCCCGCATGATACATAAAAATGATAAAAATGATCTATACATAAAAATGAACACCAAATATAATCGATTTGTATGTTACGGAGCAAAAAAGGACCTCTTACCAACTAATAATCACAATAACTCAATTTCGATTATCTGTCGAGGTATGTTATTTCGTACGAATGTTTATAGAATAAAAAGCATCAAAGTGGGAGAGAAGCGACACAGAGGCAGATAAGACAAAGAAAATTGTGAATTTAAAAAATAAAGGAGACTCTTTTTAGTCAAACAAGGTTAAATAAAATGTAGTTAACGATGCCTAAAGTTTTCATTCAATGTGAGAGATTACTCAGAAGTTGCTACTGGAATGAACGTCTAATCAAAACCAAGAAAGATATTAGAATTTTCACCTTTTGATCTGTCTGTTTAGGAGTCAGCATACAAATTTGATTGACATCTCACTTCCTCCTTTTGATGAACATTCTTGCAGTGTTTACGCATAGTTTTCTTATCTTTAAATGCTCTGTTACATACTGGACACTTAATATTTCTCTCATCAGTGTGCACTACCTTATGCATATTCAATGAAGTCCACTGGACAAAGGATTTACCACAAATTTTACAAGAATATCTTCTATCATTACTATGAATCCTTTTATGAAGTTTTAGCGCCTCGTTTCTGGCGAATTTCTTCTTACATACGTCACATTCAAATGGCTTTGTGTTTTGATGACTTACTTTGTGCAAGTTCAGATAGTGAGTATCAAAAAATGTCTTTCCGCAGATGTCACAAGTTTTGTTTTTCTCTTTATAGTGAACGTTTCGTATGTGTCGCCGTAAAGTTTCTTTTAACGTAAAATGTAGTGAACAAAAGTCACATTCAAATCCATTGCTGCAGTGTACATTGTTCAAGTGTATATCTCTCTGTTTCTTTGATTGGAATCTCATATCGCAAAGGCTGCAAGGTTTACAGTACATATTTTCGTGTTCAAGAAAGTCTTTTTCATTACTATAGATTTCTTTGCAGTTTTGGCAAATAAGATGTAGATGTGATTTAAGATGTTCTAGTAGATTGAGAAATTTGTCAAACTCTTGTCTACACGTAAAACATTTTATGAAATTGTCGTTTAGTTTGAAAGTTAACACATTGGTCAAACTTTCTTTAAGGAGAATTTCGTTATGCTTTTCCTTTAAATGTTGATTTAAATGGTTCATATTAGTTATTTTTGTATTGCAAACTTTGCATCTTAAATTTTGAATATCCAACATTAAGTTAGACTCTAACTTGAATTCTGACCAAATGTTTAACGTTTCATGAAAGTTTGTGTTATTATGAGCCTGAGTGGTGTGCTCTCTTAATCTAGAAGGAAGAACAAAGGTGCTATCACAGTAGAAGCATTTATATTGGTTTTCATGTATCTTAAACGGCACGGCGGTTGTTTTTTGAAGTATCGTAATTACGTTAAATTTTATTTTGGCACTGTCTGCTTTTAAGTCGATGTCATGGCCGGCCATTTTGTCTGGAAAAGCAAAAAAAATCATGTATGTTCTAACTATTGTTTTAAATTAAGTACACAAATTCATAAGTATCAATCTATCTACCTAAATAAGTAAATTATCGTCAATGTGGAAATTTTATAAGGTCAATATGCTTAATTGTCTCAAATGCCATTTATTAAAGTGCTATTTTTTTGTTAAGGTAATCCTATGAATTCTTTAGCACTCATTCATCATTGTCATCAAATAAAAGACAGAAAACTACATGAAATATCTATATTTCACAACTAAAGGTTCATTTTTTTAGGAATTATCTATTATTCGTGTAATTTTTAACTACAGGTTTAAAGTGAGTGTACAAATTCCGAAAAATATCAAAAATTATTATTCCCATACATTATTTGAAAATTAAATTGCGGGCATAATATACCTATGATTTAAATGGGTGATACGGGGTTTCGAAATATGCCAGGGGCGAAGCCTGGGCGGTTCAGTTAGTAAATAATAATAGTTCTTTATTTACAAATAATCCAATAGTGTTACATAAGTGAAGTTACATAAGGAGGTGTTAAATAAAATTGAATAAATAGAATAATATTAATTATCGTTCATTCTTAATACAGTCAAGCTACTTCTTATTTACTTCGTGTTGCATAGATCTCAGACTAAAATGTCAAATCCATATCAAATATCGTTATGTATTCTTGAGAAAGCGCGATATACTCTTGACATTGCGTGATGTATTCTCGAGATAGCATCGTGAGGTATCTATATCGGATACCATGTTATACCTATACGAAATGATGAAATAAGATCCGCTATAGCAAAAGCTATTGTGTAACATAAGGATGCTCATAATGCATGATAGGCGCTTGTAGACTCTTGTGCATCCTTGCAAAATGCGCTCTCATAATCTTTTTAGTTGTAAACGCTTTATCACAAGCCTCGCACTTAAAGTTCTTCTCCCCACTATGCTTGTACATGTGGTTCTTCAGTCTATTACTGTTAAAAGCCCTCCACCCACACACCCCACAAATGTGGTTTCGAACTTTTAAATGCGTATCTCTTAAATGCGTCATCATCATACTTCGAAAGACAAAAGTCTTTGGGCAATGCAGGCATTTGATTTCTTGACGGGTTTTATGTTCAGAGGCCATGTGTCGTGATCTTTTGTAGTGGCTTTGAAAGACCTGGGTGCACACCAAGCATTTGTACTTTTTATCTAAATCGTGTTGGTTCTTCTGATGCGTTTTGAGCTTAGACCTTGTTTCAAACTTTTCGCCACATTCAGGACATAAAAGTCCAGTGTTTTCGTGAACCGTTTTTACATGAAGACGCAATAATGTTGCATCTTTGAAATGCTGTCCACAAACCTCGCATAGAATAGCTGAAGTACCCTTGTGATCTTTATTTGTATGGTGCAGTAAAGGGCCAAATGAGTAAAAACTTGCACCGCAAGCCAAACAACTGACAGAGAAATTGTCTAGTTTGAATGCCACCATACAAATTCCAACATCTTTATTGTACACGACTTCATGTTTTGCAATTAAATGGTCAATCAGATCATACAGGTCCGTAATTTTTTCTGGACACAACTTGCACGATACATTGGATATGTCGACATAAACTACAGGTTCCCAATAGTTGCTCATGGCTTGTGTCTTTATCTGATCCCCTGTGTGTGCTGCTTGATGATTCTTCAAATCCGTGGCTTCTTGGAAAATGTCGTAGCAATAAAAACATCTGTAAGAACTTTTCAGCCACCGAAATGGCATAACAGTGGACTTTATGAGGACTTGTACTACATTATTTCTCATTATACTACGTTTTTCTTTCGGTGTTAAAACGGTTTTGCTTGTAGACTGCACACGATCGATAAAATCATCTTCAGCTGATACATTGGTACTGGGTTCCTTCTGTTTCTGGCCACCTCTATGTTCTCCTGCAAGGAAAACAGGCGCTTTTAGAGACCATTTCAGGTACTTGTTTACTCTAGAGGTAGCCAGAACACGTCATGCAGTAACTACAAAATATAATCATTAACATCTGTATAATATGGAACTAAAAAAACATTTAGTGATAATATCATCAGCTGTTCCCGTCATGTATTGTAACGCTGGTTAGTTTAATTAAGGAGCTTATTCGGTGTTTTTAAGAGCTTTCTCTTGAATCAAATATGATTTAATTTTCGAGAGAAACTGATAGGAGTATAGTAGCTTCCTACACCCATTTCAATAGTTTGAAATCAGGTACAGGACTCGACTTGGATAGGTAATTTAAAAAACCACATAATATTATTAAGTTTATTAGAGAAAAAAAACAATGCAACATTGATGTAATGTAAACAAAGAGAATATTATAATAATTCTTAACCCTAACTCGCGACCCACTATTTGGCAAACGCTTATATAAGCTATTCTGTTTGATCTTTAAAAATCTTTTACAGGACTAACTCGGTGCAGATAGTAAGTTTACGAAGGTAAGTCAAAAAATTCGTGGAACATGACATTTTACACAAAACCCCGCATGCCCGCATGTGCAGCAATGTCGGTCAATTTCAACGAAAAAATCTTTTAAGAAGATATACATAAAATAATTATCGTATGAAATGGCGCACATTAGGAAAGGCCTATGTCCAGCAGTGGACTGCAGTGGGCTAATTGATTGATACATAAAATAATAGATAGTCGTAAAAAAATGTTATTGTTTACAAACAGCATGTTCCTAATTATTTAAATCAGCCACAATTGACTTCTTATTTAAAAATCAAAGTAATCAAGTATTTCAGTTGGCATCTAGTCTTCAATTCCATAATGAAATTTTGCCTCATGCTTCTTCATAGTAACCAAATCTGTGAATCCTTGCTTACAATACCTGCATACTTTACCAGGAAACCCAGAATGCCGCTTCATATGGACTTTCAGATTATTTGACTTGTGAAACGGTTTCTCGCATATGCTGCATAAATATTCCTTCACCCCTTTGTGCTTTCTCTTGTGCAGAGTAATTAGCCACCTAATTCCAGCCTTGTAATCACATAAATCGCATTCGTACTTCAAGTCTGAATGCTGCGTTTGAATGTGCCTAATCATTTCACTTTTGGTTGTGGATACTTTTGCACAGTGTTCACATTTAATCCTGTATTTTTCTACATTGTGCACTTTCCCTAAATGAACCTTCATCTGATGTACATTGTCTAGAATAGCGTCGCACATCTTGCATTGATGAGGTTTCGTGTACCCCTGGGGCTTATCTCCACCATGCTTATTCCTGTGGACCATCAATCTATAGTAGGTAGCAGCTTTCCAGCCGCACACTTCACAAATATGGTTCCCTACATTCAAATGCCTGTCCCTCAAATGACTTTTGATTATATTTCGAAAAGGGGTCGTCTTTGGACAATACGGGCATTTAAATTCTTTGCCGATCTTATGTTCAGTGAGCATATGCCGGGTTCTCAGGTTACCGCTTTTAAAAACCTCTGAGCAAATCGAACATTTGTACGTTTTATCCAAATGTACATTCTTTTGATGCGTTTTCAATCTAATCGCGTTTTTGAATTTTTCGCCACACTTATGACATACAACACCAGTGTTATCGTGAACTGTTTTGAGATGACGACTCAATAATCCAGCATTCCTGTATTCCTGTCCACAAATATCGCACAGAATTTGCGCTGAAATATCCTTGTGATCTTTATTGGTATGGGATAATAAAGAAGCAAATGAATAAAAACTCGCCCCGCACGTCACGCAACTAACAGACAAATTATCCAGCTGGAAGGGTACCAAAAAATTTTCAACATCTTTATTGTATGCGACTTCATGTTCTACAACTAAGTGATCAACTAGATCATATAGATCTGTGACTTTTTCTGGGCACAATTTACACGAAAGGTTAGATACGTCGACGAAAACTAGTTGCTCCAAATATTTGCTCATAGCTTGTTTCTTTATCAGATCTCCTGTGTGTGTTTCTTGATGATTCTTCAGTTCCGACACTTGTTGAAAAATATCGTAGCAGTAAAAACATCTGTAAGAACTTCTCAACCACCGAAATGGCATAATTGTGGACTTTATAAGGATTTCTATCACGTTATTTATCATATTATTACGCTTTTCTATTGCTGACGAAGTAGGTTCGCTAGTTGACTCTACGCGATCTATAAAATCGTCTTCAATGGATACATTGGTACTGGATGCCTTCGCTTTCTGGCCACCTCTAGGTTCTTCTGCAACGAAAATAGGTGCTTTTTAGATGCAATTTTAGGTACTCGTTTACTTCAGAGGTAGCCAGAACACGTATCGTAGTAACTATAAAATACAATAAATACAATCTGTTTAGTATTGAGGTTAAAACTGCGACGTAATTATCATCGGCTATTGTTGTAAAATATCGTATCTCTATAAGAGTCGGATTTGAGATTTCCAGCTTCTCCAAGTTAAAAGTGCATTGATTTTCATGTGAAACAGCTGGCTGGATAGGCTGGTAGGATATTTTATGTGTCAAATCTTAAATAAACAAGTGATTATTTCACCTATCATGGTCACTAAAATTTCGATAAAAGTCATCAGAAATGTTATCATGTATTGTTTTGAGTGTGCGATATTTCGGGTGTATCCCATCTGCCCGGGTGACTTGGCCCGGTGCCGGGCCACATGGGAAAAAAAGTTTTAACTGGCCCGTTGATATGTTTAGCGGGCCAGATGACACAAATCAAGTGCCATCGTCCCCGGTAAGGGGAAAATAGAGGATACGCCACGTGATTTGTGAAATACTAACAACTTGCACCTATGAAAGGGATTGAACTTATAAATCAAACTGCTTAGTATACAAAAATCGGTTTTTATTGTGTATGACGCGATATCAACTTGTGTCATAAATCTCAACATGAAATATAATTATTATAAGTAGATCCTTAACATAATAACAATATTTTTGTATTATTAATTAACGAAGCCAAAATGCTATAAATCAAACAAAATTATTTATTTTATTTTATTTTGTAGTATGGATAAGAGGTTAGTAGATAAGTTGTATGCTATATTAATTTTTTTTTTATTTGGCTTCGTTAATTATTTCATTGGCAAGAACCATGATCACGGAGGATAAGTTCTTCGGAATATCAAAACAATACATGGTGAATATCGTGATAACTCTTACAGAACGTGAGACTGACTTAATTATTATGTATGGCGAAACATATTGCAAGGAACCTACATATTACCTTCCTATCAGATACATATTTTTTTACTGAAATTAGTCATTTTACAGCTTCGGTCATGGATGTAGGAAAAAAATACGACAGAATCTCGACCACGTTAGGGGACCCCCAAGTGACAAAGCACTCCGACATGTTATTGAAAAGATCCGACATCCCTGACAGCGCAATGCTTATATCAAAACATTAGAAGGTATATCAAAGGGTGGATGTTGTATCCAACACGTCTTAAGGCCCATTTAGACGAGGAGAGTTCCTCACTTGCAAGTAGGATTTTATCAAAAGAGGAAAATAAAGTTGTTTCGTCTAAACATTCGCACAAACATTACCCGCTCGCTCTTACCCAGCGGTGAGTAGAGTAGCCAGAGCTCACTGAAGAGTTTTTGTGCTGTCAATGGGAAGACAAAAGTCTATTCCTGCTTTGTCTTCTACACTGATGGTACAGAAACTCTCTTGTGTTCACAGGGTCGACAGCACGAATGTGACTATCCTGGTGTTGCACACGTCCATAGGCCACGGTAACCACTTTCCATCAGGTGGACCGTGTGCTTGTGTGAGGTGGCAGCCTTGGTGGTATAGAGAAAAAAAGCACTTGGCGACAATTGCATCGCAAATTGAAAATTTTAAAGCAATAATCGTATTTAGAGATACTACTGGATAGTAGCGTACGATTTCTCGAAACTAAATGTGCGAAAGACCATCCCCGTCTAAATTAGCCTTTAGGTTTTACTTTTTGAAGGTATCTTTGTGTAGTGTTTTAAATGTTATAGGTATTTTTACCGGCAGTTAAGCATAATCCCCATAATGAAACTCTACTTCATGCTTCTTCAAAGTCTCACAATCAATAAATCCTCGCCTACAGAACCTGCATACTCTTCCAGACATACCAGAATGCACCTTCATGTGAGCTCTAAGGTTACTCGACCTGCGAAACTGTTTCTCACATATGCTGCACAGATATTCTTTCTCCCCATAGTGTTTTTTCTTGTGCAGTGTTATCAGCCATTTAATCCCAGCCTTGTAATCACATAAGTCGCATTCATACTTAAGATCTGAATGCTGCGCTTGAACGTGTAGTAACATTGCACCTTTTGTCGTACAAACTTTCGTACAGTGTTCACATTTTATCCTATACTTTTCTACGTTGTGGATTTTTCCTAGATGAACCTTCATCTGGTACGAGTTATCAAAATTAGCACTACACAGATTGCATTGATGAGATTTCCTGTACCCATGAAATTGTTGCTTGTGTTTATCCAAACGGTGGGAGGCGTTAAACATTTTACCGCAAACGGAACATCTATATCCGATATGACTGTTACTGATGTGTCTTTTAAGACGAATTTGAGTCATGAAGCTCAAACCGCAGATTTGGCAGACGCATGAATGACTGACGTGTTCTTTATGCATATGTCCAATCATAGATGTGAAATTATCGTACTGGTTAAGACATAAAACACACTGCATTATATCTTTGTTCAGGACAAAAGGGAACACGCATACACCGACATTAGTATCATATTCTTCATTGTGAACGAATAAGATATGGGAGATTAATTCTTCTAGGTCTTTGAGCTGAGTATTTGGGCAAACTTTGCAGCCTAATCCAGTGATATCGATTTTAATAGGCACATCTTTGGAGATTATTCTTTTGGGGATGAAAGCATCTAAATCTACTGTATGTTTTTGGGTGTGTTCTTTCAGTATCTCGCAGTCCCTCATGGGTTTTAAGCAATAGAAGCACTTGAAACCTTTCGTGTGCCAGTTGAAGGGTACTACTTTACCGTAGCGTAGTACCAATAGTACATTTTTCCGGATTTTAGAAAGGCGTTCGAGATATGTGTCTTCTTGCTTTCTGGCCTTTCGTCCTGAAAAGAGAAGAGTCGATTAAGGCCCTTCTCATTAAATATTGAGATGTATTCAAAGCGTAAGTGATGGTCCTTTTACTACAAAGATATAGTAAGTTTAGACAGTCATTCAAATCCCTAGCACGTAATTCAAAACGCTGGCTATGGCAAATTAGATTCCCACCAATGGAGATTTGCTTGGCCGTCTCTCTAGTCCTCTAGTATATGTTAGCATATAATAATATTGAATAAAGATATTTTAACTCCAAGATTGCTTAGATGGCTTATGGGTGATATCACATATCCTGTGCCAACATTACCTAATCGGTATTTCAGCATAGGTACAGTCGACAAAAGAGCTACTGAGAGAGCTAGAGAGACTAAAGAGATACGGCTGCACCTTTACATACATGTTTACATGGAAAACTGCAACCGTGTATCCTTTGTCGATTGTACTTTCCAAAATATTAACTTCTTTTTCCAATATTTTAAATGTTTTTATACACACATACACATACATAATATTCACGCCATACACCTACATAAATCCCCGAACGGTTAGGCAGAGGTGTACTTACACCCACATTTCGCCAATTTCGCCTGTAATTTCGATGTCTGGTGACGAACAAAAAGAAAGTTATGTATGGTAATACGTATTTAATATTTATTTTAAGTCATAACAAAAAAATGGCCATTTACATAGGTTAAAACTAGAATTATAACATCTAAGAGTCACTAAAATAATCATCTATTTTCAATGATTTTTCAGGACTTAGCGCTGTGTTAATAAATGAAGTTCAATTTCATAATTTTATTAGGGACTACCCGTATATTAATAATTTAATATACAATTAACTTACGAGTGTGAGAAATAATTGATTTCACTCACGAGGAAGACACTGGTGTTTACAAGAAAGTATTGTAAAAAGCTAACGAGTATAAAGACCAGTAAAAAGCTTGACAACATACTCAAGGTGTTGCAAATCTTTTTGACGGTTGTGTCTATTAACTAATCATAGGCGTAGGTTCAAAGGCATCTTTGGTAGATCAGGAGCATTATTCTGAATGACACTAAGTTTTAAATACACTTCTTAGCTGTGAAGACCGTAGATTTCAATTGGTTGATATAAAAGTTGGAATTGGTCGAAAACTACACCAACTCGTTGTGTCGGCTATAACGAACGTGCGTAGTTACGAAATGGTGTCATTCAGAATAAGGAGCCAGTGCTTTTATAGATCTTTTAATGAGTCCATATAGCGTACATTCGCGAAATTTTCGAATATTGTGGAAGATGTTTGCGGTTATCGGTACAATGGGCAGGACAGTGTCACAAATTAAAAACAAAAGATAATAAGCAACCTCTATATGTACAAATAATTTACTAAACTAGATTTGTCGATAATGATGAAAGGATTTAGATATGTCGATATTTCTATTACATAGATATACGTCCCTAATACTACTGTCTATTGCAATATCGCACTAAGTCATAATAATATCAATAATAACAAAATAATAATTATCACTGAGCACAAAGGTTCAAATTAGTCCACTTTCAGCAACTATCTATAGAGTTTAATTCATCTTCTGCCGGAGCATCTTCGATGACATATTCCACATGTTCGTAGGAATCGTCTGCTCCAATAACAGGCAGGTCCTCTTCAGTCAACCACTGATGTATAATAGTAGAAGTGCCATTCGTAGCATCCACCACAATACATAAGCCATCACTAGTGGTCGGAATTGAGGGACATTCTTCGACCACAACAGTGGATGATGGGTAGACTACCTCAAACGAACCTTCTTCTTCGATCAAACACTGTTCTTCAGTCAAATTATCTTCTTGATCTAAGTTTTCGTTTTCGATTAAGCCGTCTTCTTCGACCAAACAATTTTCATCAACTAAACATTCTTCCTCATTCAAGTTTTCTTCAACTGAATTGCTTTCGTCATTTAAAGTTTGTACTTCAACTAATCGTCCTGCTTGGATTAAGAAACCATTCTGCGCCAAGTCATTATCTTCGACCGTGTTGGTTTCTTTGACCACACTAAGTTCCTTAATCGAGCATTCCTCTTCCGCAATAAGGGTTGACCTTGCCTCAGTAGTTGATGAGTTACAATTTTTATCTAGTAAGTTGAGATTTTCAACAGTGGTGGAACAACCTCCTCTAACCGCTACAGTCGAAGGAGGTTGTTCCTCTAATCATTGAATATACTGTCCTGCTACTTCCCCTTCCAAATCGTCTCTAATCATATCCATTTTCACAATTTCACTTTCTTCGATTTCGTCAACTATTCTAGTTTCATCAAACTGATTGTGTCTATTCCTAACATGCATTTTAAGGTTAGCCTGGTGAGCGAAACCTTTATTGCAAAACACGCATACAAAATCTTTCTCTCTTGAGTGTAATACCACGTGGGAGTTCAAATTACTACGTTTAGAGAACTTCTTGCCGCATACGGAACAAACAAATTTCTTGTCGCCGTTATGTTTGACCATATGCAGTTTCACATCGTAAGGCCCAAAAAATTTATCGCCACAGACCTCGCATTCCACATTTTTTTCTCTCAAGTGCACTCGTCTCATATGCCTTGACATTATAGACTCTTGCGGATACACTTTTGGACAGTAAGGACACTTTATTTTAAGCTCCTCTACGCTATGCACGTTAGCTAAGTGTAGTTTTTTTAGATAAGGACTTTTGAAAGTTTCTGGACAGTGAGGACAAGTCGATAGATTCACCAAGTGTACGTTTTTCTCGTGAAGGATTTTCTTTGATAATGTCGCGAGACTAATGCCACAGTATTCGCAGGTATATCCACCTTCTCTATGATAGTATCTATAATGCATTTTGAGATGATTTTCTCCTTGGAAACTAGTACCACATACATCGCATATGTAGTGATGGGATAAATGATGCTTGTTGGCATGTCTGAGCAAATATTCGAAGAAAACAAATTTCATATTGCACGTGGGACATGTAGGTTGATCTTTGTCCAGTTTGAAGGGTAGTAAGCAATTTGGAACGCTGACGTCATACTCCGCGTCATGTGCGATTATTAAATGATGTATCAGTTCCTCTAAATTCGTTACAGCTTGAGGACAAAGCTTGCAAGATATTCCAGTGACATCAATTTTGACTGCTGCATCTTTGTTTCTATTATTTTTTGTTCTGTCGAAAACTACGAGTTCTAGATTAGCAAATTGGTGAACGTTTGCAGTATGTTCTCTTAGCAATTCGGGGTCTTTAGTTGTTTCGTTGCAGTAAAAGCATTTGTACTTGCCCTTATGCCACATAAATGGAGTCACATTGCTATATTGTAACACATATTCGACATTACGTCGCTTTATCAACAGTTTTCTGGCGACTTCCATTTTCTTACTTTTGTCCTCCACTGTATCGAATTTTGAACCTGCAAAGAAATTTTTCAGCTTTACTTTTCTGTTTCTTTGGGTTTCTCTGGTTTCGATTTTGAGGGATTTGTTTTTTGGCGTTCCAGAAGATGAGGATTATAAATTTTGTAACGAAAATTGTTAGAAAAGTATAGAGATCTCATGTTTTAAATTTTAAGCATTGATGTCGAGGTTCATCCGTCACCTGAAGGTTTACAAAAGGTGGATCATACAAATTGCATGATGACTAAACCAACATTAGTCGTCAATGCTGGTGGCATTATAATAAAATTAGGCAACAAAGTATACCTCAAATAGGGACAGTTCGAAATAAAATATCAGCTTACGCGTTGTGATCCAAGATTGACCCCGATGCAAAAAGTAGGTGTGGATGTTATACGTATAATACTGTATGTATCTGTGCGTTTGTCTATCGCATAGTATCGTCAAACTGAACAATATGGACTAGCAGTCAGACCAGGGCGAAAGATCCTGATGTGACTACTAAAAAAATTGTGAATTCATTTATTTAGATTATTAATAGCACTAGATGGAGTTGCGTTGACACCAAATAATGGCCTCATCGCATAATGCCCTTTTCTCGAAATGTCCTTTCTCAAAATGTCCCTTTCTTAAAATGTCCCTCCCTTTCTCAAAATATGTGCGCTACAGGATTACAGTCTTTGTATTGTGATAGCTGCGCAATCCGACTTGGTTAGGTTCGGTCAGAAGGCTAATGTGGGAGCGGAGCGGAGCGTACCTCCCGCATTAAGCCTTCGTGGTTATTTTTTTTATAACCATGCAGAAATCCATGCAAAAAAGGACATTATGAGAAAGAACATTTCGAGAAAAGGACATTATGCGATGAGACGCAAATAATTAGGTCAGGGGCTGGCATATGATGTAGAAATTAAGTAGGATCGTAAATATGACAAAGAAAATAGACAATAATTTTTAAATAATTATATTGATTATATATTTTCTATATACAAATTAGAAACCTAGTTATTTAATAAAATGATTTATCACAATATTTCTATAGCAATGAGAGCTTCCTAAACTGGACCCAGATTCAACCACATCATACCACTAATATTGCAAAAAAGCCATTAAATTTTAGACTTTACTGTTATAGAATTAAAGTCTAGAATTAAATGAATGAGAGTTTCATTCTACAAGATGCCATTTAATTTTAGACTTCAATAGTATAATAGTAAAGTCTAATTTGAATAAAATTATAAGCATTTTGCATGCTAAATATTCAAATTGATTAAGGTAGAAAAAATATTGAATACGTCCAGGCAGGGTTCGAACCCGCGATCTTTGCCTTACATGGGCAATGTTTTGACCACTAAGCTACCAGACTTCGCCCGAGCGAATCCAAATATCTCCTTTATTATCCGTCTTTGAGGCGACGGTGGAGGCTTCTACCGATATTCTCATGAACTATCGGAACCAAAGATATGATTTTTCACTCATTCAAAGTCAAAATCTTTATTGCATTCATGTGTTGTAGGTACAGATTTTCCACAATATTTCGTTTCAACATGAAGCCCTGTTGGGGCACAGCAAATTTATACAATATTAGATTGAATAATTATTTTTTAAACATTGATTATTGACTACTCCGTCAAAACAATTTGAATGACATTTTTAAGCATTTTGTATGTTATATTCAAATCATAATAAAAAGATTATGTTACAGCAAATGCTTTAAAATTTCAATCGGCTTGTTTGGGTGAAGTAGTTAAAAATCAATGTTTAGAAATGATTCAGTCTGTAGTACGACAGTGGTTGACAATTAGCAAAATCGGGGCCCATAGAACAAAATGTAAATTATACGATCAATACAGATTTCAAGTATAACTTATACAAAGTGCAAGATTAACTTTTAAACTCTCGCGTTCCATTATAAAATAACGATAACGGGAATTAATGCGATCATTATATTGGTAGATTTTTTTTTCTTGTGGCTTTTTGCCTTGCAATTAGCCAATGTCAAATAATTAGATATATTAAATAAACATTTTAATATTCTGCAGCGTCTTCGTTATTTCGTCACAGTCAACGTCAAGTAAAGTCCGTCATAGTCAAGTTAAAGTCCTAGTCATACCCCAGTAAAGTAGTGGAATTTTACAAGAGGCTTCTAAGGCGACACAATTCACAGTAATATACCACTTTCCTCATATTGTGTACGTTGTCCAAGACGTTATGTCTCAAATTCCACCATTTTTAATACATAAAACTCGAATTTACACCGCTTTCCGAAAATAAAATACCACCGCAATATACCTCCATAGAATTGGCGCGAGAATCTCCGTATTGGTACTCATATACCTTTGATTTGCCTGACGTTTCGACCAGGTTACATCGGCCGTGGTCACAGGCCGACTATACCATGATCGCGTTAATTCCAGTTATCAATAATAAATATCAAAGTGTAAGATGTTTTTATTTTTATCGATTTATATCGAAACTTAATATGTCCCTTACGGGGGGAATGTAGACTGATATTTAAAACGGATTGATATACATGGAATTAGTGAGAAAACTAGCAAAGATTTTTTCTATTAAACAATTAATATAATTATATAATATTATACTAGGGGCTGTTGGGCAGAAATTGCGCACATGGGGAGAGGCCTATGTCAGCAGTGGACTACAATACGCTGATTGATTAATGCATATAAAACTACAAAATTATACTGTCTTACTAAATAATACGACTAAAATAATTGAGTAAATATTAAGATGGAAGTATAGCGGGGGAAGCAAATTTCAATTTTATTATCACTTCCTTGAGGTATATTTCTATTCGTCAGTCACCGCAATCTCTTAAGCTCCGCAAAGTAAGAAATACTAATGAAAACTTCCACGCATGCATATTCTATTCCATAGAAGAAACATACAGTCACGACTGCTACCCATTAAGGTAAGCAGAGACACCATCTTTCCGCAAGCTACGATCCTGATATACATTACTAAACAAACGCATCTTACATTACAGTAATAATCTAGAAATACTCATAGCTGTATCTCAGATGCATTTTATGAATAAATTATATTAATTCCAATAAATATCGAACCTATGCTAACACGTACAAAAAGAGATCAATTCTTATCAGTTATTTAAAATTCAATTTATTTTTCTTACATTCAATGTTTATATAATTACATTATACCCACGTAGGGTAAATTACACCAATGAATTGTCGAGCTTCACCACACAGCAAATGCAGAGAGGAGGCGGCCTAAGAAACTGGGCACTGAGACTCTCAAAACTGCTGCGACAACATCACAGGCATGGCCTGAGTATACTGTCTGAGTTCGTCCTGTGTACAGTTCTCTTAGCCTCAGTGTTACCGAATATAATTCTACTGGATGCTAGCTGGCGACCCTATGTCCGAGTACGTCTCTGTTACATTTTGGTATTGACCAGTAGAAGGGAGATAAAGAAATGAAAATTCAGTAATACGAGATCACTCCTGCGAAGTGTCAAACATTCTTTCAAAAGTAAATGTAATAACCCCACCTCCTCTCTGTGTATGCCCTGTGGCATTTTACTATGATTATTCTTGTATATTTTGTATGAAAAAATAATAATGTTATGTATCATATTTTTAATATAATACTTTAGAGATTAAGGTAGATGGCTTCCACCTAACCTAAGACTAGTAGATAAACAATTCTAGAACGCGTCCAGATGGCTCAGTTGGCAGAGTAATAAAGTGAAAAGTCTCGGATTTTACCTTTATCCATTAAAATAATCTGCATCTATTAGCAGTCGCAAATCTTGAACATAAATATCATATTATTCTTCCTATAGTGAAATAATATCTGTAATTTCACAAAGCGAAGTATTTTAAATATTAACTTACAAACCACGGAAACAGATCCACTAGACAAGTGGTAATTCGTTGGCCAGCGTATGACAGAAAAGAATGATGTACTTATGGATTTGACACTTATTTTGACGTTAATGACAGTTCTCAACGTCTGTCAAAAACAAAGTCAAATTCATCACGGTCAACGAATTGCCTTGTCTACCACACCTGATGATAAACGTTTACCGGTGCCTATAAAAGCCTGCAGCATCAGCGCTCACACCTGCAAGTCACCGACCCTACCCAATTTTATTTGTCAATCACACTAAAATTTACAACTGAACATGCCCATATTTCTTATGCATTTCCATGTGCGATGCCAAATTACTGCGCCTCAAGAATGCTTTACCACAGACGGTACAGCTAAATTTCCTGTCACCTTCATGCTTCACCATATGCATCCTTAAAAGGTAATTATCGAAAAATTTCTCGTTACAAATAGAACAAGGGACATTCTTCTCCTTCAAATGAGTTCGTCTAACGTGATCTTTCATAAAAGAATTCCTTGTGAACATCTTATCACAGTAATCACATTTATGACCAATATTATGCGTTTTAATCAAGTGCTTCTGTTTATGATACTGTGAATTGAAAGTCTCTGGACATTTCGGACATTTGTGGTCTTTCGCGTTATGAGATTTAGCCCTATGTCGAGCTAAGCACCATTGGTTCTTATATTTGATACCGCAGACATCGCATTCACAGGAGCCTGTGTGAGAATACGTTATATGTACGTTTAAGTTAGCTGCGTTTCGAAAACTGCGACCGCAGAAGTCACAAATCCTGTTATTATTGCTATGCTCTGCGTTAACATGACGTAGTAAGATTCCGAAATAACGAAACACCTTATCTGGACATATAGGACACGGTATATTGTCTTTAATGATCCTAAAAGGCTCGAGACATCCGCTAATGGATTTGTCATAGTTAGCTTTGTGTACGTCTACTAAATGGGTGATTAAAGTTTCTAAATCCTGCATTGGAAGACAGCAAAGTTTACAGGCTAAAACTGAAGTATCAATCTTGACATTTATTCGCTCGCCTTTGCACTTTTTCATACATTTCTGTTTCAAATCGCATATAGGATGTTCAGTGCTCGTATGCTGTCGTAAATCGTCGAAATCGGAGAACTTCTTTGAGCAGTAAAAGCAGGAATATTTTGAAAAGAATTTGAAAGGAACTGCTGTCGACATGTTTAGAACACATTGTATATTTTGACGAATTTGTAGAATGTTTTGTTTTTTTCTCGGTTCTAAATTGTCTTCTACGAAAGACTGTGGTTCGGCTTGCGAAATCATTTTCACTTTACATTTACTTGTATGCTGTCTTAGCCCAATGGATGAATGGAATTCTTTTGAACAGTAACGACACTTCATATTACTTTCATCATAAGGATGTTCTGATTTCAAATGTTTTTGTAAAAGAGATAAAGAGGCAAATTTGGAACCGCAGCTTTTGCATTGTCTGAAATGCGTATTGTTTTGATGCCTTCGTAGTGACTGATAGGTATCGAAACTCTGTAAGCAAAGATCACAAGGATAGCCTCCCACACGGTGATAATTCCTTATATGAATAGCTAGATCCCTCTTTTTATTAAAGCGACCACCACAGTCGTCGCAAATGAAGCAATTTTGCGGATGCATGTTATTGACATGTGTTACTAAATATCCGAAGTAAGAGAAACTCTCTTCGCAATGAAGGCATTTAAAATCAACTAATCGATACTCCTGAAACGGTACATCGATATTTTTGTTGTATTCTAACTGATGTTTACCGATTAAATGATCGATGATTTCTTCGAACAGGTTAAAAGTTTCGTTACAGATATCACAAACGATTTCCGATACATCGATTTTAATTTCAATATTGTTGCCTTTTATTAGCTTTAGGGAGTAATCTTGAGTGTTACATAAGCCGTGAGATTTCGTATGTTTTTTAAACTCTGAGTATTCGGTGTAGTTCTTGCCGCAATAGAAGCAGAGGTATTTGCCCCGCCATTTGAAAGGCATTATGGAGGTGTGGTCAAAAAGAATTTTCAGATTTTTCCGTCTCCTTTCAGAGGTACAGCCTCCGTACGGGCCTGGCAATTCATCTGAAAAGAAATTTTCCTTGCTGTATGAATGTACCTCTATAAATTTTGTTGTTATTTTACTTCTAGTATCTTCACAGTTATATTCTTTCTTAGGTTGACGATGTACTGATAACTGATATAGTTAGGTTCCAGCTAGTGTATTATATTTAGTACGAATGCGTTTAGTATAACCGTATTTATCAGCCTAAAGTTCTATTAACCGACACTAAAGGATAATCCACCGAAATCTCTGGTAGAAAATTGATATGAAAACTACCAAAGTTACCAAAGCTAAGATCTATGGAATTGAAACATGCTGTTGTCAAGATAATAAACAGCATGAAAATGAACATAATTATATGTTAGGTGATACCACCACGGGCGTTTGCATTCCTAACATGAGACGCGATATGCGCCCTAAGATTACGCTTCCAAAGAAACTTCTTCGAGCAAATATCGCAATGGAAATTTCTTTCTCCAACATGTTTGACCATATGCATCTTTAGCCTTTGTCGATCGAAGAAACTTTCCGAGCATATTTTGCATTTGACATTCTTCTCCTTCAGATGCAACCGTCTAACATGATTCACCATGAAAGAATACTTTATAAAGGCTTTGTCGCAATACGAGCATTTATGCCCTTCACCGTGCACAAGAAGCATGTGACGCTGCATCCAGTATTGCGTAGAAAATTTATCTGGGCATTCAATACATTTGAACATTTTCACACCGTGATCCCTTCCCAAATGAATCTTTAAGTTAGCATATGTTGTGAAAATACAATCGCAAGTATTACATTGATACCTATTGGTAGAAACTCTGTGGTGTCTCATTACGTGTGCTCGAAGATTGGGGTCGGTCCTAAAAGGTTGACCGCAGAATACGCAGATGTATTTATTCCCAGTGTGGCTCTTACTAACGTGTTTGAGAAGCAATCCGAAATATCGGTAAACTTCATCGCATAACGGACATGGATAGTTATTTCTAATGAGTTTGAAAGACTGTAAGTGGTTTACAACAGTCTTGTTACATTGGACTTTATGTTCGGTCGTCAAATGGTCAATCAAAGTGCTCAAATCCGGTAACGATTCGTAGCACAGCTTGCAAGAAAGGGAGGCCGTATCAATTTTGATTTTATTTCCGTCATATCTATTGCGGAGTTTCATACATTTATCAGTTACGACGCATTGAGGATGCTGGATGATTGTGTGTTCTTTCAAACTGTCACAAGTCGAAAAATCTTTCGAGCAATAGAAACACCTGAATTTGCTCATAAAGAATTTAAACGGTACCGCAGTAGACATGTTGATGATGGCAGCAATACTATTTCTAAGATCTTTTGTTGCTATTTTCTTATCTTCATCACCTATTATGATAGTTTCAATAGTAGGGTCTCTCTTCGCAGTACATTTAGACGCGTGTCTCAAAACCGCTTGCTTAGTGGAGAAAACTTCTTGACAGAATCCGCATTGTACTTGGTCAGCCGTGTGTTCAATTTTCATATGCTTGAGCCTTTCGACATCCGACGAAAATATTTCGTAGCATATATTACAACTGGAAGGATGCGAATGTAGCCTATGGAATCTCATCGATACATTAGAAGCGAAGACTTCGCTGCACTTGCTACATTTGTACTCTTTCCGATGATAATTTCTTGTATGAGTGTTTAAATCACGTTTTTTATTAAACGTATACTCGCATTCAGCACAAGAGAAACTGTCGTTAGGGTGACTAGTGTTCATGTGGGTTACGAGTTTCGGGAAATAGTCGAAATTTTGGTCACAAACTAGACATTGTAAATCTATAAGCCTATATGACGTTAACATCAAACTAGCTTGTTTATTGTAAGGCAAATCGTGTGCAGAAATCAAATGATTGACGATATCGTCTAGATAAACGAAAGATTGGGAGCATAATTTGCAAGTTATGTAAGAAACGTCGATTTTAGTTTCGCAATCTGCCGATTTCACGAGTCTTATAGCTCGATCTCTGTCGGAGCAGAGTCCGTGGCTCTCTGTGTGATTTCGGAGATGTTTATGACTATCAACGTCAACTCCGCAATAGAAGCACAGATATTTGCCCCGCCATTTAAACGGTATCAATGTAGTGTTGTTGAATAGAATAAGCAGGTTCCTCCTCCTGAGAGAATTAGCACTTGTCTTTGATGATTCTGTTTCCCAATCTGAAAAGAAACGTTCTCTATTGTATTTCAGAAGAAACAAAGATAGTGCAAGGAGGATTTTAGATATCATATTCTACTTGCAGTTTAGCTCTTTAGACGAAAATTCATATTAGTGAATTTTCAGAATAGCGAAATAGTGTTGAATGGTGGTTCTGCTAATCGAGCAACTCACACATCCATATATTTATGCATACTTTGTCTGGAGTACCTACAATAACGTTGATTTCTATATTTTTCGATCGAATATATAATGATATAAACGATACACGATATAATAAACTATATGGTAATATAATATGATAGCAGAATAAATCCTACCTAAACGAAATCTGATTTAAATTAAAAGAGCAGGGTGTGACTGTGTCGTGAATACATCCGTCATAGCATCGGGCTTTTATCCAAAGGTACTCCTGCCATAGTATTAGGGCTAGGGAACCGTTACACCACAGGCAATACCACATCGGTATGTCAGTACGCAACAAATCCGACTAAATCTGTACACTATTAAGATGCTTATTATGCCTAGCCATATGTGTCCTCAAACTCTTCCTCCAAAAGAACCTTTCTCCACAAATATCGCAATGGAAATTCTTTTCACCGCTATGTTTCACCATATGCCTCCTCAGAAGAATATTGTTGAAGAACTTCATATTACAAATGGAGCATTCGACGTTTTTCTCCTTCAGATGTGTTCTCCTTACGTGATCTCTCATAAAGGAATTCCGTGTGAAGAGTTTCCCGCAGTACGAACATTTGTGTCCACAATCGTGAGCTTCAATCAAATGCTTTTGTCTCAAGTACTGAGTAGCGAAACTTTCGGGGCATTTTGGACATTTTGCCGCTTTGACACCGTGAGCTCTAGCCATGTGCATGTACAGCCTAGATGGAATATTGCACTCAGCACTGCATATATTGCATTTAAATCTTCCATCTCGATGGTGTCGCCATATGTGCACGCGAAGATTTTGGTCCCGGCGAAAAGTTTGGCCACAGTACACACAAATTATGTTATTGTTTGTGTGTTTTTGGTTCATGTGTTTTAGCAAAGTGCCGAAAAATCGGAAAACTTCTCCTGGGCAATTTGGACATGCCATGTGGTCTTTTGTGAGTCTGTATGGCTGTAAACACGTTGTTATGGACTTGTCATAATTCGCGTCATGTTTAGCTATCAAGTGATCCAGTAGGTTCTCCAAATCGCTCATAGACTCAAAGCATATCTTACAAGCAAGAGTAGAAACGTCAATTTTAACACAAGCAACAGATTCCCTACATTTTCGAATGCATTTTTGTTTAACATCACACACAGGATGTTCTAAAACAGTATGTTCCCTCATCGAATCAGAATCTGCAAAGTCTTTTGAGCAGTAAAAGCAGTTAAATTTATTTTTATAAAAGTTAAAAGGTATAGCAGTAGACATATTGATAACGATGACTATGTTTTCACGAATTTGTTTAACGCTAGGTCTTTTTACTTGGTCGTCGTAGTTTTGGTCTAAATCCATGGCAACATATTCTTCTTTTTTAATTGAAAATTCGAAGATATCCTCGCCTTTGCACTTTCTGTTGTGCATCCTAAGACCCTGTTTTGTATGAAATTCTTTGAAACAATTGTCACATTGAAGGGAGTCATCATCCGGATGTTCTATTTCTATATGTTTCTGTTTTAAAGCAGCTGAGGGTAGTTTTAGATGACAAATATTGCACCTAGTCAAATGCCTGTTATTCCTGTGTTTTCTTAATATATTTAGAGAACTGAAAACTTGTGGACACATTTCGCATTGGTATCCCCCTTCTCTGTGATAATTTTTCATATGAGAGAACAAATCCCGCTTCTTATTAAATTTTTGGTTACACTTATCACAAACTAGACAGTTTTTCGGATGGTTTGTATTGACGTGTGAAACTAAATACCCGAAATACGAAAACTTTTCTTTACAAACTATACAACTGAGGTCAACTAGCCGATATCCCTCAATGGCCATTTCTACTGACTTATCGTATTCGAGTTTGTGTTTAACGTACAAATGGTTAATGACTTCATCGAAAGATGGAAACGGTTCAGAGCAAATATCACAAGAAATATCAGATACATCAATTTTTATCTCCATATTCTGACCCCCTTTCAACACTTTTAAAGAATGATCCCTAGTGGAACAATTTCCATGCGATTTAGTATGCTTCCTTAATTCTGAATATTCAGCGATATCTTTGCTACAATAAAAGCATAAGTATTTTCCACGCCACTTAAAAGGTATTATAGATGTATTGTTGAATAAAATTTGTAGATTTCGTCGCCTGCGCATAGAAGATGATTCGCAGCCTTTGTATTTCCTCGGTTTAAGATCTGAAAAGAGATTGAACTACTGTAAATGTACCCATAGTATTATCAAACAAAATTTTCTAAAAAATCTACTGCATTCCAATAATAAATAACATTTTTTTATATTAATATAATGTAGGGTACATTTAGAGTTGTTAGCGTATCCAAAATGGGTGTAGACGCCGCTTACTTTTACTACCACGAGCCACTCATACTGTGTATACGCGATCATGGTATGGGTTCATACGTAAAAAATATCGAGAATGTGCGGGTAGATGAAGAACTTACTACCGCAAGGACTCGAAGTCGGCGGGCGTGCACCGCTGAGCCTATCAGCCAGTGACCACGGCCGGTGTAACCTGGTCGAAACGTCAGGCAAAAGAAGGTATGTATGTCCCTATACCATGATCGCGTTATTGCCCGTTTTTTTATTGTATATCATAGAACACCAGAGTTTAAAGGTTAATTTAATAATACTGTGACAGGTACAACGGAGTGACTAGAAATTATGGGAGGTATAGAAGTGATAAACTATGAGCCTAAAATACGTGTTATAAGCGTTAATTTTCTGGATGAGAAAGGGGGATGGCGCTATATAGAGTACGTATATTTTCCTAGGACTGGGTAATTGTATGCATAATATGTATATATTTAGGAGAAATACTGTATCTTTTAGCAGGTTTATTCGCATTTAAGAATGAGTCAAGGTAGTTTTAAGGTATGTTCACTTTAAGGCTGTAGATAGCGTTGTGTAGAATGTCCTAGACTATAAAAAATTGAACTATTTCAGTGCGCAATGATCAAATATTCAGTTGTCTTTGAGTAAACACAGGGAGAAGGCGTCTTAGGTAATTGTGCACTGTGGCTCTGGTTTCAACACAGTAGGCTGGTCTAATAGTACCAAGGGTTTCTTTTATTTTTTTGTATTTAACCTACTGCTTAGACCACGCGAACAAAGTCACGACCGCAGCTAGTACTAAATTAATCTTTGAAGAACAGGTAATGTTTGCATCGTGCGAAGCTGGGGCGTCAATAAAGAAACTGCTTACAGTTTATAATTTATTGCATTATAAGAAATATATAAAATAGGTTATTCTTGTATTATTCGATTGTTACATTATATGTATTAACAGTTTAGGAACTTACAAAATAGTCAGTAAAAGCAAAAATAGTAATAGATAATAGTAGTCACCAATGATAATTGATAATGACTAATGGACGACAAATTCAAAACGTTCTAAAGCCGTCACGCGTTCACAGCATCAGGATGATGCACCCTCATATGAAGCCTCATGCTATTATTCTGAACGAAACCCTGACTGCACACCGAACAGATATACCTCTTGTCGTTATTATGTATTCGCATATGGTCTCTCAAAGTCTGCTTCCTCGCGTACGACTTCTTACAAATCTCACACTGATGCACTCTCTCTCCAAAATGTTTGACCATGTGCTTTTGAACATGCGTCCTTGAGAAAAACTTCTGATCACAAATAGTACAGCTAAAATTCTTTTCTCTAATATGCACTTCTTTTAGATGCACTTTCATTTTGCTCATAATTTGAAACGTTTTCCCGCATACTGGGCAGTTGTATTCTGGGATTTTAACATCATGGATTTTGCTGTGATGTATTTTTCTTTGACTGTAGTTGGGAAAAGTTTCGGAGCAAAAGAAACATTTGAGGATTTTTTCTTTATTGTGAATCTTCGCTTCGTGGTTATTTTTCTGAGTCAGCGAGTCAAAAGTTTCAAGACATATATTGCAACGAAATCCTGCGCCGTGTGTCAAAGAGTGACATCTTAAACGGTCTTGGCTTAGAAAGGACTTGCCACATAATTCGCAGATGTAATTCCCAAAATGTTCATTCATATGTTGGTTTAATTTAATGAAATATTGGAATTCTTCCTTACAGATAGCGCAATGGAATGAGTTATTGTGCAGAGTATATGGTATAAGACCGTACCCGCGTTCTTCTGCAAAGACTTTGTTATGGCATGTTTTTATATGGTCTATAAGTTCGTTTAGATCATCAAAAGTATGGTCGCAATTGCGACATTGTAATACAGATACATCAATTTTGACTTTTTCGTCTCTTCTTAAGTAAGAAACGGCTGCTTTTATATTAGAATTTTGATGTGCATTTCTTGTATGTTCCTTAAGTAGTTCAGTATCTTTAAAATTGAGATGGCAATAGAAACAAAGATAGTTTTGTCTGTGCCATTTGAACGGTAGTACAGTAGAATTTTCTAGAATTATTATAGCGTTTCTCTTCATAAGTTTGTTGCGTTTTGTTGACGTCATCGAGGACTTACTCGCGGCCTCTGCGTCATGTTTGTGACCTAAAAATTGAAATAATCTATGAGAAATCTGTCTTCTTCTCTTTTTAACCGACTATACACACTAAGGACTCCAGTATAGTCCGTTTCTTATAATGCTATACTTTAGATGTTTATTAATGAAGATTGCATTTGTTTGCGTTATGCTGTTTTTTAAATGTTAATTTGGCACTCAATTGACGCCCGTACTACACGCGACTATCTAGAGCAATAAGCTGTGGCATAGTTGCGAACTGTCCAGAATCATCCTCAAACCGTAAGTCAACGAATGAACAAGTGATCGGACACGCATAACAAAGGGTAAGGAAATTAAAAAAAAGTTTATTTTTCAGTAATGGCAGGTGTGTTGATGAAGCAATCAAGTATTTGAGAGCCTTCCTACAATAAAGGGTACTTCAGATATAATTCCATTATATATTTAACAAAAACTTAGGCTTGTTTCCAGGTACTTCTTTCCACTCGGTTATAATGTAATAAAGTGTACCTTGCCTTGCCCATAGGTACAGGCTTGAAGTCACAAGAAATAAGAACTCAATCGCGCAGTCATTGGATTCATAATAGTCTGTGCAAGCCAGCTGTATAAAAGCATTTGCTGTGCACGTTATATCGTGTAAGCGATTTTATACTTTATTGCATACGTAAAGGTCTTAATTCATTCAATTGTTTTATATGGAGTTCTACTTCAGCATCGAATTCAAAGTCCAAAGATCCGCTATGCTGCCTCCCCTTTAATTGGTTTATTTTTGATTTTATGGGAACGACTGCCGTCTGATCTTTCAACTTCAAGAAGAAATTCTGCACCAGAGCCGCGTTTTCTTTTGTCAATCAGCAGGTGAGTTACACCCATTATATACGTGTGTACCTTTTGAATACTATTTTTCATTCTGTAGAAATACGCACACGTGAATGGTCCAGTCACAGAAATATTAGGTCAGAACGGCCATGTGAGCGGGAATCGCGTAGCAACTTTTTAGTCAATTCCTGTCCTATGAGACAGGAACTTTCGAACGCTTACTCAGTATTGTTAAGACTAGCTTGTAATAACATCGTCAAAAATACCACGAATATGCCATATTATCCAATTGTAGAATAAAAATGAATAAGTAAATTTTAAAAATAAAGGTATTTCTTATCTCTCGTGAGTATTTTATTTACAGTGAAAAAGTCGCCACGCGCGACATTCAGGTAAACACGTATGGCCGTTCTATCCTAATATATTTCTGTGAGTCCAGTGGGAACCAGTCTCAATTTTAACCTAGCCTATTAATAGTTAGAATATTTTTTGCAGATTCTCACATGTGTTCTTTAGAAATAGAAGTCTTGTACAAATTTTGCTATTCAACGGATCAACATATATTAAAAATTAGACGATAAAAATAAATTTTACGCCCCGCCCCATAGCTTTGCATCTTATAATATATCCCACCAAATATTTCCGCATCTTATAAATATACCCCACCAAATAATTCCGCATCTTATTAAATGTCACACCAAATAATTTTTCATTTTTAAATTAAAAAAAAACATCTGTATGTGCTGAAATTTCTTCCGACACTATTTTTAAAGAAATTGTAACTTGCTAAAGATAATGTTTTTTTTTTTTGAAAATATATAATAGGTAATAGTTTTAGTTAATAGATAGTTTTGTGTCAGAAAAAACTACAACAAATCAAACTTGGTGGGTAGTGTCGTGATTTTTTAATAATATTTTTTTTTAGAACAGACCAAGACCGGTCGGGGTCTCTGGGATATTCTTTCTGGTAACCCACCAGATTCTCCGGCCAGACAAACCGATGTAGCAAAACACCGTGCGGTTTTGGACAATTCGAGTCTGACATTCCTCCCTCATCACAAACTCCGGTACGTAAATAAAGGAAGTGTAAGCGAATTAATACGGATGATGTGCATTAGTCTTTAATTGGGCTAAGTATTTTTAATTATTCTGTTTCCTGTACCTCGCGTTATGGTAAGTTGAGTGCAGTCTCCGAAAAAGATTAATGTTACAATGGTAGCCCTCGGTACTTGCATACTAAAGAAGGATACACAGCCCGTAATATAGAATTTGTCTGCACAAAAACATCTATAGCCAACCTCTATCTATAACATTTGAAAATACATGACTTAGCCTCTACGCCATTTACCCATCAAAATGTATTACCACCAAAATCAAAAAATCACGACACCTTCCACCGAAAATTTAGGTATATAAACACTTACCTTTAGCAACAGTTTTGGAGCTTTTAGGCTTCTCCTGTATCTTGGCAACTTTGGTCTTCTTCTCCGGTTTGACCTCCGTCTTCCTGGGACGGCCTCTCTTGCCCTTGATACGAAGGGAGCTGACCGTAATGTCGGAGACTGTCGGCTCTGGATCGTCTTTTAGGTCTTCTGCGTCTGGAAATAAGAAATAATTGTAAAATTAAAAAACAGAACAGAGTACGTTTTGTAAGGATACATTTTGAATCCAGAGGCCATTATTGATATTGATGTCATTTTAAAAAGTTAGATTAGTGTTGGTAGATTAAATAAGTTTTATTTATTTTGTTTACGTACTAGCTGATACCCACGTGGAATTCTGTACCTGTTCCCGTCACCCATGGAACAATTTTTTTTATTAACAACCTTATGTGGAAATTTTGAAACTTAGCCAAATCCGGTCGAGTCGTTCTCGATTTACACATTTAGCAACATCCATTTATCTACACTACTATTATAAGGAGGAAAAAATTGTATTTTTGTATGTTTGTACTGCGCCGATTTCAAAAATTCCTTCACCATTGGAAAGCTACATTCACCCTGAGTAACATAGGCTATATTGGATTTCCACGGGAACGTTTTAACACCCGTGCGAAGCCGGGGCGGATCGTGTAGCCATTTATTTTTAACGATGTATATAGTATTATTAATACCTTCGCAGCCCGAATCTGACACACCCGCTGGCTGGTTACCGATAACACTGTTAGGCTCTGACCTAGATATTGTTCCCAGGGTGACGAGTGTCAGAAACCAAAGTTGATCACGGAATAGCCAAAGCCAAACATAAAATGGACAGCGGACCCGGGCTCCGAAGCATGGGCGTACCGACGTTGGGGCAGGATACTCGCACCACCCCGCTTTCTGACCCGAAATTAAATGACAAAATTACAATACACGACCGTCGCTTGAACCGCATTGGCTTTTTCACCTTAAAGAAAGCTAGGCAGGTCCATGCTCTGAGGTGAAAGCCTCTGTTGCAACCTTTAGGTTACATCCGAAACTTACTCATCTCTTAGCCCGGAAACTGCTTACTTCTCCTTTTTCGACTTATAAGGTTTTCGGACTCGTTGAGCCTCATGCACTCAGAGCCTCGTCCGATAAATCAGCTGGATAACCAGCTCGGATCCAAAAATTGGTTGGGGTCCCAAAAACACCTCTTAGGCGCGGTTTATACAGATGTAGCGTGGACGTATGGTGGTGGCGGACAATTTAAGTAAAACAATATAAACCTTATGTCGTGTACAATAACGTCGTTTTTGTCTTAGAGGAGAACTTAATTTGTCCGCCACTGCCATACGTCCCCACCACGTCTCTTCTGTATAAACCGTGCCTAATACACAGTTTCAAACTTGGCCGTAGTAAAGGTGAGAATAGTACAACTGCAAGGCACGATCAACTTGCTCTCTCATAGGATTTTGTTACTGTCTCATGAATGGAACAAATATGTTTCACCTTTATGACGACACTGAATAATACATAATAATAATACATCCTGTGCCTTGATTCTGTTCAAGCAAAACCATTGTCATAACACTGACACTGCAAAAAAATGCCATTTAATTTTCCACTTTATTTCTATGCTGTTAAAGTCTAAAATCAAACGGCATTTTGCAGAGTGAATGAAAATCTGTAACGGTATTCTTTTCATTTATATTTTTTTTGTTAATAATTGTCAACCACAGTTAAACCAGACACGGTAAAATGCCATTTCATTTTATAATGTAGTCAAAATAAACGAAATTAAATAGTAAGCTTGCATTAATAAGAGCTGCATGATGATTGGTGAGGATTTAAGTACCCCATAATGAAAGAAATATCAAAAGTCCCCATCAATTGGACTTCTGCATTTTTTAAATTCAAGGTCTAAGGTAAAACAATTGGATTCTTGCATTCATATTCACCATAGTATGATTCATCAACGCAGAACCTGAACCGCTGTATAAACCGCGCCTAATATTTTTGCCTCACCTCCAAGAAAGAGCTCTTGAAAATTTTGTAGCAAAAAGGGTAACCAACTTAAGTAATTACATGATCTATAATTATGTCTAACCAACTTTTGTGATAAGAGAGTTGCTGTTTACGAGAAAAATGCAAAAATCCCATACTATTGACCTTTGACCTTGAATAAAAAAATGTAGAAGTCCAATCAATGGGGACTTTCTATATTTCTATGGTGTATTTAAAACCTCTACCAATTTTTAGCTCTATGCGAATTCATGCAAGCTCAAATGTTTTAAACCTATTTAAAGTGTAGGTAAGTAAAATTTTATGGATTTTTTGGTAGCAATGTTAGATAGATAGCTCACTTTGTCAGTGTTCCTCCTAGAAAAGGACTGGTGCTGGGTTTATTTTGCTGAACTAATTATATTAATATCTATGCATTTGTTATCTTTGCATTTTGCGTTAGAGTTACTAGGTACATATTACTTACCTTGGACCATCACATAGGTAATTACTAATTATCACTGAGAGGCAATCTCCACTGAAAGGGCAATCGGCCGGCAGCCATGGTAGCGGTCATTTGAAGGTGTAGGAAGGGCCGCGCGAGCCTGCTCGCGATCATTTCTAGTATAAAAGCATGACCGCCCGCCGCAGCTCTTTCAGTGGAGATTCACCCTAAGCGGTGAAACAACTAGCCATAGAGGCGATTCAAGGCGTAATGGAGCTGCACCACGATCTTTGTCTTTCTGCTGACTGACAGACGAGCCTCTGACGCAGTATGTCCTCTCAAGATTCGAGTCTCTAAAAGCAACAACTAAGTATCCAAAACTGTCATACTTTCTTCTCTCTCAAAAAAAACATCGCAAGCGAAATTATACTACTTAACGCGGCTTCACACGCTACCTAGTTCTATGCGCTTCGTCTCTTTTCTTCTTTTAGACTGAGCACATTACATACGTATAAAAAATTCACGCCTATAAATCTCTGAAGGTGGATCCACACATTTTGCAACTATGCTTTTTGGTCCCACGTAACAAGAGGCGAGCCTATTGCTATCAAATGGGCACTTTGTTGGCTGTAAACCTTACATACTTCATTAGGATAGTATTATAAAGTTATATGGAGGCCTACCAACATCTTCAGGGCTCACCTGCGAGCCGGTACCTTCTGATTGACGCACGACGCTCTGGTGCAGGTGTTCTTCTCGGAGTTAAGTTGCTGTCGCTAACGCAAAAGCAATGGGAGGAGATACGAGTAAGCGAACCCTAGGCTCCCAGGTAAAAGCTTGATGCTGAGATAAAGTGCATTTCAATCTGGACCCCAATTCCGCTAGTCTGGCTATTTTTGCAGTTAGTGGTATGATAGTGATTGACAATGGAGAATGTTAATAGGTACACCAAATCGGTTGAAAATTTGTTACAGTAGAGCTTGTATGTATACAAACATACTGGTTTTTGTTGTAGTCAAAAATGCGTATTAGTTTTGATTTTATAGGCACTTGCTGAGAGCGTGAGCGAACTGAGTAAGTGTTGTAAGATGATGTATAAATCGGAAACTATTGAAGTATCGAAGTAATTCTCTCACTTGTATTTTTTATTTATGGGGAGCTAATATTCAATTACTTAATTAATTTAAAAAATAGTTAACATTCTCCATTAGCAGAATCTGAGTCCTGATGGAGCTAATATTCAATTAGTTAATTAATTTAAAAAATAGTTAACATTCTCCATTAGCAGAATCTGAGTCCTGATATTTTAAACTAACTTAGCCTGTTTGGAATTCCGAACCAATGGGAACCTATTTCTACGCAAAAAGGTAGCTGGATGTTTGTAATTCAATCACTATCAAACGGCTCTGGTTAGATCTGGCTGAAATTTGGTATATTATAAACCGGATGTAAGGAAAAAGCGCCAGAAGCCGAAGGTACGTAGCGTATTAGTACTACGAGGTGCCTTTGGGTGCGTTTTTCTAACACCCGGTATAGTCTGGAATAACACTTGGCTACTTTTTAACCCAGGTTCCTATGGGTTGAAACAGGAGCATAAATCCACGTGGGCGGAGTCGCGGGTTGACGGTTAGTAACTAACATTAAAAAGAGAAATGCCCTTTTCTGGTGAGTAATCAATTGTAGCGTAGCTATATTATGTTATACTGCTCATCCATATTTAAGTAGGTATAGCGTTATTCTGAATGTTGACTAAGCATGCACGAGTCTACAAATTTCGTCAAGATCTGCCTCCCTAGACAAGCGACAATTTGTTGGCCTAAAATAGAATAATCTTCAACTTCTTCAAAATGGCCTCTGCAGCAAATCACCACAATTTTGCAAGTTAAATGTATGATAACATTATTAATGGCGAAAGGCCAATGTCAAGTGTACCAGAGCCACGTTAGCCACGCCAGTAAATTTGCCTCCGTGTGGCGCCCCTCACGAGATTCAGGGGGAAGATCAAGACGTGTGGTTGGATTTTACAGGATTCAAATAGAATGTTGAATGTGTGGGATTTGACATGAGATTTTGATGACATTTTACACGTCAAAATACTTGTTCATTTCATACATTCATCATTCTAATCTACAATACACCAGCCAACGAATTGTTACTTGTTTAGGGAGGGCTGTTTCATAATTATTTAAATTATAAAACAGCCCCCTACTAGTTACTACCCCTAATTAGATTTACTGCTTACACACACCACACCTTTATTAGCGTGATGTTTATATAGCCCAGTTAATGACAACAATCTTAATCTAAGCAAAAATTTTGCTACAACTGATGGTCAATTCTTGTAATATGTGTCTGTTCAAAATTCAAATCCAGTCCCCTCTCTATATATTAATCTATTCGTGTGGTGACAGAAAGAATACAAATATCACAACCCCATCTCATATGAAGGGTGTCTCTTTGAGGCAACTTATGGCAAAATATGTAGTCGAATAT
This sequence comes from Eilema caniola, assembly GCA_949126895.1. Taxonomy (NCBI): domain Eukaryota; kingdom Metazoa; phylum Arthropoda; class Insecta; order Lepidoptera; family Erebidae; genus Eilema; species Eilema caniola. Next base: position 17,536,961 of record OX421485.1, on the reverse strand, counting down.
AACTGTGAGAAAAGGAAAACTCGAGATAAAACTCTGTACCATACCAACCCGTCTGGCCAGCGTGGACACAAGCCAAAGCTTCCCAACATTTGGAGAGGCCAATTCCCAGCAGTGAAATATCGGAATAGGTACCGTTCTAGACATTTGAGGAGATTGAGATTAGATCTTGACTGAATATTGAACAGATTTATCTAACGAGAAATTGCCTCCCTTTCAATGATTTAAAAAAAAATTGATCCTGGCGAACTATCATACAAAAATTCACTCGCTTTCAATATCAAAGTCTTAACGCATAGCAATTCTTTGTAGAAAAAATTATTTACAATAATTTACAGATTTTTTAAGAATTTTGTACATTTAGGCGTCTACGAAATGACAGGAATGGGATAGGGCTGACAAATCAAGTTTTCCGTTAAAATGAGGTAGATATGTTTATTAGAGGAAGTTTGAAAGTGGCATCCGTGTATGAAAAATTGAGAAGCGAATGTCGTTGCATGGAAATATTATGAGAAGAGAAGAAAATAATGTTGAGGAAGGTTCAAAGTATGAATGTCTTGAGGAGCAGAGGTAAGCCCAAGAAAAGATGAATGGATTGCTTGAAAGATGATATGGTAAGGGAGGGAGTAACTATGGAGAAGAATGACATGTTGTGCCGACTCCAAATAATTGGAAACAGGGCAAATGAACGATGATGAAGTTATCCTCTATAACACACAGTTACCCCTTCGCAAAATACCACATACCAATATAACCATATACCACAACCACCATTGTTAAACTATTTCCCAAAATGACTGTTTCAAAACGATCACATATACCACAAATATGTCCACATCTCTAAACGTCCACTTCTTAAAATTGTAACTTTGTATTTTTCAAATCGATTAAGATAGGAAAATGTGAATGCCCAGGTGGGACTCGCACCCACGATCTTTCCCTTACAGGGGGAATGCTCTGACCACTGAGCCACCGGGCCACACCTGAAGCTATCCAAATTCTCCTATACTACCGTCTTAGGGCGACGGTGGGAGCCATCTACCGACATTCATACGAAATATCGGAAACAATGAATGATGTTGCAATCATTTTTAAACATTGTTTTTTGATGACTCCGCCCAAATAATTGAATGATATTTTGAAGCATTTACTATGCTAACTTTTCAAATCGATTAAGATAGGAAAAAGTGAATGCCCAGGTGGGACTCGAACCCACGATCTTTCCCTTACAGGGGGAATGCTCTGACCACTGAGCCACCGGGCCACACCTGAAGCTATCCAAATTCTCCTATACTACCGTCTTAGGGGGACGGTGGGAGGCATCTACCATCATCTTTGAAAAGTTAGCATAGTAAATGCTTCAAAATTTCATTCAATTTGTATTTTTCTCGTCTCTTTCCGATATTTTTTTTAAAGAGTAAACTAAAGAAGAATAAAAATAAAAATAATTTTAAGACATATTTCATATGAACGTCAGGAACAGGATTTAATTTCATATAATTAACAAAAATATTATTTTCAAAAAATGGACGATGAGATGTGGTCATTTTGAGAAGCGGACGGTTTTACATACGTAGTCATTTTGCACACCCAACTGTGCAATTCTCTAAGCACGCAGCATCGAGCACAGCACTGCGACAGCTTTAATAAGGATTCTCATTGGTCGATCTCCGGTGACGGCAACCAGTCCGACCAATTACAATCTCTATGAAGGTTGGTCGCATATGCTCGACGCTGCAGAGTATTGCACTGCACATTCGTTTATGTCCTTTTGCACTCGTGTGGCTGCTTCGATGCTAACAAATTTACCTAGACTTCAGTGACCGTTTTAAGCAGCATTGCCATATCTACCTCTTTTTATCATCATTCATTACCAAAATTTAAGTGTAATAAAATACGACGTGTATAGATTATCACATTTATTCTTAGCACATTTTAGACAATTACACAATACCTACCTATTAACTAACATAAATTATGGATAAACCAATGATTTTGGATTAAAAAGAGGTAGATTATTAGAAACGGTCACTCAAAACGTGGCTTAATCTGCGTTAATGCAAGCATGTGAGCGGACGAGGAAAAAATATGACTTCTGTGTAACAACACAGCTCCTGGCATATACCTTCAGCCCGAGTCAAAGCAACGAGACCCTGGCACGCGCGTATTAGTTTGATAAAATCTATCATTGGTGGATTTGAGCTACTTTGCCGCCGTAGCAGTCCGAGCTTTCCTCAAAAGGCACCCAAAAAACGTACATTTTGTGACGTCATTGGAGTCAAGATATATGCCAGAAACCACTCTTGATATCGCGATAATATTAAGCAACATATCTACCACTATTTAATAGAAGATCATTGGTAAAGACCAATGATTCCTATGTATACTAGATTTTTTTTTTTGACTAATTGACCAACACTATTACCCGCCATTTTGCAGCTACCATACAGATGGCATTACAAAATGGCGTGCCATGCCTATTTTGACAGGTGTCAAAAACTACAAATGAGTTATCTAATTTATACCATACCGTTCCAAATTCGAAATTCATTCCCGCCTCACCCTGTAAGCATACAGCTTCGAGCCCAGCGCTGTGACCGACCTTGATTAAGATTGTGATTGGTCGATCTCCAGTGACTCACTCAGTCCGACCAATGACAATCTCTATCAAGGTCGGTGCCAGCGCTGTGCTCGACGCTGTATGAAGAATTGCACAGCAGGAACCGAATACATTTTTTGTTCTAATCAGCTTCTCTAGTATACATACAAATCCTTGGTATTAACAGTTTTTTTTTTCCACCAATATCAATAAACGTCTAAAACAAGATTAACAATGAAATTGAACATCACAAAACATCAATCACATTTTTGATAGATTCAGGATAACATCGTTTTTTTTTTTTAATTTGAGAGTTAACTTTCTCATTACATACTTAAAGTCATGATAGTCATATCCTTCCTCACAGCAAAGCCCTGACGATTTAGGGACTGACGCTTTGAAAAAAAAAACTAAAAATTGTATAATTTGGTCGTACATCTACTAAATATAGGGTCAATTCTCGTACGCTCAAAAGTCAGTTTCGATCAATCTCGATCTCCAAATGTCATAAAAGATATTCTCGCTATAAAGTTTTTAACATGCAACATTGACTGCAATTTGATAATATCTAATTGTGACTCAAAGATGAAAAATGTGCATTTCAGTATTTTGCTAAGAGCTAAATATCGTAATTGACATTGTAATGTGAACGAAACGTTTTTTGTTTTCCCTCCCTTTTAAAAATTCAAATTTGACAGATTAAGCGATTGTGATCTGACTAAAATGAGATTATTTTGAGATGGCATGTATTGAACGCGGCGATAATGTAATCCGAATTTGAGGCTTAAAAATATTTAAACGGGTAGCAAAAATAATAGGTAGACGAGTACAGTTAAGTATCATTTTATTTAGAAAGTAGCAGTTAATAAAATCATCTGAAAGCTTTTTTTTTATTTCAACTGGCATCAACTTTATGCTTTGGCAACTTAATTTATTGATAAGCGACAACTTGTTGGATAAAAAGTAGAAAATAGACTTTCTTATTACACTATGAGGTTGTATATTAAGTGAACTGAGATGAGAAGATAATAATGAACAAGGTCATATAAATCTATGGAATTTGGACTCATTTATTTCGTCTTAACAAACTCTCTGGTATTGCATGGTATTCAGGATCTGAAGATGGAGTCAGAAGGAACTTCCAAAATAAATAAGATAAACCTATCGAGCTTGGGCACATTTGTTTCGTCTTAACAAACTCTCTGGTATTAAATGGTATTCAGGGTCTGAAAACGGAGGCGGTAGGTGACCATGGGCATTTTAAACTGAACAAGATAGACTACTACTAGACCGACCAACGGAGATAGAGGCCAGTGTCTGAGTCTGCGTACGCGAAGCGATGATACGAACGTGGGTATTGCTCGTTCCATATACCTTGGACATAAAATTGTTTTGTAATAATCTAATACTTAGTGAATTTAAGCTCGTTCACTGCCTTAGCACCACGTGCTATACTCAAAATACATCCAAAAATGTGTAGGTACAGGAGTATAAACAGATACATACATGTACAGAGCAATACATGAGCTCGATCCGCATTCGCTGCGGGTATCGGAGCTCTAATACCAACATGTACCGTTTCCCTGTGTCGCAATGTAATCATTAAAGCGTATCCAGTCTAACTGCGTATTACAATTATTAATAAATAAAAAATCTTTATAAAACAAGCTTTGCTTAGAAGAATTTGCTGTACTAAGTTAAAAAGTTTTTATTATTAATAGTTTAAATTTATTTCTTGGCTTTTATTTGTCATACAACGGCGAAATAGTAAAAAGCATAAAGGTTGAATTATTATTATTATTTATTTCTCCAAAATTATAAAAACGTAGCTATACCGAGGTACAATGAATTCTAAAACTAACAATAATTAGAAGAATAAAAATAAAGACTATTGTATTATTAGGGCAGGTTTTGATTTGGCAGGGCGCCCACGTTTTCTTTTCAGTCCAATCGGAATCAATTTGACTGGTTTGTTTCAGCCGTATAGCAAGACCCAATTTATGTTTACAAGTATATGTTTTAAAGAATTGAGGACAAGTGCATGTGCCTTGCTTCCATTCTCCCCTTGGTAGTTCAGTTTTCCAAAATGCAAAGCTTTTTTCTTTGAATTCATCAAATGTATGTCATGATTCACCATATGTCATACCCGTAGTCTTAGCTTTTTCATTGGGTACTAAATATACATTTTTAATGCAATCAGATGTTATAGTCTCAACTTTAATGTTCTGTTTTGCCCATGAATATCCTTCTGTCCATTCCTTAAGATCAATCTTGCGTGTTTCTGTAGACGAGTTTTCAGTGGTATCGTTCGACCACTGCATGACCATCTCGCTTGCCACAATAAGGAATCGGTGCAGAGGAAAACGTTCCCGCATCGTATTGTGATCTTTAATTGACTTTTTGAGTGCTTCCAAAGCATTGTTGGTAGCCGGCGAAAGAGTTGGTGCTGCTCCTAAGAACCAGTTAGGGTTTTTGATAAGCTATTCTTGTTCAAAATATTTTATAAATGTAGTCTTAGAAGCATGTTTGACAATAAAAGCTTGAGAAGCGGCATTGAAAATATCCCGTGATGACGCGTTATGTAAAGCATCTATATCTTGTAAAATGCCTGTTCTTGATTCTTTTTCCATAGACTGCTCAATTTTCTTATGAATGCTTTTTTTAGCGTGTGCCCAACATTTGCGTACCGTGGCATCAGAACCAAAAACATCCAAAAATGCATTTTTGATTGCTTGAGTAGCATCACAGACTAATACTTTTGGTTTAAAATCCTGGTCAAACAATGAACCAATGTTTTCCTTTAAGCTACTAAAAATCATCTCAAAGTCTTCTTTTTGCTCATTTGTGAAAACTCCTAAGCAAAGCGGATAGAACTCCCTGTTAATGTTAGTTGTTCCTACAATTAAAACAGGGAAACCTTGCCATATTAACTTGTAGGTAGCGTCAGCGTGTAAAACGTCGACAGAGCATGCAAATTTCAATAACTTTTTTGTTGTTAAAACAAACCTGAAGTCAGGTCTGTCACTCTCTAAAATCCAGTACTTCAAAACAAATGGTTCATCCACGTCTTCTGCCCCTCTAGACAAGTGGCAATTCGCTAGCCGGCGTTTGGTGGAATAGAATGACGAATGTATGGGATTTGACGTAAATGACAGTCGTTAACGCATGTCAAATACGTCAAATCCTATACATTCGTCATTCTATTCCATCAAACGCTTGCTAGCGAATTGCCACTTGTCTGGAAGGGCTGGAATGCTTTCGTGGTCATGTATCCACTTCTCTAATTCGCCTAAGTGAATGGTAGGTTGTCCATATTTAATACGCCGTCTGTCACCTAAATAATTATTTAACTGCAATTTTGTAGGCAACTTAATTCCATCGACATTTTTAAGGGAAGCTAATATAGCTTTTTTTTTTTCTTTTTTCATACGCGTAAATTTCCGAGACCAAGTGTTTTCTGAATTTACAAAATCTTCGGCCTCTTTCAAGTTAGAAAACTTACAATAAAACACCCAAAGTTTTTACGCCCACGTTTCGCATTTGGTTCACACTTCTCTTCTTCTGATTCACCTGAATAATAATCCGGAACTTCATCAATACAATTTATCACACGATTCGATGTCCTGCTAAATCTAACTGATTTATTTTCACAAATAAACTTGCTTTGTATTAACAGAAAACGTAAAGAAAACAATTTCAGTTCACGTGTATCTATGCACTTAATTGGGTATTTGACTGACTAGTCCAAGAATGGGCAAAGTAAGGAATCCGACATGCCGATGGTCCTTCGACATGAATAGTAAATGGCCCGTGGTAATTTAATTTTGACGGGCCAAAAGTATAAAGTTGATTCCGGTGTCACAGTACACACTATAGTACAGTTAGTAATAGTAAATTAGTTATCTGTGATAATCCCGTACTGGCTCTCTGATATTTCTTTAACTTTGGTGCCCCCCATTAGGAAAGTTATCCCACCACTGGACTAGTCAAATTAGTTACTTTTTACTAAACGTTAAAACGGTAACTTGTATGAAAATTTTATTTGTGACGTCATAATATTTAGGTCAAATCATTTACTATTATAGGTTGGGTGGATTATTAAAAATAAATGAAAACGATAAAACTAGAACCGGCGCATGTTTCACAGCTCTTTTATCATTCTTAATTTTATAAGCTCGGTTTAATACTGTATTTTAAATACAGGAAAATACCCATTGCCGGTGTATATTGTGAATTATACATACAATAACAAGCGATCGCTAGTCCGCACTCTGCAGCGGTGGTCGGTGGCCCGTTTGCGTCGAGCCTAAGTTATGATTCTACATACCAAAATACTGATACCCTTATAGTTAATTGCGTTACCCGTTTTAAATTTTACAATCAGATAAATCGCAGCCTAATATTGTATTTTTATATGGCAGCCTTAGTTGCCAATAATAAAGGTTCGATTCCCGCTCATTGGTCTGGGTGTTTCTATGTATAATATGTATGCATTAAAAAAAAAAATATCTAAGTATGTTTATCCTTACCTATTCTAGATTCCATAACACAAGCTAGTTAAGCTATGCTTACCATGGATCTAGATAGCGTTGTGTGAAATGTTGTGGAATATTTATCCCACTCAAAATATTAGTAGCCAATTCATTATTTATAGCACCCCACCTATGATTTCATTGACCCTGTGTAATATAATTGCTAACTTGAGGCAGCCATTTTTTTTTTATGAATTCTTACATTTCGAAGCTCATTTACTTAATTGTTGCCAAAATATTTAATCGCTGCCAAGTATTTTTTTTATATTTATTTCAGTTGTCGCCATTGAATTTGTTGGTCGCCTCGAAAGCTATTTGCCTTTTGGGATTATCTCAAAACCATACCATACGGGTATGTATTTTTTATAAATACAATTTCAGTTTTCAGTTTTGATTTTGTGGTTGTTTAAAATCACGAGCGTTGGCCTTCGATATAGTGAATATTATTTTATTACTAATAATTATAAACTATTATTAAATAATACAGTTACACATCGAGGAGACTGACAGTGACATGGATACGCGTGATATCACAGCATCGACCGAAGAAAAAAATTGAAAAAAAAAAGATGAGTGTAAGAATTTTTTTCTTTCAAATTCAATGTTTCTAATTTACTAAGTTTACCGCGAAATTCTTAAAGTCATATATGGCTATGACGCATGGGCGTAGCCGGAGGGACAAAAGTTTCTCTCCTGTTTGCCCCTCTAAATTCGAAAGATATTTTATTGTCTGCAAATCAAGCTTTTTCATTTATAATAATTTTTTGTTCATTAAATAAAACAAGATAATAATTTATAATAATTCATCCAAACTTTAAGACCCGCTCTTTCCACCCCACCTAATCAATTCCTCACTTTACTGTCCACCTTTCCCCAAAATTAGGATCTGGCTACAACCGTGCTAAGATGTCTAACAATATAATGAAATTAGATACAAACAAATTTTAAAACATTTTTTTTGAGTAATCAATTCTCAAACACAAAATTTACTACATGGTATTGACTAGAGAGTAACCTGCAGTTAAGATTCTCAAAGTGGTCTATATTGACCCCCTGGGGGTCCAAAATACAATGATTTGAGCAGGTGGTGAGATTCCTGACTAGATTTAAAGTTAGACATCCCAATAACCCCATACAAAAATGCTTTTTCTTCGTTAATTTTTACCTGAGTATGTAACTACTGAAGACAATCACTATTATACTGTACACAAACTTATACTAAATTGTTTCCATGATTAAAAAACAATCAAAATTAGCTAAATACATACTTGAATGACATGAATTAGCTTAGCAGAAACATAATATTAATAAAGCAAAACCCAAAACCAGAGAAAACATGCTAAGTGAGCTATGGGACAAAAAAGCTTTGTGACCTCTGACATTTAAAAACGATTATGTTATCCTATCATTATAAATATTTGGGTGATACATGAAACATGTTACCACTAACTTAAGTATCAAAATAGTAAAACGTTTCATCTCTGTAGCAGAAAGCGGTGTGGACAAATATATGCCCGAGCTGTGAGGAAACTGGTGGTTCACCCTTGTCTTCTTCTGATTTACCTGAATAATAATCCGGAACTTCATCATTACAGTTAATAACACGATTCGAGAAATAAACTTGCTTTGCCCTAACAGAATACGTAAAGAAAACAATTTTAGTACAAGTTCACGTGTATCTATGCACTTAATTGCCGGTGAATATTGTGAATAACACAAACAAGCGATCGCCAGTCCCGTGACGTTCGGCCGCCGCGCGCTGCTTGCCATATGCAGTCTTATTATTCTTACAGTCAGTCAACTCGGCACTTGCGCGGGTGTACTATGATGGGGGTATAGGAGAAGCGAGCGCAAACTCAGTTAGTTTGCGCTCTCTAATCTGTCAGGGGCGTATTGCCGACAAAAACCTTTTTAACCGAGAGGAAGGTGCTCAATAGCGTCAGAATTTTTTTTACAAGCCTTTTATTATCTTGCAATGTATTCATGTATGTAACTGTTTATTCGGATCTAATCTTGCAACTCAATTTTGAAGCAGATATTGATAACCGATTATGATGAAATAGTTTGCAAAATTTCATCATAATCATCATACAGGTATGACTTGACGCACTGAAAACTCAGTCAATGGCCATGGTTGTCACAACAAAAGGTACTTTAATTTTAGAGTGTATATGATCACCTTGCTACTCCATCATCAGAACAGTAGATAGGATTATAGATAGGAATACTGTGCCATTGGCTAGCAGCGCGCTTCGCCTTTCCGCGACCCGCAATCTGCGTCAATGCAACGAACTCTTGTCGCCGTTTTCATTATGATTCTACATACCAAAATACTGTGGTAATTATGTTACCGGTTTTACATTTTACAATTCGATAAATCGCAGCCCAATATTGTATTTAAAAATACAATATTGGGCTGCGATTTATCGAATTGTAAAATGTATATGGAAGCCTTACTTGTCAAAAATACAATGTTTGTTATCCCACTTCTAATATTAGTCGCCATGTCATTATTTATAGCACCCCACCTATGATTTCATTGACCTTGTGTAATATTTGCTATCTTAAAGGAGCAGCCATTTCATTATATTTTTATAAATTCTTGCATTCAATATGCAAAAATTCATAAAAAAAGGTAATAAACTGGTAACTAATTCACTTAATATAATTGCTGTCACAATATTTAATCGCTGCCAAATATTTTTTTTAGTAATCAAATAGCTGTCCCCTTAAATTTGTTAGTAGCCTCGAAAATTATTTGCCTTCTGGGATTAGGTCAAAACCATACCTTATGGATGTATTTTTATAAATACGATTTCAGTCATTGCATAATTCGATGAATTTTTGTTTTGTGATTGTTTAAAATTACGAGAATTGGCCTTTGATAATGCTTATTGAATATTATTTTATGAATAATAACTATTAACTATTATTAAATATTATAGTTACACACCGAGGGACTGACAGAGACAGGGACACGCGTGATGCCACAGCATCGGCACACTGATTTTGAAAAAAATTGCCAATCGCAAGACGAGTGCACAGATTATTTTTTCTTTGAAATCAATTTATGAAATCAAATCAAATCATTTATTTTGCGGAATATGGGTTTACATGATGTAGTTATTATATATATTGTTTCCAATTTACTAAGTTTACCGTGAAATTCTTAAAGTTATATATGGCTATGATGTATGGGTAAAGCCAGAGAGACAAAAGTTCTTCTCCTATTAGCTCCCCTAAATTCGGAAGATATTTTATTGTCTGCATATCAACCTTCTTTTATTTTTTCCTTTTTTTTGTAACTTTTAATTTTGTTAATTAAATAAACGACAGTAACACCTATTCAATTAACAACTCACTTTACCGCCCACCTTCCCCCAAAATTTATAATGAAATTAGAAATAAACAATTTTTTTTTGAGTACCAAATCAATTCTCTGATAGAAAATATACAATATACATGGTATTGACTAGAGAGTAACCTGCAGTTAAGATTCTCAAAGTGGTCTATATTGACACCCCTGGGGTTCCAAAATACAATGATTTGAGCAGGTTGTGAGACTCGTGACTAGATTATAATTTAGACTGCCCAATTTTTACCTGAATATTTAGCTACTGAATACTATGTCACTATTATACTGTACACAAACTTATACTAAATTGTTTTCATGATTACACTACAATCAAAATTTGTGAAATACATACTTGAATGTCATGAATTAGCTTAGCAGAAATATAATATTATTTAAGCAAAACCCAAAACCAGAGAAAACATGCTATGTGGCCTATGAGACAAGAAAGCTTTGTAACCTCTGACTGACATTTAGAAACGATTATGTTAATTACTATCATTATAAATACTTGGGTGATACATGAAACATGTTACCATTAACTTAAGTATCAAAGTAGTAAAACGACTCATCTCTGTAGCGGAAAGCAGTGTGGACAAAGATATGCCCGAGCTGTGAGGAAACTCCCATAAATGTGATTGAACGTTTCTCACCATCGGTAAATGTGATGTCATCTTCCAAGTACTCCACTTCATTTCCTTCGTTTTCTGGCTCTTCTACGTAGTCTTCAACTTTCGTTTGGGTTTGGTAGACAACCACTGTAATTTAAGATGATATTATAATTACAACTTAGCGCATTTTGCTCACTTTCTATTTCGGATTCAAACCCATTTTTTTATTTTGTTTATTTTGCTGGATCTCAATCTCAGACCATCTCAATAGCGGTTAGTGTCTCAATAGAATTAGTGTGTTTAATTTAAAATAATAATAATAGAAAAAAATAAATTAACATTTTTTTTTTGTATTTCTAATGTAGTCATTTTTACGATTTAAAAATAGTATAGAAGAATTATCTTACTCTTAGGCCTAAACTCTCCACGACCCATCATGTCAATGAACTTCATCTCCGAGTCCAGAACTTGCTTCTTGAAGTTGCAAGCATCCCGCAGGCGTGTAATGCACACCTCGCAGATGAGGCGGTTAGGTCCATTGGGGCCTTCAGTGTGCTGCGTGATCTGATGGAATATACAAAACAATCAATAATACTATTGCATACATAATTATATTCACACCTTCTACATCCCTGAAGAGGTAGACAGACCACTTTTCGCCGTGTCCTGGTCTGCCACCTAAGTGGTATAAAAAAACATGTTATTTAATACCATATAATGGAGGGCGAGCCAATTCCCGTCAAGCGGGCACTTTGTTATGTGCTGTGCACTGGCAAATAGCGAACAGCTCTGTCCTTTAATCACCTTAGACAACTCCGACAGGAATAGATGGAATGACCAGGAGAGGCCTCTCCAAATGGGCATATTTTACCCTTTAATATTTTTAAGGGGTGTTCAAGAGAAAAAAAACTTTTATTTTCCATAACTACTAGGACTGCCATGGTTTCGTAAATTTTTGTTTGATGTTGGCAAACTAGATAATGGCCGCCCTGACTGAGAAGTACTCAGCTCACTAACAAGTACATAGTTCTTTCTTTGTGTATACCAAAGTAGTTAGAAGAAAATGCAAATTCCAAGTGGAACGATGTCTTTCCGTACCCAGATGAGTAGAGGCGTCATTGTATGTATACAATATCAATCAATAATAAAGAAAATCAATAACATAAGCTTCATGATACTTACGCTGATATCAAAGCACTCTAACAGCATATCAGCATAAACCTCATTGTCGTTCATCCAATTGTACTCCGAACTCATATCTTTGTAGCATCCTTCTGAAAGGCAGCACCGGCAAAGCCCCGGGCTTTCCTTCACTACAATTTCGTCGAACTCCATTGTCAGAACACTACACTAACATATTAACACTAGAGAAACTGAGAAAATCTATATTTGATAAAGAAATAAATAACTATTTAGCAGTACATAAGTACATCGGAACATTTAAAAATCAATAAGACAAGATTCCATTTTGTCCACCATTTTGTAGTTTTCTAATTTTCATCACTTTGGCGTCGCGGCGCCTCAGTCGTCAGTTTTAATGAAGCGAAATTATTAAAATTATCAATAGAACACTAATTAATTCAGACAAAATGCTGAAAAATTAAATACTGGATGATTCATTTGCAATATTTTGACAGTACAAATTATTTTCTCGCAGCCAAAAGACACAGTTCCAGTTTGACTCTTGACTTGATTTATTTTTTCTTTTCTAGGCAATAACAAAGTTGTCAACCTAAATTAATGAGAAAAATGTAGCAAGATATTTTACACTTCTACTAAGTTTTATTCTTGATTTTGGGCAATATGTAATGTCTGAGTTCTGACGCATACTTTATATATGTAATAATTAACTTATCTTTATTTTTTTACATAAGGTTTGTTGTTCATATAAATAATAATGCCAAAATAAATGCAATGCACAGCATGGTAGATAATTATTTTAAAAGTAACCCTCACCCCATCAAATGTCATTTTATCTATGTTGTATGGGGAAATATTTTTTTCCGTAGATTTTTTAATTCTTATAGGTTTATAAGATAAATTCTTTTATTTCATTCATTGCCGATGTAATGATATAACATGGAAGAACGTATGTGCCGCTGTTGCGCTGAAATGGGCCTGCACAAAGACTTACACACGAAACACTATTGGCTCGGTAAATCTGAGATTTATGCCGATATGCTACAGGAATGCTTCAGTATTGTCGTAAGTATAAATATTTACCAAATATCCAATATTAATTTTATAATTTCGTATTGGTAACTACGAAAAAACTTAATACTTAATTTTCTATGGGACTTTATAGAGATCAGGAAATATTGAAGTGTTTACAGGCCCTGTATAGTACTTAAAAAACCAGTCGTAATGATAAGATTTGATTACTCATCATAAAAAACTGTTATGATTTGATAAATATATTTTGCATCACAGTTGGTGTTGAATTATACCTAAGGTCAAGTTATAAAATGTATACTTTAATATTGAGTACTAGCTTTTGCCCGCGTCTCCGCCCGCGTGGATGTCGGTTATCGCGAACAAACATAGCCCATGTCCATTCATAAGATTAAATTAGCCCTATACCAAATATCAAAATCATTTCAGTGGTTTCGGCGTGAAAACAGACCAAACAGATAGACAGACAGACTTACTTTCTCATTTATAATACTAGTGTTGATTATTACCTCCCTAGTGCTACCTGATCTACTATCACTGCATAATATTTAGTCTGCACTGCTTTATGATTAGTAGGTACTGGAGAATTTTAGATTAAAAAAAAATTGCTCCATCAGTTGTGAAGCACACTAATAGCTCCCTGAGATGGAAGGCGAAAGCATCACTTATGAAATTATCGAGAAGTTCAATATTAAAACAATAGAAAACTAATAATAATAAAATACCCAAAAAAAGGTGCACTCAAACCTGTACCCAATTTATAACAGTTACAAATATCCACAATGTAATACCTTTTTTGTAAACTATTGTATTCATCAAGTCATCAAAAATTCCTGTATTTATTACTCCATCCTTTGTCAAATGTTGCTAAACCTAATTTGCTGATATATATTGAAACCATATTATCCAGCTATCACCATCAGACCCTGGTTTAAGCAGCATCTGCGATGTGTGCATCAAGAGTCTCCGCAGCTCCATGTCATTCAAGCAACAAGTTCTCCTCACCGAGCGAGAATTCCTCAGGAAAGTGAAGGATATAGTAGATGAGAAAGGTGAGAATTAAAATTGTACTCACACCTTAATAGGAAAAATGTTGCAAACCGCTCTGCCCGCATGGAAGTCAGTTATAACAAGTAAACATAGCCCACATCATTTCCTAGGTTATCTCTGTTTCAATCTGTTTACCATATTTCTTCACATTATCTTCAAAAATTACAAACTTTCATCCCCTATTTAAACTCCTTTTTTTCGCAATATAAGTTAGCCTATGACCTTTCCTAAGCTCTAGGAGTCTAGTCCATCTCTGTACCAAATTTCATCAAGATTGGTCTTGTGATTTACGCGTGAAAGTGTTACTTTTATAATATTATTATTGTTGCAATTCCCGAGACTGAGGAGGAATACAGATTTCCCGGTAACTGGACGACCTGAGAAATGCGGTACCGAACACAAATAAATTAGGTGGGTATTGCTGTGGTAGAAAGGAAATGCTTTACTGGCCCCTCATTCAGCAGTGGTACATTCGAAGTCCTGTATACATATTATATGCTCACGCCCTTCCCCCCTGAGGATAGATATGAACAACAGCCCGCCATCCAACCAAACCTGCACTTATTATAAGTGTCATCATCATCATATCAGCTGCACATAGTCCACTGTTGGACATAGGCCTCTCCAATAGACTTCTAGAACGACCGATCCAAAGCAGCCCGCATCCAGCGCTTCCCGGCGGCCTTGATGAGGTCGTCCTTCCACCTGGCCGTTGGGCGTCCTACACCACATTTGCCCGTACGCGGTCCCCATTCCAGAACTTTTTTGCTCCATCGGCCATCTGTTCTGCGCGCTATGTGTCCCGCCCACTGCCACTTCAACGAGCTAATGCGCTGGGCTACGTCGGTTACTTTTGTTCTCCTACGGATACCATCATTTCTGAAGCGATCACGTAGGGAAATACCGAGCATAGCCCTCTCCATATCTCGTTGAGCGACTTTTTTTTTTTTTTTTTTTTAATCTTTATTTTCTTTATAGAGGGCTTGGTACACAAAAGAAAGCGACCATGTCGCCCTCGTAATACAACTTATATATTATAACATCTTACAATCTAGCTCTTATTCCGAACTTAACTAATTTGTACAGTTCTTTGGCTTTCCAGGAATCTGGTTGGCTCAACACTGTGTTACACCAACCTACATCAATATGGCAATCAATGATATTGTTTACAATGGTACTTCTTATTGCTTCGTTCCGCACACACTCCATCAGAATATGATACACATCTTCGATCATATCGCACTCAGTGCAATTTGGTGACTCAGACTTTTTAATTAAATATGCAAACATATTTAGTGGAATGTGCCCAGAGCGAACTCTAAAGGCTATGACCAGAGAGTTCCTGTCTAACCTACCTGATTCAAACCAGGGATAGTGAAAAGGCATAGAGCAGATTGTCCTATACCATATTCCTTTGCTCAGTGAAATATTTATATAATAGTCGGACCATAGTTTGAAAATGTTATTTTTCAGGGTTGGGAGTGCATCTGAATAAAGTGGCTTTACGTAGGTGGAAATCCCATCTGTTACGGCCTCCTTCGCTAGACGGTCCGCTTCCTCATTGCCCCATATTCCCACATGAGATGGGACCCACTGTAAAATAACTTTTTTATCCTGCATATTAAGTAGCTGCAGGGACTCTAAAACTTTGTAGGCTATCGGAACTCCTCGAAAATTCGAGGTGCACCGAGCCACATGATGAAGCGCACTTCTAGCATCAATCAATACCACAAATTTGTCATGATTGATACTGCCTATATATGCTAAGGCCTCGAGCAGTGCAAATAGCTCCGCGTACATTATTGAGATATTGGTACCAATTTTAAATTTGATATGGGATTTAGTCTGTGGGTCGAACAAGGCTGCTCCTATACCGGATTTCTCTTTGGAGCCATCGGTGTAAATCTTATAATAATCGCTAAATTTGTTATTAATAACTTCGTTAAATTTCTCTCGCAAATATGAAGTCCCCAGACATTTCTTGGACTTAGTGTTACCGTCTAAATAGCACCAAATATTGTCCGTATTAATATTTTGGACCCATGTGTCCAGACTGTACATTTCCAAAACTTTTGACGAGTGTATGGGAATATCCTTAAAAAACTCCCAAATATTCACCAGAAGGGGAATTTTGCGAGTCCAGCGTCCCGGTCTAAGGCATTGTCTGGATAACTGAACAATTAAATCCGCGTTTACACTATCTTCCTCCGAGCTACTTTTTAAGAAGAATTTCCCGCCCAGATAACGTCTGCGTAAATGAAGAGGGTGTAAACATAGCTCCGTTTGCATTACGTGAATTGGAGTGCTCTTAATAAACCCTCCAATAACACGCATGCATTGGTTTTGAACTTTTTCAAGTTTATACAAATTAGTTTTTACACTCGAGTCGTACAGAAAACTACCATAGTCCAAGCGGCTCCGTATAATAGAAATGTACAATCTTCTTAGGTGTTTCGGATGAAGGCCCCAATCTGATCCAGCCAATACTTTAAGTACATTCATGAATTTTAGTGTCTTTGCTGCAACTTCTTTTATATGTTTACCCCATCTCAATGAGCGATCAAGCCACATACCCAAATATTTAACACTATCTACTACCGCTAGTTGTTGCCCATAGAGACTAATATTAACCTGCCTTCTATTAACGCCCTTCTTGAACACACATATTTTGCTTTTAGTTTTAGACATATCCAAACCAAGGTTCCCGAGCAATTCAACCATACTATCTAGGGCTAATTGAATGTTGAGGCAGCCCTCTTCCACTGTTTTGTACGAACCAAACAACACAAAGTCATCAGCATATTGAGATATACACACATTAACAAAATCATGACATATATGCATTGTAGCCACATTGAATAATATGGGGGAAAGCGGGTCACCCTGTGCGAGGCCTCGCCCCGTAGTTCGCGATATAGTCAGGTTTTCAGAATGATTTATACTGAGCTCTCTAGATTTTAGAAAATTCCATAAGTAATTGCATATATTAGATCCAGCCCCCAGTCTATCCAATGTTGCCAATAATACAGATATATTCACATTATTGTAAGCACCTTCTATATCTAAAAAACAACCCAAGGTTACGGTGTTGTTACAAAATCCTAATTGTATTTGCGAAACTAATCGAGCAAGGCTGTCCAAACTGGATCGAGATTTTCTAAATCCAACCATAAATTTTGAGAAGTATTCTTTGCTTTCTAGGTACCATTCCAGCCTATGTTTTAGAATTGTATGAAATACCTTGCAAGGACAAGACATGAGAGCTATTGGTCGCGCATCTGACCCTGGTTGTGAATTGTTGCTAGACTTTGGTATGGCACTAATTCTTGTTCTCCTCCATTGTACAGGGATGACACCCTTCACAATTAAATTATTGTATATAGCAATTAAGAATTCTAGGCCCACATCAGGCAGGTGCTTCAGCATAGAGAAAGAAATGTCATCGTCTCCAGGGGCAGTATCTTTTGGTTTAATGGCACGGTTTAGCTCTTGTCTAGATATAGGTCTCTCTAGAGCTTGATTAATCGATGTAAATACTGGATTCGGTGATATCACAAAGTCAGGTGCCAGACTGTGTAAAAGATTACTAGCCGTTACTTCATTGATTACATTTCTATTGGGTCGGTGTCCTTTCAGCCATTTCATCCGTCGCCACATGTCGCTAGCTGATGTCGTTTCGTTTATACTGCTGCAAAATTCTCTCCAGGCTTTCCTTTTTGCTGATCGAATCATACGTTGTGCCGATGCAACTTTTGTCTGGAGTAATGTTAAATTTTGGGGAGTGGGGTTCCTTCTAAAAGTGGCCAAAGCAAGTCTGCGCTCGGCCACGGCACGTGAGATGTCCGTATTCCAATAAGGCTTTGGGGAGAATTTTTCAATCTGTAACGGATTTTGACATACTCTTACCATGGGGATATGCTTATTTGGTGCAAAGTTTATTGTATCTATGAACTGGTTATACGCTTCTTGAGGCTCATTGGACATTTGTATTTTTGGAAAGGTGGTGCTGAGGATAGTTGTGTATTCTGACCAGTTTGCTTTCTTAAAATTACGCTTTTTGCCATTAAATAAGCATGGCGCAGACAACGTAGATAATTTGATAATTCGATGGTCACTTCCAAGGTTTTCATTAGTAACTTTCCATTCAAAGTTTAACGCAATATCAGCGGTGACCATAGATACGTCAGGGGACGTTTTTTGTAGTCTACCGTTCACTAATTTAACTCTAGTTGGGTTACCATCATTTAAAGTCACATAGTTTTTATCAAGTATGGTATCAAAGATTTGAATTCCTCGGGTATCAGTCTTACATGACCAACTGCAATGGTGACCATTAAAGTCACCTGCTACTAAGGTGCGCCTTTGGCCTAATCCAAAAATTATTTCCCAGTCGTGAATTGAGGTTTGAATAGATGAAGGGCAGTATAATGAGATTATATTTTCAAGACTAGAGCAGTTTAGAATTTTAACATGAATTAGCTGAATGCCGGGATTGTTATTGTGGACTTGGCAAAGTTGATACCTGATGGATGAGTGGATAATAATTGCGGTACCACCATATCCATCATCTCGGTCCTGACGTAGTATAGAGTAGTTGGAAAGTCTGACTGTATCTTCTAAATCGAGCCAGGTTTCACTCAATAGGGCAATATGTATTTTTTCCTGCGATAATATTTGGTCCAATTCAGGCAATTTTGGGCCTAAACTTTGACAATTCCACTGTAATATATTAACCTTGTGATAGGTTTGTCCATCCATTTTGAATAAGTGATTTTAAGAGCGGCCACTCCGAGAAACAATCAATTAGAGTGTTTATAATCCAATTCATCAGAACCCCCCCGCATGACTTTAACTTTTCGCCTAGTTGGATATTCTTCCTAAGTATAATATCACGTAATCTCTTTATTAATACCTGAAAGTCAGACCTCTCCCCCTCCTTATTCTGCGTATAATCATCAGTGTCTTGTACCTTCTCGTCTTCTCCAGAACTTCCTTCCTGTCCTCCTTGTCTTTCTACGTTCTTCACAGCTCTTTTTGTTTTTGTAGTCTTCGTTTGAGTCATACCCGGCTTGGTGCTTTTTTTACCTACATCAACTACAGCATTTGTAAGTACTTCTACGAATGTAGGACAATAATCGGATTGAGATGGTATTACGATAAGATAAGATAAGATAAATTTTATTTGTAGAAACATGTGTACAGATGATGTTTGCACAGACTCCACAGCGTCATATGTGTTTGAAGTCTTTTCAATTGGTGGGGAGGGTGGGACGTAAAGCATTAGTGCACGTTTATAGGAGCAGTTGAATTCAGCCATTAGCTCACGCATCTTTTTCTCCTTAAGATATATTGGGCATTGCTTAGATAAAGCCATATGCTTACCCTGACAGTTCACACATCGAAAGCTTGTTGTCTCACAATTAGGGTGGCGTTTACCACATTTAGGGCAGATGTGATCATTTAATGAGCATGTTTTATAGTTATGGCCAAATTTCCAACATCTCGAGCATTGTGTTACCGGAAAGACGTAAGGCTCCACTTTAATACGAATGCCATACGTGTAAACGAATGGGGGTAACATCGACCCCTTAAAACATAACCTCACGCATTCACTGTCTTCAAAACGGTTATTCTCAAAGTTGCGGCGTTGGAGGCGTTTTATGTTTATTATGGGTATATTACTCTCTAATTGTCGTAGAATTGCATCCTCGTCTAACTCTCGCTCGATGTCTCGAATAATACCATAAGATACTCCAACCTCATATGTTTTCTGACATTTGTAGTCTTTCTCAATGAAATAATTACATTCGAGAAGATTGTGTGCGCTTTCTTCGTTATTAAAATGTAGTAACACTTTATAGGCATTGACATATTTAATTTTAGTCACATTAAGTATTTTTTCATTTTTAAGTATACGTGCCAACCCTAACTGTTTAGGTAATTTTTCACTTTTTGAGGTTAAACTGATTTCTATTGTTTCTTCCGCCATTCGCCCTGTATCATTCTGTATATCACTACGCGCCATAAGTTTTACTCTTCTACCCACCTCGTTCCATATTTCGTTTTCATCCACGGCCCGCAGTCTTTTTCCCCCCCGCTTATTACTCAAATCCTCATCTATTTGATTCATACTCAGTTCTCGTTCCAAAGAAGGTTCAATATTCATGTCAGTCTCCTCTTGCAAACAAATATCCGCTACACTATCATGGTCCAACTCACTTAAATGTATATCGCTATCCATAGCCAGTAGGGATATAGTGCATAGCTTTTAATATAACAATAACAAGCCGCGCGATAAGAGAAACCGGTTTCGAACGTCCTGCCGCTGCAAGCGAACGATAGCCACTGTTGAGCGACTTTGAGTTCGTTATTAGTATGTTACACTCAAATACCGAAATTATTGTAAGACGATTCTGTGATGTGGACCACTATGTGTTGTGAGCGATATTTATGCTCAAAGTTGTCATAATACTTCTTTTTTTTCAGAAATTAAACCATTTGAAGTGAAACAGGAACCTAATGTGGACAGCAGTGATGAATCTGACGATTACTTCTTGGCTGATGCAGGTGAGAACCAAGAATTTAAAAAAAAAATATTCCAATGAATACCCTTCGTGAGAACCTTTCTCCTTTTTTAAGTTGTAGATACGTTTTTTTTTGTGTACCACTGAGGTCGCAGACAAGCACACGGTCCACCTGATGGAAACTGGCTTATGGACGTGTGCAGCACCAGGGAAGTCACACTCGTGCTGCTGAGGCTGAGAGTTTCAGTGCCGTCAGTGTAGAAGCAGGAATAGCCTTTGGTCTTCCCAAACTCTCCAATGAGCTCTGGCTACCCTACTCATCCGACGTGAACACAACATGAGGTTATTATGGCCGCTGTATTCTCTAGGGCGGAGGTACATCCCCAGTCGGACTGCTCAATTGCACGGTAATACCGTCGTGTCCTAACTACCTACTACGTAATGGAGAGTATTAGGACAGCTTATTGTATTCTGTGTTGATAATGAAAAATACATTTGAAAGACATACATACATACGCCCACGCTTATTTCTCTTTGTGATAGGCAGAGATGATAACCCGCCATTTGACTCTATCCTTACCCAGAAAATTCTTCCCTCTTTTAATTTACGGGAGGGGACAGTCCTACGCACTTGGGGGAGACAAATCTACATGGCGAGTTGGTGACGGTCCTCGCCAAACGTCACGCCGAAACCGTTCTCGAAGAGGCTGATGAAAGACTTATTTCAAAATACTAATTAGTTTCAAAGATGTGGAATTCTTAGTGACGGAGTAGTGACCGTTCGCGCTAGATACTTGTGACGTCACGTTAATCCGCTCAATCAGTGTTCATTGCCGCTGCTTAAGGCGCCCACTCACTAACAGCTTACCGGACGATATAAATCTGTCAGTTAATCGCAATAGCCCGCACACTAACAGTTTCGCTAACGATTTTGGATTCACGACTAATACGATCCGATAAACTATCGGATCGATTCCGGACAGTCAGGGTGAACCAGCACACATTAGCGGGCAGTCGGCTGGCGGCCTGTCGACAGAGGTCTCGTGTCAGCATTTTTTACGTAATAACCTCGAGACTAAAATTTGGTCGTGTCTCGGAGAGCACGTTAAGCTGTCGGTTCCGGTTGCCATACGAATATCTATGGCAGTCGTTACGGGTAGTTCTAGCCCTCAAAAGTCCAACAACTGGTCTAACTGCAATGCTTCGATATCGCCTTTGGGTTGTGGAGGTCAGATGGCAGTCGCTTCACGGAAAATATCGAAGTTTAGCCAAATGCGCAGCTGGACTGGTAAAAGCGGACCCCAGACTCCCGAGTTGATAGCTTCGGATGCGACTGGGATTAACGCTAGGATGAAGAAGAACCTCGAGACTAATTTTTTTTTCGCTAAATTATTACTTCCGGACGATTTAGCTAAAGAAACTGTGTCCAAATTTTCTTTATCCGAAAATAACCCAGAATAATAGAGAATAGATACAAGCTTTATTGTAACAAACTTTCAAGTCATTTTGCACACC
Organism: Eilema caniola; assembly: GCA_949126895.1. NCBI lineage: Eukaryota > Metazoa > Arthropoda > Insecta > Lepidoptera > Erebidae > Eilema > Eilema caniola. The sequence continues at coordinate 17,514,609 of OX421485.1, read as the reverse complement.
TAGGAACATTCCTCATTTTTAGGGTTCCGCACCCAAAGGGTAAAAACGGAACCCTATTTCTAAGACTTCGCTGTCCGTCCGTCTGTCACCATGGCTGTATTACAAGAACCGTAATAGCTAGATAGTTGAAATTTTCACAGATTGTGTATTTCTGTTACCGCTATAAAAACAAATAATAATAATAATAATAACCACATACATGGCTTTTGAGGGTGCTGGAGTTGTATAAAGTGAATGCAACTCTATGTACCTTCTTAAAGTCATGCATGGGGCAATGGAGAACGGTTCTTTTCTATCCAGGGTGTCGTCAGGCTTTGGGTAGTGGCGAGCCGATAACAATAGAGCGGGGTATTTTTCAAGGGGACAGTCTGAGTCCCCTTTGGTTCTGCTTAGCCCTGAACCCACTTAGTACTTTACTAGTAAATTCAGGGTTAGGCTATAGGCTACGAAAAGAGGGTCAGATGGTATCCCACCTGCTTTACATGGATGACTTAAAGTTATTTGCCCACACTAATTCTCAATTAATGGTTTTACTGAAGGTAACTGAAACGTTCAGTAATTCCATCAAAACGGCGTTTGGTGTGGACAAATGTGCAGTCGTTCATGTAAAGCGAGGGCGGGTGGTGGAGTCGGAGGGTACCTATATAACTCTCTGATTCCACTAACCTGAGATCACTCCTCGTAGCTGAGACCTATAAGTACTTGGGTATGTCACAGGCGTTATGCATTAATGAGGCCGGCATGAAACAAATGCTACAGGAACGTTTCTTTGGCCGCCTGAAAAAGGTACTTAACAGTCTTTTATCAGGTGGTAACAAGGTGCGTGCTTGTAACAGTTGGGTCATGCCACTCTTGATGTACTCCTTTGGCATACTCAAGTGGACTCAGACTGAACTCGATACCATTGATAGGAAAGTCCGGACTCAGTTGACTGCATTTCGAATGCATCATCTACAGTCGTCAGTCATGAGATTGTACATCCCGCGGAAATGTGGGGGTCGAGGATTTTTAAATGCTAAGACCCTTCATAATCGCGAGGTGTGCAATCTCAGAGACTATTTTCTTAAGTCCAACGTGGATATGCATCGTGATGTAGTCAACATCGATGTCGGGCTCACCCCGCTCGGTTTGGCTAAGGAGAACTGGCGTAGGCCTACAGTTATTGGCACTGATAGCCGCAGGGAGGTATGGCAGAGTAAGGAGCTACATGGCAGGTTCTATCGGGCCCTCCACAGGCCCGAAGTAGACCTATTAGCATCTGTATCCTGGCTACGTTTCGGTGACCTTTTTGGGGAAACCGAAGGTTTCGTCTGTGCAATTGCTGACGAAGTTATCAAGATGAATAACTACCGGAAGTATATCATGAGGGATGGCACAGTTGACATCTGTCGAGCGTGTCACCAACCTGGTGAATCCCTCAGACATATTACTTCCGGTTGTTCTCGTCTTGCTAACGGCCAGTATTTGCACAGACATAATCAAGTAGCCAGGATAATCCATCAGCGACTTGCTCTGAAATACAACCTTGTGGAAGTTGAGGTGCCTTACTATAGGTATGTTCCTGAGCCAGTTCTAGAAAATAGTCATATCACATTGTACTGGGATCGATCTATCATCACTGATAGGACTGTTGTAGCCAACAAGCCTGACATTGTGATGATAGACCGATCCGAACGCCGAGCATTGATTGTCGATGTCACCATTCCTCATGACGAGAATCTCGTGAAAGCTGAGAAAGATAAACAGATCAAATACTTAGACTTGGCTCACGAGGTTGTCGACATGTGGAATGTTGACTCAGCAATCATTGTACCGATAGTCGTGTCAGTCAACGGACTGATAGCAAAGAGCCTCGACCAACACCTGAAGAGGCTCGGGTTAGACGGTTGGATCAAGGGCCAGATGCAGAGGGCAGTGCTCCTTGATACGGCGCGCATCGTGAGGAAGTTCCTTTCTCTGGAGCCCTAACCACCGGTAGCTTGGTCCTTGTATCCGATACCGGTGGGACACTACTCTTTATATTTTTAAATAGATGTTTGTTTTTTATTTTTCTATATGTATTTAAAAATATAATTTGTAAGTTTTTTAAATGAATAAAGAGGATAATAATAATAATAATAAAAGCCTTTATTCTCTGACTACAAAATTTGACACTAAAAGAATATAAGTATATAATCTTAAAATTTTTGTTTGTTTTTTTTTTTGTTTAATTCTTCATTTAAAAGTTATTGTGACATCGCCCTCCTCTTATTAGTCAGGTTGTCCTTGGACATAGGCCTCCTCCAGGCATTTCCAAATTTTTCTGTCGCACGCTGAGCTTCTCCAGCCTTTTGGTAAATCATCCTCCCATCTCTTTATTTGCCTTCCTCTTCTCCTTTTTCCTGGTATCCAAGGGATGGAAAAAGGAGAAGAGATAAAAACAAATACTAAAAACAAAATAATAAAATTAAGGGGGCTCCCATACAAAAAACTCGATATTGTATGTATGAAATGAATAAAAAAATATTTTAGACCTTTTTCATTTTTTCAGCCTTTTCAGCCTTTTAGCCTTTTTTCTGGTACGGAACCCTTCGTGCGCGAGTACGACTCGCACTTGGCCGGCTTTTATTTCTATCGAATTGTATTTTTCAGCTCGTGATATCTCAATAGAGAGAGTAAAGACAGAAGTAAAAGAGCCCACGTTACAGAAGAGAGTAGAAACGAGAAGTAAAGCCAAGTCCGTCAGCAAGAAGACCGGGAAGACCGACGCGCCCTGGAGGGCTGAGAAGATCAAGAGTTTGGTGTCTCGGCTTGCTACCTCCATTAGTAAGTATTCATCATCATCTTCTTGTGGACGTATTTTCCTGATTGTATCCAAAGTCAAGGTGAGCTCAGAGATCAGAGTACGCCTTTCGACTCTTCCAACTCCACATCGCACTATCTTAGACTTTCATGGTAGTTAGACCATTGGCACGAGTGTCGCCCTCTACAACGTCGAAGTTTCTTTCCCAAGTCTTCTTGAGCCTACCCCTTCTACCGGGTCCCAGTGAGGGCGCTATCACCAGATACTTTTATCCTCGTAACCTGGCGGTTACCGCAAGACTTGGCCGCATTATCTGCGATTTCGCTCTTTTCGATCGAAATGATCGAAATTAGTAAAAGTTTTTTTCAAAAGCTTTTTTCAAATCAAATCAAAATCATTTATTGCTGACCAAAGGTATTACATCAGTATTTAGTACATTAAGAAGTCCTTTCCGGCCTAGCTTTTTGGCATGCAAGAATACATCGTGGATTCTCGATAAATGAAAGAGACAATATTTATCATCAAGGAAAAGTCAAAAGATACATGTCAAAAATAATATAATGATATTAAAGAAAATTATCAATTGTAGGTACTGTCCATTATCACAATAACTAACTAACAAAAATATGTCGCATGACAACCTCACCTTCGGCCTAGCACTACGACCCAGAGACGGCGTGCGGTTTAGTCGGTTTGGGTCCGACATAACCTCCCCCTCCGGCTCCGGAGGGGTGGGTATCCGTGGGGATTTCCCGCACGTAAAATAAAAACTAGTAACGACAGCTATCGGTGTTGGTATGACAGCCGGGAGCGGCGGCTTACCCTCCGAGGCATGGAAATATCCAGACCAATGTAAATAGATATTATTATTTCATTTTGGGGACGCCGGATTCCATCCGCGGCTTCTGCGGGCCATTTCATCCATTTCTCCAGCCCTTCCCTGAGGGACAGTTTGGTTTGGTTTTCCAGCTCTCACAGTGCCCCTTCAAACCTTTGTTTCCTTGCAGAAGCTCGCGATCCGTTCCACCTTCAGATCTCGTAGCTCCTCTGTGTCCAGTGTGTCCGTTCCCAGGAGATTCCATCTGATCAGGGAGTACATGGGGCACGCTGCCAGTAGGTGGAGGCTGATCTCCTCGCTCTCCATGCACTCGGGGCAGATGGGGACGGTCTTCACACCTTTAACTGTTAGGTGTCTGTTTAGTCTGCTGTGTCCTATTATTATCTCTATGACAAGCCTCATATCCCCTCTTGAAAGTTTGGTGAGTTGGCTTGTCTTTTTCTTGTCAATGCCTTTTATGAAGATCTTTGACTGCCTCATTCGTTTCGGCTGTGATTACTGCAGCTGATTACTCCCTTGGTGATCTTGTGCGATATTGGCAGCCCAGGTACGGGCCTCACCAAGCAAATATACATATACATGCATACAAAAATTTGCATGGATCGAGTATCGAACCTGCAGCGCCCCCTGTGGAGCAAGAAATATATCTTTGTTATAAAACAATCTTGTATTTTTTTTATTTCAGATTCAACGGAAATGCCAGATCTCAAACCAAAAAAGAAACGTCCCGAAATAAACTCCATAAGAAAAATAAAAATAACAAAAGATTACACAGAAACAAAAGTCAATTTAGTATGGACAAGAAATTGTAACGATAAATACAAACATAGAGAAAATCTACTAACTATACTAAAATATTCAAATGCAATACCGTTCAAAAATAAATCTTTACTCGGCTTCATATGTGGATACTGTGAATCAGCTTACCCAGATCCGATAGATTTAAGAAAACATACCGAATCTGATCACAAAGCTGAGCGACTAAACTTCAAATCTAATTTCGATATGACAGAATACAACGTCAAACTTGATATATCTGATCTAGCTTGCACGTTATGTGATGAAAAAGTAAATAATCTTTCTACGTTGAAGGAACATTTAGTCAAAATTCATGATAAAACTATTTATACTGATATTAAAGATCACATTCTACAGTTTAAGCTAAAAAAAGGAGATGTATATGACTGCGCTATGTGTACCTCAACATATGAAACGTTTAAGATGTTGAAACAACATATGAACATACATTATAGCAACTATACGTGTAACAAATGTGATACATCGTTTGCTACAAAAAGATCGTTGAATGCTCACCAAACGACACACCAAGAAGGATCGTTCAAATGTGATCACTGTGATAAAATCTTCCCAAGCAGAGCAAAAAAACATTACCATGAGAAAATTAAACATTTCGGAGCTAGGAACATATCAAATTGTCCGTATTGCAATGAACCGTTCCGAAGTTACTACCAACGGAATCAACATTTAGTCAAAGTACATAACTCTGAGGCTCAATATAAGTGTAACGTATGCAATAAGGCTTATATTCTGAAAAGTTTACTAATGTATCATATTAAAAAATGTCATTTGATGGAACGGAATTGTCAGTGTACGGAATGTGGGTATCGTTTCTTTAGTAAGAAAGCCCTGAAAGCTCATATGGTAAAGCATACAGGTGAAAGAATATATGCTTGTGAGGTATGCCACAAGTCTTATGCAAGGAAGTATACTCTTAGAGAGCATATGAGAATACATAATAACGATAGACGGTTTAAGTGTGATGTGTGCAGTATGACATTTGTACAAAAGTGTAGTTTGAAAAGTCATTTGCTGTCGAATCATGGAATCAGTATGGCTGCGTCTGATATAACTTCAAACCCCATTGTGAAGGAACAAGATGGACAGTAGATACATATATTTACGACTGTAAATCCTTTAAGGGGTAGGCACAGGTGTGTTTTCATCCACATTTTGCTAACTACTATTTTTAGTTCGTAATAGGGGGCGTATTGACATCCTCCGTGGCGTAGTGATAGTGAAAGCGGCCGCTGCGCAGGGGGCCTCGGAGAGCACGTTAATCAGACTCGGTTGCTATACAAATATCTACGGCAGTCGTTACGGGTAATTGGAGCCCTCAAAAGTCGAACAACTGGTCTAACTGCAATGCTTCGATATCGCCTTTGGGTTGTGGAGGTCAGATGGCAGTCGCTTCACGTATATCGAAGTTTAGCCAAATCCGCAGTTGGACTGGTAAGAGCGGACCCCAGACTCCCAAGATAGCTTCGGATGCGACTGGGATTAATGCTAGGATGAAGAAAGGGGGACGTCTTGCCATCAAGCGCGCGTTTGGGCTTGGGCTGTGTGTCTCTGTTGGACGGAGAACAGTCCTATAGTCCTTCGTGAAGAGATGGTGTGGTGATGGTATTATAATCTACCGAGTCAAAAAGAGGATTCTATTAACACCCTGGTTGACTGTTGATCTCATTTTTTTTATTACTACTACCAGTTGGGGCAAGTGATCGGCACTTCTGTGTGGGGTCATTTCACACGTTGCCCCTATACCGGGTATCAGGGACACGCTCCCGAAGCCGAAGGCCCTTGGTACTACCCCGGGTACACTATATATTGGCTTTTTTTTTCGAATTGATGATAAAGAGTCCGTTTAATTAGCATTATAATATATTCTCTATCGTATTCCATCCAGTTGTCCTAAACTCAATGAAACGACAATTTCATAAAAAGAAAAACATCACTACAGAAAAAAGCAAATGGTATTATTCAGAAAAAAATTTAAAGAAATTATTATTATATTTTTTTTTACCAAAATAAAAAAAAACATTATGCTAAAATGTAGTGTATACCGTTATCGGGGGCTTTCCCCTTACACCTGGTATAACGTCAACCATAGATATTTATATGACAACTGGGACTGAAGGCTTCACGTGCTCTCCGAGGTACAAATACACACAATGGGCTCCTACTTGTGTGTGTTCTATTTCGACCAACCCTCCCTTCATTCCGAAGGATCGTACGAAATGGCACATAATGAGAGCCCTACGTACAGCAATGGACTGTGGTGGGCTAATTAATTGATTGAACCCATGAGAGAACGTATTCTAGACTAAATTTAAATTCATTTATGCATTTGCGTGTGATGTGGTGCAATGAGAGATGGTAATATAAAATATAGTAAGTACATCTAGTCCAAGCACATTTCGCCATAAACTTGGCATGCAAACGTCTTCTTTTTGTTACCTGACCTTCCCCATTTTATTTGAGGTCGGCCCTCCGTATCATGTTTCTCCAGGCAGCTCGGTTCTGGGTCTTGATTTGAACTTCTTAGGGGCCATCCATTAATCACGTTAGACTTGAAAGGGGGGGCGAGGGGTTTGACAAAAAAATCACGTAATATAAAAGGGGGGCAGGAGAGGGTATAGTAAGGTATCACGTGTATTTATTATTTCGTCAAACGCCCGATTTCTAAACCGAAAAGTCTAGTCTAGTCTGTCTAGATATTTTTATCATGGTCCTTAATTTCAGAATTAAATAAGATTGTATTATACCTCTATTTAAATATAATATTTTAAAATTTTTAATGTTCTTTGTAGGTACTAAAAATACACGTGATGTTGTGGAGGGGGGTAGTCTTAAACCTCACCACGTATCACCTAGGTGAGGGGTAAAAATGTAATAAAAATAGATCACGTGATTAATGGACGGCCCCTTATTTACTATGGACATTCATACTATTTGGGGTCTTCTTCGAGGTTTGGTTTATTTAACTATAATACCGCTAATACCTATAGAATACCGCGGCCATAATAACCTCGTGTTGTGTTCCCGGCGGTGAGTAGGGTAGCCAGAGCTCACTGGAGAGTTTTTATACTGTCAGTTGGAAGACCTAAGGCTTGTCCTGCTTTATCTTCTACACTGACGGCACATAAACTCTGTTTTAACAGGGTCGGCAGCGAGAGTGTGGCGCCTTTGGTGTTGCACACGTGCATAGGCTACGGTAACCACTTTCCATCAGGTGGACCGTGTGTTTGTCTGCCACCTAAGTGATATAAAAAAAACACACTATAATCTATCCCTGTACCAAGTTTCACTGAACATACTTATTAAATAATTATGTAAGTAGACTCTTTGAAATAAAAAGAATTTCTTATCTTGTCTAACTTCATCGAATCCAGGACCTTTCTATATAAAGGCCAACTCCGTAACTTCTAAGCTACTGACTTATTTCGCTCAGATCTGGGTATGATACACAAAAATATAATCACGCCTTTATCCCCGGAGGGTTAGGCAGAGGTGAATTAACACCCACATTTCATTGTATTCAGTCCCACGTAATAGGTGGTAACCCTATTGCCGTATTCTGGGCACTATTGTTGAATTGAGCCTTGCATCTGAGGTTGGATATGATATATATGGGAAATTATGTTAACAAATTTTCGTGAAACAGGCATTTAGATTTTTCACTGTATTGTAAGGCGAGATTTATACATAAGAGACGTTGCGGGGACATATGGCGGTGGTGGACAATTTAAGTAACACAATATAAACCGTATGTAGTGTGCAATAACGTCGTTTTTGTCTTAGAGGAGAAGCGTTCGCATCTCCTCTAGGCGACGTCCCGCCACTAAAGTGACGCGCCATCACATCGAGTGGCGCGCGTCACGGCATTGACCTTATTGTACAGTACATAAGGTTTATATTGAGTTACTTAAATTGTCCGCTATCGCCAAATGTCTCCACCACGTCTCTTCTGTATAAACCGCGCATACATTAGTTTAAAAAATACAGCAAGATGATTCTGTGATAAATCATTTTTTAATGGTAACTTGAAGCAGCTATATGCGTGATCGGTCAAAGTGACTTAAGTCAGATCGATTACATAGTATCCGGCATATATCTTAACAAACGAGACCCTGGCTTGATATAATCTATGCTTAGTGGGCTTGAGCTCGTCCAACGCCGCTGTAGCACCCCGTGCTTTCCTTAAAAGACACCCAAAACGCGGACTGCGCTAAAGGGCACATTTTTGAGCGTGACAGGTCTCTAGATATATGCCTAAATAATCATATTGGCAGAATATCAAAATGGAAATAGACAAGGATGGGATTTGAACCCGTGATTCGTTCCTGTCAGGGAGAATACTCTAATCAACACAACTACTGAAAACCCCTGGCAAAGGCTGAAAATTTTCATAAGGGAAGCTGGTGGAAAAGGAACTCAATATAGTTTGTCGAGCCTTGTGCAGGAATTGGGGTTCTAGGGTTTTACGTCCTAGAAACTTGGAATTCTATACGTACGGCGATTTGATCAACTAGAAACAGACAGGTCGCGGGTTCACTTCCCATTCTGGATGTTGTCATTTTTCTGTTTAAAGTTAGCATGATAATTGCGAAAAAAAAATATGAAAAAGAATATACCTAAACTATTTGTTGTTATAATATTTCTTCAAATTACAGAATACCTATAAAATCCTAGCGATTTTTTTTAAATTAAATTTTAAACATTATTCATGCTGAATATTCAAATCGATTTAAATAGAAAATATTGATCATTGCTTTCCGGCAGTTCATAAGAATGTCGGTAAATGCTCCGCCACAAAGACAGACATAAAAGGAGAAACTTGCATTGGTTAGCGCGAGGTCTGGTAGCTTAGTGGTCAAAGCATTGCCCCTGTAAGGCAAAGATCGCGGTTCTTAGCCCGCCTAGACCGATTCAATTTTTTCTATATAAATCGATCCTAAGAAATTGTTAACAAACCTCGTTAGCAAGGAAACTATAATCACTTTGGTTAGGTAGTTAACTGAAGGTAAACATTTAACAATCTTGATGTGTTATCGGTAGCCCTAACTCGAACAACTTTCGTATTAAGAGAACGGAGTGTTGTGATTGGTCGGCTTTACATACACACAGGTTCACAGCAGGTAGGCGGCCAATCACAATGCTTCATTCCCTCAATACATTTACCATACAATTACTATACTTGTTCGTGCTAGGGGAACTGCACAAACACATAAAAAAAAATAAACTACTGCTTATACTAGTGGTTCGATTTCGGGTTTTAATCCCGTTTCGATTTTCAAACTTGGTTGTTAAACAAAAAAAAAGATGAATTAATTGAGTTTTTCAATAAAAAATATTAAAAAAACGTCATGATTGTTTATCTTTTGTTAAGTACTTAATCAAATGGAGTAAAGAGCATGTAAAGTGCCACTGAGATATTGCCTTCTGATTTTACATTGTGCTATTATTATATTATTTTATTTTAAAATAATTATGTATAATATGTAGTGATCATTATATTGTAGAGTTTTATAATAATCATAGGTTTAGCAAAATAAATATTATTGAAAATTATTATTTTAATCTTGACTTTTATTTGGAAATTTGCCCAAGACTCGACAAAATTTTAAATGATTACAGCTGGAAAGTCGACACCAGTGGGGTGGGGTTACTTTGTTTGTACAAACATGAGTCGCTCGAGTGAGAAAAAGAGATGAAACCATACATCCTTTTCTATGTAACCTCTACAACTAGTTGGACTGGCTATTCCACAGGGCTATTCCATAGAAAATTAAAGCTTACTTTTTATGTCAATTCGAAGTGCCACCGTGAGTGTACTGAGAACTTATTAGTTTGCAAATTGACGCTGTTCGTTGTTTTTATTTACCATAAAAAAAGTGCTAAAATGGCCATATTTGTTGCATTCATCATAAGTATTAGTTCCAAGTTCGCTCACTACTGTGTGCCGCAACTATCAGCGCCAATATGGCGATTTTTAATTGGACACAGTATATGGGTACCGATCACCCGTCCAGCCAGTACTATTAAAGGTCAGGGATCCTTTTTTTTATATAGGAAACGTCAATTTGACTTTACCTCGCCTGATGGTAAGCTGAAGGCAAATCTCAGGAAAGAGGGCCACCATTATATACACGTGTCATGTTAACAATGGTGGCACTCAGCTTGACGGCCTCATCAGATGCTTTTCACGCCCCGCTTAAAGGACCCGGGACTGTAGGAGCTGAGCTGGCAAGGAATTCCTATGTAACTCTATCCCTCTTTATCGCTGCAATGATACATAAGGTGTTAAGCCCCTATGTGTTCGAAGTGATCATCGACCATCTCTAGCCACTAACGTTGGCGATTCAAAGGGTTGATGGAAGTTTTTTATATCACTTAAGATCTTCCTACCTTCTGAAGGCGACCGCATACGACAACTGCAGGTGCACGCAGTAAATACGCCTAATTCATTGCGGCTTCTTAATGGTCCACTTTATTTGCATCGAAGTTTAACAAGTAATGTATGTGTGCAGCAATGCCGACGCAATATATTATATTGCGTCGGCAGTTGTCGTATGCGTTCGGCTTCGGAATCATAGTACATTGTAGGAGGTAGGACACGACGGTATTTCCATCCAATTGAGCAGTCCGACTGGGGAAGTACCTCCGCCCTTCAGAATTACCACGGCCATAATAACCTCGTGTTGCGTTCCCGGCGGTGAGAGATTTTGTGTTGTCAGTGGGAAGACCAAAGGCTATTCCTGCTTTGTCTTCTACACTGAGGGCACAAAACTTTCGTCTGCACTCATCCATAGGCCACGGTAACCACTTTCCATCAGGTGGTTCGTGTGCTTGTCTGCAAACTAAGTGGTATAAAAAAATCAAACAAACCTTTACGTGGCAGACAAGCACACCCAAAACCGTGGCCTATGAATATATCCAACACCAGGGGCGTCACATCCGTGTAAGAACGTCATAATAACCGCATAATGTAGTCGCTTAGCTAACGACAGCAGGGGGATCGATCCATGTGGACATGACACGATACCTTAGGCCTGCTCTCATGGAGAACGAAAATCATTCTGCGAATCAGTGCTTGACTTCTCCCATTCCTTTTCCACTGACTCGCAAAAGAATAAATACATACATTACATGTATATGAAACCCGCCTCAATTTTAACTTTTTTATATACAGGGTGTATTTTTGAAATGGGGCAGTAAGGGCAAGTACCTTAACCGTTGCAGTTACAGCAAAACGTTCTTAGAAGACCTTCCCTAACTTTTTGACATATTTTGAACTGCATTCACAGATTTTGTAAAAAGCTTACAGTTGGCAAAAAAAAAATGCAAAAAGTCCAAAATTTTTTTTTTATGCCAATCGATTCTATTTCATGTGGGGATCAAAAAACTCTATGACACCATTTTAGCTTTCAGTACTAGGAAAGACAGAAATTGCCAAAAACGTTTCCCATACATTTCGGCAACAGAAACAAATTTCTACGATAGTCTAACTTTTTGTTATGGCCAGGAAGTGGGTAGAATTGACTGTAAAGTAAATAAAAAGAATTTTTACCCTCAAATTTCGAATTTGATTCGAAAATCTGTGTGTTATTCTTAGTTTCAGCTGAGAAACTTCGTATGAGTTATTAATTAAGGATTTTCGCTAAAATGTCTTCTAATCGTGAAAAAATTGACTTATTAGAAGCGTATTTTGTCAATAATCGAAATGCGGGAGATGCATTAGTGTGGTACCGCAATAAGTATCCGTTGCGGCATGTGCCAACAAGAAAGGTTATTACAAATCTTTTGAAAAACCTGGAATTGCAGGGTTCTTTCAAAAGAAAGCGGCAGCCTCGTGTGGACATGGACACGGAGATTGCGGTTCTAACTTATGTCGAAGCATATCCAGAGGTATCGTCCAGGCAAGTCGCCCTTGAAGTAGGTGTATCCCACTCCCTTGTGATAAAGATATGGAAGAAATACGGCTACAAGTGCTATCGATATGGGCGCATAGTTCAAGTGTTACATCCGGGTGATGATGTTCGAAGGCTTACTTTTTGCAGATGGCTAAGAGGAAAAATAAGCAGAGATCATGAATTTTTAAATTACATACTGTGGTCAGACGAAACGAATTTTTCCAATAACGGTATGTACAACAGAAAAAATCACCACTATTGGTCCAAAGATCTCCACTAAGAGTTACGGCAAGTCATAATCAGGTTCGCTTCTCATTCAACTGTTGGTGTGGTATAATGTCCAATCGAGTCATAATGGTGGAATTTTATGAAGGGAAACTGAATTCTGCCATGTATAATGAAGTCATTTTACACCATCTTGAAAACGAGATGGACGAATGGCCCCTGTCGGAATTGCGAAAAGTTCATTTTCAACAAGATGGTGCTCCGCCACATAACAGTCACCTTTCACGTTCCAATTTGAGCCGCCTATTCGGTACACAGTGGATAGGTACACATGGTCCAACACAGTGGCCACCTCGTAGCCCCGATCTAATACCACTTGATTTTTTTTTTATGGGGCTTCGTGAAAAACGAGGTGTATAAGACGAAGAGCTCAAGGATGCATTAATGACCATTTTACGTAATATTCATCCCAGAACATTATTAGCCGCCATTCGTTCAGTGCAAAAAAGGAAAGACTTATGTATTCGTGATAATGGAAATCATTTTGAGCAATTTATTTCATAAACCAATTTCTTAAATGTTTAAATGATTTTTTTTATTTAAAAAAGTTCAAAATTTTACCTGACCTATGAGTTTCGAGTTGATTTATCATATTTCCGTACGAAATGTATGGGAAAGGTCTTTGGCGATTTCTGTCTTTTCTAGTACTGAAAGCTAAAATGGTCCCATAGAGTTTTTTGATCCCCACATGAAATAGAATCGATTGGCATAAAAAAAAATTTTGAACTTTTTGCATTTTTTTTTGCTAACTGTAAGTTTTTTACAAAATCTGTGAATGCAGTTCAAAAGGTCCCAAAAAGTTAGGGAAGGTCTTTTAAGAACGTTTTGCTGTAACTGCAACGGTTAAGGTACTTGCCCTTACTGCCCCGTTTCAAAAATACACCCTGTATATGTAGGACACGTCAATTGACTTCACCGCGCATGACGGTAAGCTCAAGGCAAAGTTTCTGTAAAGAGGGTCACCATTACATACACGTACCATGTTAACAATGGTGGCACTCTTGTCGGACTCATCAGAAGAGGATTGTCGTCTGCGCACCGCGTGTCACCCGCCGGTCCCACTAGTGCTGCGACCATTATCCTCCCTGCCCGGCTATGCACTTGCTGTCCCCTAAACGCAGTCCAACCAAGACTGGATTTTTCGCAATCGTGCACGGTGGTAACCAGTGTACCTACCCGGCCGAAATTTATTCCATCAAACTTCTAACATTCAGAAACATAATAACACATTCCATAGGGGTGTGTAGGTATATGGAGCTCCACCAAGACTCTTAGGACCATGCCAACTTTACCTGCTAGCCAATATACCTGATGACTGACGGACGAGACTTTGACATGTGGTTTCCTTTAGGGGTTAGGTCACATAGCAGTCGATAAGTAGTACCAGTAACCCATGTGGTGTCGGAGTAAGAATACAAGTAGGTATCAACACCCCATCTTCTCCGACGAGTGTGGTAAGAGGCGACTACCGGTTAAATACGCAGACGATATCACTGCGAGAGAAGGAAAACTCGAAATAAAACCCTGTACAGTCAACTACAAAGAGATGTATCCAATTTAATCTTACAAAATAATGTACCACTGCAAGTGCCACTATGAACTAACCAAAGATTGTCGGTTTCATTCGGAAAAGTTCGTATTACTGTAGGACCATCGCGATGCGTCAAATCCAAATTCTGTCTTCCGTGGTCAAATCTTTTGTTTTGCAATTATGTCAATAATAGGAATATTAAATTTTCTTTGACAGTATTTGGATAGATTTTTAATTAAGATTGTAAGTGTACATATCACAGGAAATGTAGTGGGATACATAATTATTGCGCTTTACGCGCATACATATTACTGTTAAGTTCGGTGGATATTATGTTTGTCACAATCTTTGGTTAGTTCATAGTGGCACTCGCAGGGGTACATCATTATGTAAGATTAAATTGGATACATATCTTTGTAGTTGACTGTACCAACCCGTTAGGCCAGCGTGGAAACAGTAGGACAGTCTCCCAACATTGGGCGAGACCTATGTCCAGCAATGGACTGCATAATACATAACATAACATAAACTCACGCCCTTTATCCCCAAAGCGGTAGGCAGAGGTGCTAGCACCCACGTTTCGCCAGTTTATGTTTAGGTCCCAATGTAATAGGTGGCGAGCCTATTGCCATTAACTGGGCACTTATAAACCTGCGATAAATACACACATAACTTCGCAAACCATCGAAAAGTCATTGGTGTGTGCCATGGAAAACTTGAGATCGAACCCGAGACCTCGTCTCAGCAGTCCATTACCCATACCACTGCATAATAGGCCTAATAATTTCATTTGAAGTACCATTAACTTAATTTTTAAGGTGGAGGAACAAGTAACAACAGTAAGCCGATCCCTGGCTTTCAGGTGAACGCTACGGGTACAATTGGGAAAATTGCTAAAAATTAATGAACGGTGAAACATATTTTAATGAAAATCTTTAATGAATAACAAAAATAAATTAACATATTGTACCATTTATAGCCTATTATGTAAAATGGAAGAACTAAATCGAGTATTATTAATCATAAATATGCACAGTATATATTATACTAGTTGTTGCCGGCGGCTCCGCCCGCGTGGATGTCGGCTATCGCTTAGTGTTGAATCAACGCTATTTTTCTAAAACAAAAGTAGCCTAAGTTACTCCTTATTACATCAGCTACCTTCCAATAAAAGTCCCGTCAAAATCGGTCCAGCCGTTTCGGAGATTAGCCGGAACAAACAGATAGACAGAAAAACGGTTATTTCGATATGACAGACACTCCAATTGTGTATATATGTGTGTATATATAGTATATATGTATAGATTTACATTTAGCTATTGCTTATAACACCCATATTTGACGATTAACAAGGCCAACAATATCCTAGGCCTGTATTCCAGAAATACTCAGTCCTAATTCTCAATTTACAACTAGACTAGATAGATATATAATGACATTCTCTACCAGTGGTGGGCAAACTTTCGTAATGGGGGGGCCCGAATATCAAACAAATTTACAACATATGGTTGCAACCGTGAGTCCTCGCTTGCATTACAGTGATGGCACTCAAGCGTTGGCTCTCTTCTGAATCCGACGCAGGCAGTTCCAGAAATACCCGTGTCCAGTGATCCCCTGCGTCAGCCGGTACGAGAGGTCCACGTGAGGTGTCTCTAGCCAGTCCTCCATGATGGGTGATCGTCGCTATCACGGCATGTTCTGCGCTTGGCTGTACAAGTCGTAGATTCCATTCGTATATCATGTCCTGGCGGAGCTGGGACCTCATGGTCCGGATTTCTTCAGGCTCGAATTCTTGTTCCCGCTCGGTACCGATATAGCACTGAAAGGCTCTCGCTTCCAGATCCCATGGTCTCTACCAAGATAAGGGGTCTCACCGCGTCGACGAAGATAATGCGGCACCCCCTGATGACCCTGTTGACCGAATGATGACCGGATGACGGCTGCAGATGTCGCAGCGGTTGGCCACTACTGGCCTTAAGGGTCTATGCCCAGATTGGGCTCCTTATTAGGGCCATGGACTGCAAGATTCCCCCGTAGATCCTTTTGCAGAAGTCATCCATCCCCTCGGTTAATGGACAGCAATCCCGCCACAGCCGGCCATACAACACGAGCCCCAAGTATTTCATATGGGGCTTGATGCCAATAAGAGTGCCTCCCACTATGAGGCTGGTTCTCGCACGTAGTGCCCGTTGAGACCCATGAAAGAACATGGCATCGGTTTTAAGCAGAGCCACCTCTAGACCCAGCCGCTGGTTCTGTTCAAACCGTTCTGGGTAAACGCGGTTGTAGCCTTCAGATTCACTTTACGAAATTTTGACGAGTTAAAAAACTACTTTCTACGTACATCTGATAAATATGCATCACGGATGGTAAAACAGACCAAATAACGAGCCACTATACCGAAGAGATACGCTAAGTAGAGCAGTACGAGGTAGAGGCGACTCTCAAGTATCACAGTAGCGAACCAGAATATCCATTATGTTTCTGGAATGCCAAAATATAATTATCGCGTGCTATCGAAAGACCGTCGGCGGGCCGGATTAAATGCTTTCGCGGGTCGGAGCTGGCCCGCGGGCCGTAGTTTGCCCATCCCTGATCTTTACGCACAGAATATCATAATAATATAATATAATAAAATATAGAAAATACCAGTCGACATTGATGGGGTGGAATTTTTGATTCCTATTTTTTATACTTCTAAATATTTTAGTTTACGCAAAATAATTTCATAAAATTTACAGTGCAAAATTTTTGAAATCAAATAAAGTAGAAAATAATAAAATAACACCAAATAAATCGCAATAGAATCTGTTAAAAATACTTTTATTTCGATATACGTTTTTCACATTTGCGTAAACTCAAGCTACCCTCAATTTGTAGATGTGACATTTTAATCTCAATATATCTACAATAATGTTGTAGAGATAGTTCAAAGTAATGGAGAGGGCTCTAAGAGCAGAGGTAAGCCCAAGAAAAGATGGATGGATTGCTGAAAAGATGATATGGTAAGGAAGGGATTAACTGAGGAAATGACATCTGACAGGAATTTATCGAGGAGAATGACATGTTGCGCCGACCCCAAATAATTGGGACCAGAACAAGTAGATGATGATTATAATATAATGATGTAATTACATACATTTATGTAAATGATTGTACCGTGATATACTTATTATTATTACATATTATTAGGTTATATTTACATACGAATTTAATATAGGTACTAGCTAGTTAAAATACTAGCTAATGCCCGCGGCTCCATCCGCGTTGATCAAACAAACATAAGATTTTAACCTCTTGAGTCCAACCTCGTTCCTACAAAAAAACCGCTTTAAAATTCGTTCAGTAGTTGTTGCGACTATTGCGCAACACATAAGAGTTTAAAAAAAAATTGCGTTCAGTATCGTTAATATAACAAATTCAACATAAAATATATTGTTTATATCTCTAATTTATAGACACGACCACTTTACATTTACATAAATAACAGTATAATATTTAAAATATTATTATAAACGAATATTATCTAAGGACTAACATCAGTTCTAGCGCTCTCATACTCGGCCAAAGTTACCCCATGGTTCGACAACATATGCGATTTCAGACTACATTTCTGAACGAACGCTAACGGACACAACCCACACTTGAACCTCCTATCATTATTGTGAATCCTCATATGTTCTCTCAAAGTTTTTTTCCTAGCATAAGCTTTGCTACACACAGTACACTTATATATTCTTTCACCATTATGTTTAATCATATGCTCGTCTAAAGATTGCTTTATAAAAAAACCTTGGCCACACTCCGCGCAAATATGATTTCGTTCCATAAGATGAACTTTTTTTATATGAGATGTGAGTTTAGATTTTAATATGAAAGATTTATCACATATGTTACATTTATATGTCGCTGCGGACGCGTTATGTGTTGTAGACATATGTCTGTTCCTCTGGTAATAACTTGTAAAGGACTCATCACAGTGTGGGCAGTTCGTTGTATACCTTGCACCGGAGTTATGTGTATATTTCTCATGGCAGAGTTTCCGTACCCTAGTACTAAAAATCTTGTCACAAAACGAGCAATTGAATGTTCCAATATCGTGTGTTCTCTGATGATTTCTTAGTTTATGTTTATTAATGAAACCTAAATCACAAATTTCACATATATAGTTTCTATAATGTCCGTTCATGTGTTGGAGTAACATTTTAAACGTTTCAAAGGTAGAATTACATAACGCACAGTTGAGAATTTCTCCGTCTGTCAGTTTAAACTCTAGAACGTAGTCGTTTACGTCTGGATAGAATTTTATGTCATGTTCTTTGATGAGATGTTTTTTTAAATTAGCTATAATGTCAGTTTTTGTGTTGCATATCTTGCATTGGAGGTCTGTTATGTCTATTTTAATGGAGAGATTGCTCTTGTCCATACGTTTGTTGTCGATAAGGTGGTCGGAGGTGTGTACGTCAGCTACGTGTTCGCGCAGGAGTGGGAGATCAGCGTATGTGTCTTTGCAGTACGCGCAGATTATTCCTGAAAAATTATAAAATCTTATATCTTTAAAAGAGAAATTCTTGTATATATATCCTAATTGGAATCCCGGAAACGGCTCCAACGATTTTCATGAAATTTAGTATACAAGGGGTTAAGGGGGCGATAAATCGATCTAGCTAGAATTTATTTAAAAAAAATTGTTATTTTACAAAAAAATAGAATAATGACTTGTTCTGACATCTATTGGCGATGTGAGCAACGAACTGCTTTAACGACACAACATTAAAGCTTTCAGCAGATGGCGTTGTTACAAAAAAATACCGAGCGATGCTCGGTCATCCAGGTATTTGTAGTTATACCACATTAGATTAGGTATTTAACTGAAGGTAAACCATCTTGTGCCAACTTTTTATAAAAACTCATATGAAATAAATAAACTAGGCTTACTAACTGACTAACTAGTGGTTCGATGTCGATTGTTAGTCTTCAAAATAAGTTTCTAAACAGAAATATATTTAAAAACCACGAAATATATTAAAAAGACTAATCAAGACCTACCTAACCGAATGCAGTTTACATACGTACATTTTTTTTTTTACGTGCGCGATATCCCCACGTATTCCCCCTCCCCCCCTCTGTCTGCCCTCCGTCTGTGGGTCGATGTGCTAGGCCGAAGGTGAGGTTGTCTCGCGACATATTTCTCCCAGGCTGACCCAGGGCCATTCCTCTCGGTCTGGCCCTCCTCAGGCGTACATACGTACATATTATCACAGATAATATAATATAATTCTTATACAGATGCACAAAATGGTTACACTTGTAACTTCGAAAAGCAGGCAGGCACCTTTTTAGTTCAGAAGTTATAACTAGATGGCGATATTGTTTTGGCAAACTTTTCTAATTTTTAGTTTTAAAATTTACTTATCAAAAATAAAACACACTAAACACATTATTGAGTATTATTGTTTAAAACTATAAATATTGAAATCTATATTGATTCTGCAAATTTCATTAGTTATTGTAAAAGTTAGAGACACAGACAGAGATATACAAAAATAAAGAAATAAATAAATAGCACGATTGTCACGAAATCTTTATTTATTACATTACCAACGAGTTGTATATGCTTTATGCTTACATTTTCGTGTGTTTGAAATAATTTACGTGATTCTAATTCAGCAAAGAAGCGTTTCAACTTTTTTATTTATTTAAATGAGTCTACTAGTGCCATCTATATATTTTTGAGTATTACTAAAGATATTTTCTTAGTATCGGTGCCCCATGATATTATATTCAAGCCTGTGAATCCCAGAAAGAGTAACCAGGAGTGTCTTAACACCCACATACTGATTGATAATTACCTGAAAGAGTCTTATTCAAGAACGGCGTACAATTCGAGTTCTTGAGCAAGTTCTCGATATTGTGCTTGTGTTTGGTGTTGTCGCTCACGAGTACAGAGGGCGCCACCTTCGAAGGGTGGAGCAGTTTGTTCATCTGTGTCAACGCGCGCAGGGAGATCTTCACCTGGCGGGGTAGTGCCTTCTTTGATTTGCGGTCTGCGAATAAATAAATACAGTATGGGTCTACATTTGTAAGCTTTAGATGAAATATTAGTATGCAGGTAGCGGGGCGGGAAAGGGACCGGGAACAAAGAAGACTCGCGGCCCTAGCTGCCCGCCAACTGAGGCAAATCGAGCGTCGGAGGTCCATGAATGACAGGTGGAGCCTGCCACCCCAGCAGAAGCAGGCCGCGGCTCCCCATCTCAGGGAGGAGTTGGGGACGCCATGGTCCCTACACCCGAAGAGGGCCAGACCGAATGAGATGGTCCTGGGTCAGCCGGGGTGCGAGAGATGTGCCCTAGATACATCACCTTCGGCCTTGCACTGCGACCCACAGACGGTGTGCGGTTTAGTCGGTTCGAGTCCGACATAATCTCTCCCCCACCGGCTCCGGCAGCGGCGGCGGGGGGTATCCGTGGGGATTCCCGCACGTCAAAAAAAAAACGGTAACCACTATCCATCGGGTGCGCTTTGTGCTTGTCTGCCACCTCAGTGGTATAAAAAAAGAGAAAATAAGTATAAAACTCATCACTGACCGCTACTGTCGAGTCGCCGCTTCTTGGCGCGCTTCTTGCTGGAGTACTTCTTGATGGTGACGTTGTTGAAGCCCAGCACTTCTGCTAGATTCTTATCATCTTCATCTTCTTCCTTTAGCACACCGTCCTCGAAGTCTGACACTTCGTCTTTGATCTCTGTGGATGAAAAAATAATTTGTGAGAAATTCGCCGGCGATGTATCTAAAGACATTAATAAATATTTACTGTATACATACTAATATTATAAATTAATGTGAAAGTGTGTATGTATGACTTATTTTTGTTTTGTCCGTCTTTCCCGCCTAAATCACTAAACCGATTTTGATGAAATTTGGTATAGGGGTAGATTGGACCTTGAGAAAGGATAATATAGGCTATGTTTGGTCGCGATAACTGACATCCACGGGGGCGGAGCCACAGGCAAAAACTAGTTATAAAATAATTTATTTTTCTTAAAAAAGTGGTTGTTTCAGTACATTGGAGATATTAACAATACTGAACGAAAATACTTTTCATGGAGGTTTTATCTGTTTAGCGTTTGTTAGTAGTTTTTCACTTCTCATGCTCTTAAAATGTTACTTTAGTCCCTGTATATCGGGACTAAAGTTCCTTATTAATCTCTAGGGACTAAAGTAATTTTTTTTTTAATTTACTTTGATAACTCCTAAACAGCCAATTACGGTGTTTGTGAATGGGAGGATTATCACCTTTTTCGTGATTGTGTATAGAAATAACCTCAAAATGACATTTGAAAAATCAAATAATCCCATTTAATTTCGTGATTAGATTATGTAAGTATTAAGGATAAGTTCATTTTATTATCCATTTCCAATTAGTTTTAAATTATTTTTCAAGTTTGAATCTCTTGGCCAAATATAATATATGCAAGCATATAAAGCTTACGTCACTTAACAACAAAAAAAAAAAGCGGGACAAATTTCTTTGCAATTTGAATAGATTATTCGTAATAAGCTTGCGTTGTAATCACCAATTACTTACACCAATTAATTGTGCGACTTAGAAACTTTGTTATTATAAATAAATAAAAATAAATAAATATTCCACAACATTTCACACAACGCTATCTAGATCCATGGTAAGCATAGCTTTACTACCTTGTATTATGGAATCTAGAATACGGATAAACACACTTAGATTTTTTTTTTGTAAATGCATACATATTATACATAGAAACACCCAGAGTGTCATGTCATTATGGTTGTTTAGTCCCACGTTAAACAATCTACTATTACATCCATCATGGGGACGTAAAAACACTGTTGAAGTTTCTTTTTTTGTTTGGAAGGTCTCGGTTTGACCTAAGATTCTACATTTATTTCATTGCAATAGGTTGAGTAGAAAAGTTCCAGACTTCTATGAAACATTGTCAATTAATTAATAAGCCCACTGTAGTCCACTGCTGGACATAGGCCTCTCCCAATGTGCGCCATTTCGTCCGATCCTCCGCCTTCCGCATCCAGTCTGTGCCAGCCACATTTTTTAGGTCATCAGTCCATCTGGCTAGAGAGTGTCCTAACGTCCGTTTGCCTTCCCGCGGTTTCCTTCTTAAAACTCGTCTGCTTCAGCAGCCATCGGTCCTTCGACAGACGTGGCCGGCTCATTGCCATTTCTTGCTTTTTTACGAGCTATGTCGATAACTTTGGTTCTTTGTCGGATGATCGCGTTTCGAATTCTATCCTTTAAATTAACTCCAAGCATAGCTCGCTCCATAGCCCGCTGCGCGTCTTTTAATTTATGGACTGGCTCTACCGTGTGTCCACGTTTTATGTATAGAATTTAGAGAGGCCTATTTCCAGCAGGAGACTGCAGTGGGCAAATTTTTGATTTATACTTTTATGTGGCGTAATAGCAATTTATGATACTGTTACAAATTAAGGGTTCTTATCAGGAGTGTGTTTTAAAAAAACGAGCCGTAGGCGAGTTCTTTTATAGTATCACACGAGTGTTATAAGACCAAGTTATGTACAGTGTCATACACTACTTTATCTACTCTCATACTATAATACATAAACTAATTTATTTTACAAAAAAAACAAAACTTTGTTTAATTTCAATGTAAAATGTTGACGCCAAGGCGCAAACATCGATTGCGCGTGCGTGTTTCTTTTTTTCTTCTTCCGAATCGGCGGATTCTTTTTTTAAAGTAGAGTTTCAGTCCAGATGGACGTTGTATAGGTGTATAGTTATGATTAAAAAGTTATTTAATGATATAGGTGTCCAATGTCCATACAAGACCTGTATCGTAATAAAACTTTTTTTTTGGCCTGTGCGTAATGTTTGTCATAAGAGTTTTGATTTCAATTTTATAATCTTTGTATTATAGTATCAGAGTAGATAAAAATAATACACACCTAGAAAGAATATCCCATTATCATCATCCAGATCTGCAAGTTCCTCCTTCACCATTGGGTGGGACTCATCTGAAACAGGACATAAGTATATTGAAACAGCACGGCAGACTGAATTTTTCGAGTGAGCGCGGATTGTCAAATACAAACTGTGTAGATTTTGAGCAAAACTGAATGTTTGATGAGATTTAATAAAATATATTAATGAAAAAGCATAACTTTAAAAATCGAAACAGTTTGCTCATTATAAAATCTTTTATAGTGTCAGTTCTTTCTTTGATTCTTGTTTACGCTCAATATTTTTGGCTCATGAACTAGGCATGTCTGAATCTCAAGAGGGGATTCAACGTCTCAAGGATTCCTGTATAATGGGCCAGAGACGAATATGCATAGAAGTAATATTCACCTTTAACACTTAGCAGTCTAGATTCCAAGTCTATCTGGCATCGCTGTACTTGTTGCTTGAAGTCACTAGCGTCGCGGAGACGCATGATGCAGATTTCACATATACCGGTATCATCATTGATGGAGTCCTCCGGTATCTGTAACAGTATTACAGACATTTGATATAATATTCTATAGCACCATTTTCACTTATACATGTGATGATGGAGAAAGAATACCAGTTTCAGGACTCCATGTCAATGTCATGTCAAAAGTGCAGAGGATAACACTGCAAGATCCTTATCTTGCAGTGTTATCCTCTGCACTTTTGAAGAAAGGTTTTATTTCGAATATCCCTTGATATTCGAAATAAAACCTTTTACAATCCCATCTGGCCAAGGTGGAAACAGTAAAGATAAGATAAATCTTTGTTGTACACCAAAGAAACACAGTACATGTATGGACAACTGTCGTGGACTGCATGACTTTATCTGACAATCAGGATTGTCTCTTGAATAAAAGCCAATTCCTTGCATTATATTCTTCTTATTTCTATTGTTCTGGATCTTTTCAGAGCTTTTCCAAACTTGTGTTCAACTATACCGCTTTGTAGGCATAACATCCTCGCTTAAGTATCATATTTTATTCATTAGGCAGCGTAGGCACTTAAGGAGCCACCTAACTACACTATCTTTATTTAACAAATTCTTATTAGAACTTAGGACTAACACTATTTTCATATCATTATGGACCGTTCTTCAGGTGGCATGGCTCAGCGTACTGGACAGAGAACATATGGAAAATCTACAAATGGTGGCCTTATTGGATGGACATGTATAATTTTATTATTTTAACTACTATACCTTAGGAGAGGGCTTTATCCAGTGGCGGCCTGAAATAAGCTAAATCCATACTAATATTATAAATGCGAAAGTAACTCTGTCTGTCTGTCTGTATGTTACGCTTTCACGACTAAACCACTCAACCGATTTTGATGAAATTTGGTATAGGTATAGATTAGACCTTGAGAAAGGACATAGGCTATGTTCGGTCGCGATAACCGACATCCACGCGGGCCGAGCCGCGGGCAAAAGTTAGTGATTGATAAAAACAGCACCACACTAAGAACAAGTTTTCATCTGCATGTTGGTACACTTGCTAAACCACAGACAAGGTAGCCTTATCACTTACAGTTGCAATATCAGACAGCGGTCGCTCCTGAAAATGCTGACACACCAATCAAAAAGTATTAGTAGACCTCTGTCTGCAAAGATCTTTAGATGAAACTGGGGTATCTTAGCATGATGATGATTTTACATGCCAAGATAGGAAGGTGCAATGGAAATAATGCAACTCATGAAATAGAAACAAATTCAAATGACATTACTTTGTGCGCCATTTACTTTCGTCTCACATTTAGTATGATTATGTTTAAATTCAAATTAAAACAAATTAAAATGCTTTCAGGCGGGGGACCGGAAGAAATGGCGCATATTGGGAGATGCCTACGTTCAACAATGGACTGAGGTGAGCTAACTGATTAATTGCAACTGTGTTTTAAAACAAATAAATTTAAATTTAAATTTTAGTTGTTGGTCCTATGCAAAACCAAGTAGGGCAGACAAGACTATGTGGAGTCCACATAGTCTTGTCTGCCCTGCCCCTAAAGTGTTATTTAAAATCGCGTAGGCGTGGAGGAGTGAGGCGGCCCGCGAGCTGAGGAGGTGGTTTTAACACTCCCCTGTTGAAAGAAAGCGGCAAAACTAGTATGTATATGTCGCCACCAACTAGCTTAATCAGCCGTCCAATTAACTGCCTAGGCTTAACTACATGGAGTAACTTGTAAATTAATAAAAAGCAATGGACTGAGGTGAGCTAATTGATTGATTGCAACTGTGTATTAAAACAAATAAATTAAAATTAAAATTTTAGTAGTTCGTCCTATGCCTTGTTATTCAACAATTGAATCTCGAAATCGAATTGTCTAATAGGAGCTATTAAGCATTAACAGCCATAAAGATAACATTAATTCTACCTATAGCCATGAAAAGAGCTTAGAGAAAGAATATATCATATAACACAAAAATATATGACATATTGAGTAAAGCGTATAAGATTCCAACTTTGCTATAGTACTAAGTAAACAGTATTGTAATAAACAAAATAATTAATATTAATATTTACGTGTATTTCAAAGCATTCTCTTAACATATCAGCGTAAACTTCAGATTTGCCCAGTCTGGTGTATGTCGTTTTAAGGTCCTTGTCCGGTGGACGCACCAGGCAGCAGCGGCAGGAGGCTCCATTGAACATTTTTATATCAATTAAATCCACTTACAGGTCATCAGCTAATCTCATTATATATTTTTCCCTGAAATTGTAAAGCCCAATGCAATAAATATATTGACAGGACTACATAAATTCCAATCGAGTTATGACTTATAGCATTGATTTATTGCTATCTTTGTTTCACTTACACGATACTACATCTAATATTTTTTTTAAGAAACGTAATTGGCCTTCCAGTGATGCTAAAAATAATAAAAAGCAAAAATTTGATTTCTCTGTACAGTCCGTACAGATCAAGTGTCATTACTGTCAAAAGTCACCTGTCACAATTTTTTTATCGTCTAGTTTTCGTTCCGTTCATTGATAGCGATAGCCATCCTTTAGCCTTTTTTAACTTTTTGTTTTACATTCTTTTGTTTTCTTCACATTGTTGCTCTTTGGTCTAAGGATTAACTATTTCCATTTTATGGTTAGTTTTTAAATTACTTAATTCAATCTATTTATTATTTTCTGAAAAACATCTAAATTATACCAGGCCATTTCCCTTGCCTAAATCGAAATGCAGCCAAAATGGAAATTAAAATTAAAAAAAAAAGCTCTACAGAAAATGGCGGAGCGACGATGTTGTAGCGTCCTTTAGCTTTTATTTAAAATTTTTCCATAATTTTTAAGTATTAATGTGATAACTGTGAACTCGGACATTATGGAGACTGCAATAATGAGCGCCATGTGCCGGTGTTGTGCATCAGAAGGTGTTTTTAAAGACGTTAAATCTTCCTATACATGGATGGGCGATGAAGAAGTCTACGCAGACATGTTGCGGGAATGTTTCGATATACACGTAAGTATTATAACTACAATCTATAGAAAATAGACTGCTTAATACATAACAATTTCGATCTTTGCCCACTATAATGATGGAAGGGCGTAAAAAGCTTTGAAAACTACATGAATAAATCATAATATTATATACATTTAGATATAAATTGTATAGCAGCCGACAACCGATTCGATTAGGCTCGTTGCTAACTGAGGCGTATCTTTTCCCTTGACGCTTGCGTACTGAGTTTATGTTCACGTTCTATGCCTATTGTAGATTCTAATAAGAAATTGAATTCGTGAAAAGCTTTTTAATCTGAATTTCCTTTGTTCCCATAATTCAGATTTTAAAAAAATCCATAAACATATAGCTGAAGTTGATGCCTGCGGCTCCGCCCGCGTAGAAATCCGTTATCACGACCAAACTCAGCTTGTTATTTTCCAAGGTCTAACCCACCTTGCAACCAAGTTTCATCAAAATCTGTTCACCAATTTAGGCATAATAGACAGACATTCAGAGTTACTTTCACCCTTATCATATTAGTAAAGATTGGATAGATATTGGTATTGTAAATTAGATAGTATTGAGAAACATTGAATATCTCCACCAAAATACGCTATTTAGGAGTAACTTATGAATAATGATGTTGAATAATGAAATCACTTGTACTTTTCCACACTTTATTTTATTTTTATTTTTAACCTGACCGGTTTCACCTCACGGCATTATAAACAGAATCATGATGTGTATACTACAGAAGTTTTTTTCATCTTATGACTTAAAATCATAAAAGTGGTTAGAATCATCTGACACTGCACTCATGCTGTTCTTCTGGGGGTAAGCAGATTGACACAAAATACAATTTATTGTAATAAAGTTAGCAATACGTATCAGAACCTTAATACAAAAATTCTAATTGGGCTAACCCAGTGGACTCATTCCTTTACAGTAGACTTGACTTTGGGATAAAACATTGATAGTTAAAATTTATATTCTAGTTTTTAGTGTAATTTGGAATTAAAGCATGCATACCAAAGCAAGCATACCTTTGGACAATGATTTTTCCATGAGTATAACCTGAAAAAAGAATCTCTTGCTTATTTCTTAAAAGAAAACACTGATAAATAAAGAAGTGCTATCTATCTGTGCACTTTGCCAAGGGAGATGAAAGCACCACTCTCACACAGGGGGACCAATTCCCGCTGAGGTGCCTGAAAAATAAAAATAATCTTCACACACATGTTAACGGGAATTAACACGATCATGGTAAAGGTGCAACATCATCATGTAACGCCAGAACTTAAAAGTTAGAACCTATGGGGTAGTGCTACCAAGTTTGTAGAGGTATGTCAGTCATTGGATTCCCACAAATTGATTTCTTCCAAAGCAGCTTTTTTTTGTTTATTTTTATTATTATAAAAGAATGAAATTTTGAAGCATTTACCATGCTAACTTTTCAAATGGATTAAAGATAGGAAAAAGTGAATGCCCAGGTGGGACTCGAACCCACGATCTTTCCCTTACAGGGGGAATGCTCTGACCACTGAGCCACCGGGCCACACCTGAAGCTATCCAAATTCTCCTATACTACCGTCTTAGGGCGACGGTGGGAGGCATCTACCGACATTAATACGAAATATCGGAAACAATGAATGATGTTGCAATCATTTTTAAACATTGTTTTTTGATGACTCCGCCCAAATAATTGAATGAAATTTTGAAGCATTTACCATGCTAACTTTTCAAATGGATTAAAGATAGGAAAAAGTGAATGCCCAGGTGGGACTCGAACCCACGATCTTTCCCTTACAGGGGGAATGCTCTGACCACTGAGCCACCGGGCCACACCTGAAGCTATCCAAATTCTCCTATACTACCGTCTTAGGGCGACGGTGGGAGGCATCTACCGACATTAATACGAAATATCGGAAACAATGAATGATGTTGCAATCATTTTTAAACATTGTTTTTTGATGACTCCGCCCAAATAATTGAATGAAATTTTGAAGCATTTACCATGCTAACTTTTCAAATGGATTAAAGATAGGAAAAAGTGAATGCCCAGGTGGGACTCGAACCCACGATCTTTCCCTTACAGGGGGAATGCTCTGACCACTGAGCCACCGGGCCACACCTGAAGCTATCCAAATTCTCCTATACTACCGTCTTAGGGCGACGGTGGGAGGCATCTACCGACATTAATACGAAATATCGGAAACAATGAATGATGTTGCAATCATTTTTAAACATTGTTTTTTGATGACTCCGCCCAAATAATTGAATGAAATTTTGAAGCATTTACCATGCTAACTTTTCAAATGGATTAAAGATAGGAAAAAGTGAATGCCCAGGTGGGACTCGAACCCACGATCTTTCCCTTACAGGGGGAATGCTCTGACCACTGAGCCACCGGGCCACACCTGAAGCTATCCAAATTCTCCTATACTACCGTCTTAGGGCGACGGTGGGAGGCATCTACCGACATTAATACGAAATATCGGAAACAATGAATGATGTTGCAATCATTTTTAAACATTGTTTTTTGATGACTCCGCCCAAATAATTGAATGAAATTTTGAAGCATTTACCATGCTAACTTTTCAAATGGATTAAAGATAGGAAAAAGTGAATGCCCAGGTGGGACTCGAACCCACGATCTTTCCCTTACAGGGGGAATGCTCTGACCACTGAGCCACCGGGCCACACCTGAAGCTATCCAAATTCTCCTATACTACCGTCTTAGGGCGACGGTGGGAGGCATCTACCGACATTAATACGAAATATCGGAAACAATGAATGATGTTGCAATCATTTTTAAACATTGTTTTTTGATGACTCCGCCCAAATAATTGAATGAAATTTTGAAGCATTTACCATGCTAACTTTTCAAATGGATTAAAGATAGGAAAAAGTGAATGCCCAGGTGGGACTCGAACCCACGATCTTTCCCTTACAGGGGGAATGCTCTGACCACTGAGCCACCGGGCCACACCTGAAGCTATCCAAATTCTCCTATACTACCGTCTTAGGGCGACGGTGGGAGGCATCTACCGACATTAATACGAAATATCGGAAACAATGAATGATGTTGCAATCATTTTTAAACATTGTTTTTTGATGACTCCGCCCAAATAATTGAATGAAATTTTGAAGCATTTACCATGCTAACTTTTCAAATGGATTAAAGATAGGAAAAAGTGGCATTCACTTTTTCCTATCTTTAAAAATGATTGCAACATCATTCATTGTTTCCGATATTTCGTATTAATGTCGGTAGATGCCTCCCACCGTCGCCCTAAGACGGTAGTATAGGAGAATTTGGATAGCTTCAGGTGTGGCCCGGTGGCTCAGTGGTCAGAGCATTCCCCCTGTAAGGGAAAGATCGTGGGTTCGAGTCCCACCTGGGCATTCACTTTTTCCTATCTTTAATCCATTTGAAAAGTTAGCATGGTAAATGCTTCAAAATTTCATTCAATTATTTGGGCGGAGTCATCAAAAAACAATGTTTAAAAATGATTGCAACATCATTCATTGTTTCCGATATTTCGTATTAATGTCGGTAGATGCCTCCCACCGTCGCCCTAAGACGGTAGTATAGGAGAATTTGGATAGCTTCAGGTGTGGCCCGGTGGCTCAGTGGTCAGAGCATTCCCCCTGTAAGGGAAAGATCGTGGGTTCGAGTCCCACCTGGGCATTCACTTTTTCCTATCTTTAATCCATTTGAAAAGTTAGCATGGTAAATGCTTCAAAATTTCATTCAATTATTTGGGCGGAGTCATCAAAAAACAATGTTTAAAAATGATTGCAACATCATTCATTGTTTCCGATATTTCGTATTAATGTCGGTAGATGCCTCCCACCGTCGCCCTAAGACGGTAGTATAGGAGAATTTGGATAGCTTCAGGTGTGGCCCGGTGGCTCAGTGGTCAGAGCATTCCCCCTGTAAGGGAAAGATCGTGGGTTCGAGTCCCACCTGGGCATTCACTTTTTCCTATCTTTAATCCATTTGAAAAGTTAGCATGGTAAATGCTTCAAAATTTCATTCAATTATTTGGGCGGAGTCATCAAAAAACAATGTTTAAAAATGATTGCAACATCATTCATTGTTTCCGATATTTCGTATTAATGTCGGTAGATGCCTCCCACCGTCGCCCTAAGACGGTAGTATAGGAGAATTTGGATAGCTTCAGGTGTGGCCCGGTGGCTCAGTGGTCAGAGCATTCCCCCTGTAAGGGAAAGATCGTGGGTTCGAGTCCCACCTGGGCATTCACTTTTTCCTATCTTTAATCCATTTGAAAAGTTAGCATGGTAAATGCTTCAAAATTTCATTCAATTATTTGGGCGGAGTCATCAAAAAACAATGTTTAAAAATGATTGCAACATCATTCATTGTTTCCGATATTTCGTATTAATGTCGGTAGATGCCTCCCACCGTCGCCCTAAGACGGTAGTATAGGAGAATTTGGATAGCTTCAGGTGTGGCCCGGTGGCTCAGTGGTCAGAGCATTCCCCCTGTAAGGGAAAGATCGTGGGTTCGAGTCCCACCTGGGCATTCACTTTTTCCTATCTTTAATCCATTTGAAAAGTTAGCATGGTAAATGCTTCAAAATTTCATTCAATTATTTGGGCGGAGTCATCAAAAAACAATGTTTAAAAATGATTGCAACATCATTCATTGTTTCCGATATTTCGTATTAATGTCGGTAGATGCCTCCCACCGTCGCCCTAAGACGGTAGTATAGGAGAATTTGGATAGCTTCAGGTGTGGCCCGGTGGCTCAGTGGTCAGAGCATTCCCCCTGTAAGGGAAAGATCGTGGGTTCGAGTCCCACCTGGGCATTCACTTTTTCCTATCTTTAATCCATTTGAAAAGTTAGCATGGTAAATGCTTCAAAATTTCATTCAATTATTTGGGCGGAGTCATCAAAAAACAATGTTTAAAAATGATTGCAACATCATTCATTGTTTCCGATATTTCGTATTAATGTCGGTAGATGCCTCCCACCGTCGCCCTAAGACGGTAGTATAGGAGAATTTGGATAGCTTCAGGTGTGGCCCGGTGGCTCAGTGGTCAGAGCATTCCCCCTGTAAGGGAAAGATCGTGGGTTCGAGTCCCACCTGGGCATTCACTTTTTCCTATCTTTAATCCATTTGAAAAGTTAGCATGGTAAATGCTTCAAAATTTCATTCAATTATTTGGGCGGAGTCATCAAAAAACAATGTTTAAAAATGATTGCAACATCATTCATTGTTTCCGATATTTCGTATTAATGTCGGTAGATGCCTCCCACCGTCGCCCTAAGACGGTAGTATAGGAGAATTTGGATAGCTTCAGGTGTGGCCCGGTGGCTCAGTGGTCAGAGCATTCCCCCTGTAAGGGAAAGATCGTGGGTTCGAGTCCCACCTGGGCATTCACTTTTTCCTATCTTTAATCCATTTGAAAAGTTAGCATGGTAAATGCTTCAAAATTTCATTCAATTATTTGGGCGGAGTCATCAAAAAACAATGTTTAAAAATGATTGCAACATCATTCATTGTTTCCGATATTTCGTATTAATGTCGGTAGATGCCTCCCACCGTCGCCCTAAGACGGTAGTATAGGAGAATTTGGATAGCTTCAGGTGTGGCCCGGTGGCTCAGTGGTCAGAGCATTCCCCCTGTAAGGGAAAGATCGTGGGTTCGAGTCCCACCTGGGCTTTCACTTTTTCCTATCTTTAATCCATTATAAAAGAATATTAGAACCAAATTACTAATATTCCCTCTAACCCCTCCAGCTAAGCTAAATTGCTTGTGTAAGGAGTGGGTTCACATTGGTAGTGTAATTGCCAGGATTTGATTCCATCTCAGTAGCTCAGTCTCAGGATAGACTTTACCTCGCTGTACGTTATCTACCACCTATAAAATGGTATGGTATGGTACAGTGGTGAGGGTTTCGTATAATCCGATTCCTGCCGGCTTCCCAATGGGTTGCATGGTGTATGACAAACTAGATTGAAGTATGTTCGGCTTGACCTTAGATTGCCCGCCCACAAGTTTGGAGTCTATATTTTCTTTTACACAAATCCAATATTACTAGAAGCCTCCACGCAAAGTTGCAAGTTGCAGAGCTCAATGGTTAATGAGAAAAAAAAGATCAAAATCATATAAATTTACCTATATTTTGTCATTTTTGACCACAGAACAATCATGCTTTTGACATCATCTCGTTTCGTCATTACAGTCCGTCAAATCTAAGAAGTACCGTTTGACAGTTCTGACAATTGAATTATAGGGATGGGATGAAAAAATCGATTACTATAATATCCGAACTTTAAGAGATCGATTACTATAATATCCGAATTTTAAGAAATCAATTGTTATAATTAAATAAAAGAAATGTTTAGGATATTTTTTTATTCACTACTAGTACTAGTATCGTCGTCTTCGTCATCATCGTCATTTAAATTAATGACCAGTTGATTGTCCATTACATTATCAAAGTGTACGTCTCTTTCGAAGTCGTCCATTATTATTTTCTTTGTTTTTTGTACTACTTTACTCCAATCTTCCTGTGTAACTTGGGCACATGCTTCCTTTAATAAACCTTCCATTTTCTTGACACTGAAGGGTGGTTTTGTGTTGTGTCTTGCTGCATAACCTGTAAAACAATAATGTAACTATTTGATAGCAGACGAAAACCATTGTTTAAATTATAAATGTTAGAAGTACTCGTGTTATTATTATAATATTATAAAATATTACCTTTAACTTGGGCCCAAATCAGTTCAATGGCATTATATTGGCAATGGTACAGAGGAAGTCGTATGACTTTGTGCCCGTGCTCTTCGGCCAATTGGTCAATTACATATGTCGGTTTTGGTGGTTTATGCAATTTCACTAACTGTAATAATTCAGCTTTTAATAGTGACATGTCGGCATCCACTCCTTTTCTTTGCAGCCATGCCACCAAATCTGCTTTCTTATTGGCTGACGTAGGTGCTTTATCAATTTGCACAGAGTGGTATGGGGCATTATCCATTATAATTGTGCTGTTAGGAGGGATATTCTGTAATAAATTTAAGAACCGCTCTCGGAACCTTACTGCGTCCATTTCTTCATGATACTCTTTAGTGCTTTTGGATTGGAAAGCTAATAAAGAGTTTTCCACGAAGCCTGTAGACGCTGACCCAGCATGGCATATTATGAGGCGTCCACCTTTTCCTATCGGCACCTTCGAGCACGAAGCTTCAGAATCATCAGTCCATGTTTTCGGCACAGAATGGTTGGAATTTAGCCAAGTTTCGTCCAAAAATATTACATTATCCCAGTTTATAATTTGTTTAACTTCGCGCAGGAATGTTAGTCGCTGCATAATTATGTCATGTCGCTCCATAACAATTTTTCGTTTGTCAACTTTTTTGTATCTGAAGCCAATTCCTGTTATTACCGTTCTCAACGACTCTATGCTTCCCTTATACAGCCCGGCATCTTTTAAAGTTGCACATAACTTTGCCAATGTTGGAAATTCGCCTCTTGTAAAATACCCGTATATATGGTTTCTAATAGCATGACTATCGAATTCATCGATGCCTGTCACAGGTTTATTTCTTTTTCGTTTTTTCGGTGTGTGAAGTACGTTACTGTCACTCCCCGAAGGCCCATATTTTTCACTTAATATTTTGCCAACGGTGCGGCAACCAATACCGAGAGCTTCACCGACGCGATCCCGAACTTGTGTAACTGGCAGTAGAAGTCCACCATTTTGAGATTCACGCTCAAAATACTCGTGTAATTTCACCACCAATTCACGAGCCTGGCTGTTCAAAGTACGTCCTCTTTTCGACATTATTAATAAACACTTGCTTAGTTCGGAGTCCAGTATAAATATTGCCAAGGTAAACGGATAAAGAATGATCAGTCCAGAAAAGTAATAGCCAAGTCACAAATTGTAAAACACAAACGAGAAAGCAAGTACGCGCACAGTCAGCTTCCAAGATGGCGAGAGACTGCTGACGCCGAACCGACCGAGCGGACCGCGTGCGCTTGTAGTTGGCAGTGTTGCCAGAAAAAAAAAATTGTAGAGACTTGGACACCTGCGATTTTGCCTATTGACCTAAAAATAATTAAATTAATTTATTTTAGGGTATCTGTGTATTCAGTGCATTATGCGGTCGCGCAGTAACGTCGTTAATTTATAACATCAGGCAACAACATTTTTGTGAATGGGTTCTACATACCTTATTTTTATTAGTTTTAGACGTAGAAATAAGACTTAGAAGAAAAAATTGTAATTGTAAAATCAATGGATGTGCTTGTTAAAAATTTGTTTATTTCTCTGTAATATGCAAACCCATACTATCATACACAAAAATAAATGTAAAAAACACTATCCCTGACTCCATTTACTATTTCGACAGCGTTAGCGCGAGAAACCCCGACTTATTTGGGCGCGAAAATCAAAAATCGACAAATCGCTTTCGACAACTTTTTAAAGAAGCAAATATATTTGATTTATAAATACGTATTTTTGGTGAATGGGTTTTATCTCATATTTTACGATTACATAACTATTTAGTTATGTAATCGTAATATGTGAGATAAATCCCATTCACATGAAAAAATATTTGTTTGGTTGTCAAGTGTAATTTGTAAATAATACATTCGATTTTTCGTATATGTAAACGATTTTTTTGCATACAAGTGTATCCGAAGAGTCGCAACACTACGTGCAGTGACCTAACTACGTAACTTTGTAATGCGGTCAAGAATATAACTATTAGAAATTATTTACTGTGTAAATATGTGTTATTTTGCTTTGTTTGAAAGTTTTCAATTACATTTAGATATTAAGAATTGTACATTTTTAGATACAATAATGAAATCTTTCTAAATTCATGGTTTTATGAAAAAGGTTATCGAAACTGAATAATGTACGTATGAACAAAGTTGTTTCGGTTTGAAAAATATGAAACGTCAAACGGTACCTCTTAGATTTGATGGACTATAAACGTTTCGTTTTACGTAAGGTTAACGCACTAAAATGTTTTACTTCATTTCATAATTGAATAAATACGTATATTTAGTGACTTTGTTAAATTTTATGCATATTTTATTATATTACGTATATTTCGCTGATTTAAATGAATGTCATTAAATTAATATTACAATAATTTACTGACTATTGCCGATAAGTGAAACTAAATGTAAAACGTCATCGACGCGCTGTTGGGGTTTAGTGAGCGAGCTAAGCGATTAATTTGATTCAGCGTAGCCTACTGCGCAAGCAGAGTCAAAGGAACAAATCGCTGCAAAACCAAGTAGGGCAGACAAGACTATGTGGAGTCCACATAGTCTTGTCTGCCCTATCCCTAAAGTGTTATTATAAATCGCGTAGGCGTGGAGGGGCGAGGCGTCCCGCGAGCTGAGGAGCAGGTGGTTTCAACACTCGCCTGTTGAAACAAAGCGGCAAAACTAGGATGTATATGTCGCCGCCAACTAGCTTAATCAGCCGTCCAATTAACTGCCTAGGCAGTTAACTAAACGCCGCCATTCAATTAACGGCCTGAATGATATTCGGCCGTCTCGTTTATTACGTCATTTAACAACCTGGCTGGCTAATGCTTAGGCGGAGCTCCCGCATTAAGCCTTCGTGGTTATTTTTTTTTATAACCATGCAGAAATAAGTCATTTTTCTAACTGTTTAATTAAATGGCTAGGCAAGTAGTTAAACGTCATTGATTTAAGCTATTTGCCTAGCCTTTTAATTAAATGTCTGAACACGCGGCGTATAGTTAACTGCCTAGGCTAGTTGGCGGTGTCATATACATATATACATGGAGTAACTTGTAAGTTAATAAAAAGCTTGTATAAAAAAGATACCGTCGAATTGAGAAACTTCCTCCTTTTTGAAGTCGGTTAAAAAGGTTTTTGTCAGCAATACACCCAGTATTGCCGACAAACTGACTTTCAGATTAGAGAGCGCAAACTAACTGACTTTGCGCTCGCGAACGCGAACCCTGCCGCTCGCTTCCCCTGTACCCCGCACAGTACACCCGCGCAAGTACCAAGACGACTATGATACTGCACGAAAAAAATACCTGCAAAGTGAGGCCCTCTCGGCGTCACTCGAGTCTACATTTTGGCAGCAAATCTATTTTGTCGATCAACCCTAAAACGGGCCTTTCACGACCTTGCCGCTCCGAGCGGCAGCTAATGGCCTGGCCACGACCACAGAATAGATAATAGTACTAGCGTACAGAATGGAAGCTCACCCCCTCCCACCGATTTCATTTCCTCTCCCCGCACGTCAAAATCATGGGCGCTTTCATGGGCACCTAAAACAAAGGTTGTCGCTAGTAAAATGTGTAATAACGGCACTTCGGGAAGAAGAGTGAAAAGTTCGGCTAGCTTCGGTTTTTAAGGCGTCCTCTCTTTCACACATGACTATAGTGAAATTTAACCCTCAAAAGCATCTTGCTTTTTTGTATAAATAACTAATGAACTACACATAGTAAGAACATTTGTACTTTTTCCACAGTATTTATTATTGAACCTGACCGGTTTCGCCTTATGGTAACTTCAAAAGTTTACATTGATGTTTTTGAATTGTTTCTAATCTTAAACACTAGAGGTGTTTACGACTAGAAATGTTCATAAACATTGCGAAACTGGTCAGGTTCAGTGATAAATACTGTAGAAAAAGTACAAGTGTTCTCAATATGTGTAACAACAAGTTCCACCAAGGGTCATCAATGAACAGTATAAAAAAAAACTAATGAACTGGATGTCAGGTTCGCCCAGTAATAAATTCGTGAAAAATCTTATCAATTATAATAATTTTCATATAGTCCGGGTTTTTAGAAAATAACTCTAGAACTAGCATGTTAAGTGACATCATGGTGGACCGATATATATAACTCAAAAGCATTATGATGCAGATTTACATTAGTAAACATTCTAGGGTTAAAAAATGGGCGGTACCTGGCAATGACTGAATCCATGATGGACGACATTAATTGTGATACATTCAAATTGAAAAAAATGACACACTTCATAGGCGTGAGCTGTCAAAATATTGATTCTTAAATTTTATAAAGTATAGAGTGGTTAAAACCATTTGTTTCTAAAAAATATAAATAGATAACTTTCCGTGAACTTTCGTTTAGTATAAATTATAATTGATACTTAAATAAATTAACACTTTTAAATTAAAATGTGCTCAACTGCCATTTTTCTAATTTCCTACTCGCCGTTGACAATTGTAAATAAGTATTAGGATAGTTATTACAAAAACCGGGCATAAAATCCGTGTCATTCAGTTGAGGTTCAGAAACCTTGGTACGTAATAAAAACACCATTTATAAAAAAATGTTCTACCTCACCCTTGGCAATGGAGCATTAATTACTAAGGGATAAATACTAGTAGTTTTGTAAAGAGTTCCAGATCATTTTTTGGCATCTGGAGATCGAATCTGGTATCCTCACTTATATTTCTTTTATACGATACGTATCTTTATTTTATAGCTCCCTGGATATTTCACCAATAAATATTGTCAATCCATTCTCAAAAAAGCCACAATAAACGTCTCCGCCTTTTCTCATGTTTTTTTTTTCCACAACTGCCAACTACTATGAACTAGTTGTCAAAATTCGTAACATTCTCACCGAAATGAAACACACTAATATAATATTATGTTTGCCTACTTATAAATTTAATGGACGTAGTATAATGTATAACTCTAGAATATAGATTTTTAGTAATTTATTGTACCGTGACATATGTACCCACAGTTACGCTATGTTTTTTGACTCGAACTTAAATCTTAGATATGATGATACAATGTTCCACAAGCGCACTGGAATGCTGAACAACCATGGAATGAGGGTTATTTTAGATGGCCTGAAACAATATATTCTCTCAAACGACATCACTGCAGTGAGCTCACTGCAGTTGAAGCCCCATAAGGGCACAATACCTTACTACTTTCCAGTGGTATCTAAAAAATATGATGTCGTACCTCAGGAATCCCCAGTACATAAGGTAAAAGACCAGTTTTTTCGTTTCCAACAATGAGGCACACAATCAGAGCTATGACATAGGTAGATTTCACATATTGCACCAAAACATTGCTGGAGTCTTGTCCAAAATGGAAAAACTCGAATTGGTGTTAAATGAGTTGTATGAGGCAAATGCTAGTGTTGTCGCCGTATGTTTAAGTGAGCACTTTATATTGAGGAGTGAGGAGCAATTGCTAAATATACATAATATGCATATGTGCGCTAGTTATTGCCGGCAAGCTAAGCGTAGAGGTGGCAGTTGCATTCTGTTAAGAAACGACTTTCAGGGTGTAGAATTAGGAGAAGTAAATGATCTCAGTATCGAAAATCACTTTGAAATCTGTGGAGTAGAAATTGACCAACTAAAATTAATAATATTATGTTTTTACAGAACTCCTGACTCTGACATAAAAATTTTTTTTGACAAATTTAATTATATTTTAAACAAGCTTGTTCATAAAAAACATAAAATAGTAATTGGTGGGGATTTTAACATTGACATATTACAGACAAACACAGTAGGTACTCAATTCTTGGAGCTAGTTTCAAATTATGGCATGGAGTGTCATATAAGGGAACCAACTAGGCTGCATAGATGCATTGATAACATCATAAGTAACATTCCTACAGCAAAAGGAAAGATATATAATTATTATCTGTCAGATCATAACACAGCTCAGGCTATTGAATTTGAACATTACCAGAAGGAGACCGTAGCTAGGCATCATTATATAACAATCAACAATCTCAGTAAAAGTAATGTTGATAGGTTCACTGGAATTGCATTGGAAGTCTTACTTTTTCTGAAATTTATAATATATCAAGTACGGATGCTGCTTTTAACATGTTTCATGATAACCTGACCCTGTTCTATAAACTTTGCTTTCCCTTTAAAAAATTAAAAATCAGCCATATAGCAAGGAAACCAAAATGGATAACAAAGGGCCTAAAAACTAGTTCTAGAACCCGACGCTTGCTCCGATATAAATATTATTTGACTAAAAGTACAGAAAACAAAACAAAATATGAAACATATTCAAGAGTACTGAGGAAATGTGTCAATAATATGCAATCATTGTGTAATAAGACACATATTTCAAATTCTAACAATAAAGGTAAAGCCACCTGGGATATTGTTAAGCGCTGCTAGTGTTGGACCTGGGAGGCACTTTGATGGTATTATTGATAATGGTAACATGATTACATCTGGACCCGAAATTGCCAATTCATTTAATAATTTCTTCATAGATATTGTGAGGGTTAACAGCATTGACAATGGATCAGACCGGGCCGATTGCCTTGTCAAGAGTAATAGTTCTAGTGTCTTTTTAGAACCCACAACTCCTAGTGAAGTCTTTAACATAATAAAATCATTAAAGAACTCGAAGTCTTCCGGGTACGACAACATCAGCACTGGCCTCCTAAAGGGTATTGCTCAATCCATAGCAGAACCTCTGGCTTTCATGATAAACTTATCTTTTGAGCAGGGTTGTTTTCCTGAGAGGCTGAAGCTATCTATAGTTAAACCTTTATACAAAAAAGGATCTAAATCAGAACGGAACAACTATAGACCAATTTCTCTGACACCTGTACTGTCAAAAATCTTTGAGAGAGCGATGTATAAAAGAGTAC
Organism: Eilema caniola; assembly: GCA_949126895.1. Taxonomy (NCBI): domain Eukaryota; kingdom Metazoa; phylum Arthropoda; class Insecta; order Lepidoptera; family Erebidae; genus Eilema; species Eilema caniola. The sequence continues at coordinate 17,474,346 of OX421485.1, read as the reverse complement.
TAGGTTTCATAGATAAATATGATATTTTGGCACATGAACAGTACGGATTTAGGAAATTTAAATCAACACAGTTGGCAACCTTCAACCTGGTGAAGTCGCTTCTTACCAATTTGAACTCAAAGATTCCCACATCCGCTTTGTTGTTAGACCTTAGCAAAGCATTTGACTTTGTCAGACACTCGATACTTATTTCAAAATTAGAGAAATATGGAATAAGGGGAACTGCATTATTATGGTTCGAATCATACCTATCTAACAGAAAACAGTTTACTAGAATAACTAAATATGACAGTAATAGTAACAATGTTGACATCTTTGATTCAGAGCTTAAAGCTAACGATTTTGGTGTTCCTCAGGGAAGTATTTTGGGACCTTTATTATTCCTCTTATATATAAATGACCTTCCATGTGCCATTTCTCAAGAGTGTGTCCTGTTTGCGGACGACACAACAATTATTTTGGACTGTAGGAATATAATTAGTTATGAGGATGAAATAAACAAAACCTTAGATGACATAATCAAATGGCTGAATTTAAATAAACTGCAAATAAATCTTGACAAATCCAAACTGATCCAATTTAAAACTTACAGAAGTAAAAATATAAACTTGAACATCAGTTATAACGATACAAAAGTCCAGCAGGTATCAAGTGCAACATTCTTAGGTATAACATTAGACGCACATTTTGCATGGAAGGAACATATTGACAATGTATGCACTAAAATAAATAAAGGACATTGCTACGCGTCCATACATCATTCGCCCCAGAACCAACAGCAATGGAAAAAGGTTTATTAAATGCAGAATATTTTTTTAATTCTTATTACTTTGTATTTATAAGACGGACAAGATTCTAAAGCCCAGAAATGCAACAAATATGTGAGATTTTGAGGTTACATTTGTGCATAAGCCGGCCATATTTGGATAATATTATTAACCTATCGATTTAGTATTTATTATGCCCGTTTGCTCTTAATGGACTTCGAAACATTTAAATGCTTTTTAGATAAGTATTATTGACAGTCGAAATTATCCATAACGATCAATCAATACGGTACGTAAGACAAATATTAAATTAAAAGTGCTATATTGTCTCGGTATTTATCAATAGCAGGTAGGTACTAAATCTATTTAAAAATATATAGATATATTAGAGTTCTTCGTACCTATTATTTTATGTCAGACTAGCAGACCCGACCGGGCTTCGCCCATGGGCCACTTTGAAATATAAGCCGGATTTGTCGACATTTATGACTACTGCTCCGCTCTCTTGAGCAGTAGCGTGATGATATTAGCCTATAACCTTCCTCGATTGATGCACTCATCATCATTCTCAGTCAGCTCAGCTTAGTTCAGCTTTCAAATCTGTGATGCGGTTGAACTTACCTCCACAACCAATTGGCAAAAAGTTCTGGATTTTGTGGGTTCTGACTACCCGTAACGACCGCCATAGATCTTCGTATGGCAACCGGGACCATTGGCTTAACGTGAGACCATGGCACGATCAGACCAATGCAAATACCATACCTATGCATATTCATATATACATTATTTGCACTGAGCGGGGATCGAACCCGAGCCTCCTGTGTAGCGGTCGCGTTCACTAACGCTACGGGACAGAGGCTGTATGGAAGGTGATAATTCGAACCACTAGCTCCTGAGATTAATGCGTTCAGCCAAACAAACAAACTCTTCAGCTTTATAATATTAGTATACAAGTATAGACTTCTGTATAGGTATTATATATTTTATTGAATATTTACGTACTGTACATAAGAGTTGTCTAAATAAAAATATCAATACAATACATTATATATACTAACATATGTTATGTAATGTAATAAGTAAAAAAAATACAACACATTTTTCATTCTTTATTTTTTATTACTCATTTTCCACATTACAAGTAAGAATATTGTCTAAAAATTGTGCAGAGGTATTTTCATACCTTGCGTAACTTAAATACCAAATAATGGTCATAGCATAGGTACAATTGCAGCTTGTCTACGAACTTGTGTTGGATCGATCACAATATACACAAAATAAGTTTTGTGGCTGATGTGACGGCTTTGTATTTTGCCTCGCAATAACCAAATATTTTCCGAGTTTAAATTGTTCATCAGATCATGATCGACCTTAATAATAATTATTACCACAATTCACACATCTCAATGATCTCCTTGAAGTAGATCTTAAGGAAGATGGCTTTGAATAGTGCACTGCTGCACGATCAGCACTTTGCCAGCAAGGATGGCATATATAATGTGTTGCATGTTGTATCTGAAAGATATGACATTTTTAGCTATTAACATCTATGGTATATGCACAACATAATAATAAATATATGTTAGTGGTGTATTTATTGGTGCAAGCCTTTCTATAAGAATGTTTTTCAAACTAAGTTGATGTGGAGTATGAGTTTTTAATGAAATTATTTGATGTGGACGAGCCCGAGGTTCTAACCTTCTATGACAACATTTCTGGTAGTTGGAGCTGTTGAAGTGCGAATAGTCACTCGAGCCAAAGTTCAACATCAATTTCACAACAAGAAAATCAATTTCATTCAATGTAATATTTTGTATAAATGTTATGTAGTGTAGGTAACCATCATTTAAAAAATAGCATGGTTTTTATATTATGTTAATACAAAATATTTATAAGGTTTACTGTAAGTATGATTGAAAACTTCTTTAGCAGCAAAGGGTATGCGTAGTTACCGCCAGCAGACCCTCAATAACACAATATACACAGTCCATTTCGTTTGACTTTCATAACCATTATCAAAGTACAGTTCACAAAGTCCAGAAATCACAGCCCCGTATTTCGATTTTTGTAAGAGATCACAAAGTCCAGATATCAAAGTAATTGATTTTGCATGAGATTTTTTGAATAGCCAATTAGTTAATAAAATATCTAAATTATTCGAAGAAAACAAGAATAAAATTCAAATCAACTAAATACACAGCGAACTATCGAAGTGACAGTGACAATGGCCAAAGAGAAAAATACGATGCTACTTTTGTCACGTTGTCATTCATTGGTTGAAAATGGCGATAGTACTCAGGTTATTATCGTTACATGACTCTTAATTATTAATTAAGAATAGATCCTTGTCCGTTTGATACAGATATTTGCATCTAATTAATTTAAATAGATAAATAATTATGGCATATGCCACATGTTTGTTGGTTCTGGGGCGACATTCAGCGATGTCCTTTGTTTTCGCTCTACGAAAGGTCAGAGATGTAACAAGCAGGCAAACTGCCATTATGGTTTACCACTCTTACGTCTGCTCCATAATACGATACGGGATAGTAATCTGGGGTAACTCATCTGAACTCACAAGAGTTTTTATAGCTCAGAAAAAATGTATTCGCGCATTGTTTAACCTAAAATGGTCGGAGTCCTGTAGACCAGTATTCAAATCTGAAAATCTGTTAACGGTTCCTAGTATTTACATTTACGAAGTCGCTAAATTTGTAAAACTCCATGACCATCTATTCGAGAATAACGATAACATGGGAAAGCGACAGGTAACGCACCTCCCAAAAAAAATGCCTGTACCCAAGTTGGAACTGTTCAGGAATAACTGTGTTTACATGGCACCTCTTATTTTCAACTCCTTACCCAAGGAGATGGTGGAACTACCGCGCTCAAAATTTCTACGCACATTACGGGAGTGGTTAATTAAGCAAAGCTTTTACGACACTTCAGATTTCCTGAAGAGCAGTTCTTGCCGTTTCGGTGCGCATTGATTGGAAAGCATTGTTTCACATGTAATTGATAAATTATTTGACTTTGAAATATTTAGTTCATTGAGATTGTACTATTGCTTGCTATAATAATATAATCCTGTTGACTGTTCCTAAAATTTATGACATATTCTGTAATTTTTAACATTTCGATTTTGACTTATTTTAACTTTTGACATGTTTACTTTAATTTTCATGTTTATTTAATATCTTAGGCTCAATATGTAAGTTTGACATTTTGATTTTGACTCATTTTAACTTTTGACATGTTTGCCTTAATTTTTCATATTTTTTTCAACTTCTTGCGCTTAATAATTGTTAAAAACGCTTATAATAGTTTTGATTGATAGACAATGTTGCATGCGGAAATTTCTGTGAGACATGCTGTACACCATTATAATATAATGTTAACATCTTTATACCAGACCATGTTTCGTGCAATAAATGAATTTACTTACTTACTTACTTGTTATTTCAGCCAAAAATCATCAATATCCGTTCATAAATAACGCGACAGAAAAGGCACCCCTTTTCTCCTGCGATTAAAAAGCTCTAGGCAAAAATGATGTTTTAAATCAAAGAACATGTATGCCATGTTTGGTGACAATCGGTTAAGAAATGTGCCCTATAGACCGAACGGAGCGGAGACTATTTATAATTAATGAAAAATTTCACGCGGGCGAAACCGTGAGCAACAGCTAGTTTTTATAAACACAATCGGTTTTAATTACTCTATAAACATATCAAAGTCGTGTTGTAGTATTGTTTTATTATTTGTGCCAATTCTGTTGATTGACAGTACCAAAATGTATCGCCATATTCTTTTCTTCCGAAGCGAAGAAAAAGATAGAAATACGTTTTAATGTAAAAATCATTAATATGAATTTTTGTAACAACGGAATTGTCGCCTCCATCGGATGTGACGTAAATCATGACACTAAGGGATAGAGTGAGAAAAATCACGCTAGCTTCCGAGGTGTGGCCTCGATCAATATCTTATGAGGCTCTCGTTAGACAGCTGACTCAAGGGCTTGATGCAGAAAGCAGTATACAGCTAGGCACGGCACGCATAGTGAGGAAATTCCTCTCCCTGGAGCCCTAACCACCGGTAGCTTGGGCCCTGTACCCGATGCTGGTGGGACACTATTTTTTATATTTTTAAATATACTTATTTTTTGTAGATGTATTTAAAAATGTAATTTATGTGTATTGTTAAAATGAATAAAGGGAAATAATAATAATAATAATAATGATGGCATTGTGAAGTGTCCGATGTCAAATCAATCGATATGTCAAGAAATATTGTTTGTCATTGTAAATTTATGGCTACAAGTTGTGGTAACACCTAGGCGTTATTAAAGTTATAGCAATAATTTTAAAATTGTAATTGTTTATTCGATCGCTTTGGTAAATGGCCGTTTTCAACTAAATAGCGACAACTCTGGCGTCGTCAATTTTGGTCTACGCGGGTCAATAGGGTATCAACAGACGCGTCTTGACAAGTTTTACAAGATGTGTAATTATTTTTTTTGAAGAAGCCGAAAATTTGAAAAAGTTGTATACCTTGATATTAAATATTAAATTAAATATTAAATATTCCACAACATTTCACACAGCGCTATCTAGACCCATGGTAAACATAGCTTAACCAGCTTGTGTTATGGAATCTAGAATGCGGATAAGATAAACATACTTAGATACTTTTTTTTGTAAATACATACATATTATACATAGAAACACCCAGACCAATGCAAATATACATATTCATGCATACAAATATTTGCACCGAGCGGGGATCGAACCGGCGTCTCCTGCGTAGCCGCCGCGTTCACTATGTTTTTAGATTACATTAAAAATATGTTAAAATAAATTTGAATGATAAAATTTTATTTTATTAAGTTTTGTTTCCACAGACTAGTCCGTTTGTAAAACAATAACGGTACTCGCCGGTAACCCTTATGTATCTTTTGCACAAAGAGTTGTTTTTATGATAGTTTGCCGTATCTAAGTGCATTTCCAATTTTCCCAACAAAAAGTCGTGAAAAGCACGAGATCTATGAACTTATTGCCAGATCACGGTATCAGTTACCCCAGCATATCAGTTTGGCGATAGAACTATCATATCCTAGCCATTAACAGTTTTTTTTCTCTATCGAAACCAGTTGAGCACATCAGAACACTGCGAGGATGGTGGCATATGCGAAGTGTGCATCACTCAGCTGCGCAACGCGTCTAACTTCAAGAAACAAGTGCTGCACACTGAGGAGCAGTTCAAGAAACATATTAACAATAAGCTTTTCAAACGTGAGTATCTTTGTTATAATATTATGTTTTTACGGAGCCACTATCTGTATAATGTATGTGTTCAAATGAAGTGTTCGACATGAAACCCACGGCTACATTCTATCATCGCACCTCTCGTCACAGGCAGAAGACCATCCCTACACGTTGCGATTTGAAACAGTACGCACAGTTAGGTATGATAGGAACTTATCCCCCCGCAAGCTTCGAAGGCGGCTCGGGCGTCGGAGGGCGCCAACCGACCTTCGCCCCCCATGAGCACGGGCCTGAGGGTGACGGGTGGAGCCGCTCTTCACCCTAGCAGAAGCAGGCCATGGCGGCGGCGCGCAGCGTACAACGATGCGCGCGCCCCCCCATACCGGGGGCGACTCTGGGACCGCCTGGTCCCCCCTCCTGAGGAGGGTCAGACCGAGAGGAATGGCCCTGGGTCAGCCGGGGTGCGAGGGTTATGTCACGAGACAACCTCACTTTCGGCCTAGCACATCGACCCACAGACGGCGTGCGGTTTAGTCGGTTCGAGTCCGACATAACCTCCCCCTTCAGCTCCCGAAGGGGGCGGGGTTTATCCGTGGGGATATACCGCACGTAAAAAAAAAACGCCCCGCAAGCATAAGCTGTCGAATGAACTCCCTGCCGTAGTTTTTCAAGCGACTACAGGGTCGGCAGCGCAAGTTTGACCCCCCCTGAGTCGCTATTCGATGGCCGGCGTTTGATGGAATAGAATGACGAATGTATGGGATTTGACGTTTTTGACATTAACGACGGTCATAAACGTAAAATCTCATACATTTGTCATTCTATTCTACCAAACGCCGACCAACGAATTGCCACATGTCTTAGAGGGGCTGGTGTTGCATCGTCCATAGGCCACGGTAACTACTACCCACTTCTCTGTGGTCGTGAACTAATCTACCATCTAAGTGGTATAAAGACAAAATAAAAAGACACTATAAACTTTTTAAAACATTAGGCATGAATTATCTCTAAACAAAGTATTATTGAATAAATTCGGAAACTAGGCAGGAAGGCAGTTGCGCAATACATGGTAGCTGATTACAGATTACATGAGCGTAGGCATGGTATAAAGAATAATCGGGGACCGCGTGGTCCCCCTCTCCCGAGGAGGGCCAGACCGAGAGTCAGCCGGGTGCGAGGGATATGTCGCATGACAACCTCACCTTCGGCCTAGCACTACGACCCAGAGACGGCGTGCGGTTTAGTCGGTTCGAGTCCGACATAACCTCCCCCTCTGGCTCCAGAGGGGTGGGTATCCGTGGGGATTTCCCGCACGTAAAATAAAAGGTATAAAGAATAAGGCCTACCGCAAATATACAACTTTTAGATCGACTCAACTGTTTTGTCAAGTTGTATACTTCTTGCGATTTCCACACAACTAAACCGTTTAGTTGATGATTAGGGCATACAATAGATGCAGTCGATCGTCGATTTTTTTTTAAATCGTCCTGTCTTATTTCAGCTACGCCCGAGGCAAAGTGTCAATAATGTCAATGGGGTATTTGACAACATTAAAAAAATACTACAAATAATGGTCATCCTATCAGATAATAGCGTAAAAAGACATTTAAAACTATAAATTAAACTAAAATAAGCATATTTTTTGAGAATTTCGCTTAAAAATATCTAATATTTTTTCAAATTTTTATCTGTGACGAAAACGCTCTGTGATCGATCACAGCACTGCTGACGTCACACGCAAGTAAACACGGCTTTGTGACAGAACAGAACAGAACCAGACAGTTTTTGTGGATTATTTATAGACGTATTTGTACATTGTGCAACTACACACCATTTATACACCATTTTATTCACAAAGTTTGAAGAAAAACTTTATTATTTACTTTGACTTCACTGCTTTAAGGTTATACAAAATGTTTACTTGCGTGTGACGTCACGTAATCGGCTCCATACAAGGTGACAGCGTTTTTCGCGCGTTTTTGGAAATTTAAACTTTAATATCGATTTTTTGTTAAAATCCGTTGATATTTTTTTGAAATATCGATTTAGTGTGCATATTATATGCTAAGGAATAATTTAAAATGGTTTTCCAAAATTTGTCAAATACCCTATTAACAAGAAAATTCTAGGATGAGCTTTGCTTGATATACATTAAAAAAAAAAGACTATCCTATACTCAGTGACAAATTATCTTAGTCGATCGTATGCGCACATCCATACAATGCAACACAAATTGAGCATTAGATTGATAGTTGTCTAACTTTTTAATCAATAGCAGAGCAGCTTTTTTGTCGAGAAACTATCGAGTTGACAGTATGTGCGCTTGAATATATTCCTATAAACTTATAACACTCGACAAAACAGTTGTTCAACTAAAAGTTGTATATATGAGGTAGGCCTAATACTATGACATAGGCCTAGAAGTGACGGTTCGGGCTAAACATCATCCTAGCAGAACCATACCCTACTCGTTCATAATATCGACAGTCACTACATCGATGGTCGCTGTATCGAAAACGTTCCATCGACGGGCTAATGTGTCGACAGTACCCCAAATCGATGGTACGCTACACCGACAGTACCCCAAATCGAATCAAACAGTAATGTTTCCACGCGTCTTTTCTATAAAAGGCAGAGGATTTGATCGACAACGTGTAGGAGATCTCAGGAATATCGTTTCCGAGACATATCTGATTCCTTGGCGATAACAGGATAAATAAATAAATAAATAAATAATAAATATTCCACAACATTTCACACAACCCTATCTAGACCCATGGTAAGCATAGCTTTACTAGCTTGTGTTATGGAATCTAGCATGCGGATAAACATACTTAGGTACTTTTTTTTGTAAATACATACATAATATACATAGAAACACCCAGACCAATGCAAATATACATATTCATACATACAAATATTTGCACTGAGCGGGGATCGAACCGATTCTCCTATACTACCGTCTTAGGGCGACGGTGGGAGCCATCTACTGTCTACGAAATATCGGAAACAATGAATGATGTTGCAATCATTTTTAAACATTGTTTTCTCAATGACTCCGCCCAAATAATTGAATGAACTTTTGAAGCATTTACTATGCTAACTTTCGAATCGAGTCCCACCTGAGCGATTTACTTTTTCCTATCTTAATCGATTTGAAAAGTTAGCATAGTAAATGCTTCAAAATTTCATTCAATTGTTTAATCACGCTCTAACGTCTAAACGGATCTGGATGCAAATTGGTACAGGCTACTTTTTAGTCCGGAAATAATGTTCTCATCGATTTTAGGAGCGAGATCTTGTGACCCAAGACCTGTTTAAGTCGGTTCGAGTCCGATATAACCGCTCCACCGTCCGTGAAGCGATTTCCGCGCCAAAATATTAACAGTCCGCTCTTGTACTCAGCCTTTGCTTGATAGGTTTTGGATGACGTTTACGGGAGACGTTGTTATCTTGTTACTCAACTAAGAAACACAAAAAAACATATATATATTTTCTCAGATCAATTACAAATACTAATATAAATACCCTCACACACTGCGACTGCAAATGGTGTGCACCGTGCGTTTTGAAAGGAACTTCATCACACGCACGTTCAGGTTGTGGAATGAACTTCCTGTCGTGGTTTTGCCAAGCGACTAAAATATGGGGTTCTTCAAGAAGGGTATTAGAAGGTATCTACAGGGTCGGTAGCACGATTGTGATGCCCCTGGCGTTGCAAACTTCCATAGGCCACAGTAACCACTTCCCATCAGGTGGGCCGTGTGCTTGTCTGCCACCTAAGTGGCATAAAAAAAATACAAACCATTAGAACTGATTGCTTATTTATCTTTGTGGCAATACAAAAACTGTAATTGTGAGACTGGTGCCTAAACTAGATACCTACAACAGTGTTTATCTGTATTTACAGGACACCAGGAAACCCACCCAACCAGATGATTGCGAGTAAATTACTTAAATCTCTCTAATTATTTAAACAACAACAAAAACAAAAACGATAAATAACATAAACTCACGCCTGTATCCCCGAAGGTGTAGGCCGAGGTGCTAACACCCACATTTCGCCAGTTTATGTTTAGGTCCCAATGTAATAATTGGCGATTGCCATTAACCGGGCACTTTTAAACCTGCGGTAAATACACACATAACTTCGTAAAGCATCGAAAAGTCATTGGTGTGTGCTATGGTAAGACCTGGGATCGAACCCGAGACCTCGTCTCAGCAGTCCATTGCCCATACCACTAGGCTACCTACATAAAACTATACAATGGATTAGTTATATCTAACTGAACTTTCAGCTTGGAACTTCGAGTAAATACACTGTTTCGTCGTAATTTATACATATACATATAGCATAGTCTCGTTCGTAGGTCAGTAGGTAAATTGCCCCCCGTGCCAGTAGTACTACCAAGAAGTACAACTGGTTGTACAAATGACACACCTTTGTATCGTTTGTACTACCAGTAGTACTGGTGATCTTAAGAAGTACAACTGGTAGTACAAATGACACACCTTTGTATATTTAGTACTACTAGTAGTATTAGTGACATTATGCAGCGTTGGTAGCACAACTGAACATTTATCATGACAATCGAATACATACTCTTTATTGATAATTCTAAGCTGGCCACTTGTAATGTAAATGATTTGATGATGAATACTGAAATGACATTATGTATCAAGAACATGTTTATAGAACATACATTTTAATTATAGTTAGATTGTATAATTGGTATATAATATATTATTATTTAAAAAAATGGGAGATTCGGCTTTAGTAAATTCTTTAGACGACATAAAGATAGTAGAACGTGGACGTGGCAAAGTTTTGTTAAACAATGGTCACCAATACTACCTTCTGAAAAGATACAAAAATTTGAATTGCATCTGGAGGTGCAAGAACTTTAAAGTATCAAAGTGCAGTGGAACAGTGACTGTTACAGAGGTAAGTTTCGTTTTTGCTTTGGACATAGCTATGAGATAGGCAACCTAACAGAGTCGGGTAGGAGTCAGCCTAAGGGTTCTTAAATGTAATTTATTGTAATTTTTTTGCACAGGACCAATCAAAAGTGCTCAAAACGAGTATCCATGCTCAAACCTGCTTGCCTAATGAAAACGAAAACACCCTTTGCTCGATAATATGCACAAGTATCAAAACGGCAGCATTAACTACAGACGAAACTGTCTCTAGAATATACAAAAAAACCATAGCATCCATGAAGGATAAAGGACTTGATTTAGTCACAAATTTACCGACGTATAATAAATACCGATCCGTCGCTTACAGAAAAAGAAGAAAACTAGCGAACGTTGAAAAAATTGTGTACGATGATCTTAATAATGTAAAAATACCGCCAGGATTTGATGATTTTCTTATCGGAGATTATAATGACGATGAAAGCAATCGTATATTAGTGTTTGCGTCAAAAGAAGCACGGGGCTTTATTAAAACAGGCAAAATTTATTTTGGTGATGGTACCTTTAAGAGATGCCCAAAACCGTTCAAACAATTATATGTACTATTTTGCGATTTAGGCAGTAATGATGACAAAAACAATGTTGTTCCCGTGGTATATGCGCTTATGCCTAACAAGTTAAAAAAATCTTATTATAGTATGTTTGAGATCATCAAGTCGCAGATTCCGGAATGGGCCCCAATGAAATTTATAACGGATTTCGAACAAGCTGCAATCAGTGCAATGAAATCATTTTTTCCCCAGATTAGACACCACGGTTGTTTTTATCATTTCCAAGACAAACTTAAACGAAAAGCGAAGCAACTAATGCTTACAAAAAGGATTAAAAAAAAAACTAAAAAGAATTTGAACAAAATAGTCAGTTTATGTATGGTGTTACCCCTTCTCCCAGAAGCAAAAATTGATGAAGGGTTTAGTTATATACTGAAGGAGAGTGAAATTGTAGGAAGTAACAAAAACCTACAACAGTTTTTATTTTACATAAAAAAATACTGGATGCCTAAAAAAGCTTTATGGTGTTGTTTCGGTGAGCGACATCGGACTAATAATGTCTGCGAGGGTTGGAACGGTGAATTTAATAAACTTTTTAAAAGAAGACCAACAATAATGCATATTTTGAAAATGATCAAGGAGGATGCACAATTTCACGCTGTAAATTCTTTAACATTAGAACCTGCAAAAAAGCGTTCGATGAATGTTGTAGAACGAAATACTTATATTACTCACGTTCAAATGCAGCTAGTCAATGGAGAAATCGACGTACCTCTCTTTTTGGAAAAAATACGTTAAGGGAAAAAACAAGAGCGTGTTCCAACCATTTTCGTGCTTGTTTACCTTTTAGGTATTGTTATTTTATACTAAAGATATGCTTTTTCTGTTGTTTTTAGGGTACAGTACTTTAAATACATTTATGTATCATTTGTACTACCAGTTGAACTTATTAATTAATTAGAATTAAACACCGAGTGAATATACATGTATTTTTTGTAGTAGTACTAAAGATACAAAGGTGTGTCATTTGTACAACCAGTTGTACTTCTTGGTAGTACTACTGGCACGGAGGCGTAAATTGCATGTGAGGATAACTTTAGCTCCAGAACTATTATATATGTATATGAAAAAACACACTTTACAAGTTCCACATAATTTTAGTAACAGTGATAAAACTAAATATAATTGTGTGGAACTTGTAAAGTGTGTTTTTCAATATATATAAAGGTAGTAAAATGAAGTTCCATCAAGAAGTTTCAACAAATTCAATCAACTACTTAGCTCAAGAAATCTCGGATATGTCTCAAGCAATCTCAAACCCGGTGACCTAGGACCCACAAACGGCGTGTGCTTTAGCCGATCACCCCCGCCGAATTTGACCTATGGGTGTATTGCGCGCTTCAAAAATGCTTTTAACAATCTTGGTGGGCTCCAAAAACCCAATTTTTACCGTTATTATAGCCCGGTCTATCTAAATAAAATTATATGAGTGAGGCTATAATAATTGGCACCCAGCTAAAATTCGGTAGGGCTTTTCAAAACACTATTAGAAATACATATTTCACGTCATAAACACTGTTTAAGACTAGAAATGTTCGTAAACATCAATGTAAAGGTTAGTGTACTTTCCGTTGAGCTAAAATCGTGAAATTTGAGAAGAAGGGGAAGAATTGGGTACTTTCCTGTAGTTAAAATAAATTATTTAGCTGGACTTATTAAATTAATAATGGTAAAAGAGTGAAAACAGTTGCGTCGGTTCTTATTTTTTCGTTCTTATTTATTTTTAATCATCCATCCAACGTTTAATAGTATATGATTTGACTATTAAATATTATGACGTCACAAATATAGTTTTCATACAATTTTCCTTATAAATTACCGTTTTGACGTTTAGAAAAAAGTAACTAATTTGACTGGTCAGTCAAATACCCAATTGGAAAACCAAAAATATGTTAGCCGTGTATATGTACCGTACAGTATTGCTACCGGTTATAGATGGATTATGGTGATGAGCTACACATTTACGGATTTCGGTCTTTGTCCTTTATTTGTGCTATAGTATCTTGCTTCTACCCAAATTTCATGATTCTAACTCAACGGGAAGTATCCTTAAATCAAACTTCTAATTCAGTTGTTGTTATAGCACAAGTACGCGCCTAAATTCTGTTTCGTACGGAACCCTTATGACGCGAGCCCAACTAGTAGTTGACTTTCGTACGGAACACATTCCGCGAGCCCAACTAGCACCGACCTATTTTAATAGATAATTGTATGATCTTGTAATTTTGTCTCAGATATTTTATGAGAAAACTTAGGGCCTTTTTATGGCTTTTGACTCTGAACAAAAAAATGCAGGTTTTAGATCGATGACCACTTTCTAAAGTTCATCTATGATGGTGTTTTAAAAAATCCTACCAATTTCCAGCCGGGTGCAAATTATCGTACTCTCGGATTTTATTGTATGTTGTAATTTTTATTGTGTTTTCTTGACCGGTGTATTAATAGGTTATAATAACATGATTTTGTTGTTTCCTCAGCGAGTATAGTGAAGGTGGAAGTATCAGCGGAGGAAGATAACGATTCCGATGACAACAATATGTCGGCTGAGGAGGCCTACTCCGGACCAGGTAAATAAATAAATTAATAAATATTCCACAACATTTCACACAATGCTATCTAGATCCATGGTAAGCATAGCTTAACTAGCTTGTGTTATGGAATCAAGAATGCGGATAAACATACTTAGATACTTTTACATATTATTATACATAGAAACACCCAGACCAATGCAAATATATATATTCATGCATACAAATATTTGCGCTGAGCGGGTATGGAACCCGCGCCTCCTGCGTAGCGGCCGCGTTCACTACCGATACGCCACAGAGGCTTTTATTTCTTAGGTATTTTATTTATTGCATTTTTTTTTAAATTGTACTTACTCACTGTACAGTAAGTTACGCCATGCCAGTGACCACAATAGTTCATTTTTAAATCTATTTTTTTTTTTTTATATACGGATTTAACCACAGTAATTTCGTGAAAGCGTACTTTGGCTGATAAATGCATACCCTTCGCAAAGACATCCACTTACCTAGGTATAAGACTATATTTTATCAGTGTTTGCTAAAATAAGAGACCTCGCAGAACATACACTGTTAAAATTACGGGCAGTCAATTTGTTGCGTTGTCCTAACTGGTACTTGTTATTCGTAATTAACCAAAATATAAAAGCAGAAAACATTACCATATCTTGAATGACATTACATAAACATAAACTCACGCCTATATCCCCGAAGTAGGCAGAGGTGCTAGCACCCACATTTCGCCAGTTTATGTTTAGGTCCCAATGTAATAGGTGGCGAGCCTATTACCATAACCGGGCACTTACAAACCTGCGATAAATACACACATAACTTCGAGAAGCATCGAAAACTCATTGGTGTGTGCCATGGTAAAACCTGGGATCGAACCCGAAACCTCGTCTCAACAGTCCATTACCCATACCATAAAGTTACTATATACAGGGTGTATTTTTGAAACGGGGCAGTAAGGGCAAGTACCTTAACCGTTGCAGTTACAGCAAAACGTTCTTAAAATACCTTCCCTAACTTTTTGGGAAATTTTGAACTGCATTCACAGATTTTGTAAAAAACTTACAGTTAGCAAAAAAAATGCAAAAAGTTCAAAATTTTTTTTTTATGCCAATCGATTCTATTTCATGTGGGGATCAAAAAACTCTATGGGACCATTTTAGCTTTCAGTACTAGAAAAGACAGAAATCGCCAAAGACCTTTCCCATACATTTCGTACGGAAATATGATAAATCAACTCGAAACTCATAGGTCAGGTAAAATTTTGAACTTTTTTAAATAAAAAAAATCATTTAAACATTTAAGAAATTGGTTTATGAAATAAATTGCTCAAAATGATTTCCATTTTCACGAATACATAAGTCTATCCTTTTTTGCACTGAACGAATGGCGGCTAATAATGTTCTGGGATGAATATTACGTAAAATGGTCATTAATGCATCCTTGAGCTCTTGAACACTGGCGTACGTCGTCTTATACACCTCGTTTTTCACGAAGCCCCATAAAAAAAAATCAAGTGGTGTTAGATCGGGGCTACGAGGTGGCCACTGTGTTGGACCATGTGTACCTATCCACTGTGTACCGAATAGGTGGCTCAAATTGGAACGTGAAAGGTGACTGTTATGTGGCGGAGCACCATCTTGTTGAAAATGAACTTTTCGCAATTCCGACAGGGGCCATTCGTCCATCTCGTTTTTATCCATGTCGTATGGTGTAAAATGACTTCATTATACATGGCAGAATTCAGTTTCCCTTCATAAAATTCCACCATTATGACTCGATTGGACATTATACCACACCAACAGTTGAATGAGAAGCGAACCTGATTATGACTTGCCGTAACTCTTAGTGGATTTTCTTTGGACCAATAGTGGTGATTTTTTCTGTTGTACATACCGTTAGTGGAAAAATTCGTTTCGTCTGACCACAGTATGTAATTTAAAAATTCATGATCTCTGCTTATTTTTCCTCTTAGCCATCTGCAAAAAGTAAGCCTTCGAACATCATCACCCGGATGTAACACTTGAACTATGCGCCCATATCGATAGCACTTGTAGCCGTATTTCTTCCATATCTTTATCACAAGGGAGTGGGATACACCTACTTCAAGGGCGACTTGCCTGGACGATACCTCTGGATATGCTTCGACATAAGTTAGAACCGCAATCTCCGTGTCCATGTCCACACGAGGCTGCCGCATTCTTTTGAAAGAACCCTGCAATTCCAGGTTTTTCAAAAGATTTGTAATAACCTTTCTTGTTGGCACATGCCGCAACGGATACTTATTGCGGTACCACACTAATGCAGCTCCCGCATTTCGATTATTGACAAAATACGCTTCTAATAAGTCAATTTTTTCACGATTAGAAGACATTTTAGCGAAAATCCTTAATTAATAACTCATACGAAGTTTCTCAGCTGAAACTAAGAATAACACACAGATTTTCGAATCAAATTCGAAATTTGAGGGTAAAAATTCTTTTTATTTACTTTACAGTCAATTCTACCCACTTCCTGGCCATAACAAAAAGTTCGACCATCGTAGAAATTTGTTTCTGTTGCCGAAATGTATGGGAAACGTTTTTGGCGATTTCTGTCTTTCCTAGTACTGAAAGCTAAAATGGTGTCATAGAGTTTTTTGATCCCCACATGAAATAGAATCGATTGGCATAAAAAAAAAAATTTGGACTTTTTGCATTTTTTTTTGCCAACTGTAAGTTTTTTACAAAATCTGTGAATGCAGTTCAAAATATGTCAAAAAGTTAGGGAAGGTCTTCTAAGAACGTTTTGCTGTAACTGCAACGGTTAAGGTACTTGCCCTTACTGCCCCGTTTCAAAAATACACCCTGTATATATACAAAAAAAAAAAAACTAAAACCAAAACTTAAAATGCGTTATGGAACTCATCCGCATCGCATGCCTCTTGTGATAGCGTTCCCAGTCGAAACCGGCGAGCTCTCTTTAATGGTTTAACGAAAGTAGAGGGAGCTTGTGAAGTGTGTAACAATAGATGCTGAGACTGGCCGTATTGTATACCAATCTCGGAAAGAAATAGGCGTGAGCATATATGTATTGCATACCACCAAGTCACAGGATTACCGAGGTTGGGAGGCCGCTATATTCATTTTTTTTTTAATTACCTTAACTTCATTGTATTGCGTAAATCATTTAAGACATGTTTGTATAAGGACTATGGATGACATCAATAAATTTATTTTATTTATTTATTATTTTCCTCAAATTTTATTCATATGAAAATGTGTTTTTTTTTTTCATTCTACCATCATCGATCGATGGCAATGTATCGGAGTCACCCCATAGCGATATTGCAGTTGCTTCCGCAGTTTTTTTTTTCAAATTCAAATTCAAATAATTTATTTCAGATAACAAGATCCATATCTGGGTTGGTAATAAAATAATATAGCTTAAAAATAGGTGAAGTATCCAATGAATAAAATTTAAAATTACAATAAAATAAATGACACACTAGAACATTCACATGACTAGTTAAATTAAATATATTGAATAATAACTTCACTTGTACTTTTCCACAGTTTATTGTATGTATTTTTAACCTAACCAGTTACACTTCACGGTATTATCAAAGGTTTGATAATGCCGTGAGGTGAATTCGATCAGGTTAAAAATAAAAATAAACTGTGGAAAAGTACAAGTGAAGTTATTATTCAATATGTGTAGTAGATTCCACCAAGTGCCATCAATCGCCAGTATAAACAGTTAAATGAAATATAATTTATATTAAAATTGGCTAATGATTAAAATAAAATTGATTTAATTGAATTAACAATAATTTGTAATATATACTTTGGTGTCGACTTTTCTGGGACCCTGAGGGACCCCTGAACCAGAGCCTCGTACATTGTTTGACAGATGCACCGACTTGCAGGTGACATGGGCTTGGGCTTCAAGCATGTTGTTAAGACCCTCTTTACTTTCTACTACAACGATCGATTGTTGTAATGGAGCGGCGTGATTTGTTCTGTACATTCGTGAAACAAACACTCACATAATTTTATCAATTTCCACAGAATTCGAAATCCCAATAAAAACCGAAACTGAGGAGCCGAAACCCAAGAAACGGGCTGCGTCATCTAAAGCGACGACATCTCGCGCCAAGAAAGCCAAGGGCGACAGCGGCGAGTCCTCGTCTAAACGTAAGTGCTTGATATAATTTCATCCGTGAGCTTGGCTATGTGTGGACTTGCCTTTATAGGGAGTAGGGTGTACTATGTACTAGGATACGGCGTATACTCCGTTTGGTTAGGTACTTTAACTAAAGGTTAACAACAAGCCAAAACAAAATCCCGAGTGGATACAGTTCGGTAAATACGGTAGTTGTTGTGGAGTGAACTTATCGAGATCGAGTTCGAGTTTGTAGTGAAAGGGAAACCAGTTATAGTGGTGATACAATAATAAAGGTACTTAAAAGAGAGTAGATGGATATATTTGCTCCTAAAAACTTTTTCGCTGCTTACCGTCAATACTACTACAGTCTTCCATAATCATGTTGCTTGCAACAGTGCCGTAATATCCATAATAATGAAAAAAGAAGGGACTCAAACCCGTGACCAGTCCCTTAGGCGCGGTTTATACAGAAGAGACGTGGCGGGGACGTATGGCGGTGAGGGACAATTTAAGTACCACAATTTAACCCTAATGTAGTGTAAAATAACGTCCATTTTGTCTTAGATGAGAATTGCGCCCGCGCCTCCATGCGACGTCCCGCCACTAAAGTGACGCGCAACATCGACATCGAGTGGTGCGCGTCACGTCATTGACGTCATTGACGTAATTGTGCAATACATAAGGTTTATATTCTGTTGCTTAAATTGTCCGCCACCGCCATACGTCCTCGCCACGTCTCTTCTATATAAACTGCGCCTTACAGGGTGAATGCTCTGACTGGCTACTGAGTAATCGATTTGAAAGTTTGTGTAATAATTGCTTTGAAATTTCATTCAATTGATGTGACTTTTTACACAATCAACTAGCCTATTGCAGTACACTGCTGGACATAGCCTCTCTCAATGGGCTACTTTTTACACAAACACATATTACCCAATACATTTATTGCGTTCTATAATGTGATACATATGTCATATTAATATTAATAAGTTACAATTATGGACCCTGTCGGGCATAGCACAATGTTTGGAGAGAGGGAGAATTTTCTGTTGTACACAGTTTTGGTTCTTTAATTTGATTTAAATTAAACAAATAGTGGTTAGTTTTTGGTATTTAGTCGAGTTTTATTTTTAAAGCGTTTAATGGATTCTATCGTGATTTATTTACTATTATTAATATTAAACCCGACGTTTCGGCTACTACTCAGCAGGCATGGTAATATTCGCATAAACTTTAGCACCATTTTCAGTCAGTTTTTAAATAAAAAATATTACGCACATCAAGATTGTTTACTTTTAATTAAGTACCTAACCATATGGAGTATCTACATCACGCGTGTCACGGATTCAGCAAATCTTAAAACTGCAAATGTTATCATTTTTATACGATTTTGTGCAAATTATCTGCACCTCAATTATTTACACGAAATAGGCTGCCATATCCGTGTATACGCTGAAGTCCTTAGATCATAAACCAAATCTAAGAAATTAAACTTAAGACATATCGGTTTCTGGTTCTGGATACTGATAAAAATAATGTTCGATGAGCTTCTGAAAAGCTATCATTTACTCCAATTGTCTAAGAAAGACTAATTTTCAAAAATATCCACAGACTTACAGATGTTTTTTTTTTTGTGGACATACCCCTCAGGACTTCAGTTTACAGAAGCCATTGGGGTGGGTATTTGAGACCCGGTCCTCCCAAGTTACTTATAGCGATGAGCTGTAATTTAGAATACCTCTGATATCGAATCAGGTCTAGTCTATAGATATTCACATCGCTATTGTCTTTCTATAAAAAATAATAACTATCCCTCCACTCGATCATCTCATATGAGGATCAGTAGTTTTACTATCAAAATATTGGTCTCATACATTTGTTCTGAAAGGAATCATACAATCTTGCATTGAAGCTTCTAAAAGAGGTATCAGACCAGACATTACAAGATGTATTAGCTCGCTTGTATAGAATATGCAAGAAATAGCTAAAACTATAACAAATTGCAAGCAGGACAGCTTGATACCCTTGACAGGCCACCAATAGCCATAATTGCAATAAAGTTACATTAAAAAAATCTGAAGCTTGGAGCTGAATTGATAATGTTTTGATACAATAAGTTCAAGACATATGTAGAAAACCATTGAAATTGAAGAAAAAATAAGATACTAAGACAGAAAAAGCATGGAGATGGAATCTGAAGTATAGGCAGAGATGATGAATAGAGAAAAGTGAGACATGAGAAGAAGAGAAATAGAAGCAATGCAATATAAGACGAACAAAAGTTGAGTTTTAACACGAATTTCATTAAAAACCAATATTTTTTGACAAAACCTCGCTACAGATTTTTCTAAAATAAAATGTCTCATTCTCACGGTACAGATTATTTTGTTATGATGAGTACGGAAACCGTTTCAGTAATTTATAAATTCGATGTCGAGTTTAATTTCGAGACGCTATTGGCCGGCAGATACGCGCCATCAGGGTGGGTGTATATGGCCCAACCAACACCTTTGAGACCCAAGGTCACCTCACCTGTTCGGCAGTGTACCTGTTAAACAGTAACCGAGGCTCTGGTTAGGCTTCCCTCTCGGGGTTGGGTGGTCGGCCGCAGTCGCTTCTGAAAAAAACGACACAAGGAGCCAACCTCCGGCTTCTAAGTGCAAATTTCTGTCTCAACTGGATAATCGCTATGCTGGTCAGTGCTAAGCTAACGAAAGAACTTTCCCGAACATAACCCGAGGGACTTTTAGGGTCGACAGAAAAAGTGTGACTTCCATTGTGTTGCACACGTTCATAGGCCACTGTAACTATCAGGTGGGCCGCGTGCTTATCTGCTACCGAAGCGGTATAAAAAAGCTATCTCGTCTGGGTGAATATCGAAATCGAATTTATAAATTACTAACACTACTGTTTTTATACTTAAGAGGTATTAAAAATTAAAGGTACACTTTACTTCTCAATTTTGTACAGTAAATTCTTTTATCATATTCAGTTGTTGCATGATGTGTAGTGATGTTGAAGGAGAGTGTTCTAGAAGGTTATTCCACACATTGCCAATGTATCACTTTTGATAGTGTTAGAAAAGTTGCTATTATTTGTATGACGTTTAACTCGGGTTTCCATCACCTTTCGAATGAATAGTATACAATTTATTTTACTTAAATGTGAACAGTCTAAAATTACATTATTTTGATGATCGTTTTGTAGAATACTTGAAGTGGTTGAGTCAGACACTGGGTCAGCCGGGGTGCGGTGGATATGTCGCCTGACAACGTCACCTTGGACCTTAGCCTAGCACAATGACCCACAAACGGCGTGCGGTTTAGTCGGTTCGAGTCCGTCATAACCTCCCCCTCCGGGGGGGGGGGGGGGGGGGGGGGTATATCGTCTGTGAAAATTTCAAACAGTCTAGCTATCATGGTTCATGAGATACACCCTGATGACAGACAGACAGTGGTGTCTAATAGAAACCCTATGTTTTTTTTACCTTTTGTACGCGTTTGTACGTTACGAACCCAATTATTTTGACAACAGATAAATCACACACCCGTATTAAGTTATTTTTAGTGATTATACAAAGGACTAGAAAATATTGGTAATAAATATCAGATATTAGAAAAGGATACTTAATAAAATCTTTTAAGTTATATGTACATTCATATTACTCGTTATATTGTTTTAATAGCAGCTTTTCTGGTTCACTTTGATGTATTTTAAGTAATACAATATTGCAAAATTATATGCGAGCATATCCAATCCAAACGTATTCCTAAGCTAGGGTTCATTAAATCAATGAACCCTAATAATACCCTAACATATTTTTTCATTAAATAGTCTACCGATTCTCCAACCGTCTGTTCAACAATGTTGCCATGCTGGTCCAGCTAAATATGATCTTCTTCATATTAGCATTAATCCCAATCTATCGCATTCGAAGTCAGTTTCACCTCTGAGTCTGGGATTCGCTTTCCCAGCCTAAGTGCGGAATTGGCTTAACTTCGATATTTTCCGTATAAGCGACTGCTATCTGACCTCCACAACCCAAAGGTGATATCGAAACATTAGAGGTAGGCCAGCTGTTGGACCTTTTAGGGCTTTAACTATCCGTAACGACTGCCATAGATGTTAGTGGGACAACCAGGACCGACGGACTGACGTGCTCTCCGAGGCACGAGTTAAATATGATGTGGCTTAGTTTTTTTGGCTATATTAGGTGCAACTGCCATCTGACCTAAGTTGTGGTTAGAAGAAGTTCTTCAGGTCGCCCACATAGAGCGTGTAGCACCTGGCGCTAAGCATATGGCACATGGAGTTAAGCATGTGGCGGGATATAGTCTCTGCCTACCCTGTATGGGAAAGGGCGTGAGTATATCTATAGATAGATAGATAATACTTTAGTGTACACCATTAAATTTACAGTAGAGACAAGTAGGTAGCATGTATATGTAACGGCCAAAGTGATAAATTGGACATTATGATGAATATGAGAGGTGAACTGCGCGTCTCGACATGGATAGACATAGGTTAGAAGGCTAAGGCGAGAGCGGAGCGAACATTAGACTTTGTGGTTATTCTTGTATTTTAGCCACCATCCATACATGAACCGTAGTTGAGTCGTCATGAAACTAACTCTGATTGTTTTAACTTTCATATTTATCACAATGTCTCGGCATTATACATAATGCCCATTTTACCACTTGGTCCATGACATGTACAGTTGAATGTATAATAGGCGGCCTTATTGCTGGCATACGCAAACTTGGAGTTCCACAAGGAACCAATCTGGGGCCATCCTACTAATTATTATGAATATTAAAGTTTACATAAAAACTGCAGATTTAAATACATATCAAGATTTTGGACAGTAGATCGGAATATGTACCTAGATTTCGAACTCAGTGAACCCCTGCTGAGACTGAACAACCACTTAAAGGAGCCAAGAAAAATATTAGGTATTCAAGGTAAGTGATATGAGCCTTTTAGGACAAGTTTGGATATAAACTATTGATACTACATACGATTTTAAACGCTATTAACTTTGCAATATTGTTTATTTTTGCATGATTTAGTTTTAAGCTCTGGCTTACTATACTTGTTGACATATCACATATTGGAACACTTGACTCTATAACCTGTTTACCCGTTGCTATGGCAACGAAATTATCTTGAAATCTAATACGATAAAGTTCTAAACAACATAGACCATTTAATCTGAAATATATGTTTAGCAATTTTAACCTTATATCATCTGCTTTTAAAAACTAAATCTAACTCTCAGTCTATAAGAATAAAATAAACGGAACGTATAGAACTATAAAGTGAAACCGCAAAAAAGTAATACTAAATTAGTACCATTTCGCTCGCACTCTT
This sequence comes from Eilema caniola, assembly GCA_949126895.1. Classification (NCBI taxonomy): domain Eukaryota; kingdom Metazoa; phylum Arthropoda; class Insecta; order Lepidoptera; family Erebidae; genus Eilema; species Eilema caniola. Next base: position 17,450,737 of record OX421485.1, on the reverse strand, counting down.
GCGTGCACATAAAGAGTGCGAGCGAAATGGTACTACTTTAGAACTACTCTACGCGTCTTCACTCACTAGTTCCAGACGTTCCGTCTATCTTAAGTCTGAGATTCATCTACTCTTATGAATCCAATTGACCATATTATACCACACTATTGATATATCCTGAATACAGAAACAGGAAATTTGCATATTGTTTAAAATGGAGGGGATAGGAGATTCCACCAGCTTAGCTCCGAATGTGTTTCGGAGCTAAGCCAACCTTACCTATAACCCAGTGCTACATCTGCTGATTGGTGGACGAGGTTCTGGCTCAAACTTTCTCTCGGGTTTGGGTTCTCAAACGGCAGAACACTAAGAGCCGTATAAAAAAATCAAAAGGAAGAGATTAAGCAGACTCCGAGATGAAGGCCTCGAATACAACCAGGAACGTTAAGATGATTGCGATTTAAACGGGAGAAATAAAGGCTAGGGTCATTATTAGAAGAAAGAAAGAAAAGTCTACTTTATTCGACACAATACATATAAGCAAAATACATATCTTTTTAAGACAAAGCGACAAACTATAGGACTTAACGCACTATTTTTTGCATTGTAACCGTTCGCATTTAACGTATCATAATCCGGCTCGAAGGACCAATTCTTTTACGGGGATAAAAGTTATTCTCGTTCAAAATACTGCTCTATTTTAATGTTTTCAAATTGATCTTCAAAAAATATTGAAGCTGTAATGTGTGCTGGACATTCAACAAGGATGTTAATAATTTGAATAAGTAAGTACCAGCTTACATCCTTTATTTGTTTATTCCCGGCCGGTATCTGAATTGAGAAATAAAAAGTTGAGTATCTTATTTGGCTTTTAATAGTTCTTTTTGACACGTTACGTGACTTTTTATCTGCTCTAACCAAAATATTGATGATTATTCTCGATAATGAATCATCGAGATCATTCTTTTTGTGGTAAATTTACTAAAATTTACCACAAAACAATTTTATTATTCTGATTATTACGGACGAGGCTCTGGAAAAGACTTCCTCTCGCGGTTTAGAGTTGTTGCTCAAAGTCCCTAAACCCATTTAGTCAGTATCGGTATCCCTTACTACTAACTAATACTGCAATGGGTCACTGGACACTACATATTATGTCCCGAAGGCCGAAGGACAAATGGCCGTTGGAAGAAACATGTAGAGAAGAGGTTTCCCTGCCAGGTGAACTGTAAACGATCATGAGCAAAGCAGGGATATGCTGAACACCGAAGGCGGATGAATAAATCGGAAGCTACAACGCACATTAGTAGATGCCTATGTCCAACAGTAGACTAAGGTTAATTGAGTTATGAATTAACGTCACACGGGATGTATTTCCGGTTACATAATAATATACCTGCACCACGCAAAAGAAGATGCTGATGGATCGGTTTTTATCAAGGAAACTGTACTAATAACTTTAACGTTTTAATCTTTATTTATGCTGGACATTTATGCTGGACTTTTAATTTCTTTTGGAAGTGAAAGCCAGAAAGTGCATTAGGGGCGGAGGGGGCAATATATGTAGTGGCGTTTTGGCGTGATCAACCATGTGGCTGTCGTCCTCAATGGGAATAAAATAAAATAAACACATTTGTGGATTTATTAAAAAAAACTCTTTTTTAAAACACTGTTTTATTTGACTTTTTGATTTCCCTTTAAAAGTACCACAAAAAATTCCTTAAAAATGACACTCTGCGGTTGTTACCGGTTCAGTGATCCAAAAAACTTAACTGAAAAAGATCAGTGCCAAAAATCAACACCCAGACGCTTCAAGAATAATATAAGAAGAAATCAATGGAAGATAATGAGATGTGCTCGTTTGTTGTAGGAACGGACGAGGTCGCGCCCAAACGCAGGAAAAGGAAAAAGAAATCGGACGATAGCGCGACGCCGGAACGCGTAGAGCACAGGGTCAACCTTACCGCCATACTACAGTACTCCAACGCGAGCCCATTCAGGGACAAGACGATAAGAGGCTTCTCCTGCCTCTACTGCGCTAAATACTTTCCCGATATCGATGAACTCCGTGCACACACCGCCCAACAATCTGAAAAAGACAAAATTAACACAATCATAGACTATAAACTTAGCTATAACCCTATCAAAGTAGATATTACTAACCTTTGTTGTACAGTTTGCAATTTAGGAATGAGAGACCTCGTCGATCTTAAGGATCACCTGGTCTCCGTACACAACAAGACTATTTACAGACACATAAAAGACATTATACTACCTTTTCGTTTGGAAAACGGTCACAATTTCACTTGTGTCCTTTGTTCCGTTGTACACATATCTTTTAAAAACCTTTACCATCATATGAGCAGCCATTACAGAAACTATTGCTGCAAGAAATGCGGAGCTGGATACATTACTATCGCAGCTTTGAGGAAGCACGGCAAGACTCACGCTCAGGGCATATTTCCTTGCGATTATTGTGATAAATCTTATACTTCTCTAACAAAGAAAAGGAACCACGAGAAAGGCGTCCACACAGGAGGGTGGCTTCGCAACAAATGTCCGCATTGTCCAGAAATATTTGTCAGTTACTACGACAGGAGCGAGCATCTTGTAAAAGTGCATAATCAGGCTCCAATCATATATCCTTGCAACGCCTGTAACAAGACTTACAAAAAGAAATTCGAACTGAACAGACATATCAAACACCATCATTTACAGCAGAGGAGTTTTCTCTGCGATAAGTGCAACGCTAAGTTCTTTTCCAAGCGAGGTTTAGTAGACCATCTATCGAGGCATACGGGCGGGGAAGTATGTTCTTGTGATATTTGTGGGAAGACCTTCTCTAGAGCGCGAACTCTAAAAGAGCATCTTAAAATCCACGAAGACGATAAAAGATTCCAATGCGAAATTTGTAAAAAGACTTTCATGCAGAAATGTAGCCTGAAAAGCCACGTTCGACTTCATCAAGACGACTTGGACATTTTCAAGGAGTTTGATGACGTCAAGCATTTAATAGATAATAGGGAGCTGACATTGAAACAGATTGCGGCGGAGAGTAAGCAGAAAGCTCAAGACGAGAAGGCATAAGATCAGACATACGTCTAGTAGTGGTATGAAGCCGCCTTTCCACGGCTTGCTATATTACGGGCGCGCACACGGACGTCCAATTCGCGGTCTACACACCGTGAAATGAGGTTCGTTCGTGATATTGCAGATACTATCACAGGCGAGCAGATTATTTCTCATGGAATACCTCGGGGCATATGTCATGAACCCAAGTCGTAAGCAACGAGGCACTGCGCGGATTGTAATAATCTATGTTATGGTCAATTTGTTATCTTCAAAAGATACCCAAGAAATGTGTCCTGCGCGTATTGAACACATTTGTAATACAATTTAGGTCCAAGATAAATATCCTGAGGTATATATGCGTCCATATCCGCGTCCGTGAAACCTCACACCGTGGAAGCTCGGAATAAGACGTCGTAATTTTTCCTTTGTTTATAATTAAGACAATTTTTCTTTGGATAGATGTTAATTTCAAAGTAATGTGATAATTTTTGCGGTTTAATTACTAAATTGTTCCTAAAATTATAGGTCCTAAAATCGCACTATTTGGTTATAGAATGATGTAGATACCATATGTATGTGACCCTTAGGGATGCTCTCAGCGGTTTATTCCTCGTAAGTATACTTTCTTTTCTCGAAGATACACTTAAAAAAATACTCGCTTGCGCACCCGTTAGATACGTTATCGTGTGTACTGTCAAATTTACAATTATAATAATTATTATATCAGTTGTTTTGAGCACAGCTTTGCAATCCTCTCACACAGCACTGATATGGCCTTGATAAGCATTGTCATTGATCGGACTGCCCTGTAATAGTACTCGCTGGACTGGTGATCGGTACCCATATATTGTGTCCAATTGAAAATCGCCATGTTGGCGCTGATAGTTGCGGCACGCAGTAGTGAGCGTACTTGGAACTAATACGAATGATGGACAAGAATTGTCTTGGTATCGATAATTTCATAACGATGGGTCTTATGTATCAAATTAACAATTTGGTCATTTTAGACATTTTTTTTTATGGTAAACGCATAAATAAAAACAACAAATAGCGTCCATTTGCAAACTAATTAGTTCACAGTACACTCACGGTGGCGTCTCAAATCGACACAAAATTCTATGGAATAGCCAGTCCAGCTAGTTATAGAGGTCCGTGTTGGTCGAACTGGATGTCGTTACGGAGATCGACCAATGACACTTAATCAAGGCTGTCACAGCGCTGTTACTCGACCCTGTATGCTTAGATTCTACACAGCAATATCCTAAAATTTAAAAGTTGTGCAGGTGAAATTGCACATACTTGTATGTATCAATCAATTAGCCTGTCTCAGGCCACTGCTGGACATAAGCCACTCCCACTGTGCGCCATTTCGCCCGATCCTCCGCCTTCCGCATCCAGTCTATCCCTATATAGGACTCCAACGGCCATCTGACCTTCTACAGATGTGGACAGCCCACTTACTAGTTTTGCCAACGTTTCGGATGCGTTGCAGCGCCCGTGGTCACGGCTAGACTGGTTTCCGAGCGTCGTGAGGTATGCGGAGAACATTTTGTGTTGCGCCTACCCTCCATTTCTTTTATAATTAATGGTAAGGCTGGCGACACACCACTCAAATAGTAAGTTCCATAATTTATCGCGAAAAATCCCGAACAATTATATAATTATGAGCCTTTTTTTTCTGTAGTGATGTTTTTTTATGAAATTGTCGGTTCATTGAGCTTTTCTAATACGATAGAGAATAAACTATGCTAATTAAAGGCATTTAAAAAAATAAATATAAAAATATGTTTACTTTGTCAACAAATAAAAAAAAAATATACCAATATGTAGTGTACCTTGAATACTTCCGGCTTCGGAAGCGTTTCCCTTAAACCTAATAGGTATAAGTGTATCTACGAGAAAAGTATATCTATGAGAATAAACTTTCGATTACGAAAGGGGACTGCGCTGTCTCTGTTTTATGTAGGAAAACGGTAGATGTGAGATCGATGCTATATTAGGATGTGGCAATAATAATTAATAATTGTAACTGTATTGTGACTTTCGCCATTTTATTTCTAGACATTGACATTTCTAGAATTTATTATACAATTTTATATTTTACACTCGGGTATTTGACTGCCTAGTCAAATAAGTAACTTTTTACTAAACAGTAAATTATAAGGTAACTTGTATGAAATAAACATTTGTGACGTCTGTTAATACTTTTATTGGTCGGGTGGATGATTAAAAATAAACAAAAACGATAAACTAAGAACAGACGCAACATCTACAACTCTTTCTTCGCTATTCTTAATTTAATGAGCTCAGTTAAATAATTTACTTTAACTAAAGGAGAATACCCAAATATGATATTATTTCATAACGTTATTTCAATAAACATATTTACATCTTTGAATGAAATTTTGAAGCATTTACTATGCTAACTTTTCAAATCGATTAAGATAGGAAAAAGTGAATGTCCAGGTGGGACTCGAACCCACGATCTTTCCCTTACAGGGGGAATGCTCTGACCACTGAGCCACCGGGCCACACCTGAAGCTATCCAAATTCTCCTATACTACCGTCATAGGGCGACGGTGGGAGGCATCTACCGACATTCATACGAAATATCGGAAACAATGAATGATGTTGCAATCATTTTTAAACATTGTTTTTTTTTTTGATGACTCCGCCCAAATAATTGAATGAAATTTTGAAGCATTTACTATGCTAACTTTTCAAATCGATTAAGATAGGAATTTTATTCTGATATATAAATTTCATTCAATTATTTGGGCGGAGTCATCAAAAAACAATGTTTAAAAATGATTGCAACATCATTCATTGTTTCCGATATTTCGTATGAATGTCGGTAGATGCCTCCCACCGTCCCCCTAAGACGGTAGTATAGGAGAATTTGGATAGCTTCAGGTGTGGCCCGGTGGCTCAGTGGTCAGAGCATTCTCCCTGTAAGGGAAAGATCGTGGGTTCGAGTCCCACCTGGGCATTCACTTTTTCCTATCTTAATCGATATTTACATCTTATTTCATCCGCAAAATATAATGACTAAAGTAACATAGTGAATGAAATTTTAAAGCAATAAAGAAAATTTCGTTGTCCAAGACGTGTCTGAATAGCTCAGTGGTCAGAGCGTTCTCCCTGTAAGGGACTGGCAACGGGTTAATGTCCCGCCTTGGACATCTATTTTATCTGATCTAAATTTAAAGTACTGTTACGAGCGTGGGGATCGGTTTAAATAGAAAATGCGAGGACAACCGTTGAAGACAGACTTTATTCAGCTTCACTTCAATTACAGCAAAGCGCGTAGAAATTCGAAAACTCTTCCTTACACAACACACAGTCACTTGTATAATCGCACTGTATAGCTTCACACACTTTATCGCTTTGATCGCTTCGAATACTAGTCTTAGACTAACTTGAGCAGCGGCTGTTAGATCGCCTTTTATATAAGGCGCGGCCGAGTAGCGAAAGATCGAGAAAAGACAGGTACGTTCTGAAAAAGACAGGAACTTTCTGGGAGGTTCTATTAGGTCTTGTGTCTCTTTCTATCTATTCCATTCCTTCTAGAACAGTGACGTCAAGGCATGCTGTCTCTTTCTAGCCTGACGTCTCGTTCTATTCATTCCATTCCTTCTAGAACAGTGACGTCAAGGCATGCTGTCTCTTTCTATAGTGCCGTCTCGCTCACTCCTATGGAAATTTGGCCATATATTGAAGTGGCCAAGCGCCGCGCGTAGCAGTACGTTAAATTAAGTTTAAAGCAACCTTGATCGCGGTTCATATCATTAATGAAAACCATTTGAACAGACATACAGCCTATCTGCCACCCTAGACAAGTTGCAGTTCAGGCAGTTTGGTGGAATAGAATGACAAATTTGATTTGACGTTAATGACATACATTAACGACTGTCAAATACGTCAAATTTTTCTATTTAACCTAATGCCGGCCAACGAACTGCCACTTGTCAACAGGGGCTGGTGTGTCGTACTCATTCGTCAACTGATATCACTCTCATATATTGATCAATCCATTATTTTGTACAAAAGTATTATCACTAGTATAAAGGGGCTGATAATAAACAGTCACCGTAGCTTATGAACACTTGTGGTGGAGTTATTTATGTACTTCACTGATTTTATGAAATGTGGATATGCCTCGAATCCCGAGATTAATTTTGATGAGCAGAAAATATTCCGTGATTTATTAAATAATTGATTTATGATTCTTTGTGACATATGTACCGTACCTGCCATGGTTTCAACTGTGTAAAAATGAATTTTAAACATTAAAAAAAAATATTAAACTAGTGAACCTTTGAGAAATGTTAACCTGGATCACCTTTTTAAAATTGCTTAGCCATGCTCTAAATCCTGTTGCGGGTCAAACTAGAAAAAAGAACAATGTTGCGGGTCAGATTAATAAAGAGAACCCTGTCTTTCCACATTGGTTCGTGCCATGCCAGGGCCATAGCAGGAACATGGACGAGTAAGCAGCCTCGACAGGACCTTTTAATGGGGCCCAAAATTACTTGCAAGTATAATTTTATTATGGTCTTCACCTACTAATAGAAGAAAATACAAAAGAATCAACAAATTTTGAGATAAACGATAGGCCATTATTTTTATTTTATTTGTCTATTGTTGGCCACATGGGTTTGCCCAGCAGAAATGTCGTGAAGATCCCCATTAATATCAACATTTCGATGCAAGTACATAAATAACTCTACCTAATTCCGACCTATGCTTATAACACTACTACTTACTTGATTGAAAAACGTTATACCCATTGCATACTCAGTTCTATTATGCAAGTGATCATCATTGATCAAAGTCGTAACAGTTTTAACAAACTAGACATAATTTTAACATGTTTTTTTATTATTATCAGTTGAAATGAAAAAAGAATTGGGTACTTAACTGTCTAGTCAAATAAGTTACTTTTTTCTGAACGTCAATACGGTGTATGAAATAAAAAAAGTATGACGTCATTGCTATTGACGATGACAATAAATGAAAACGATAAAATAAGATCAAACGCAATTTTTACCGCTTTTTATGCACCCTTAATTTAATGAGCTGTATTTATTTTAACCACAGCAAAGCACCCAATTCTACTATCCAGAATGTATTATTCTTTGAAATCTCTAGATGCTGATTAGATTTGTTATTAATTTCTGCCCCTCTAGACAAGTGGCAATTCGCTAACCGGCGTTTGATGGAATAGAATGACGAATGTATGGGATTTGACGTATTTGACATGCGTTAACGACTGTCATATACGTCAAATATGGGATTTATTTTTTATTTATTTAATTTATATTCGTCATTCTATTCCACCAAACGCCAGCTAGCGAATTGTCACTTGTCTAGAGGGGCTGATCTACCTAGCCTAGCTAACTTAGCTGCCTAGGATACCTACACTATTGTCAGTCGCAAATAACTCGATCTAGATTATATTTTCGTTTATGAAGAAGTATAATTTTAATTATATTTTATTTACTATCATAGATACTATATATATTATGTACTCTGACGTCATATTTCGAATTTCGATTAAACGCTAGTGAAATGCGTGAATGAATTATGCAATAATAGTAGTTTATGATACTGTTGCATAATAAGGGTTCTTATAACACGAGTGTATATTATCACACGAGTGTTATAAAACCAAGTTATGTACAGTTTCATACACTACTTTATCTACTCTCATACTATAATACATAAACTAATTTATTTTACAAACAAAACCAAACTTTGTTTAATTTAAATGTAAAATGTTGGCGCCATGGCGCAAACATCGATTGCGCATGCGTGTTTCTTTTTTTTTCGAATCGGTGGATTATTTTTTTAAAGTAGAGGTTCAGTCCAGATGGAGGTTGTATAGGTGTATCGTTATGATTAAAAAGTTAGTTAATGATATAGGTGTCCCTACAAGACCTGTATCGTAATAAAACTTTCTTTTTTGGCCTGTGCGTAATGTTTGTCATAAGAGTTTTGATTTCAATATTATAATCTTTGTATTATAGTATCAGAGTAGATAAAAAAATTTAATACATTTTATTTATTTCGTTCAGAGCCGTCCAGACCCGTACAGCCACCACTAAAATTTGAATGTGTCGGCAATATGAACTCTTATTTCCAGTTAACACAATTCAATTTCCTTTATCGAATAATAAAATCTCCTCTGGTACGTCTCAATGCGAGCCGGTCGGTGTGAATCCTATCTAAGATCGCTCTAATGAGAATTCGTTCTCTCGATTGAGTTCTTATGTTTCATGCGATGATTTCATTGAACATATAATCTAGTTTCTGTCTGAACTCTTCTTTTCTATACCCCCCTTAACCCTACTGAAAATCCTGCACCAGGCTTTTGACCATCAATCAGTAATTGTGCGGGGTTACAGGTGAGCTTGATGAGCCCTAAAGTACTTTCCATAGCCTACACACTCTGAATTTGAATTGTCCTTCAAAACATTTGACCGAAAATAATAACTATTAGCCGGGTACACACAACACAAAATACCGAGCCTGCATTGGTTGTTCGGGGACAGCAGGCTTACCAATAAAACAGGTCAATAAAATTGAACGGCCGTCGTTTACTAATGCATTAATAATTATAATAATATGAAGGTACATTTGCAGTTTGTAGTATGACATCAGTGCAATTATTGACCTGTTTTAAGTGTCCATGATACGGGTCCAGTCTACTCGATGTGGACCCGGCTATTCATAATTCGAGATATGACCAGTAAATTAAGACCAGACTTAGACCAGATGCCTTTATAAGTACATTGTCCTTGTAAATATATAACCTGGAATTTATTATTAAGATTTGCTATGTACAAGATAGTGATGTTTCAGAATAAACGAATATTATATTTTAATTTTGTTTATTTTTTTATAAGCGCCAATCTGCTCGGAAACGTATAAGTATTTTGCAGAAGGCAGAATAAGTAAAAAGTAAATTTAATGCAGCTTCATGCTCCGTGCCATAGGGACCTAGCACTTGTGGACAAGCCACTCAGAGAGGTTGGCACTATAAATGCATTTAGTTTAGTTATTTTTTTTTTTATTAAACTTTAAGTATAGTTGCAAATTAATATCAAAACATGTTAATTTAACTGTTGTTCATATTTAATTATTATTTGCGTCATCATGACCCAAATTATGCCTAGCTTATAATGTGGTTATTAGATTGCCATAAATGCTTTTTATATTTACATTGACCAACACAAATAGATATTATATTAGGCAGAAATACTTGCATTGAGTGGGCATCTACGATGTCTGATACAGCAATCTAACTTATCACCGTACACGGCCGTAAGCTGGCTTGTATAGTTTATAAATTCAGCTTACATACAGGATGCATACATATATTCACGCCTGTTAGCCTCCGAAGGGGTAGGCTGAGCTAACAACCTCATTTAATCAACTTTGATTTTCGGCCCCATGCAATAGAGGGCCAGCGGTCATGATTGAAATCCAAATTATTGTTTAGGTACACAAGGTTATATGAATTTCGAATAAGCCACATTTTGTAAAATACAGTGATAATAAAAATACACACAGTAATTACTGCAAAGTGCTGGTTATCGCAGTTGTTGCAGTATTTCAGGCAATACAGTATTGTGCGTTTACTAGGGATAAAATAGAAAGAAAGTATGTAGCACAATACGATATTCACGTCGCTGTGGACGTCATACTATTTTACGTTTAGTAAGAGGGTAAAATTGAATGTGTGTGTAATTTTAAGAGACCCATTTGACGAAGTTGACATTGAGTAAACATAATTAATATTTACAAAATTCAAAATAACTTGAAACTGCGTTACTATTTATATGAATAAGAAGACTGAACCGGGTGTGAAAATTATTTTTCTTTTATAGGCGTTACCGGAGCAACAAAAAAACAACGCAAACGCGCTGTTAAAGAAGAAGACGAAACATTAGATAGATTAATGTACCGCGAAAAACATCTGCCAGAGATGAAGAAACAGTGGCACAATCTGACCACTCTGCTCAAGTGCTCAAATGTCACTCCCTTCAAGGACAGGAACGATGCCGGGTATATATGCGCGTATTGCTTCAAAACATACCCTAATCCAGAAATTCTTAGAGCCCACACTCATGGCGATCACGCCAAAGAAAGACCTTCATACAAAGCAGGTTCAGGAATGGCTAGTTTCGTCGCTTTTCTAGACATAGTCGATCTAAGATGCACGCTCTGCGACCATCCAATGGAATCCTTACAAACTCTGACTGAACATCTAGTATCCGTTCACGAAAAGAAATACTACCTCGGAGTTAGTGACTACTTTCAACCGTTTAAGTTAACGAACGAACAGCAAATCAATTGCTGTCTTTGCAATGAAGTTTTCCACAATATGAAGCTGTTGATGCAACATATGAATATACACTATCGAAACTTTATCTGCACTATTTGTGGCGCTGGATTCGTGAACTCCTTCCGCCTAAACAGACATGAAACAACCCACGGGAAAAAAAAGTCCAGTTATCCTTGCCGGCATTGTGGACAAGTTTTTGCCGCAGAATCCAAAAAGAAAGCTCATGTGAATACTGAACACAAGGGTATCGCTGGCGATAGTGTATGTCAGATCTGTAAGGCGCGATTCAAAAATTATTACCAGAAAACCAGGCATATGATGCAGGTCCACAATGCCGAAGGCATCAAATGTGATTTATGTGACAAGAAGTTTAATTTGAAATCGAATCTCATGCTACATATGCGTAGTGTGCATTTAAAAGAACGCCCTTACGAATGTTCAGTGTGCAGTATGGGATTTTTCATCAAAAGGCACATGTTAGGGCATTATATGGCCACTCATACTAATGAAAGAAAGTTTAAGTGTGAGGTATGCGGAAAGGCGTATGCCACACAGAACAGTAAGAGGAAGCATATGAAGAAAAATCATGGAATTTCTAAGAATATGATGGTCCCAAATATGGTTGTTCCGAATATGACAAAGTAATAGTAAACTATTCGAAGAATGTGACACTGGAGAGTACCAAAGTTCTGAAATCGAGAGATTATATAAGTTGTTTGTTGATCAAGGCACTTTCGGTAGAAGTAGAGAGCAGGTGAACAAATAGTACGTGCGACTCTCGAACGCGATCTCTGACTGCGAATTTATTATACTTATTAGAAATTAAATAATGAAACTAAATACATAAACCTACATAACCGAGAAATTTACCAGACATTCGTAGACGACGTGAGTGGATGTGGACGTGAGCGGCCAGTGACAATTTCAAAAAATTGAAGTAATCTAAATAATTATGAGGTTTTCTGATTATTTAAACAATATTACCATAATAGTATTGTATAAACAAATCATAAAATGCCTTAGTTATCTCCGCACATAGCCCCTTCATCCACTCCCGTCTCCATTTGTAAAGTCTATGTTATTTTTGATATAGCAGCACCCTTTTTCTTGTCACAACAAACCTTTGCTGTCACTCTTATAGAGTCAGTCCTCTGCTCTCCATTTTGTGTTTTATCTCCGGTGTAGATCTCTGATTTAACTCGTGATATATTTTATGTAATCGTGATTATGTAATCTAGACTTAACTTATTATATTATATTTATGATGAACTATTTTAGACATTTTTTTTTCAAAATCCTTCAGTAAACCTCTTTATACGTAAAAATCAATTTGCATCATTAAGATTGCTACATAGTTGAGAATAATTCTAAATTATTTAGTGGTTTACCTATACAGGGCATGATGTCCTTTCGCATTGATAAAATCAATTTTATCTTTTTCGCGGGAAACGTATCTTTTGCTTCTGCACATTTTAAATATAGTACGCAAGATTAACAGTTACATGTTTAGGAAACTTAAACAAAAACTAGACAAATGGATTGCACACTAGAATGATGTTCAAAGGTATATAAGGAAGAATCTAAGCGTTTATTGACTATTTTTTGCACGTACTGGAAGTCTTCTTGGAAGCCGAACTTATTTAATTTAACCTATGCAAACTTACAAAAATGTCCAACTAATTGAGCTGTGTCTCTTATAAGTTATAAAGAATATAAGCAACTGAAAATGCTAATATTCCTGCCAACCCCTTCATCTAAGCTAAATTGAGTGTGTTAGGAGTGGGTTCACGTCGGTAGTGTAATGGCCAGGATTCGAACCCGATAACTCTCTATCGTAAGGCCAATTCCTTGGCCACTTAGCAACCTAATTAAAATTCTAAGTGAGTATTTTCTCTATTATACGCGGTATCACTAAAAATGACTGAAACCCACAAGCGACACACACAAACTCTTAGTATATTTGAAAATTATATAATTCGTCGTGCTTGAGAATCTTCATACTTAGAGAATTTTAATGCAGTACTTTTCTTTGTAGGTGTCGACTGCAATACAGACATTAAAATAGAGCCGGAAGTGAGTAAGCTACTGAATTTACTCAAAAAGCCGACATCAGTTAGAAAGAAAGACAACAAAAACGATTGGAGTGTTACCATATCAAAGAAACTCCAGAAAGCAAAGGTATTGGAGGGAGTGGTAGTTCTTGAAACAAACTACATGTGTAAGCCGATAGCTAAGCATTTACACAACATAAGAACCATCCTACTAAATTCCAATGCTACACCGATAAAATCTTACAATGGTATAGGATACACATGCTGCTTTTGCAGCGAGCAATACCCTATACCTATGGATCTAAAGAAACATACTCTAGACAATCACGACAAAGCTGCAAAAGAAAAGTTCATGCAAGGATGTCCCTTGTCAATATATGTTGTGAAGCTAGATATCACCGGCTTAAGATGTGAACTTTGCTGCAATGATTTTGAAGATTTACAGAAATATCAAGAACACTTACAAATTGATCATGACAAAACAATTTATACAGATATAAAAAACCACATACTACCATTCAAATTTGAAGGCGACGGCTTCACTTGCGTGGTTTGTGCCAAAAATTTCGAAAGATTCAAGCTGATACAGGAGCACATGAATTTACACTACAGAAACTATTCTTGCGAGGTCTGCAATTCTCCATTTGTTAACAGTAGAACTCTTAAGAGTCACATGTCGAGGCACAAGCAGGGCGAATTCAACTGCAGCTTCTGTCCGAAAGTTTTTGACACCCACGGCAAGAAAGCGAACCACGAGAAATTTGTACACACAGGTGATCAACGAAGAAACATATGTCCGTACTGTAAAGAAAAATTTATAAGCTATGCAAGGAAAAACGAACATATGGTGGAAGTTCACGGAGTAGAGCCACTTGTGTTGCATTGTAAAGCTTGTGATAAAGAGTTTACAAGACGAGATAAACTGACAAGGCATATAAAGAGAGACCACTTACTTGAAAGACGATTTGAGTGTGACCATTGCGAAAAGAAGTTTTATGGCAGGAAAGAACTGAATACGCACATGGTGAAACATACAGGGGTGAAGCAGTATAGGTGTGAAGTGTGTCTAAAGGCGTTTGGGCGAAATCATACGTTGAAGGAGCATTTACGTATCCACGCAGATGATAGGAGGTTCAAATGTGATCATTGTGGGCAGGCGTTTGTACAAAAGTGTAGTTGGAAGAGTCACATGCGTTCGAAGCATGGGGAGTTTGTGTAACAGGATATTTACTTGTCAATAGATTTACGATATGATTTTGTAAGTTAACGTTTAATCTAGTAATATATATCGTATATATAATATTCTTTGACTGTGAATGAAGAAAGTCTTATATTAGTCGTGTATAATTCCGCTAAGCGAGGATGTAAATTTCGTTCGTAGTTTATGCTTGATATTAATAAAATTGATGTTGACATAAGCAGTTTCTTTATTCAGTACCATTTTGCTTACTTTCTTTATTTTTCATTTCGTTAGGTAGCATTCTTTCAATGACTTAATAAATTTGTCATTTTAGGCCAGACTGTCCCCAAACCTATAATTCTATAACCCTCTATAATAAGAGTTGAACATTTCATCTAGTTATCATCTAATATATAGATACTTCAACAATATCTAGAGATACAGAGAAAGGCCACTCTTTATTCATTTCTACCACTTGCAGTTTATAGTTTCAATGAAGAATCATCTAAATACGACTATCATCTACGTATTTAGACCTACATACTTAATCGGTACTTTGTCGATTGCGTTACCTCGATCATACAAAGATTTATCTCTAATCTTGTTGATAATAATACTAAACTTAAAGAATAAAAGAAAGCAGTGACTAAAATATCAAAATGTCTGAAGCAACGCGGCCCACAACAGCAACAAATCATCAAGATATAAAATAACTATTTACTTTTCTTTGTAGGTGTTCGACGTAACGCCATCGAAACGGATAGTGAAAAACTAATGAAACCGAGGATATATGAGTTGGAAAAGCACCGCAGTAATGTACGAATTATCCTTCAATGCTCAAACGCCACCCCCATTCGATGTATGGGAGGCATCGGTTACGCCTGCAGCTTTTGTGGAGATGAGTACCCAGATCCTGCGGACTTAAAAAGGCATACAATCGAAGGACATGATGATAAGACCAAATTAAAATTCATGGCTGGCAAAATGATGTTCTCATATCTAGTTAAACTTGATATTACAGAGCTTCGCTGTAAAATATGCGATATGGAAATAGATACTTTAGATCTATTAACAGACCACCTCCTCAAAGTGCACGGCAAACCACTTCACTCAGACATCAAAAGCCACATAATGCCCTTCAAATTCGACGATGACGTTTTAACCTGTATGTTCTGCTCAAACGTCTTCAACAAATTCAAGAATCTACAACAACACATGAATGCTCATTTTAGAAATTTTGTTTGCGAATTCTGTGACGCCGGTTTCATTAACCGACATATATTAGCCGCACACACAGAAGCACACAAACTAGGTTCATTCAAATGCGACCTCTGCTCAAAAGTGTTCGATACACACAGAAAAAAGAAAAGCCACGAGAAATCTGTTCATATACACGCGAATTTACTCAGTAAATGTGGGTATTGTAACTTAAAATTTACCAATTACAAAAGGCGGGACCATCATCTGGTTAAAGTGCATGGCGTACTTCTGAAAGCCGTTAAATGTCACGCTTGTGATAAGTCGTTTGATAATAAAAGTGCTTTGACTATACACACGAAACGAGACCATTTGATGGAGCGGAGGTTTAAGTGCAATCAATGTGATATGAACTTCTTTGGATCTAATGAGCTGAAGTTACATATGGTGAAGCATACAGGATTGAGAGAATTCAAGTGTGATGTGTGCTTGAAGTCTTATGGGAGAAAGAAGACTTTGACAGAACATATGAGAATACATAATGATGATAGACGATTCAAATGTGAGCATTGTGGACAAGCGTTCGTTCAGAAGTGTAGCTGGAAAGGCCATATGAGAAATAGGCACGGAGAGCTCGTCTGAGACATTTTTGTTGATACTGCATAGTTTATTTGGATTATTATTTTACACTTTAAACATAGAGTGAAAAAGTGTGATTAAGAGTTAGATCATTTATAAATTACAAATGTGGCCATAGAACTATTATTTTCGTAATCTGATTACTACATATTTGTTTATTTTTAAGTTCATATCAGTTCGACAATAGTAAAAGCCAGATGCGCGGCATAATTTTTAATTTGAAAAGGTTAACTAGAAAATTTATTTATATATAAACGTTAAGTGGAGTTTATTTGTTTACAATATAATTTTATGAAAATTATAATTACTTGTTTTTTATTGCCCCTAGAGCCTTGGGAAACATTAATGTACCTAATCAGTCGCCCACAAAAGTTGCTGAACACTAATGTTAAAATAATATATACCTATGATTTGATAGATTGGAATCTATTGTAAAGAGTATATTCCCAGTAGTCTCCTCTGGGGTGACAGCTAGGAATTGTCTTCCCAGTTGTCATCGGGGTGACAATTTCAGCTTTTTTATTTCTTATGTTACATAGAATCTTCGAAATTAATTATCGCTAACACCCCGACTCAGTGCAATCCAACTCGGATAGGTTAGGTTAGAAGACTAAACTAAACTCCGCGGAGCGGGGCTCCGTCGAGTTTAGTTAGTAGACGCCATAATATATGAGGTTTAGTTTTAGGTTTAAGAATCTGGATATTGTTTGTCTGAATATCAATTAACTACATTTCAAAAATTTTGTGTTTTAAATATTCGGGTTTCGTGTATATGGATTACGGTCATCTGGATTATTTCGAAGATTCTATGTAACATAAGAAATAAAAAAGCTGAAATCTATGGATTGTTTTTAATTGCAATTGTCCCCCCCCCCCCCCCGTGACAACTGAGAAACAAACTTCTCATTTGTCCCCTCTAGTCAACTTTGAAAGATAGTTTAATTATTTGTCCGCGACAGACACAAAAACTCTTTTTTTTTTAATATTTGGTTGCTAGTTTTTCTTTAAGAAAGGTCTTGGTCATACTTAAATCGTACGCAAGTTTGATTGCAACCAGAAATATGACCAGAAGTCCAATTACCATTAACGACGCGAGCGGACTCGCGGGAACTGGTTATTATATCAATACATTTATAGGGCTAAGGAAACTTTTAATGTATTTAAGCTTATAAAAAAGCTGAGGTTTACTGTATATTAACATGAGCTAAAAACAAAAACTCTTCAAACTTTTCAAACTGAATATGTCTGTGCATGCCAAATATCGTTAACAAAAATAATTATCCCATTTGTTGCCGCCTTTCGAAAGTAATGCACGTGCAAGCGTACATACATTTGGCGATTTATTTTTGTATATAGATATGAAGAACTATTAAAACGGTTTCAACAATGTGTCGTACCTAAGCAGCGATAAAAATAATAACTTATTTAAATTATTTTCGCGTAAACACCGCAAGATAAACTACTCTCCATAGCTACCAAGAAGACTTAAACATACCGTGCAATGCTCAATGTTTTTTACTTCTCTATATAGTATAACATATTCTTATTGACGTCAATTCTACTTAACCTAAGTTTAACACCGCTTCCTAGATGCCAGTAAAAAAGAAGCGGCGAAACAAACTCCACAGCGGTGCTGCAACAGTGAGTGGTATTGCGACCAAATCTGAACTTATCTATTTCTTTATAGGTATCCAAGCAAAAGTGGACATCAAGACGGAAAGCAAATATGTAGTACCATCGCTACAAGATAAAGACATTAGTGAAAAAAGCAAGGCCGTAAAGGAAGCCGAAAAATATAACAAGGCAAATTATGGAAAACATTTACATAATTTGAAAGAGATCTTAAAATGTACCAATGCGACTCCAATACTAAAACAAGGAGGCATCGGTTATATGTGCAGTTTTTGTTCAGAACAGTACCCAAAACCTGAGGACTTAAAAAGTCATACTTTGGCAATGCACCAGGGTCAGACTAATGTTAAGGTATCTTGCACGTCGAGTTCCAGAGGTAGTCTTTATAGATACGCAATCAGACTCGATATTACAGGATTGAAATGTACACTCTGCGAATTCAATTTAGATTCTTTGGAAAATCTGATGATACACATTGAAGAAAAACACGACAAAGTCATATATAAAGATATAAAAAATCATATAGTACCATTTAAGTTTGATACAGAACAGCTAACTTGCTGTTTGTGTCCTAACACGTTTGAAAGATTCAAAATCTTGCAAGAACATATGCACAAACATTATAGGAATTACATCTGCGAGGTTTGCGACGCGGGATTTATCAACAAAGGCAGTTTATGCAATCACGCATATACCCACGTTAAAGGAACTTTTCCATGCACTTTGTGTTCGAAAATATTCGACACTGTCACAAAGAAGAAGATGCATGTGAGGTATAATCACGCCGATCGGAACGTGGTAAATCGTTGCGGATATTGTAACGAAGGATTCAGGGAACATTATATGAAAGTACAGCATTTAGCAAAAGTCCACGGTGTTCATAATGCCGATTATAAGTGCAATGCATGTGATAAAAAATTTACTACTCCCAACAAGCTACGGACACATGTAAAAAAAGACCATTTATTAGAAAGGCATCACAAATGCTCGCTATGTGATATGACGTTTTTTCGTCCGCATGATCTTAATCAACATATGATTAAGCATTCCGGCATTAAGAGATTTAAGTGTGAAATATGTTTGAAGTCTTATGGGAGGAAGAAAACTTTGAAGGAACACATGAGAATACACAATGATGATAGACGGTTCAAGTGTGAACATTGTGGGCAAGCGTTTGTACAGAAGTGCAGCTGGAAAGCACATATGAAGAGTAGACATGGAGAGATTGTATCTTGAAGAAAGGGCAGGTCCTAAACATTCGAAGCCGGCGCTTGCATGAATGGCTAAGTCACAGAAGAGGAAGCTATGTATGTAAAAAAAGAAGCTAATGGCAGGCCGTTATCTCTGCCCACTCTGGAGGCAAATAGACGTGAGCGTTACATTATCTTGAGTGATATTCTTTATCATGTCAACAAATTAGAGAAATTGGTATCAATAAAACAAAGTTATACTAGTAGTTTTGTTCTTTATTTTAATCAAAGGTTATTACAGGAACTTATTATTACTCAAACTGTGTATCATATCACTACTATGTAAAAATACTGTGTTGGCTTGAATTGCATTAACCCAGGCAATAACGACATATGAATGCTGCCAAAAGCAAGTACCTACCTAAAACTTAATAAAACTCAGGTATCCGAGATTAGAAATGAAAACTGGGTTTAAATTACCTACTCACCAATTTTTCTTTTCATGTGAGTTGCCTGCGGTGGGCTAAATAATTGATTGATGGACTCTATATGCCGATCTGCTTCTCAAGGAGCGCAGTCACGCTCATGTAACGACCCACCTAACTTAATGGACAGCGCAAAACCTATGTTCGTTTTATGTCATTCACATCGTCGTTTTTGGATTCTTCCTTACTGATATGAAAATAAGTATATATCGTCACATAAAATATATTTATTTCAATCAATTTACAATAATACAACGCCAATGAACTAATACCAGATTACTTATAAAATTACCAGATATCCTGTGATCAGCATCACTATCTTACGCAATTAGTAAAAACTTTTACTGATAATCAAACTAAAGATTCTTCAACCAAAATTATTTAAAATGAAACCATTTGAATGATGCATCCTTTTCTTTATAGGTAGGCGACAAAAAAGAGTTGTAACAGATAGCGATGCAACTGAAAGTGAGGATGAAGCGGTCGCGATGCGGTCTAAAAACAAAATAGCTCCAAGGTCTGAATTGGTCAAACATCGGTACAATATAAACACGATACTTCTGAGTTCGAACGCTACACCGATACGACGGTACGGAGGCATCGGATACACTTGCTGCTTCTGTGAGGATCAGTACCCAAACCCCGGCGATCTAAAAAAACACACATTAGAAAAACACAAGGACGTGTCAGGAGCTAATTTCATGAAAAACATGAACATGTCTGAATATGTCATCAAACTTGATGTTACTGCGCTTACCTGCAAATTATGCAGCGCTGAAATCAATACATTAGAAAATTTTATAGATCATTTAAACGAAGTACACAAAAAGACAATATATACCGATATAAAAAACCATATTTTCCCTTTCAAATTCGATAACGCCGATATGATTCATTGCACAAATTGTTCAAACTCGTTCAACAAGTTCCGACCGCTCGTTAGACATATGCATATCCACTATCGAAATTTTATATGCAAAATTTGTGATTCTGGCTTCGTTAACCGAAACGCATTAACGCAACACTTGGAGAATCATCGCGTCGGAGAATTC
Organism: Eilema caniola; assembly: GCA_949126895.1. Taxonomy (NCBI): domain Eukaryota; kingdom Metazoa; phylum Arthropoda; class Insecta; order Lepidoptera; family Erebidae; genus Eilema; species Eilema caniola. Next base: position 17,429,910 of record OX421485.1, on the reverse strand, counting down.
GCTTGCAGTTTTTGCAAAAAAGTTTACCCTACACAAGTGAAAAAGAGACTTCACGAAAGAACTGCTCACACACATTCGGACTCGATGAATAAATGTGGATACTGTACAGAAACGTTTAAGGACTATAGGAAGAGAGAAGCGCATTTAGAATCCGCCCACGGGGTTAAGTCGATAAATCCCAAATGTCAAGCTTGTGACAGAGTATTTAGCAGCAGAAAGTTGCTCTCCATTCACGTCAAAAGAGACCATTTGATGGAACGACCACATCAGTGTACCGAATGTGAAATGAAGTTCTTTTCGACGACCGGACTAAAAAACCATATGGTGAAACACACTGGATCTAGAGCATTTCGTTGCACTATCTGCCTCAAGTCTTACGGTCGAAAGAAGACTTTAAATTCTCACATGCGGGTGCATAGAGAAGAAAGGTTTAAATGTGAGCATTGTGATCGAGCCTTTGTGCAGAAATGTAGCTGGAAAAGTCATATGCAATCTAAGCATGATGAAAATGTATGAATTAATATTATGAAAACAAATGATAGCAATATTGATGTTAACCTAAGTAAATAAATTATGTGTCTCGACTAATACAGTTTAAATGCAATCGCTATTTTTATTTCATTATTCATCCGTAGAGGGGTGTACCTTCTGAACAATTCTCCATGCATACAGCGTCGAGTACAGCGCTGCGACACCTTGATAGAGATTGTCATTGGTTGATCTCCAATGAAGTCACCTATTCCGAACAATGACAGTCTCTATCAAGGCTGTAGCAGCGCTGTGCTCGCCGCAGTTTGCTTACAGATTTGCACAGCTGATGCAAACTTTCTGTACTACCCATATTTTCAATTTAAATAGTAGCCGGATAGTTCATAAAGTAATTACTTAAACCAAACCGGCAGAGATAAGACGGTCCAATTTTAATTTAGCTGGCCACTAATACATTATACATATGAATTTAACAGGTGTTGTACAGTTTTACAATAAAATTAATTTTAAAAGCTCAACACTATCGATAGAACAGCAAGAAATGAACATTATGGCTGTTGTGATTTAATACAATGATACTTCTACAAACATGGCAGTTTAACAGGAGTTAGTCCCGATGTACTAATAGCAGTGTAGCTAACATCTGATAAATAAAATTAGTAGTACAGAGAGGGAATAAAAAACATGCGGGTCAATTATTGGGGACTGCTGATTGAAGTGAAAATAGTTTGTATGAAAACATAGTAACAATCGATGAATTGTAACAACACGATTTTAATGTGAACAATAAGCGTTTGTCAAAAAGTGTAGTAGGAAAATCTGCCACCTAAGTGATATACACGGGGCACACTAAAAGTTTTGCACTTCTAGCTAATCGGAACTATTTGAATTTCGAATGTTATGTTTTTTGAAACGTTGCAACCTTCTTTGTAATAAAATAGGAAATTGGCGGGAAATTATTTGCCAATTGTTTTATCACACATGTAAGTGCTACGTACGCAACGATAATGGAATTAAGTCGAAAAGACTTCAGAGCTATGATTTTTTATGATTTTCAAAGTTTTTCTCTTCCCAAGACTATGCCGATCGTCTTCAAAATGCTTTTGGGAGAGAAGCACCTTATTTGAGCACCGTGAGGCGATGTTTTGCTGAATTTGAGAGAGGTCTGGTTTCTTTACATGACGAATTTCGTGAAGGGCAGCCTTCAACTGCCGTCAACGAAAATAATGTGGCTTCTGTTAAGCGGGTAATTGAAGAAAACCCGCGGGTTACCAATGAGTTCGAGGACTATTGGGGTTTGGTATGTGCCAAATTCAGAAAATTTAACACGAAGAATTGTTAGTTCGGAAATTTCGCTTGCGTGGATTGGTTCTCACTGCTGAAGTACGACCACGGAAATTCTAATGCTGTTTATGACATTGTCATAGGAGACGAAACGTGGATTTATTGTTTTGAACCTGAAAAAATACAGCATTCTTATGAAAGGGTGTTTGAAAATGAAAACAGACCAACAAAAGTAAGGCAGGCGAGAAACGTTGGTAAAAAATTGTTTTTTTTTTCTCAGATACGGATCTCACCTGCAAAATTCCACTTGAAGATCAAAAGAGTGTTAATGCCGAGTGGTATTCTACCATTTTTTTTACCCAGGGTGTTAGATAAAGTTCGCGAAAGTCGACTAAAAAGCCGCGTTCTCCTACATCATGACAAGGCTTCTTCACACACGGCCAACAAAACAGTCATTTTTACTTCCGAAAAATTACTACTGCACACAGCCTCGACCTAGCACCGAGTGATCGGAAGAAAAACATTCTCATAATATAAAAAAGGAAAGAATGGCCACAAGATCAATAGATTTTGTTACTGTAATAAAAACTGAGGCACCTGACACGAAAATTGTTGAAGTATATAAGCATCAGACTAAGAAACCTAAACCCAAAACTGATAAGCTAGATATAAATCGGACTAAGGAACCTGGACCAAGAAATGATGAGCCATATATACGTCGAACTAATGGACATGGGCCAAAAAATAATGAGCTCGATAAACATCGGAATAATATAAGAGAAGTGATTATGTGGTCTAACGCTACGCCCATTAGACGTTACGAAGGGATAGGCTACATGTGCTGCTACTGCACTGATCAGTACCAAGATCCTAAAGATCTCAAAAAACACATTAGAAAAACATCACGATCCCCAAAGAGCCTTTTTTATGAGAAATTACAGCCTGCAACAATTTGTAATTAAATTAGATATTACGTCATTACAATGTAAGATTTGTAAGAGAAATATCGACACCGTGGAACTTCCTCCGCGGTGTCAAGTGTACACACGTACTGTTGCTCGTCTCCGTTTTAAAATTTAAAATCCGCTTAAAAAGTACATAATTCAACTGTCAAAGTATACAGTGATAAACTTGTAAGTGTCAGTGACTAAACGGTGCATACATAGCGGTGTAATAACAGAAAAATAGTGTTGTACGAGTGATTGTTACTTCATAACGAACTTAAAAATCTATCATTTTGGACTTTGCACTCGTTAGAAACACTAAGAATTTCTACAGATACCTTACAACACCGTACCTCTGTTATTATTTTAATCCGACTCGGAGGTTGTAGAAGCCATCACTTAATTTACTGACTTTAATTGAGTCACGGTGGACCAGTGGTAATTGGCGCGCCTGTCGTGCGCTTTACGTGGTTTCGAATCTCATAGACCTCGAATTCTCTTTTTGTGTTTGTTTAACACTGTTCCTGATATTTTAGTGAACTTCTGAACTATTTTTAGCAATTGTTGTTGTTTTATCCTAGTATTTTTTTATATTTTCTTTTATATTGCATTTTATCACAAATCGCCCGAAACAATGCTCACACCGTCTCCAGCAACAGAGACAGAGAACCCTGACGTAATGTTTACCCCAGATAATTTTGCACTCGGACAGTCAGAAAAGGCTAGAAATAAGCGCCTCCGACCTGATTTCTCCCCGGAAAACCTATGGCAGGAATTTGAAAACAAAATAACGGATATGCTTACCTCTTGGAAAACGGAACAAGACAAAATTCTAAACAAGTTGAAATCTGATATTACCGAAGTAAAGCAGCAAAATTCGGTGATACAGAAATCTAATATTGAAATAGAAAAATCTATGACATTTTTAAACAGCAGTTTTGAAGACATGAAGAAAACTATTGTGGAACTTCAAGAAGAGAGAAAGGAGCAACGTACTTATATTTTAGAATTGGAAAGAAGAATAAATGACTTACAACACAGCTCTCGCTCTTCTATAATAGAGATTAGAAACGTGCCCCAAACAGAGAAAGAAACAACCGCGGATCTAACTTCTCTTGTTATGAAAACCTGTAACGCGGTGCAGACGCCAGTAACAACATCAGAGCTCCGTGACATACATCGTCTGCCTGGGAAAAAAGGCACAAATAGACCTATAATTGTCGAATTTCTTAGCGTCCTAATTAAAAATCAAGTTCTGAATGCTACACGCTCTTTCAACAAAGGCCTACCAAAAACAGAGAAACTGAATACCGGTCATATTGGAGTTAGTGGCCCGATTATCCCCGTCTATGTTGCTGAACACATACCCGGTAGCCTGCGACAACTTTTTTTTTGAAGCGCGGAAGTATGCTAGTGCCCATAAATATAAATTTTGCTGGTTTCAAAATGGGAAAATATTTCTTAGGGAGGATGAAGGAAAACAATCTGTTGTCATTAATACTATTTCATGCCTTAATAAACTTAATACCCAACATATTTTGTAGCGGTAGGATTAAATCTATCATTGAATTGTGTTCACAATATAACTATATTGTTGTGACCATATTGTGTGGTAGCCGTGGTCTACTGCCTGTCTACTACTTGTATGTTATGAGGTCACTCTTTTGTCTTTCTGTTTTTATCTTGGTTCTATATTGTATCTATAATGTCTTAATGTCGGTCCCACACGAATACACTACACATACTACACTAGTCAAACCATACATATATTACACCCAGCTCGGTACAAACACACACATAACTTACCATTTACAGCCTCCAGTTTACGTAATAATACTAAATACGCTTATTGCATTACTAGTTATCTCATCATCTCTGCAGTCGATTTCATCGCTCCATCGTCCTGCAGCTTTCTTTTTTGTTTTATTTTACTTTTTGCCTCATACTATGCATCATTTATTGATACTACTGCTAAGCATTAAAAATGAATAATTTTAACGAAATAATTGATAGCATTGATGAGTACGGATCACATGAGTTTTATTGCTGCCCGCCCGATACATGTAAGATGCTTTTAAAAAAATATCCGAAAACACTAAAACTACTACATTTTAATGTACGCAGTATAAACCGAAATCTTGATAGTGTCCTAGTATTACTAACATCAATGCAGGTGGAATGCGATATTTTGGTGTTTACAGAATGTTGGATACATGAAAATTCGTCGATACCGGCACTTCAGGGTTATTCGGCTTATTTTACAAAAAATACATACATACAAAATGATGGTGTAGTTATATATATACGATCGGAGTTACTGCACTGTGTCACAGAGCCTCCCTCCCGGGATGCTAACATTCTAGTATGTAATCTGAGTCCGGATATAACTATAATAGCGATATATCGATCCCCTTCCTACATCAAGGCTGACAATTTCCTCAATTGTCTTAACGCCATTTTAGACTCGATACCAAAGCAAAGAAATATTTTGTTGGTTGGTGACATAAACATTAACATAACCCCTAACTCCGATCATGATTATTTCAATGAATATAGCAATCTGACTGCATCACATGGACTCTTAGCGGCATACACATGCCCTACCAGAGGCGGAAATTGCTTGGATCACACCATGGTTAAATCTAAATGCTCAGTTATCTCCTTTATATTGGATGTAGATATAACTGACCATTTACCAATACTGGTCTGCATAGGTAGTGATCAAATTCATAAAGAATGCTTCTCTAAGGTATCGGCGAAAGTAGATCAACTTAAGGTAGCTATAGATATTGCGAGTACAGATTTTGATCCTGTCATGATAATACGTGACGCGAACCAAGCAACTGACCTTTTCATAAAAACAATTACATCTATTATTAGCGCCAATACTAAGATTAGTCATATCCCCTCCAAACAGAGATTAATCAAGCCTTGGATCACGAAAGGTCTACTAAGATGTATTCGAAACAGAGATAGCATGCATAAAGGATATAAAAAGGCACCGGACAACTATATCTTGAAGGTTACATATCTTCGATACCGAAATTTCTGCAATAAATTGTTAAACCGTCTGAAGAGAAATTACGAAAAGGATGAATTACTCAAGGCAAGAAATAATCCCAAGAAAATTTGGAAAGTGATTAATACAATTAGCAATAAACATATCACCAAATCTCAGCCAATTGATCTCTTAACTAATGCCGGACCTGATGAAAAATCTGCAATATATAACGTCAACCAATACTTCGCGAATGTCGGTAAAAATCTTGCAGCCAAGCATGTGAATGACAAATCAAATCTAGTTGAAGATTTCCACCTGAATTCACTTGTGCTCTTGGCACCCGATCGTGCAGAGGTAGAGCGAGTAATTATGAACCTTCGTACTGATTCTGCTTCGGGATGGGAGGGAATCACGACGCGAATGTTAAAGACATGTCGGGATACTTTAGTACCTCCCATCACACATATTTGTGACATTTGCATCTCCACGGGTACATTTCCGAGAGCCTTGAAAAGAGCAATAGTGCATCCTATACATAAGAGTGGAGATAGAGGCAGTGTCAGTAATTATAGGCCGATATCTGTGTTGCCAGCGTTGTCTAAAGTTTTAGAAACAATTCTTAACTTACGCATCTTGAAATTTTTGGAAGCGCAAAACTTGATATCGCCAAATCAATTTGGTTTTCGCAGAGGAATTTCTTCTGAAGACGCTGCAGCCGCTTTGGTTGACAAAGTTGTTGAAACTCTTGACAAACGGTATAAATGTCTGGGTATTTTCCTGGACTTAACTAAAGCATTTGACACTGTCTCTATTTCTGTCTTAATATCCAAATTGGAAAAGATAGGCATTAGGGGTACCGCACTGGCTATTTTCAAAAGTTACCTCTCGGAGAGGTCCCAGTGTGTTAAAATAGGCTCAACTGTTAGCGATGAATGTGGGTTGGAATATGGTGTTCCCCAAGGATCAATATTAGGTCCTACGCTGTTTTTAATTTATGTTAACGGTTTGTGTGGTCTTTCCATCCCGAACTGCAGTATTTTCACGTATGCTGATGATACAGCCTTGGTCCTGCATAGCCGAAGCTGGAATGAGATGTGCGTAAGAGCAGAGTCTGCGCTAGAAATTGTTATGTCCTGGCTATCGGCAAATGTCTTGACCTTAAATGTGGCAAAAACCAGCTATATTCCTTTTACCATAACATCCGCTACACTACCGAGCTCCTCATTTACCATCAAAGCTCATATCTGCAATAAACAAACAGACCAATGCACCTGTGTCTCCCTAACAAGAACTAATGCAGTCAGATACCTCGGCATTGTAATAGACAACCACTTGTCATGGCAGCAACATACTGGTGCTTTGTCAGCTAGAGTCAGAAAGCTCATCTACATTTTTAAAAATCTGAGATACAGTGCTAATAGTGATGTTTTACTGATGGCATACCGCGCCTTGTGTCAGTCTATTGTGTCTTTTGGTATCACAGCTTGGGGAGGTGCTTTCGAAAGTAATATTCTACAGGTGGAGAGAGCGCAACGAGCTGTCCTGAAGGTCATGACTTTCAAACACTTTCGCTATAGGACTGAACAATTATATAACGACTGTGGAGTCTTATCTGTGAGGCAGCTTTTTGTGCTCAAAACTGTGCTACGTAGGCACAGTTCATTAAGGTATGAGAAAGGACATCTGGCCAAACGCAGGTCAACAAGTATCTGCCCGGTGGAAATCCATCGCACAGGCCTTGCTGGAAGACATTTTAGGATCTTAGGAAACCGGCTATATACAACCGTTAATAAACAATGCAGTGTTTATGCTTTAAATAGGTTTAAGTGCAAAGAGGTAGTCACTAAATACATTATGACACTTAATTATGAGGAGGTTGAAAAATTACTTAAACCAATGCTCTAATACACACATATGTACACAACCCACACACACACACACACACACACACACACACACACGCACACACACACACAAACACACACACACACACACACACACACACACAATTTAATTCTAAGTAATCAACGTGCATAATATGTAATATTAACTTATGCTATTAGGAGGTGTGTCCTGTCACCCATAACACAAGTTAAATCTTAGCTTGGATGGCAGATATTCAACTAAAGAGTCATCTAACACAATTTTACATTTTGCACTGTAAGCTTCATATTATACCTATGTACTCTGTAACTCTAATGCAAACTTTGTAAAAATGATAATAAAGAATTAATAACAACTTTTGAAGCATTTGCAGATGGACCATCATAAAACAATCAACACAGACATAAAAAATCTAATCATCCCATTTAAATTTGGTTCAGGTTCAGATATCCTTCAATGTTGTATTTGCACGAGCACCTTTACTAAATTTAAGGTTCTGGTTGAGCATATGAACTTACATTATAGAAACTACATTTGTGAAATTTGTGACGTAGACTTTATTAATTTACAAAGTCTAAAGTTTCACAAGCTCACACATTTAAAAGGTACGTTTAAATGTGATCATTGTGCTCAAGTTTTCGATACCAATGTTAAAAAGAAATCCCATGAAAAAAAGATGCATATTGGACTGACAATTGCCTGCGGTTATTGCAATGAGACCTTCAATGAATCCAGAAAGAAAGAACAACATTTAGTATTAATGCACGGCTTAAAACTTCCTACTGCTCAATGTCAAGCGTGTGATAAATATTTTAAAACCAGAAAAAGACTAAGGGATCATGTCAAGCGAGATCACTTACTACACAGACCACATAAATGTTCAGAATGCGAGATGGGCTTTTACTACCCTGGTGAGTTAAAACATCACATGATGAAGCATACTGGACTAAGAGCTGCTCAATGCACTGTTTGTTCGAAGACGTTTTCTGCGAAGAAGAATTTGACATGGCACATGAAAATACACAATGACGTCAGGCGATTCAAATGTGAACACTGTGGGCAGGCTTTTGTACAGAAGAGTAATTTGGGATATCATTTGAGGACTAAACATGGAGATGTTGCGTGAAATAACTTATGTATAGAATAAAAATATACTAATGTAACGCGGCACTGTTTCGGAATGTCCTTGAAACAAGCTCGACCACGCGTGCGTCGACCAACGGCGATAGAGCCCCCGCGCTCCGCGCGGCCAGTGAGTCACGCGCACGCGAAGCGATGACACGCACGTACGTTACGTACACGAGCACGAGCCGCATTCGCTGCGGGTATCGGAGCCCTACGTATTGTTTCCCTGTGTCACTGTCTTTTTAGTTATTAAAGTGTATACTACACGCATATGTGTATTTATTTACACTAATGTATAATAATAAAATAAATATGTGTGAAATGTAGAATGACAATAGTCATTCTACATGTTGGTCAATAAATTATTTAAATAACCCGCCCCTGACCGTGACCGGCGCAAAAGTGCCCATCACACTCGCCGCGTTTCTACGCTGGATTGCGATGGCCATCCTTTGCATCAGCTGTGCATTCTCTAAGCGTTGATAGAGATTGTCATAGGTCGATCTCCAGTGACGTCACCTGGTCCGAATAATGGCAATCTCTATCAAGGGTGTCACAGCGCTGTACTCGAAGCTGTATGCTAAGAGAATTACACAGTAGGAACAATCCGGTATGGGAGTCGCCAGGTGTCTTTATGAGTTGTCTTTTGTGTGCTAATCGTTTAATAAAAACCTAAGTAAATATTATATTTTTTTATTTGAATTACGTTCTTAGTTTTAAAAACACCTTAGGAGCTAGTGGAGAAAATACTTTTATTAAATACATGGAATTAAAAATGAAATCGTAACATTTCAATCTTGCGTTTAACTTTAAACACGAAGCCGGAAAAAGACGTTTTCAGACGTGCGTGTTTGCTTTTATTCCCAAAACTAAGAATTAAAAAATATACTTTATCATAGACCTGAATATGTTGGATATTACAAAATGTAGATACTAAAACCAAATTAATGAGTTAACGGTGTTACGACATGCTACCTATTTAAACTTTCATTTATAGGTCACCCAGCGCATACTGTCAATATTAAGAAAGAAGAAAAGCATCCGGATGATACTAAAAAGAAGAAAGGTACGCCAAAAATAAAAATTTGAAACAGCTCAAGTCAATTCAAACAGTTACGATTAGCTTAGGATGTCATAGGATGATGCTTGTAACCAAGTGCCAGGCTCGTGGCTATGTGTTCAACTATTTGAACAGAATATGAAACTTAACTAATGTTCAATAAAAAATGTAGTCACATCAGAACGAAATAGAAGGCTTGTTATAGCGAAAGTGCTTTTTGAACTTAGAATTATTACAAATTAAAATACAATACAGTATCACGACATGATACCTATGTAAACTTTTATTTATAGGTCATCCAGTGGAAACTGACAACGTTAAAAAAGAAGAAAAGCAACCAGCTGGTGCTAATAAAAAGAGGAGAGGTCTTTCCAAACTCAAACAAGACCTGCAAATTAAAATTCAGAAAGACGATATACATAAGCACAGGATAAATGTTAAAGAGTTGATGCTTTGGTCTAACGCTACTCCTATCAGACGCTTCGAAGATATGGGATACATGTGTTGCTACTGCAAAGATCAGTTTCCGAATCCCGCTGATTTAAAGAAACACACCTTAGAAACCCATCAAGATGTTCGTAAAGCTTTCTTCATGAAATTAGGCTTGGATGCATTAGTGATCAGATTGGATATCACAGACCTTCAGTGTAAAATCTGTTCGAAAAATTTAGTCACTCTAGAACAGCTGTTTGAACATTTGAAGGTAGATCATCAAAAAATAATCTATAATGATGTAAAAAATCACATTACACCACTGAAGTTCGACACAGAAGCCCTTCAATGTTTCATGTGTCTCAACACATTTAGAAAATTCAAGCTGCTGCTCGAACATATGAACTTACACTACAGAAATTATATTTGCAAGTTTTGCGACGCAGGTTTCACCTCGATCAGAAGCTTCCGATGTCATATGCTGTCACACAACACTGGATCCTTCAAATGTGATTATTGTCCACAAGCTTTCGAGACTAAAGCTAAGAAAAATATGCACGAAGTAATTAAACATGAGAACAATACAAAACAAAAAAAACCCAAATTACATAGATGCGGGTATTGTAATGAAACCTTTAGTGAATACAGAGCTAAAGAGTCACATTTGATATCAATGCATGGGATGAAAGTGCTCACATTAAAATGTCAAGCGTGTGAAAAGGTCTTCAAAACCAGACGAGCCTTGACAGTTCACGTTAAAAGAGACCATTTGATGGAAAGACGAAATAAGTGCGCAGAGTGCGACATGAGCTTTTTCTCAGCCTCCGATTTGAAAGATCATATGGTGAAGCATAGTGGTCTGAAGAGTTTCAAATGCACTATTTGTTTAAAGAACTTTTGCCGAGCAAAAACTTTAAAAGAGCATATGAAGATACATGATAATGTTAGGCGGTTCAAATGTGAACATTGTGGACAGACATTTGTACAGAAATGCAGCTGGAGGGGTCACATGAAGTCTAAACACGCAGAAGTAGTCTAACACGCTTACTCTCACGTTTAAAAATCTTGAATTTTCAAAGAAAATTTATTATTTTATTTTAAGTAATGTAATAGTTTGATAATATTAATGACTATTAATCTCTAGCATAGTTTTATTTGCCAAAATACGTTGAAGACATAATTTTGGCGCTGTTTTCTGTCCATTTTTATGATTTATGAATTAAATTATTTAAAGATAATAATATGGTATTACAATGATTGAATAACGCCCGTCTTCTTTTGTTGAATTGATGGAACTTCTGCTCTCGAATATGAAACTAAGGGATGTATTTTCAAAGAGCTTTGAAGATTTTTCTTTATTTGAGGTTGCGCTAGTTGAGACTAGCACGAACGTAGTTATTCTTGGTGTCGTCGCCGCATTGCTCGCAACGACAAAACAATCAACTTTTTAAATCGAATAAAGAGAAAAAATTGAATCGGTTTAAATCAAATAATATGTGCGAAGTAGTCAATGTTTAAAAATGATTGAAAAATCATTCCTTGGTTCCGATAGTTTGTAAGAATATTGTTAGACGCTCCACGGTCGCCTCAAAGACAGATATAGAAGGAGAAATTCGAATTGCTTAGGGCGGGGTCTGGTAGCTTAGGGGTCAAAGCATTGCTGTTGTAAGGCAAAGATCGCGGATTCAAACTCCGCCTAGACCGATGCAATCTTTTCTCTTTATTCGATTTAAACAGTCAACTCTTTTGGAAAGTAGTCGTTTGAGGTTCCAGTGAGGTCGCCAAAAAATAGACTATTGGCGGAGAGAGCCACCGTCTTGGGTGTTGAGACGCCGGGGTGTAAGATTGCTTGAAACATATCCCTTGCATCACGCATCCCAGAGCCATCTCCGACTTTGGGATGGCCCCCTCGCTAAAGCTAAACACACTGAGACCTAATTTCACCATACTCTGTTAGTTATTTTAACAACCCATTAAGTGTCTTAATGGCCTGTTATCGTTTTTGATTGTCCCACCATGCCCTAACAGATGATTATCTTCCTTAATGTGGCGTTAAATTTAATTCCTACAGAGGTTCTTTAAATCACTTAACAGAGGATTACTAATTTAATTTTTGCGGAAGATATTTTACAAAATATTGATAATATCAACAACATATTTCGTCGTCCCAGGAGTCACACACGTCGAAATTATTTCAAAGTATACGATGACCTTGATTTTAGTGTATTAGAATTTCCTTTTCAATAAATAAATATTCGAGTTGATTGAGGTTCTTTTATGCTTCCATGCAAAAAAGCGGCATGGCTCGAACCCCTTATACGACTGGTAATAACATTTTGTTTCGGTCGTTTTAAATTAAGAGCGAATGTTTTGGAAATCATTCCTTAATGGTTGACATGAGGTCTGTTACTAATCTTCCGTAGGATGTTTGCTACTTTAACAATGGTGTTAATATTGATGCCTGATTATCTAATGCCTAGTCATTAAAAAATTGGTGAAATTGACCCTAAACTGTTTTACCAATCCTCAATTTGTTCATATCCTTCTACGTATTTTATATCTTTAAACGAGAAATTGTTGTATATATATATATATATATATATATATATATATATATATATATATGAGCAAAGAAAAAGTGATGTGAGTAGCTAACTGCTTTAACGACACAACAACACTAAAGCTTTTAACAGATGGCGTTGTTACAAAATACATGAAGCTCGGTCATCCAGGTACGAGTATCATATGTAAATGCAAATGACTACTAAGTCGTAGTAATTAATTAGACTAAAGATATTGATTTAGATGGCTGGCTATTTTAATATCATTTCCATTTCATTTGGAATTTGGCGATATGATTACTATTAAACAATTTTCTTCTATTTACAATTTTATAAATGAGAAAAACTTACGAATATAATTTCAAATTTAATTAATATAACTTGATATATGTATTTATTCAATTCATATTTATTATTTAATGAGTTTATTTAGATCTCATTACGATCTGGCATAGATGAACAAGTTCAACTAATTATACATCGATATTTGGCAAAAATACGTATATAGTGAAGGAAATTCGAGGAACAAAATTTAAGTAAGGAATTTATAACAATAATGAATGGAGAACTGTAAGTTAAAAAGCTTTAAGTACTTGAAAATACTATAACAAAATTGGTTTCATAGACCTTCATCGTTTTGTTTTCTATTTCGGACATTATTGAAACCAATCTTTATCTTAATCTCATTAAGTCAAAAAACTTGCAGTCACTAACTCCAAACTTTTATTTATAGGTCGTTCAGCAGTGCCTTTGAAAGGTTTGGTTGAAGTTAATCCAGAAGTAAGTAGTTTACATAGCTCGAAAACCAACAAAGTAACAAACTTAAAAAAATCAGAAAACAAGAAAATTACAACAAAAAGCAATTTGAAAACGGAGAAAACGACTTCAACACCAAAACAAGTCCCGCTAGTGCCGCTTGATAGACAGGAAATACATAAACATAGGTTTAATATAACAGAAGTGTTGCTTTGTTCGAACGCTACGCCAATAAGACGCTACGAAGATATGGGATACCAGTGTTGTTATTGTAAAGATCAGTACGTATTGCCTGCAGATTTAAAGAGACATAGTTTAGAAACCCATCAAGATGTAGGAAAGGCATTTTTCATGAAATTAGGAATGGAAGCGTTAGTCGTGAGGTTAGACATTACAGGATTACAGTGCAAGCTTTGCAACCAGAATCTCGATACCATCGAACTACTGTTGGAGCATTTAAAAGTGGTTCATGACAAAAAAATTCACACTGATATAAAAAACCGCATGACTCCGTTTAAATTTGTTACGGAAACGCTGCAATGTTGCATCTGTAGCAGTAATTTTAGTAAATTCAAAATGCTACTTGTACATATGAACTTACATTATAGAAACTACATTTGCAAACTGTGTGACGTAGGTTTCACTACTCTCAGTAGTCTTAGAAACCATATGCATGTACACGAAATCGGCACGTTCAAATGTGATTACTGTTCACAAGTTTTTGAAACAAGTCTTAAAAAACAAAACCATGAAAGAACAACGCATGTACCTAAGTTTGATCTATACAAATGCAGGATTTGCAATGAAACCTTCCACCTCTACCATTTGAAAGAGGCACATTTAGTGTCAATGCACGGATTGCAGTTACCCACATCTAAATGTAAAGCTTGTAATAAAGTCTTCAACAGTAGACAAGCTTTAAAGGTTCATATCAAAAGAGACCACTTGATGGAGAGAAGACATCAGTGCTCAGAGTGTGAAATGAGCTTCTTCAAAGGAAGGGACCTCCAACATCATATGCTCAAGCATACGAAAGCACGAACTCATAAATGCACTGTTTGTTCAAAAGCTTATGGCAGAGCATATACACTGAAAGAGCACATGAAAATTCATGACAACGTTAGACGATTTAAATGCGAACACTGTGGGCAGGCATTTGTGCAAAAATGTAGCTGGAAGAGTCACATGAAATCAAAACATAATGAAATTGTGAATTGAAAATAAACTAATCCATGATACTTATTAAAGTTTTAGATGATAAATGCATTTTTATTTTTGTAAATATGTATTATTGGTAAATCATCATTTAGAAAAAAAGAAATATTCTGAATTAGTAAGAAATTGAAACCACAATTTTTTAAACCGGCAGAATGTAATGTCGATTTTTTATGACTCCCTTGTACAGGAAGTTCAAACTTAGTATTATCGATTATTTAACAGTAAAAAAGGTTTTTTACAAAACTGACCATTATATTTAAAGGCAATATAATTTATGGCTAGGTCTTATAAAATTGGGTATCCTTAGAAAAATTACCTGTTTATGACAAAGTTAATAATAGCACAATGCTACCTTCTGTCTAGTAATAAAAACGTATAAGTAATTTAAATAAAGATGCATTAAAACAAAATAATTGTAGGAACGTTAGTATAAAAGTGAATGTTGTAAAAAAGAAGAAACATGGCTTCAAGTACTCCGAAAATACCTATTATAAAATTGATTTAATCGATCTATTCATTGTTTTTACTATTTTGTATATAAATCCACTTCATTTAGCCCAGGAATTAGCTCTCACTAACCCCAACTTTTATTTACTTGTAGGTTCTTCAGCAGTGTCCCCATTGAAAGTATTGATCAAAATTGAACCAGAAGAAAGTAGTGTAAATGATTCAAAAACTAAGAAAATTATTACAACAACATGTAAGCCGAATTCGATGTCTAACAACTCGAAAGACAAGAAAGTAACTACGTCATCAAGTGACTTGAAAAGCGAGAAGGATACGTCTATGTCAAATAATTTGAAAGACAAGAAAGTAACTGAGTCATCAAATGACTTAAAAAGCGAGGAAGATACTTCAACATCCAAACAAGTTCCTCTAGTTCCGATTTGCAGGGAGGAAGTACGAAAACATCGTACTAACATAATAGAAGTGTTGCGATGTTCGAACGCGACACCAATTAGACGCTTCGAGGATGTGGGTTATCAGTGCTGCTATTGTAAAGATCAGTTCGTACTGCCTGCAGATTTAAAGAAACATACTTTGGAAACCCATCACGATGTACGAAAGGCTTGTTTTATGAAAATGGGAATGAAATCATTAGTCGTGAGATTAGACATTACAGGACTAAGGTGCAGGCTCTGTAACCAGGATCTCGACACTCTCGAACTACTGTTGGAGCATTTAAAAGATGTTCATCACAAAACAATTAACACTGACATAAAGAACCTCATGACTCCATTTCAGTTTATTAAAGAAACCGCACAATGTTGCGTCTGTAAGAATACTTTTGATAGATTCAAAATTCTTCTTCAGCATTTGAACCTACATTACCGGAACTACATTTGCGAGCTCTGTGATACCGGATTTACTATACTCTCTAGCTTAAGAAAACATATTAAGCGTGTACACAATACCGGCGAATTCAAATGTGATCACTGTTCAAAAGTATTTGAAACAGATGCTAACAAAAAATCTCATGAAAGAGCAATGCATTCACATAAGTCTAATCTATACAAATGCAGGATATGCAATAAATCCTTCGAGGAGTATAGGTTTAAAGAAGCACATTTAGTGTCAATGCACGGGTTGAAAGTGCCTAAAAATAAATGTAATGCATGTAATAAAATCTACAAGACCAAGCGCGCTTTATACGTTCATATAAAAAAAAATCACTTAATGGAGAGACCACATAAGTGCGCAGAGTGTGATATGAGCTTCTTCGAAGCTAGGGAACTCCATCAACATATGATAAAACATACGAAGGCACGAACTCATAAATGTACTGTTTGTACAAAAGCTTTTACCAGAGCATATACACTGAAAGAGCATATGAAGATTCATAACAACGTTAGACGTTTTAAATGTGAACACTGTGAACAGGCATTTGTGCAGAAATGCAGCTGGAAGAGTCACATGAAATCAAAACATGGAGAAATTGTATGAATTAAAAAGTGAAAATAAATCACTAACTGACCCGGCAAACTTCGTACCGCCTAATAAGAAAAAGTTGCAATTTCCCATATTTTCTCACCGTTTAAACCTTCCCTGGACATCCACTCATATTTCAAGACTAAAATTAGCCAAATCGGTACAGCCGTTCTCGAGTTTTAGCGAGACTTACAGAATTGCTATTCATTTTAATATATAAAATTATAAGGTTTCAAAGCAAAATGCAATTTACGAATAGTTTTTTAATATGATAAGAACATTCTCTCTAGTACGATCTATGTACATAAGTTTGTTATTAAATGTCCTTACACTGAATCTAATAATAAACCTGTATATTATGCCAACTATTATTGTTTCAGAGAACCTTAATAAATTGAATCCTACCAACTAACCAACCTAATTTTTTTTGACCATATTTAAAAACAAATTGTCCGCCTTACATATTCTAAACCCACTAAACATACCTACATTTAATCATTGTCCTAATAGACTAGACCAGTTGCTCCAAGTTAAAAGAATCTTTTAACGTATCATCGCACACCGTGACCTACTCATAGGATAGTAAAGTAACTGTATTTAATCTACTATACTAAATTCAACTCTTTACTTAATAAGTGCAGTTACGGTACTATACAGGTGTCATTCAATACGTACGCTGTAGCACAGAGATTAAAAGATCTTACCAGATGATTTTGTTAATATGTATTGAACTGTTCCTAGGACAAACTAACTAAAAATGTTTCTGAAGTTGGTCAAATGCAGTTCCGATATACAAGTGGAGAGTTTCGTATTTAATTCATTTAGATACCTTCTTTCATATTTCCATTAATTAATATAAAAATTGCTCTTAGTTCGGTCACGCTAGATTTTTTATTGTTATGATTATGTAACCTTTTTATCGCATTCCTAAGATCCTAGTATCCTTGAAAATCTAATTCTTATATCGTTATGGATAATTTGGTATTTTATTCAATCCAAAACTTCATCCATACTAATATTATATATAGGTGGTTGGAGCGTACCAGCAGCCTGGGACCCAGTCATCCACTTAATCAAACCTAGTAAACAGCCAAATACAGCAAGACTTTACGACACAGTGAGCTCAGTCTGCGTAAATAGTAACACCAACAATTCATTATGATTCGGGTACTTCGAGATAAATTGTTCTTCAAACTATATGACGAGTACCACCCTAAGTCAAACCGCGAACACTGAAAAGTAGCCGAAACGTCGGTCTAAAAATAAATAATAACAAATAAATTGCGAAAGAATCCGTTAAAAGTGGTTTTATTTCAATAAGTATCATTTAATTGACATGGTGAAATATTAATCATAGATGATTTGAAAACTCAATTGGAACCGGTATGTGATGCTGTTTTCAGTATGTGTACTGCTTTTCCGGGTAGGATGACGTCAGCGTGCACATGCCAGGACTGCTAGTTTTGTATACAAATCCAGTTTAGTTAACCCAGCATTTAGCTGTCACTAACTCCAAACTTTTATTTACTTATAGGTTCTTCAGCAATGCCCTCTTTGAAAGTTTGGATTGAAGTTAAATCAGAAGACACGTACACTAGCTTAGATCACTGTAATACTCATATCAAGAAAGTTAATACATCAAGTAATCCGAAAAATAAAGAAGTTACAGAAAAATCAATTTGTTTGAAAAACAAGAAAACAATGGCATCAACTGACTCGAAAAACGAGAAAGATTTGAAAGTTTTGACTGAAGTGAAACCAAATGACACCAGTTTAGATCATTTAAAAATTAAGAAAGTTACTAGATTATCAAATAACTTGAAAAACGATAAAGATACTGCATCAACAAGTGATTTGAGTAACGAAAAAATAACTTCAACATCCAAACAAGCTCCTTTGGTACCACGTGGTAGGAAAGAAATACGTAAACATCGGACTAACATAATAGAAGTGTTGCTGTGGTCAAACGCCACGCCAGTTAGACGCTTCGATGATATGGGTTATCAGTGCTGTTATTGTAAAGATCAGTACGTGCTGCCTGCAGATTTAAAGAAACATACTTTGGAAACTCATCAAGATGTACGGAAAGCTTCTTTCATGAAATTAGGGATGGAAGGATTAGTTGTAAGGTTAGACATTACAGGACTACAGTGCAAGCTCTGCAAACAGAATCTCGACACCCTCGAACTACTGATGGAGCATTTAAAAGTGGTTCATGAGAAAACAATTCACACTGACTTAAAAAACCATATTACACCATTTCAGTTTCTTACGGAGACGCCACAATGTTGCATTTGCAAGAACACTTTTAGTAAATTCAAATCGCTTCTCGAACATTTGAACTTACATTACCGAAACTACATTTGTGAACTCTGTGATACAGGCTTCACTACTCTTTGTAGTTTCAGAAAGCATATGCATGCACACAATACCGGCGTGTTCGAATGTGATAATTGTTCAAAAGTATTTGAAACCGCTGCTAAGAAAAAATCCCATGAAAGAATCATGCATTTACCTAAGGCTAATGTATACAAATGCAGGATATGCAATGAAACCTTTCACGAATATAGGTTAAAAGAGGTACATTTAGTATCAATACACGGATTGAAAGTGCCTACATCGAAATGTAAAGCTTGTAATAAAGTCTTTACTAATAGAAAATCTTTACACATTCATATAAAAAGAGACCACCTGATGGAGAGAACACATAAGTGCGCAGAGTGTGATATGAGCTTCTTCAAAGCAAGGGACCTTAATCATCATATGCTCAAACATACGAAAGTACGAACTCATGAATGCACGGTTTGTTCAAAGGCTTTTGGCAGAGCATATACACTGAAAGAGCACATGAAAATTCATAACAACGTTAGACGATTTAAATGCGAACACTGTGGACAGGCATTTGTGCAGAAATGTAGCTGGAAGAGTCACATGAAATCAAAACATGATGAAATAGTGAATTAAAAATGTACTAATCCATGATACTTATTAAAGGTTCAGATGTGAAATGTATTTTTAAATTTATTACAATTATTAGTAAATCCTCCTTACCTTCTGCAAAACAACAGTTGGTTGTGATTTAGAAAAAAAACACTTTGGAATTGGTAGGAAATTGAAACGACAATTTTTTAAACCGGCAGAATGTAATGTCGATTTTTGATGACTACTTTATACAGGAGGTTCAAACTTAGTATTATCGATTATTTTTGTTACAAAACTAACCATTATATTTTCTAAAAGACAGTATATATATAGACATAAATTTGTCTAGAATGTCATAGAAAATTAAGTAGCCTTAGAAAAAATTACCTGTCTATGACAAAGTTAAGCATAACATAAACCTTCTGTCTAATAATAAAAACGTATATGTTATTTAAATAAAGTATCACATTGACAATATGAGGAGCAATTTTAAATAACCTAATTTAAAATAAAAATTGTAAAAACGTAAGCATAAAAGTGTGTCGTAAAAAACAAGAAACATGGCTTCAAGTACTCCAGAGATAGCTATTATAAAATTGGTTTAATCTATCTATTTAATGTTTTTTTTTTGTATTTTGCATATAAGTTCTCTTTATTTAGCCCAGGAATTAGCTTTCACTAATCCCAACTTTTATTTACTTGTAGGTTCTTCAGCAGTTTCCCCATTGAAAGTGTTGATTGAAATTAAACCAGAAGAAAGTAGTGTAAATAATTCAAAAACTAAGAAAGTTACTACAACAACACGCAAGCCGAAAAGCAAAAAAGTTACTTCGATGTCTAACATCTCGAAAGACAAGAAAGTAACTACGTCATTAAGTGACTTGAAAAGCGAGGAGGATAGTTCAACATCCAAACAACTTCCACTAGTTCCGGTTTGCAGAGAGGAAGTACGAAAACATCGGACTAACATAATAGAAGTGTTGCGATGTTCAAACGCGACACCAATTAGACGCTTCGAGGATGTCGGTTATCAGTGCTGTTATTGTAAAAATCAGTTCGTACTGCCTGCAGATTTAAAGAAACATACTTTGGAAACCCATCAGGATGTACGAAAGGCTTGTTTCATGAAAATGGGAATGGAAACATTAGTCGTGAGATTAGACATTACAGGACTGCAGTGCAGACTCTGTAACCAGGATGTCGACACTCTTGAACTACTGTTGGAGCATTTAAAAGATGTTCATCACAAAACAATAAACACTGATATAAAGAACCTCATAACTCCATTTCAGTTTATTAAAGAAACCGCACAATGTTGCGTTTGTAAGAATACTTTTGATAGATTCAAAATTCTTCTTCAGCATTTGAACCTACATTACCGGAACTACATTTGCGAGCTCTGTGATACCGGATTTACTATACTCTCTAGCTTAAGAAAACATATTAAGCGTGTACACAATACCGGCGAATTCAAATGTGGTCACTGTTCAAAAGTATTTGAAACGGATGCTAACAAAAAATCTCATGAAAGAGCAATGCATTCACATAAGTCTAATCTATACAAATGCAGGATATGCAATGAATCCTTCGAGGAGTATAGGTTTAAAGAAGCACATTTAGTGTCAATGCATGGGTTGAAAGTGCCTAAAAATAAATGTAACGCATGTAATAAAATCTACAAAACCAGACACGCTTTATACGTTCATATCAAAAGAAATCACTTAATGGAGAGACCACATAAGTGCGCAGAGTGTGACATGAGCTTCTTCAAAGCTAGGGACCTCAATCAACATATGATAAAACATACGAAGGCACGAACTCATAAATGTACTGTTTGTACAAAAGCTTTTGGCAGAGCATATACACTGAAAGAGCATATGAAGATTCATAACAACGTTAGACGTTTTAAATGTGAACACTGTGGACAGGCGTTTGTGCAGAAATGCAGCTGGAAGAGTCACATGAAATCAAAACATGGAGAAATTGTATGAATTAAAACGTAAATATTATAATCCATTATAAAGTTTCGAAGCGAAATGCAATTTTATTTTTATTAATGTTATTAATAAATTATTTAATGTATCCTTATTGAAATCAAAAGCTTTGTTATTATGATAAGAATATTCTCTTTGTTACGGCCTACATAAGTTTGTTATTAAATGTCCTCACACTAAATATAATAATAAAACTGTAATTTATGCCAGCTGTTATTGTTTCTGAGAATCTCAATAAAATGAAACCTACCTCCTAATCTTCCTATTACCTATAACAGAGCAAGCTGCTGGGGGATGATCCTGGCGACTTGGTTGTGCCTGTGCAAGTACTCGCTGTTAGCAAGACGAGGACAACCGGCAACAATATGCCCAAGGGACTCACCGGGTTGGTGGCACGCGCGACATATATCGACCGTACTGTCCCTCAGGATATATTTACGGTAGTTCTTCGTCATGATCACCTCATCTGCAATCGCACAGGCAAAACCCTCGGTTTCTCCGAAGAGGGCACCGAAACATAGCCAGGCCACAGAGGCTAATATGTCCGCATCGGGCCCATGGAGGGTGCGATAGAACCTACCGTGGAGCTTCTTACTCTGCCATACTTTCTGCCGATCACTGATACTCAGCACTACCGGTTTGCACCAGTTCTCTTTAGCCAAGTTGAGCGGTGTGAGAAAGACGTCCACCGCAACAATATCTCGATGCATATCCTCATTCACTCGGAGAAAATATTCTCTAAGGTTGTACACCTCGCGATTGTGGAGGTTTTTAGCATTTAAAAAGCCTCGGCCTGCACATGTTCGCGGGATGTACAACCTCATCACCGATGAAAGAGGGTGATGCATTCGATATGCTGTTAAAAGTGTACGAACCCTCCTGTCTATGGCGTCCAATTCAGTTTGAGTCCACTTGATTATGCCGAAGGAGTACATCAGAAGCGGCATGACCCAGCCATTGTAGGCGCACACCTTGTTGCCGCCCGATAAAAGGCTAATTAATACCTTATTCAGGCAACCTAAGAAACGTTCCCGCAATGCCTGTTTCATGTCAGCCTCATTGATGCCCAACGCCTGCGACATACCCAAGTACCTATAGGTGTCGGTTACGAGTAGTGATGTCAGATGACATCAAATCACACCAAACTCCATTTTGATAGAATCACTGAATCTTTTGGTAATCTTCAGTAAATCCAACAATAGGGTATTTTCCGTTTTTTTAAAAACTGCTTCATTTTAAAGACCGAGAAGAAATATTCAACAGAAAAATAAAATTTCTCTAATTAACGTCCATTTTCCGCGTTAAAAGTGAAAAAAATCTAATTTATTTTTAATAGTTTTGAATTTACCGCCAAAACGCGCCGTGCGCTGACGTTTACCGTATGACGTCATCTTTGAGTAAACAAAGAATTGTGACGTGAGTTATCTGTGGACTGTGATATCGGTGTATTTGGGGATTTACAACTTGTTTACACAAAGATGACGTCACACGTTAAACGTCAGCGCACGGCGCGTTTTGGCGGTAAATTCAAAACCATTAAAAATAAATTCGATTTTTTTCACTTTTAACGCGGAAAATGGACGTTAATTAGAGAAATTTTATTTTTCTGTTGAATATTTCTTCTCGGTCTTTAAAATGAAGCAGTTTTTAAAAAAACGGAAAATACCCTATTGTGAGCTTGATGTGGCAAACATTTTTAGGTCATCCATGTAAAGTTATTATTAATATTATATAAATCTACAGGTATGAATTGTTTATATCTTACACACATTTTTTAAAACCTACTATAAGGATTGCTAACGCAGTATCATTATTCACCTCCTTAAACTAAATTGGGTATTTGACTGACCAGTCAAATTAGTTACTTTTTTCTAAACGTCAAAACGGTAATTTATAAGGAAAATTGTATGAAAACTATATTTGTGACGTCATAATATTTAATAGTCAAATCATATACTATTAAACGTTGGATGGATGATTAAAAATAAATAAGAACGAAAAAATAAGAACCGACGCAACTGTTTTCACTCTTTTACCATTATTAATTTAATAAGTCCAGCAAAATAATTTATTTTAACTACAGGAAAGTACCCAATTATATCAGTTTAACTTTACACGTCAGCAATTATCATTGGCATCCAAATAGCCGATGCAAGAAGCCGTTTGTATAAAATAAGAAGAAGAAGAAGAAAACAGCAATTGTTTAAGTAAAAACAATGACTGAAATATGAATGACATTAAAAAAATTATATTAATCTATTCCCTACGAAAAACATCATAAGTTTATATATGATTTTAGATTGACATGGTCATTTACATTAAAATTAGAATTATAAACGGGATATTTACCATGTTTATTATCTTTTTCGAGAATCCGATATTTCGGCACTGTTACAAGTGCCATGATCACGGATGCATCCGTGATCATGGCATAAGTTTAATCTTTTATTTGCATATTTGCGTATCTTTCTATGGACTGTAAAGTTGGTCAAATGTAGTTACGATCTATACGCAGGAAGTGTCGAATTGTTGAGTTAAACTATATATGCTATTTTACTCACATGAAAGATTATTATTTATCTCCTCACTCGCTCATACGAGGTTTATTGTATCTATTGGCAACATGAATATAAGAATTTTCTGTCCTTCACGCACGAAGGTGAATATAGTTCATGAAATACACACACAGGCAGAATTAGCGGAACACAAAAAAAGGAGGGTATAAAAAAGTTAGCTTTATTTTTAAAAATAATGAAACATGAAACAACTGTCAAATTAACATGTTTTAACATTAATTTGCAACACCATACTTAAAGATAAACAAAAAAAAATTAACAAAATAAAATGCATTTTTCTTAGATTTTTCGCAGCATGCCCAGACGGATGGAAACCTTAATCAGGGCACGTGGGGGAAACACTCGTTATTAAACATTCATTTAATTAATTTTAAATCGTCATAAAATCAATAAATTTCAACTGTTTCTCTGTCACTATCTAAGAAAAATGCATTTTGTTTAGTTAGGTTTTTTTTGTGTGTTGGCGAGCCTCTTTCCTGGGACTTTGCCTTCAACTTACCATCAGGCGAGGTGAAGTCAAATTGACGTGTCCAATATAAACAAAATCTTCGGCTAGTCTTATACCCAAAATTAAGGATAGCCTATGGTAAAATATGAACCCAATTTTAAGTGATTTAATTTAAAACAAATATTTGTGGTACTATGAGTATAAGAGTGCATGTTGTACGGAAGGAGAAATCTGGTTTTGAGTACTAGAGAGATCAAAATAGTTTCAATCGATCTATTAATTTTTTATTCTGTTTTCGCACTAAATCCGACTTTTTATTTACTTATAGGTTCTTCAGCAGTGTCCCCATTGAAAGTTTTGATTCAAATGAAACCAGAAGAAATTAGTGTAGATAATTCAAAAGCTAAGAAAGTGTTAATAACATTACGCAAGCCGAGAAACAAGAAAGTAAATGCGTCACCAAGTGACTTGAAAAACGAGACTGTTTCATCAACATCTAGACATGTCCCTCTAGTACAAGTTGATAGGCAGGAATTGCGTAAACACCGAACTAATATAACAGAAGTGTTGCTATGTTCGAACGCCACGCCAATTAGACGCTTCGACGAAATGGGTTATCAATGCTGTTATTGTAGAGATCAGTACGTACTGCCTGCAGATTTAAAGAAACATACTTTAGAAACCCATCAAGATTTACTAGAGGCTTATTTCATGAAATTTACAATGGATGCGTTAGTCGTAAGGTTAGACATTACAGGACTACAGTGCAAGCTCTGCAACCAGAATCTCGACACTCTCGAATTACTCTTGGATCATTTAAAAACTGTTCATCGCAAAACAATTTACACTGACATAAAAAGTCACATGACTCCATTTCAGTTTTTAAAGGAGACGCCACAATGTTGCATTTGTAAAAATACTTTTAGTAAATTCAAAGTTCTACTCGAACATTTGAACTTACATTACCGAAACTACATTTGCAAGCTCTGTGATACCGGCTATAGTACTGTTAGTAGTTTAAGAACCCATATGAATGTACATAAAACGGGCGAGTTCAAATGTGATAATTGTTCAAAAGTATTTGAAACCGTTGCTAAGAAAAAAAAATCACGAAAGACAAATGCATTCACATAAGTCTAATCTACACAAATGCAGGATCTGCAATGAATTCTTCGAGGATTACAGATTTAAAGAGGCACATTTGGTATCAGTGCACGGATTGAAACTGCCTTCAAATAAATGTAATGCTTGTAATAAAATCTTCAACTGCAGACGGGCTTTAAGGGTTCATATCAAAAGAGTCCATTTGATGGAGAGAAGACATAAGTGCTCAGAGTGTGATATGAGCTTCTACAAAACTAATGAACTCAAATATATGGTAAAACATACTAAAGCTAGAACTCATAAATGTGCTGTTTGTACAAAAGCTTTTGGCCGAGCATATACACTGAAAGAGCACATGAAAATTCATGACAACGTTAGACGTTTTAAATGCGAACACTGTGAACAGGCATTTGTGCAGAAATGTAGCTGGAAGAGTCATATGAAATCAAAACATGGGGAAATTGTGAATTGAAAATCAATTACTAGCTGTTGGACGCGGCTCCACCCACGTGTCGCGACCCGATATAGCCTATGTCTCTATGCTCTAATTTATCTATCATCGGGTTATATAATATATTATATAGTGGTATTGGTAATGGACTGGTGAGACGAGGTCTCGGGTTCGATCCCAGGTTTTACCATGGCACACACCAATGACTTTTCGATGCTTTTCGAAGTTATGTGTGTATTAATCGCAGGTTTATAAGTGCCCGGTTAATGGCAATAAGCTAGCCACCTATTACATTGGGACCTAAACATAAACAGGCGAAATGTGGATGCTAGCACCTCTGCCTACCCCTTCGGGGATATAGGCTTGAGTTTATGTATGTATGTATGTGTCTTCTAAAAATAACAATGTTCCATCTTCTATTTGAATCGCTGTCTGTAGCCTTTGAGCCTATGCCCTTTCCCAAGCTCTTGTCTATTCTTGAATTTCCAGCTCCGGTGATTTAGGCGTGAAATCGTTACAAATAGATATTAGTTACAAAACAAATTTTAAAATATTAAATACATTTTTCATTTTTATAAATATTGTTTAATAATCTGATGTTTCCTTAGAAAGTTGAGTCTATGCAGTTACGTGGAAGTATCTAAATTAAAGGTGTGATACACTTTTATTTATTACCGATCACAATATTGATTCCTTATACACGAATAATATATCTGAATAAATAGAACAATATCTAGAATATGAGAACATATAGTATGTGAGTGCTTGAGGTATAATCAGCCACTCATAGTGTGGCCGGTTACCTCAAGCTTCACGTATGAACTGACTCACATGGGGCACGGCGCCTCTGCCGTACGGCCCGGTACATTTCCTTCCGTAAATCAACTGTTAATGATGATATAGAAAAAAATAAGTTTGGCCATGATGGGAAATCGAACTCTCAATTTTTTAAACCAGTAAAAATATACGGTTTTTTATAAAACTATTGTATGAGAATCGGCGTCAGAATATTATATTTATCCTCCTTAAATTGAATACATAGTAGCGTAATACTTTAAATCTATATTACTATTGGTAATATCTGTGCCCCGAGCACGAAAACTATTCGAATTGGTAAGAACGGAGCGTTCCGATTGGTTTACAGTAAGCAAGCGGCCAGTCGCAATGCACGTAACAAATCGTATTGTAAACGTATTGAGAGAACGAAGCAATGCGATTGGCCGTCTGCCTACTGTGAACCTGTGTGTATGTGAAGCCGACCAATCGCATTGCTCCGTTCTCTGAATACGTTTTTTTATTTATTTAGGATTCGTGCTTCTCTCATTAATCGAGGCACTTTTTTTTTTAAATAATACAATAATGTAAATGTCGCCGCCAACGAGCTTAATCAGCCGTCCAATTAACTGCCTAGGCAGTTAACTAAACGGCGCCATTCAACTAACGGCCTGAATGGTGATCAGCTTGGATCGATGACGTTTAAGTTTAACTACTTACCTAGCCATTTAGTTAAACAGTTTGGAAAAATGATATTTATGCATGGTTATAAAAAAAATATAACCACGAAGGCTAATTCGAAAGAATCGATAAATAAACAACATTTCACTCAAACCGAGAAAAACAAAGGATCTGTTTAAGCATAAGACACGGAACAGAAAAAACGATGGAAGTGTGAAGTAGGCGTGGCACGCGTGTCATTGATATGCGGAGATTTGCAAGCTCTTACAATTTCAACCTTCAGTCGTATCTGTCATCACGTGTATTTGACAGTTTTGGACCGTGTGTTATTTAATACTATTTAATAGAAATATGCCTTACTGGGTCATTTTGTAGTGCACCGATGATAGTAGGAGCATAAATATTCGAAATGGAGGCGTTTTATACCATCGATAAGTCAGGATATAGCAGAATTTATAACTAATCTTATTGAAATGCAAAGAAATAAAATATGACAAATAAACACGGGAAGAAATTCTAAAATGTATGATCATTGTTTTAAAAAAAGAAAAAAACCTTTATTTTTGAACAGCTCCTTACTATACAATAACACGAACCGTATTTATCCTGTAACATATTTGTAGAATTTGCGTACTCCGATAAATTATTTCGACAAATTAGTGGACTGTATTATACATATTTTTACACATAATTGTGGGGGAGAAGTAACGATTTGTGCGCTAGAAAAAAAGAATGAATAAAATAGAACTTACAGATTCAGATTCCGCTGACTACCTCCAAACTTACCCAAAGCTTCGTTTATCACTGTTCACCGGCTCACGATCCCCGAATCCCAATGGATAGACTAACAATGGGTGTGAATATAATTTAGAACACGTCACTGCATCTAATTTAACTCTGTTAAAATTAATGATTTGAATATAACACTATGATTGAGAGGGGTTACTGTGCGCCTTGCTATTTTACCGGCCGACAACGAACAGAATACGATAGATTCTTTTTCAATTATGAACTAAGTGTTGCCATTTTCCAAACTATAAAAACTGCTAGAAAATGACACTAAATGTTACCAGACGAAAACCAAAACTACCAACGAAAGTGAACAATATTTATCATCATATATTTTAACGCACCCTACGTATAGTAAAGTAACTGCATCGCAAAAATTTACAAATTCAGTCACAACACTATACGCTTGAGGTATCGCCATGTAGCACTCTATAACAATATGGTCATAACGATCACTTAATGCTTATAAGTTAGATATTGTCTAACTATGACTTTCATTATTTTTAGTTCCCAAGGTAAGTTAAAAATATAATTAATAATCAAGCAAAGTGCAAATGTACAAGTTTGTGACGTCACCTGCTAGTAACGAATTTGTATGAAGCTTTTTCAGAATTCTTTTAACTAATTTGTCGTAAAAATATTACACTTTAGCAGTTACATTTTATCTAATATATAAAATTCTCATATCACAATGTTCGTTCCCATACTGCTCCGAAACGGCCCAACCGATTCTTATGAAATTTTGCGTGTATATCGGGTAGGTCTGAGAATAGGCTACTATCTATTTCTCATACCCAGATCCGCGAAAACCGATATCCACGTGGGCGAAGCCGCGGGCAACAGCTAGTATTATTATAAAGTGGTAATTTTTTCGAGAGTAAAACTAAACTAGTCAAATTTCAATTGTCTAAGTAAACACTTGGCAAATTGACATTTTGATGATATGTATTTAAAAAAATATTTTTGATCTCCGCCGAAAACAAGGCGTGTTAATAAGTTTAGTCTATTTATTTGTACATTTGTGTAGATTAGAGTAGAGTGCACTTAGGATGTTATACGCAGGCAGTGTTATATTGTTCAATTTAAATGAAATATGTTAATTTGCTTACCTACATAAAATACTTACTCCAAATTTTTATTTACTTATAGGTTCTTCAGCAGTACCCCCATTGAAAGTTTTGATTGAAAGTAAACCCGAAGAAAGTTGTGTAAATAATTCGAAAACAAAGAAAGTTATTACAACCTTACGTAATCCGAAGAAATCTACTACGTCATTAAGAGACTTGAAAAACGAGAGAGGCACTCCAACATCTAAACAAGTCCCTCTAGTACATCTTAGTAGGCAGGAAATACATAAACATAGAATTAATATAGTAGAAGTGTTGCGATGTTCGAACGCTACGCCAATAAGACGCTTCGAAGATGTGGGTTATCAGTGCTGTTATTGTATGGATCAGTACATGCTCCCTGCAGATTTAAAGAAACATACTTTGGAAACTCATCAAGATGTACGGAAGGCATCTTTCATGAAATTAGGAATGGAAGCATTAGTCGTGAGGTTAGACATCACAGGACTACAGTGCAAGCTCTGCAACCAGAACCTCGCGACCCTCGAACAACTGATGGAGCATTTAAAAACAGTTCATCAGAAAACAATTTACACTGACATAAAAAACCACATAACTCCATTTCAGTTTGTTACGGAGACGCCACAATGTTGCATTTGTAAGAACAATTTTAATAAATTCAAAATGCTCCTCGAACATTTGAACTTACATTACCGAAACTACATTTGCGAAATCTGTGATACAGGCTTTACAACTATCTGTAGTTTCAGAAAGCACATGCATGTACACAATATCGGCGTGTTCAAATGTGATAATTGTTCAAAAGTATTTGAAACCGCTGCAAAGAAAAAATCCCATGAAAGAACAATGCATTCACATAAGTCTTATCTATACAAATGCAGGATATGTAACGAATCCTTCGAGGAGTACAGGTTTAAAGAGGCACATTTGGTATCAGTGCACGGATTGAAACTGCCTACAAATAAATGCAATGCTTGTAATAAAGTCTTCAACAAAAGACAAGCTTTAAGGGTCCATATCCAAAGAGACCACTTAATGGAGAGAAGACATAAGTGCTTAGAGTGTGACATGAGCTTCTTCAAAGCTATAGAACTTGATCGTCATATGGTAAAACATACTAAAGCAAGAACTTATAAATGCACTGTTTGTACAAAAGCTTTTGGCAGAGCCTATACCCTCAAAGAGCATATGAAGATTCATAATAACGTTAGACGTTTTAAATGTGATCACTGTGGACAGGCATTTGTGCAGAAATGTAGCTGGAAGAGTCACATGAAATCAAAGCATGGAGAAATTTTGAAAATTAATTAGTATCTAACTATAAATGCAGATATTATTTGATGTATTATCTTTTTGCAAAACAAATGTTAGTTGTGAAAAAGAATATTATACACTCGTATGCTTAAAATATTCTTTGATCTAGCAGGAACACGGGCTAACATTTTTTCAAGCAAAAAAAGCCTAATAGAAAATTCTCGTTCAAGAGTCGCAATTCTAGTTGCAATTCACGAGGTCGTGCGTGCCTTTTTTGGAGTAATCGTGTACTATTGCAATAAATCCTTCAGTGTTTTTAGGTCGAATGAAGCGCATTTAGTTGAAATTCACTGGCTAAAAGTGCCTACACCTAAATGTCAAGAACCAGAACATCATTGCGCCTCCATATTCGGAGAGATCAATTAATGTAAAGGTTTCACAAGTGCTCAGAATGCAATAAGAGATTCTTCCCATCTATTGTACTGAAATTTCACATGGTGAAACATACTGGTGTACAATACGCGCCACACAACTTTGCGCCTACGAAGTTAGCTTCATACTCAAGGTTGCGCTGGTACCGTCGCGAACAATAGTACTAAGTATTAAAATACATCTTACATACTGTTTGCGTGAAATATTGGTTAAAGATTAAGTAGGTACTATAATTTTTTAGTCTAGAAACGTGCTCATTACGTAGTCATTCTCATCTAATTGAATTATGTTTAATATTTAATCTATTCATGTAGCCAACAACTTAAAAATGTACCTGGACTAATTAACCTTTTTTTTATATCGAGATAAATTATTATGACTTTACTAATGAGGCAACTTGAAATAAATAACACTAAAAATTACTTTCTTTCGTTCATTTCAAGATCAATGAAAACTTTTAAAAATTGTTCCGGACAGTACGTTAGAGTAAAAGCGGCGAAATTACCGAACGTCAGAGCGGGATGCACGATTAAACATCGCCTCGGCCGGCCACGTGCCGCCCCGCACCCTTCCGCTACGCAGCAGTTACCCCTGTGACACCTATAAATGCATCATTGCTGCGCCTTTCGCGCGAAGTTCATAGACGCAACGTTGTGTGGCGCGTATAATACGTTCTTATAAATGTCATGTTTGCTCGAAGACTTTTGGTAGACCAAATGCATTGTGGCAGCATATTATGAACATACACGATGAGGCTAAACAAATCAAATGTGACCAATGTTAAAAAGCATTCACACAAAAAAGCCCGTGAAAGACTCGAAAGCGATGATAATTTTCTATATATATATATTTTTTTTGGTCACTCTATTTATAGTACCTATCTTAATACTACATTTTACCAATTATATCGCAAAAATAGATAAATAATATAGATAGATAAAGAGATATCGCCATATAATATTTTATTAACAATAGGGTCATAATGATTATAATATGATATTTCCAAGGCTTAAGAATGTGACTAGAAAGACTTAAACAAATACCATTTGTAAAATCGATCAAATGCAGTTACTCGTACGATAGTTTACGTAGGTCGATTAAGGAATAAATTCGGGTGTCACTGTACTTGCTGTTTGCAGTACAAAACTTAACTCTGTCCTTGCAGTCAACAGTTTGTCAGAGAATATTTTGCCTTCATTTTATCTGTTCGGACTGATGATATCGTTTCTTCATCCTAGCATTAATCCACACAAAACAAAACTTGAAGTCTAGGGTCCACCTTACCAGTGCATCTGCAGATTTGGCTGAAATTCGATATTTTGTATCTATATCTTGCAACTAGTTTTAATTTTTGAAATTACTAGAACGAACATAGCTATTATACCATTACGTATACTATACTCCTAACACAGACTATTATTACAGTAAGCTGTTCTTTATCTTCTTTTCATTCAATGTGATTTCAAGACTGTAGAATACTTGAATATAGTTAACACACTTTGAACAGTAGGTATTTCTCGAAATATCTAGAAAGTAAACCATATTGGAATTTACACTGATACTTATACATTGAAGTATATGCTTAGCATACAATTATTATATTAATTTAATATTTGACCTCCAAGTCAGTAATCTGTGAATTAAGCAGCAGCGTATTAAGAAAGCGCCAATCCCAAAATACGTCAATAAGGATCAAGTACCATCTATACTCAAATAACACCTAAATATCTTTCAAAACTAAAATCAAATGAAAAGAATTAAATAATTATTTTATTTATAGGTCGTGTAGTAACAGACAAAGCGAAGACCAAAAGAAAACAACCAGATGAATCAGAACAAAAAGTTACCCGAAAGGGTAGACAAACATCACTCACGCCACTTAAAACAAAGGCTCTACCTAAACACCGGGCAAACATAAAAGAGGTCATTCTCTCGTCTAACGCCACACCTATAAGACGTTTCGGAGATATGGGCTACATGTGCTGTTACTGCGATAATCAGTACCCCGAGCCAGCAGAATTAAAGAAACATACAATAGAAAACCACCATGATATAAAAAAGGCTTTTTTCATAACGAAATTAGGCAACGATAGGTTTGTTGTCAAATTGGATATAACTGGATTACAATGCAAAATTTGCCACCGATATATCGACACAATTGAGCAATTCATGGAGCATCTGAGGATCGTTCATCAGAAAACGATATACACGGATATAAAGAATCATATCATACCGTTCAAATTCGTTACGGAAACGTTACAGTGTTGTATCTGTAACAATACATTCAGCAAATTTAAGATGCTACTTGAACATATGAACTCACATTATAGAAATTATATCTGCGATATTTGTGATGTAGGTTTTGTCAACGCTGTGAATTTGACCAATCATATACTGACACATGACAATGGAGTCTTCAAATGTGATCATTGCTCACAAGTGTTCAATACAAAGAACAAGAAAAGACTACATGAAAGAAAGCATGGCTTTAAATCATTACTGTTTAAATGCGGACACTGTAATATAACATTTAACGACTACAGAAAAAAAGAGGCACATTTAGCTTTAGAACACGGACAGGCACATAGATGCCAGGCTTGTGAGAAAGTTTTTAAAAATACCAAAGCGCTAAACAATCATGTGAGACGGAATCACTTGATGGAAAGACCTCATAAGTGTCCTGATTGCGATATGAGCTTCTA
This sequence comes from Eilema caniola, assembly GCA_949126895.1. NCBI lineage: Eukaryota > Metazoa > Arthropoda > Insecta > Lepidoptera > Erebidae > Eilema > Eilema caniola. The sequence goes on along the minus strand of OX421485.1, from coordinate 17,396,012 downwards.
CATGACCACAGAACTAAATAATCATATGGTTAAACATACTGGAACTCGATCTTTTAAATGCACCGTTTGCTCCAAGACATTTGGTAGAGCAAACTCGTTAAGAGAGCATATGAAGATACATAATGATGACAGACGATTCAAATGTGAACATTGTGGACAATCGTTCGTCCAGAAGTGTAGCTGGCGAGGGCATATGAGATCTAAACATGGTGAAATAGTTTAAATTACAAACCTGAGCATATCTCCGTCACCTATTGACTTTGAATATACTTACCTATATACATTTTAATGATAATTTAGAGATTTTAATTGTATGAAGTGAACATTGCTTAATTGATTACTATCTATCTTGATTTAATTAACATGACCAATTACGAGTATGTGAATATCTATAAAAATAAGTCCCTTCCAGCCTACATTAGAATTTTGCATGTTACAGCATGGACTGACGAAATATGTGATCTAACACTGAATCTAACAACTATGTACCTACCATATTTCTGCAAATGAATATTTCATTTCTTATCCGGACCCAGACTTTGCATCAAACGACAATTGGTCGTCACGACAATTCATCGACATGCAATTGGTCGAAAACCCCATTAAGCGACAGCGATAATTAGACGACATACAATTGGTCGCTACACCTGTAAATTTCCTAGGGGTAAACAGAGGTGTATTCACAGAAAATTAATGATAATAGCCGCGCAATCCGATTTGGTTAGGTTACGTTAGAAGGTAAGCCTTCTTGGTTATTTTTTTATAACCATGCAGAAATAAGTCATTTTTCTAACTGTTTAATTAAATGGATACCCAAGTAGTTAAACGTCATCGATTCAAGCTATTTGTTTGGCCGTTAAATTAAATGGCTGAACACCATTCAGGCCGTTAATAGAACGGCGCCGTTCAGTAAAGAGCCTAGGCAGTTAATTGAACGGCTGATTAAGCTATTTAGCGGCGACATATACATTAGTATTTACCTATTCATAAAGAAGAGTAAACCACCACTATTTTTCGATAAATAATATGCCGACCAATTGACTTGACGGTTAATTGTCATTGTCGATCTAAACTAATGTCGACCAAAAATGTATCAACTAATTATAATGTCGATCAATTGTCGTGAACCCTACTTATCAGTTGTGCAATTCTCTATAGAGCGTTGAGCACAGCGTTGCAATAGCCATGATAGAGATTATAATTGGTCGATTCTCAGTGACGTCACCCAGTTTGGCCAATGACAATATCTATCTAGTCTGTCGCAGCGCTGTGCCCGACGCTCTATGCTTTGTTAGAGAATTAACATTGCTTAGCGAATTGAGCACAGCAGTATTCTATAACTTTTAAACCCTTCAAATCAGTATGCCAATTTTCCTTCATCTTCTTCTTATTTTATTCAAATGGCGCTCTGCATCAGTTACATAGGTACCGATGATTCTGCCAACCTTAAGGTATAAAGTAAATGTCGAGTAAAATTTAATATAAAATTATTCATGGCAAAAGTGTACGGTAGCCACGCCAGTAATTTTTTTTGCCCCCACGTGATTCAGATGGGCGATCAGGACGTGTCATTGGATTTAAGAGGGGCAATTTTTCTTCAAAAGTTGTTCAAATTAAATGTCAAAAATTGTATTCTCGTGATACAATTTTTAAGAAAGAACATTGTCACATGATAATTTTTAGTATTTAATCGAGGCAAAATTAATGAATTTATTACGTTTGGCCATTGAAAGCTTGATCGTTTTTGACGTTTGGGATATTGAGAATAGATCGCGACAGAATTATAGGGAGAATTGAACTTCTGAAACAAAATTGTGAGTTCTTTTTCTGACATTTATTTACCAAGCAAATGTGGGTAGATTCTAAGTTGAGGCAAATGTATAAAAAGTAATTTAGGCTCGTATTCTTGAATGAAATTCTTGAAATATATATCTATACAATTTGTCCACGTAAGAACGAACCTTGGGCAGTTTGAGAAGCGGGGCGATGTACATTCATATCACACACGGGATCGCGAAAAACTGAAAGTGATACCCAGGTCTCTGGCCAAATCTGAAAAGACGACTCATGTCATGGGGCCGTTGTGTATAAGAAGTTGCCACCTAATGTGACTTCAGCTCCTAGTATTAGTTCCTTCAAACTTCGACTGAAGCGATGGCTATGCGAGCAAGCATTCTACTCATTCGACGAACTAATAACAGTGAAATAATTATATATGTTGGTAAATTGTAACTGTAACGTTGGTAAATCTAAACGCTAAAAATGAACGTTAATTAGTTGTTATTATTATTAAAATGATGTAAAATATCTTGCTTTGACTATGTAAAATTTGACTACTATTAGAACTTGACATTTTTGTAAGTAATTGAACTATTGACATAATATTTGCATTGTAACCTGGCATGCTACATTGTTGACATTCTTGCAATTTTTTTTTTTGTTCTTTCTCTTTTTTATAGAAGTATTAACTGGCCCCTCTAGACAAGTGGCAATTCGCTAGCGGGCGTTTGATGAAATAGAATGACTAATGTATGAGATTTGACGTATATGACAGTCGTTAACGCATGTCAAACACGTCAAATCCTATACATTCGTCATTCTATTCCATCAAACGCCTGCCCCTCTAGACAAGTGGCAATTCGCTAGCCGGCGTTCGGTGGAATAGAATTGAAAATTAATTGATAGAAAAATGAACGTTAATTAGTTGTTATTATTATTAAAATGATGTAAAATATCTTGCTTTGACTATGTAAAATTTGACTACTATTAGAACTTGACATTTTTGTAAGTAATTGAACTATTGACATAATATTTGCATTGTAACCTGGCATGCTACATTGTTGACATTCTTGCAATTTTTTTTTTTGTTCTTTCTCTTTTTTATAGAAGTATTAACTGGCCCCTCTAGACAAGTGGCAATTCGCTAGCGGGCGTTTGATGAAATAGAATGACTAATGTATGAGATTTGACGTATATGACAGTCGTTAACGCATGTCAAACACGTCAAATCCTATACATTCGTCATTCTATTCCATCAAACGCCTGCCCCTCTAGACAAGTGGCAATTCGCTAGCCGGCGTTCGGTGGAATAGAATGACGAATGTATGGGATTTGACGTAAATGACAGCCGCTAGCCACTTGTCTAGAGGGGCAGGTGAGAATAGAAAGTTGAGTGACAAACTTGCTGTAACATGATATATGACGTGTAATGATTATCCTTATGAATAAATGAGTTATGAGTTAAATTAAGATTAAGACTGAGTGTCGTTCCAGAGTACGAGTCTTAGTATTTATTATGTATAGTTATTAATTTACTAGTAAAATATTTTATATAAGTAGCTATAATATAATCAGTCCATTGTAACTACTCGTGTACTTATAGTAAGAGAAATACAACAATTTAATACCACAAAACATTATTTTATTCATTAAACGAATAAATTAGTCAACACCAGGGGAGTCATACTCGTGCTGCCGACCATGTAAACACAGAGTTTCTGTGCCGTCAGCGTAGAAGACGAAGCAGTACAAGCCTTTGGTCTTCCCACTGACAACACAAAAGCTCTCCAGTAAGCACTGGGTACCCTACTCACCGCCGGGAACACAACACGAGGTTATTATGGCCACGGTGTTCTGTAGGACGGAGGTAATTCCCCAGTCGGAATACTCTCAATGGGTCAATTGGACCGAAAAATACCGTCGTCTCCTACCTCCTACCGCTTCATAAGAATATTTATAACTACCTGCTGCCCGCGGCTTCGCCCGCGTGGAATTTTGATCTCGCTGTCACAACACATGAGAACCAACTCCCGGGATAACACATCTATGAGAGTTCATGCGTTAGTCCTGAGTACAATCTATCCCAGTGCCAAATTTCAGCCAGAACGTGAATACCAAATGCTCGAGCAAGTGTTAATTAATAGTACGTACTTTATGAAACTGTTGCATAGCAAGGGTTTTTAAAGTACGAGTGTAAGTTTTTTATAATATCACAAGAGTGTTTTAAGACCAAATTATGTGCAGTTTTATACACTAATATCTCATAAACTAAATGACATCTGAATCACAGAAAAGTTGAGAGCGCACAGGTTGAAAACCGATCGCGCATGCGCGTTGCGCCGCGTCCACAGATTAATTAAAGAAAAATACATTGGCACCTCCTTGTGTCCAGGTGAAACTGTATCGTAATGGAAAAAAGTTATGTTACGATGTAGTTGCCATAAAAGAGCTGTACCTTTGTACCTTAGTGAAAGTTTTAAAATGTATTTTGATACTCCGTGCGCAAATACTGTTATTTAAGGATTGTTTTAGCTTTTGTAATGTTGACATTTCAGTATGAGAGTAAAGTAGATAAAAAGCTGAAAATATATATTATTATCCAATAAGACAGTAGTCAGTTTCCTTACTATATTAAGCTTTGTCGCAATGGAATATGCTTGATATACTTACACACACCGGCAGAATTAGCGGAACACAAAAAAAGAAGAGTATAAAATACTTAGCTTTATTTTTAAACAAATAATAATTAAACATGAAACAACAACAACATCTTTAATAACGAGTGTTTCCCCCCTTAAGATTAAGGTTTCCATCCGTCTGGGCATGCTGCGAATGAACATCATTCGCAGCATGCCCAGACGGATGGAATGATTGATGTCAATGATTTCTTGGGGCAACCTCTGCCATTCTTCAACTAATGTGTTTCGCAGCTCGCCCAGATTGTTAGGCGGTAACATTCTTGATTTAACACTCCTCTCGACAAGTCCCAAACGTGTTCAATCGGATTCATGACTCGTGACTTACTATATTAGCAGAGATTCCTTTGCCTGCACAATTTTTAATTCAGGGGGATCACCAAACGTGCTATACGTGTTCGTGTTTTAGTCTACCAAGACGGATGGAGGTACACACGCTATGGCCGTATATAGATCCCTCGTTCTCTTCAAGAAAATTAATAAACATTACTATGAAGACTTAAAAAGATGAACAGTGAAGAATAATTTGGTTGGATATATTATGACGTACCAAATTACAAATGGTAACACAAGTTTACGAGTACTAGACGATAATGTTTACTGACAAATATGAATTGTATAAATCCCTTAATTTTCACAAAGTTTAAGCATTATTTTTATCGCCATTACATATTATTTCATAAGACACATGTTATAATAAAAACTGCTCGAGTGGTTTGCACAAAGTCTAGTTTCTAGAATAGTCTAGTTCTAGTTTCATAATCGTTTTCATATATTCAAAATGCTCGTAAATAAAAAAGAAACAACCAAATAAAAAAACTTAATGAATTATTGCAAAGTGAGACACTTTTCTGCGGCTCATAAAGTGTTTTAAGTGTTCTAACGCACTATTTACATTGACCATGTTACGTTCAACAATAACTTTTTTGTTTTTAGGTTCTGCAGATGAAAATATAATGAAAACAGAAAGAAAAACACCCAGTTGTACAGTAGAAGTAACGGTTAAACCTGAACCATATCGTAGAAATGTGGATTTGAAAAAACATCGCATAAACATCAAAGAAGTTATGCTTTCGTCAAACGCAACGCCTATCAGACGCTGCAGTGATTTGGGCTACATGTGCTGTCATTGTAACGAGCAATACAGGGATCCCGCTGAATTAAAACAACACTCATTGACAACACATCAAGATCTTGGGAAATCTTACTTTTTCAATAAATTGAGCATGGATCGATATTTCATTAAATTAGACATCACGTCGCTACAATGTAAGATCTGCAACCAAAATATTGACACCATAGAACAATTACTGCAGCATTTAAAGACTAAACACAAGAAAACGGTTCATACTGATGTTAAAAATCATATTATACCTTTCAAGTTCCACACCGAAACGCTCCAATGTTGTATATGCACAAAATCATTTAGTAGATTCAAGATGCTACTAGAACACATGCATACACATTATAGAAATTATATATGTGAGATATGCGATTCAGGTTATTTTAATTATGTTAGTCTCACAAATCATAAACTTACTCACGACACGGGAACATTTAAATGTAAATATTGTTCACATGTTTTTGACACCATAGTCAAGAGAAGACTCCATCAAAGGAAACATAGGGACAAACCATCACTCTTTCAGTGTGGATGCTGCCAGGAAACCTTTAATGATTTTAGAAAAAAGGAAGCCCACATGGTAGCCTTACATGGATTGAAAATACTTGCATCTAATTGCCAATCGTGTGATAAAGTTTTCTCGGATTGTAATAAACTACAGGCGCATATCAAGAGAGTACATCTAATGCAAAAACCGCAAAAGTGTTCAGAATGTGAAATGAGTTTTTGTACACCTGTGGAGCTAAAGAACCACATGGTTAAGCACACTGGAACGAGAGCTTACTCATGCAATGTATGTTCAAAAGCTTTTGGTAGGGAGAAGACTTTAAAAGAACATTTGAAGATACATAGTGATATAAGACGATTCAAATGCGAGCATTGTGGACAAACTTTTGTGCAGAAATGCAGCTGGAGAGGTCATATGAAGTTTAAACATGACGAAATTGTATGAAGTCGTATGTGAGAAATTATAATCATTCTCTGATGTGTATTTAGACGTACGTCACTTTTAAAATACATAACAAAAGTTATTTAAATTACTTAATCAACACAGGCTACTCACAAAATGAAATAAATGTTCTCTCTAAAACATTTGACATAGACCATTCTGATAATTTCGCATATTTTTGTAATGTACGCATGAACCGATTGATACTATATAATTGTCAGAAAATTTGACTCATACGTTTTCTTTATAGGTGCCAAAGTTCCCGTTAAAGTCAAGAAAGACAAAGATGTTAGCACTCCAAAAACTAAGGTGATTAAACTGAAAAATGAAAATACTAATTCAAACGAAGCTAACGTACAAACACTGAAACTGTTAAGATGGAAGAAATCTGAAAAGCATCTTAAAAATATCAGAGAGATATTGAAATGCACTAACGCTACTCCAATACGGAGGTACAGTGGTGTGGGATATACTTGCTGCTATTGTAAAGAACAGTTCCCCGAGGCTAGCAGTCTTAAAAAGCATACAATAGATACTCACGACGATCTATCTCAAGCAGACTTCATGAAAGTCAAGTTTACGGACTACGTGGTCAAATTAGATATTACGGACCTAACCTGTAAGCTTTGTAGCAAATCTATTGATACTTTGGAACAAGTAATGGAACATCTGAAAGATTCACACAAGAGAACCATATTTATTGATATTCCTAACCATATTTTACCGTTTAAATTCGATGAAGAAACCTTGAAATGTTACATGTGCTTGAATGTGTTTAATACATTCAAAGCACTTTTGGAGCATATGCATATACATTATAGAAACTATATCTGTGAAATTTGTGATGCTGGATTCGTAAACAACCATGGAATCCACAACCATAAAACATCACATAAAAAAGGTACCTACACATGCCAATATTGCCCTAAAGTCTTCAAAAGTAATAGAGATAAGAACAGCCATGAAAAAAGAGTCCATGTCCTTGCTCGCTACATATACAAATGTCCATACTGTACAGAAAAGTTTTACAACATAAAATTTAAGTATGATCACATGGAAGTAGTCCACGGCACCAAGACAGCTACTTATAAATGCAATGCTTGCGATGAAACATTTAAAAATTCAACACAATTCAGAAGACACACAAGAAGAGATCATTTACTTGAACGACCCCATAAATGTACGGAATGTGATAAAGAATTTTTCACTAAAAAGAGTTTAACAAGTCATCTCATATCGCATACGGGTTCTAGAGAGTTCCAGTGCGATGTGTGTTTGAAATCGTACGGAAGGAAGAAGACGCTGAGAGAACATATGAAAATACATAATAATGAAAGACGGTTTAAATGTCAACATTGTGGACAAGCTTTTATACAAAAGTGTAGTATGAAGGGTCATATGAAGTCCAAACATGGAGATTAATGTTATGATAATACAAGGGAGGTTACACTATTCTTCACTAAAAACGTTATGGATGCTTCTGTAATATAAATGTACTGCAAGTTTGTGGAGGCATAGATTCTGGAACTGTGAAGATGAATGAATTTTCTCAATTATATAGATATTAATAAATAGTCTAACCTTGATCGTACTTTTATTTAATTAATTAATTATTTCCGTATGGACGTTTATAAAATTTGTATAAAAGTAATTCCAATAACCCTTCTTGGTATTCGGGTAAAAAGGAGTCGTACTGAAGTTCATAAGGTGTATGCAAAACTTCAACGAAAATGTTTACTTATTTCTGATAAGTGCAAAAAATATATAACTGGTATCAAAACCAGTTATATATTTTTTATAATATGACATTTAATTAATTTTTCTAACAGAGAAATGAATAAAACAATAATATGACATTTCTCTTTGTAGGTCCCGGATGGGGAACTAGAGAAATCCGAATAGAAAGACCCACAAAATCGACTGTCGAACTGAAGTTTATATCAAAAAGATCTACGGGCGATGATCCTAGCGTAAACGTTCCGGTTTTAGAATCAACTAAACATAAGAACTGGCTGAATTTGATGCACATTCTACGCAATTCCAACGCCAATCCAATACGTTGTAAGGATAGCATAGGATACGGCTGCACATTTTGCCCAAAAAAGTTCCCAAAGCCCAGAGCCTTGAAGAAGCATTTCCTCGCAGAGCACAATAATGACAAATTAACGAAATGTACGTCTTGGAAAATGCTTGAATACGTCATTAAGCTTGATATAACACACCTAAATTGCTCTCTTTGTGACAAAGATATTGCAAATCTTGATGACTTTATATCTCATTTAAAAAATCAACACGGGAAGGAGATGTTCGAGGACGCAAAAAATAATATCGTCCCTTTCATTTTCGACACTCCGGAACTAAAATGCGCCATATGTTCGACAGAGTTCGGTGGTTTCAAACTGTTACAGGAACACATGAATACTCACTTTAGGAATTTTATTTGCGACGTCTGTGACGCCGGCTTCGTAACAGACAGGCTTAGAAAGTCCCACAGAATGCGCCATGGCACCGGCGAATTCAGATGTGATCGGTGTAACAAAGCATTTGACAGTCCGCGCAAAAGACGCGAGCATCAAAAAACAGCACATCTCGGATTAAATGCGAGGAACAAATGTACAATTTGTTCAGAGAGATTCGTTGATTATTGGAAAAAGAGAACACATATGGTGAAGGAACATGGGGCACCTCCTGTTGTCTTGGAGTGTTCAGCTTGCGATCGAACTTTTGATAACCAGAGAGCATTATCACTCCACACGAAGAAAGACCACCTTTTGCAACGAGAGCACAAATGTAGCGAGTGTGATAGTAGTTTCTTTTTGAAAAGCAGTTTGAAAAGACATATGGCCAAACACAACGGGTTAAGGCAGTTCCAATGCGACATATGTTTAAAGGCGTATGCACGTAAATCTACTTTGATGCGACATATGAGGATACACAATAACGACAGAAGATTTGCATGCAAACATTGTAGTCAAGCTTTTGTGCAAAAGTGCAGTTGGCGAATTCATATGCGTTCAAAGCATGGGGAGATAGTTTAGTGCGTAGACTTTACGAACTTATCCTATGCTTCATAGTTAGTCATTACGATTTAATATATATATGTATATTCATTTTCAAAGACAATTGATGAAAAGTATTATATAAGCACAGCATTAGATTAACACCAAAAATTATTCTAGATACTCCTGAAGAATTGATTGAATTAGGTGGTGCACCAGTGAAAGATGAAGATAACTTACTAAACGAAGAATCCAAAGATAAGAAAGATAAACTCGAAAATCCTCAGAAGAAATGTAAAGGGACATGGAACGCATTAAAAATATTTATTCTTATTACAATGCACACGACGGCCTACCTCAAGCAGACTTCATGAAAGTCAAGTTTACGGACTACGTGGTTAATTAAATTTGATATTACGGACCTAAACTGTAAGCTTTGTAGCAAATCTATTGATATCTTGGAACAAACTCCTGTAGGGCAAAGATCGAGGGTTCAAACCCTGCCTAGACCGATTTGAGCTTTTCCTATTTTAATCGACCTTGGAACAAGTCATGGAACATCTGAAACATTCACACAAGATAACCATATTTATTGATATTCCTAACCATATTTTACCGTTTAAATTCGATGACGAAACTTTGAAATGTTACATGTGCTTTAACTCATTCAAAGCTTCGTTAGCTTAGTGGTTAAGGAATTGGCCTTACGATCGAGAGGTCTCGAGTTCGAATCCTGGCCATTACACTACCGACGTGAGCCCACTGCTAGCACAAGCAATTTAGCTTAGTTGGAGGGGTAAGAGTTGAATTAGTAATTTTGATAGTTTCGGTTGCTTATATTCTTTTTGAGTAAAAAGAAAAAAAAAATTAAAGCTCTTTTGAAGCATAACCATATACAGAAACAGAACAGAAACACAGAAACTATATCTGTGAAATTTGTGATACTGGACCCGTAAACAACCAGGAAATCCGGAACCATAAAACACCACATACAAAAGGGTTCCTACACATGCCGATATTCTTCTAAAGTCTACAAAAGTAATAGGGAAAATAATAGTCATGAAAAAAAGAGTCTATGTCCTCGCTCGCTACATATATAAATGACCATACTGTATAGAAAAGTTTTAAAAGTTTTACAAAGTGACCACATGGAATAACTAAGAATGATCCACTGCTCCAAGACAACTAACTTATAAATGCAATGCTTGCGATAAACATTTAAAAATTCAACACTATTTAGAAGGCAAACAAGAAGAGCTCATTAAATTGAACGGCCACATAAATGTACGGAATGTGATAAAGGAGTCTACCAAGTCATCATATCTAGCACACGTATTCAAGAGAGTTCCAGTGCGATATGTGTTTAAAATCATACAGAAGGAAGAAGACGCCGTGGGAACATAAGAAAATACATAACAACGAAAGATTGTTTAAATGTGGATATGGTGGACAAGCTTTTATCCAAAAATGTCGGGCCATATGAAATCCAAACATGGAGATTAACATTAATATTATTGCAATACTTGGGACGTTCCACCCCTTGGAACAAAACGTAATAGTTTCTGCCGTAATAATAATATATTAATGTTACATAACATGTCATAGCACTAGTTCTGCAACTGTTGCGATGTATGAATTTTCTTAATTATATATTAATAAATAGCCCCACCTAAATCGCTCTTTTATTTTTGAACTTAAAAATAATTAATTATATTTTTTATAAATAGTTCTAATAAGGAGTCATGCTCAAGTTCACATTATTATGGTGTACCTATGCAAAACTTCAACGAAAATGTTTACTTATTTCTGATAAGTGCTTTGATATCAGATATATTTTTTACAAATCAATATTTAATTAATTTTTCTAACAGATAAATGAATAAAACAATAATACAACATTTCTCTTTGTAGGTCCCGGACGGGGAACTAGAGTAATCCGAATAGAAAGACCCACAAAATCGACTGTCGAACTGAAGTTTATATCAAAAAGATCCACGGGCGACGATCGTGGCGTAAACGTTCCGGTTTTAGAATCAACTAAACATAAGAACTGGCTGAATTTGATGCACATTCTACGCAATTCCAACGCGAACCCAATACGCTGTAAGGATAGCATAGGTTACGGCTGTACATTTTGCCCCAAAAAGTTCCCAAAGCCCAGAGCCTTGAAGAAGCATTTCCTCGCAGAGCACAATAATGACAAATTAACGAAATACACCTCTTGGAAACTGCTTGAATACGTCATTAAACTTGATATAACACAACTCAATTGCTCTCTTTGCGACAAAGATATTGCAAATCTTGACGACTTTATATCTCATTTAAAAAATGAACACGGGAAGGAGATGTTCGAGGACGCAAAAAATAATATCGTCCCCTTCATTTTCAACACTCCGGAACTAAAATGCGCTATATGTTCTACAGAGTTTGGTGGTTTCAAACTGTTACAGGAACACATGAATACTCACTTTAGGAATTTTATCTGTGACATGTGTGGTGCCGGCTTCGTAACAGACAGGCTTAGAAAGTCTCATAGAATGCGCCATGGCACCGGCGAATTCAAATGTGATCAGTGTGACAAAGTATTTGACTGTCCGCGCAAAAAACGCGAGCATCAAAAAAGAGCACATCTTGGATTAAATGCCAGGAACAAGTGTACATTTTGCTCAGAGAGATTCGTTGATTATTGGAAAAAAAGAACACATATGGTGAAGGAACATGGGGCACCTCCTGTTGTCTTGGAGTGTTCAGCTTGCGATCGAACTTTTGATAACCAGAGAGCATTATCACGCCACACGAAGAAAGACCACCTTTTGCAACGAGAACACAAATGTAGCGAGTGTGACAGTAGTTTTTTTTCGAAAAGCAGTTTGAAAAAACATATGGCTAAACATAACGGGTTAAGGCAATTTAAATGCGACATATGTTTAAAGGCGTACGCTCGTAAATACACTTTGAAACAACATATGAGGATACACAATAACGACAGAAGATTTGCATGCGAACATTGTAGTCAAGCTTTTGTGCAAAAGTGCAGTTGGCGAAGTCATATGCGTTCAAAGCATGGGGAGATAGTTTAGTGCGTAGACTTCACTTTTCCTACTTACTTATCCAGAGTTAATTATTACAGTAAGATGTAACTGTATTCATATTAGATAAAAGGTATATGAGAAGTTAACTCCGTATTTTCTACATAGAAATATAGAAGTTACGAGAAGACTAACACAAAATATTATTCTGAATACTACTGAAAAATTGATGGTATTTATTTGTTCGTAGGTGTACCACGGAAAATCAAAGTGAAAGACGAAGATCAATTACTAAACGAAGAATCCAAAGAGAAGCAAGACAAACTAGAAAATCCTCAAAAGAAATATAAAGGAACATCAGACACATTAAAAATTATTCTTCAGTATTCTAACGCAAATTTAATAAGGAATAAAGACAGCGATGGATACGGTTGCAACTTCTGCCCTAAAAAATTTATAGAGCCTGATAAATTAAAAGCACATTCTCTAGAAGAGCATTCTAATATAGAGGGTCTTCGAATGCCAAAGGCTTTTGAGTATATAATTAAAGTAGATATAACGGACTTGAAGTGTAAAATATGTGAAAAGAAATGTCCTAAACTGGATGATTTCCTCGTACACTTAAAGGAGCAACATGAAAAGAGAATAACCGCAGATATTTCTGATATTGTACCCTTTAAATTTGACACTGAAGAAATGCGATGTGCTATATGCGAAACAAAATTCTCAACATTTAAAATATTACAAGAGCATATGCACAATCATTTCCGGAATTATATCTGCGAGATTTGCAGCTCCGGATTTATCACTAAACGGTTGTTGGTTCGACACAAAAGTAGACACGAGCAAGGTGAATACAAATGCAGTCATTGCGACAAAACATTTGTATGCGATCAAAAAAGAAGAGATCACGAGCAGAGAATGCATCTAGGTTTAAAAAAGAGAAACAAATGCAAACTCTGTGATGAAAAATTTGATGACTACTGGACAAAAATGCACCACATGGTCGAAAAACACGGTGCTCCGCCAATAGTTTTAAAATGTACAGCTTGTGAGCGCACATTTAGTAACAGAAGGTCTTTAGCAAGACACGTTAAAAAAGATCATTTGATGGAAAGAGAACACGTGTGCAGTGTCTGTGATATGCAGTTCTTTTTGAAGCATTATTTGGAGGAACATATGAGAGTGCACACTGGCGTTAAAAAATTCCAGTGCCATGTATGTACGAAGCACTATGCTTCAAAGAAGTCATTGCGGCAGCATATGCGATCACATGCCGATGATAGGAAGTTTGCCTGCAATATATGTGGACTGGCATTCGTACAGCGAAGTACACTGAAAAGTCATATTAGAGCTAAGCATGGAGAATAGTCAATAATATCATAGTTATAGATCAACCGTAACCGCTGTACCGTACCTTAGGTATGTGCGCTGTGAGGCGCGGGAAGTATCGATGGTATCGACCAACCGACCGTCAGATTTGGTCAGTCCGCCGACAACGCTCACAGCGGCATCTCGACACCTTCAGCTCCTACACTTTCACTACAGCAGTCACGGTCGGTGTATAATTCATTATATCTAATACATATCTGATTTATAAAGAGCTGTTTTATTTTTTTTGCGATACCTCAATACTTTTTCTATAGTAAAAGTATTCGTAAGTTTTTTTAAGCCTTATAATATCTGATATTTACAATAAAAACCGGCCCAGTCACTTCAGTGATTACCTGAACAAACAGACAGAAAGACAGGCAAAACACTACCATAATTTTTCAACTATTTAATGTTATGTTATAAACGAAAAGACACCTTTTGATCTTCTTAATTGCTAGTTGCACAAATAGAAATATTTAACTATCAATGTATGCTGTTTACGTAATATCAATCTTGGTAAATCAAACGCCAACCATCAAGTCGCTTTCACAAGTAGGTATGCTAGAAAATACTTTAAAATAATCAATACTAATTATCCGTATCTCAAATGAAATAACATAATTTGCAGATCTACGCGCGAGAACTAAAGAACATTGCGAAACTTCGCCGATTATATGCCTTGAGGAAGAAGAAGAAGAAGAGGAAGAAGCAGTAGATGAAGATGAAGGGAAAGAACTGAAACTGGACAAGAAGAAAAACTTCTCATCTTTTATATCGATTCGTCCGGTAGGCAAGATGGCGATACCATGGGTCAGGGATCAACAGAAGAGACTAGCGCAGCAGAAGCGCTTGTCAGAGTTAGACTGGCAGTTTGACAATATCAAAACGATATTGAAATGCTCGAATGCTACTCCTGTACGTTGTCGGGTAGGCACAAGATTCGCCTGCAGTTATTGCTTGAACCAATTCCAGAATCCAGTCGAATTAAAGGTACACACAGATGCGTGTCATCGCAACGATAAGCCAGAATTCTTCAATGCTAGATCACTGTCCCGACATATAGTGTACCTTGATATCACAAATTTGAGATGCACGATTTGTAAAGATAATATGAAAGGACTTGAAGAAATCATGGATCACTTGAAAACGGTACACAAAGAAGTGATACATAAGCAGATAAAGAATCAAATTGTTCCTTTTAAATATGAGGGTAGAAAGATTTTATGTGGAGTTTGTGCTCTTAATATTGGGGAGTATCTGGATCTTCAAGATCATATGAGCGATCATTACAAAAATTATATATGTGAGTTCTGTGACTTAGCTTTCGTGATTCGTAGCAAGATGTTGGAACACAAGAAGACAGTGCATTTGGTTTAGTTCATTTTCTACCTGCTTTTATTTATGCGCACACTCTGCGATTAGAACTATCTACTATCGTAGGGTTTGAATCTATGTAAACTGTAAAAGAATCCTCTATTTATTAAACGGTTCTAAAATGCTTTTTTAAATTGATGTTGAAATCTAGTAATTTAGCCATTAGAATTTTATTGTTAAGAATTATGACATTTCAAGTAGTTATTGAGATAATAAATAAAAGAACTGAATTTTTTTGTTTGCTTTTGACAGATAGCATAAATTTTACTATCGTATTGAATCGCACCGTACCTAATAACCTACGGCCGTAAAACGGGGTAAATAGAGGTCAATGAGTGAATAGAAACTCGTGCTGCGGATCCTATAAACAGAATTTCTGTGCCGTCAGTGTAGAAGGCAAAGCAGGACAAGCCTTTGGTCTTCCCACTGACCACAAAAACTCTCCAGTAAGCTCTGGCTACCCTACTCACCGCCGGAAACACAACACGAGGTTATGACCGCGGTATTCTGTAGGGTGGAGGTGCTTCCCCAGACGGACTGCACAATTGGACGGAAATACCGTCGTGTTCTACCTCCTACCTACATTGATCAAGTCCATAGCTTCATTTGAATGGAAATAATGACAAAATTTAGCTGACCACTTTATTTCTATTCACCCAACGATCTCTGCTCACCCTGTTTTAATGTGAAATATTGTGAAAATGTTTGAATGATTGTTATTCAATCATTTTCTAACCGCTGAATGAAGCTTGCCGGAACAGACATAGTCTGGAATAATAAACTGGAATAAAATACTTTGTATTCATCATCATCACTAGTTCTGAAGTAAATAAATTTCTACTATTTTTTGTACCACTGTACCTATCTAAATACCTGTTTTAGAAATACGTTTTATTCTTATTTATAGATACCAGAAAGTGTTCAGCGACGTCAGAAATCTTACCCATGGAACCTCAAGTAACGAAGAAATTAGAAATGATTGAGATTAAACCTCGTGCACCAAAAGGAAGGAAAAAAAAGTTGAAGATTATTAAAATCAGACCTGATGAAGAATTGAATAAACCACAGGAGAAGCATAAATGGGTTGCCAAGAGTGAAGTAGATCAGCATAAGCATAACATCAGAACAATTATATGCAACTCTAACGCCACACCTATAGGACGGTACGGAGGCATTGGGTACGGATGTTGCTTTTGTTCTCAACAGTTTGAAACTCCACGAGAATTGAAAAACCACACGATAACGATACACGACAATTGCAAAACTCATTTTATGGACAACGTTCCGTTAGTTCGGTTTATCGTTAAATTAGACATCACTAATTTAAGTTGCACTTTGTGTCAAATGAATATTACCCGCTTAGATAGTTTAATAGAACATTTAAAATCGATTCACGACAAACATTTTCATGAAGAAATTAACAGTCGTATTTTACCGTTCAAGTTTGATAGCGGTGATATTATTAAATGCGTAGTTTGTAACAATAATCACAATAATTACAAAGTACTATTAGAGCATATGAATACACATTTCAATAATTACATGTGTAATATATGTGGCGCGGGATTTGTTAATAGGAAAATATTGCTAGCTCACGCTGCAAGACATAAAACAGGCGAATTTGTATGTTCGTTTTGCTCAAAAATATTTAATACATTGATTAAGAAAAAAGAACACGAAAGAGCCATTCATGTTACTTTGTCTTTGAGAAGTAAATGCGGGTATTGTGGGGAAAAATTCTCCGATTATACAAAGAAAAATAATCACGAGGTTAAAATCCACGGTGCCAAGCCTGTAGTGCTCAAATGTCAAGCGTGTCAGAAAACGTTCAGTAATCAGAGGTCGCTGACTGCGCATACCAAGATTTTTCACTTAATGGCGAAACGGTTATCTAATAAATAAAGTGTGGTAAGATCTATTCGAAACGACAATAAAATATGTTGAGGGTTCTTAAACAAGGACATTAAATTTGAAGGGTCGTACAGGGTCGGCAGCACAAGTATGACGCTCCTGGTGCTGTAGGTACACGTCCATAGGCCACGGTATCCTTCCTATCAAATGAGCCGTGTCCTGTCTACGACATCTGGTATCTGCTGTAGCTGGTAGCGCTATCTGGACCCAAAGTAAGTATAATTTAACTTGCTTTGAAGGATGTGTACCTATGTTGTATACTGTAGGTACCAATGACTTGAATGAATTGACTGAAATTAGTTTTTAAATATGAGAGATACGGATACCTTACCTATACCTCAGGACATTTATCTTGGACCTAGGTCGCGAGACAAACGAAGATTTACGGCGCGTGCGGTTTTTTTGACAATATGTAATCTGTTTGTGGATTTGAGCCGCCGTAGCAGCCCGTGCTATTCTCAAAAGACGCCCTAGAAACGTGTACAGTTTAGGTCCAAGTTATAAGTATGTCCCGAGGTTATACCATTGGTCACTACACCGCCGCCGCCAAGTCGCTCGATTCTTCAACGTGGACGTGAAACAAATCATCACGCGCCGGACCGCAGATATTTCTATTTGATCTACATAAATTCAACTGAAGGTAGTTATAGTAATAAGTAAAGACTGTGTGATTTACAGATTGCTTTTCATTTAAACTCCTGTTATGTACGCTCTACACGTTGGCGAAGATTAGAGCCTATCACCACATTACATAGATTATCAGCATCCTCATGGCAATCTCCCAGTTAAGTGGCTTACCCGGGAACTATCGCTGTCTAACGTCCAACCAAACCGTATTCGTTAATCAGCAGGTCAGCCCCTCCAAACAATTGGCAATTCTCTGGCCGGCGTTTGATGGGATAGAACAACTGTTCAACTTCTTCGAAATGGCCTTTGCAGCAAATGGCCACAATTTGCCAATGTCAAATAAAATGTATTATAAAATTATTGATGGCGAAACGCCAATGTCAAGTGCCACCTTAACCACGCCAGTAAATTTGTTTCCGTGTGTTCGCCCCCCCCCCACGAAATTTAAGTGGACGATCAGGACGTGTGGTTGGATTTTAGGCGTTGGATAGAATGCCGATTGTATGGGAATCGTTACATGACAGTCGTTAACGCATATCATTAATGTCAAATTCCATACATTCGTCGTTCTATTCCATCAAACGCCGCCCAACGAATTGCCACCCTGGTGTACCGGTTGCAAGGGAAGATGGTTTGAGCCTCATACACCCAGGTAACTATAATATATCATCACCTTATACTTGAGTCCCGGTTACATCCGAAGTTTTCACTTCGGAGCCCGGGGTCGGCTTTCCAACTTTCCCTCCCCTTAAAGCCTCAGGCATTTAACCATGGCCAGCGAAACTGTTGGTATGGCATCGACCCGTAGGTACAACGTGAAACCTGCACTTTTTGTATTTTTCCAATTGTATTACTTTACTCTATGCTTTTTGGGTCCCCCTCTTCTACCGGGACCCGGCAAATAGGCATTGTAGGATACTCCGCTCTAGTAATACGATGTCATAGGATGTAATACGATGTAATGCATAGAATTACACTGGCTCACTATTACACTCAATAGCGCAGGTTTGTGTGTGTATGCTTTGCACGCTTTTCTCTCCTATCGACTCCCCAATGACAGCTAACCCCCTATTAGTGCACGTGAGGCAATATGTATATATCTATTTCATAGATACAAACACTACAGGCATGGCCAGCCATTCTCGTAATTAGCAATCTGCCCATGTAGCCTCGGGGCCGCTGCAGCCGCACCAGCGAAGGGGACTCTCCTGCATTTCATCCTCGATGTTGCGGTAAGTAAGTACCCAGGGTAAGTTGTAAGTATAATTTTATTCTGAAAAGTACTAAAATACAAGATTCAAATTCAAAATTGAATAATAATACTGATCTAGGGCATTCTTTATTTCCACAATTTAACTATAATACCTACAATCAAAGACACGGAAGGTGAGACGCCACCAGCAAGACTGACTGATGACCTGCACTATACTAGGGCTATCCCAGCCACTTCTTGAAGGTCATCAGTACGCCTATGCGCAAGATAAAAGTTCAGGTGCTATGGCACACATTAGGAGAGGCTTATGACCAGCAGTGGACTACCTACCTAAGGCTAAAGTAAATGTAAAACCAACGATTCTGTGAAATGGCGAAAATATGAACTACTGATGTCACTGTTGTCACTGTCAAATACATGCATACTGTTTTATTGCAAATCTACACTACTATTATAAAGAGGAAAGATTTGTATATTTGTAATGAATTAACTCAAAAACTACTGTACCAATTTCAAAAATTCTTTCACCATTGGCAATCTACATTCACCCTGAGTAACATAGGCTATAAATTTTCACGGGAACGTTTTTACCACAGAACAGAAAAAACTAGTAGAAGTGTGATAGGACAGATTCAATAGCGGGACCAATGTCGCCAAACTCACACATACAACCAAATAATAATACGTTGCACTACTAGTAAACAATTGTTTTGATTGGTCGTATATCTTTAACACCAAACTAGCCTAAAATATGCACACTGCAAAACAAAAACATACCTTATTAATTCGCTTTAGTGATTACTTTAATATAGATAAAAAAAGGAATTTATGACGTTTTGTATCTGAATTAAACTTGCTTCTCATTCTAACTCTATTCCGAAAAAGTTCAACTACTCCCCAACAGATGTCCGTTTATTGTAAGAATGTTATTTAAAACCTTATGCGTTAGGAATACGGTTGATATAACTTTGAAGTATTATCTCTCTCACTCTATAAGTCCATCAAATCTAAGAGGTACCGTTTGACGTTTCATATTTTTCAAACCGAAACAACTTTGTTCATACGTACATTATTCAGTTTCGATAACCTTTTTCATAAAACCATGAATTTAGAAAGATTTCATTATTGTATCTAAAAATGTACAATTCTTAATATCTAAATGTAATTGAAAACTTTCAAACAAAGCAAAATAACACATATTTACACAGTAAATAATTTCTAATAGTTATATTCTTGACCGCATTACAAAGTTACGTAGTTAGGTCACTGCACGTAGTGTTGCGACTCTTCGGATACACTTGTATGCAAAAAAATCGTTTACATATACGAAAAATCGAATGTATTATTTACAAATTACACTTGACAACCAAACAAATATTTTTTCATGTGAATGGGATTTATCTCACATATTACGATTACATAACTAAATAGTTATGTAATCGTAAAATATGAGATAAAACCCATTCACCAAAAATACGTATTTATAAATCAAATATATTTGCTTCTTTAAAAAGTTGTCGAAAGCGATTTGTCGATTTTTGATTTTCGCGCCCAAATAAGTCGGGGTTTCTCGCGCTAACGCTGTCGAAATAGTAAATGGAGTCAGGGATAGTGTTTTTTACATTTATTTTTGTGTATGATAGTATGGGTTTGCATATTACAGAGAAATAAACAAATTTTTAACAAGCACATCCATTGATTTTACAATTACAATTTTTTCTTCTAAGTCTTATTTCTACGTCTAAAAGAAAAATAAAAATAAGGTATGTAGAACCCATTCACAAAAATGTTGTTGCCTGATGTTATAAATTAACGACGTTACTGCGCGACCGCATAATGCACTGAATACACAGATACCCTAAAATAAATTAATTTAATTATTTTTAGGTCAATAGGCAAAATCGCAGGTGTCCAAGTCTCTACAATTTTTTTTTTCTGGCAACACTGCCAACTACAAGCGCACGCGGTCCGCTCGGTCGGTTCGGCGTCAGCAGTCTCTCGCCATCTTGGAAGCTGACTGTGCGCGTACTTGCTTTCTCGTTTGTGTTTTACAATTTGTGACTTGGCTATTACTTTTCTGGACTGATCATTCTTTATCCGTTTACCTTGGCAATATTTATACTGGACTCCGAACTAAGCAAGTGTTTTTTAATAATGTCGAAAAGAGGACGTACTTTGAACAGCCAGGCTCGTGAATTGGTGGTGAAATTACACGAGTATTTTGAGCGTGAATCTCAAAATGGTGGACTTCTACTGCCAGTTACACAAGTTCGGGATCGCGTCGGTGAAGCTCTCGGTATTGGTAGCCGCACCGTTGGCAAAATATTAAGTGAAAAATATGGGCCTTCGGGGAGTGACAGTAACGTACTTCACACACCGAAAAAACGAAAAAGAAATAAACCTGTGACAGGCATCGATGAATTCGATAGTCATGCTATTAGAAACCATATATACGGGTATTTTACAAGAGGAGAATTTCCAACATTGGCAAAGTTATGTGCAACTTTAAAAGATGCCGGGCTGTATAAGGGAAGCATAGAGTCGTTGAGAACGGTAATAACAGGAATTGGCTTCAGATACAAAAAAGTTGACAAACGAAAAATTGTTATGGAGCGACATGACATAATTATGCAGCGACTAACATTCCTGCGCGAAGTTAAACAAATTATAAACTGGGATAATGTAATATTTTTGGACGAAACTTGGCTAAATTCCAACCATTCTGTGCCGAAAACATGGACTGATGATTCTGAAGCTTCGTGCTCGAAGGTGCCGATAGGAAAAGGTGGACGCCTCATAATATGCCATGCTGGGTCAGCGTCTACAGGCTTCGTGGAAAACTCTTTATTAGCTTTCCAATCCAAAAGCACTAAAGAGTATCATGAAGAAATGGACGCAGTAAGGTTCCGAGAGTGGTTCTTAAATTTATTACAGAATATCCCTCCTAACAGCACAATTATAATGGATAATGCCCCATACCACTCTGTGCAAATTGATAAAGCACCTACGTCAGCCAATAAGAAAGCAGATTTGGTGGCATGGCTGCAAAGAAAAGGAGTGGATGCCGACATGTCACTATTAAAAGCTGAATTATTACAGTTAGTGAAATTGCATAAACCACCAAAACCGACATATGTAATTGACCAATTGGCCGAAGAGCACGGGCACAAAGTCATACGACTTCCTCCGTACCATTGCCAATATAATGCCATTGAACTGATTTGGGCCCAAGTTAAAGGTAATATTTTATAATATTATAATAATAACACGAGTACTTCTAACATTTATAATTTAAACAATGGTTTTCGTCTGCTATCAAATAGTTACATTATTGTTTTACAGGTTATGCAGCAAGACACAACACAAAACCACCCTTCAGTGTCAAGAAAATGGAAGGTTTATTAAAGGAAGCATGTGCCCAAGTTACACAGGAAGATTGGAGTAAAGTAGTACAAAAAACAAAGAAAATAATAATGGACGACTTCGAAAGAGACGTACACTTTGATAATGTAATGGACAATCAACTGGTCATTAATTTAAATGACGATGATGACGAAGACGACGATACTAGTACTAGTAGTGAATAAAAAAATATCCTAAACATTTCTTTTATTTAATTATAACAATTGATTTCTTAAAATTCGGATATTATAGTAATCGATCTCTTAAAGTTCGGATATTATAGTAATCGATTTTTTCATCCCATCCCTATAATTCAATTGTCAGAACTGTCAAACGGTACTTCTTAGATTTGACCATAGATGTAGTATTTTTCTTTTCCATAGATTGGCAATAGGAGTGAAAGAGAGCTCCGGCATCTAATAGTACTTTTATGTGTTAGAAAGAGAGAGTAAACGATGCTGTCAGCGAGACCAAACATGTATTTGTTATTGGGAAATAGGGGACTATTGAGTGAACGCTTAAACTATTTTATGCTTATTTAAGTAATTCAAAGTCATAGCAGTAAAACCAACAACATTTTATGATGCGGTTATGTGCAGTACCAGGTTGTGATTCATCAAAGAAGAATAATCCCCAAAATTATTCATTTCATCAGTAAGTTAAATGTTTGTTTACAATCATCGTTTCTTCAAAAAAAAAACATAAATGTGGCAGCTTTGGTGTATATATAATAAAAAAAACAATATGCAAATCACTGAAATGAAATGGAATAAATGAAAGTGTCCTTTTTAAGATATAATTAATACAGAAAATCAGGATAATTATAACCTCACCTTGTAGGGATGTGATCGCGACATTATTTCGTTGTATCGAATGTGATTGTGATGGCTGAAGGTTGAAAATTTTGTTTCTTGTGAACTTAGTGTAATGTATTAATTTAAGTGCAGCTGAATAAAATCTGTTTTCAACGGTTGTGCTCGCATTTTCTATTTAAACCGACCCCCACGCTCGTAACTATAATAGTACTGCGCCATTTAGAATATTATAATAGTATCGATTGTATGCATGATTCTGTGTCTAATTGATTATTGACTGTTTGATATTTACATGAAGCCATTAGGTACTAATTTAATACTTCTGTACGTAGTACTATTATTTATCCTGTTCCCTTAGTAACAAATAATTTATATGCAGATTTCCTGTAAAACCTGATGTCAGAGACAAATGGCTTCGCATGTTAAATAGACCAAATTGGTCTCCACATAAATATTCTGCCATATGCAGTAAACACTTCAATGAAAACTGCTTTTCAGCAATTGGTAAACAGAGGAGGAGGTTACTACATGGTTCTGTTCCAACCATATCCATGCCAGTAAGGAATAGTTATGCTTAAGTATTTCCAATAGCCCAGCTTTGAAACCGGGGTCTGCATTTTTTATTAAGTTTCTTATTTGGCCATTACGGAAGCGACTGCCGTCTGACCTTATAGCCTGCACCAGAATGGCGTCCGTTGTTCAGCAGGTGTACCAGCTAGCAGGTAAGGTTGGTTTGGGCCCCGAAAGTCTTAAGTAGGGTCTGTATACACCCAAAATCAATAATAAAATTAGAAGTAGATCTTATATTCCTCTACAAGAAATATAACATAAATTTTAATAGTTATTAAATAGTGTATAAACCTTTCTGCTAATACAAAGAACATATTACATTTGAATTCAAGGTAAAAATTAAACCACTGCGTAGAACACTAACATATCTGAACAGAGATATTGAACCTGTACCTAGTACATCAACTAGTGCGGTGGTAAGTAATCCCACTGAATTAACACCCAGGGAGAAGAAAATGTTGAAGGCAATTAGTACATTGAAGAAAAGAATAGCTGGCAAGGATAAAAAATTAAAAAATGTACGTGCACAAAAGAAACGTAGAGAATCCCAGTTAATCAAACAATCTGAAGTAATTAAAGACTTGCAGACTCGCCCGTCATTGAAAAATGATTTAACCACAGTTATGGAATCTTGCTCAAATGAACTTCTGTCACATCTGGTAGAAAGGGTAAATCAGAACGCAAATAAAGCTATAAAATCTCGGGCTAAGTATGGGGTCGAATTGAGGAAATTTGCCACAACACTACATTTTTACAGTCCACAAGCCTATAATTTTATAAGGAAGAAATTTTCCTTATGTTTACCACATTCACGTACCCTTAGAGGTTGGTACCAAAATGTAAATTGTGAACCTGGCATAACTCAAGAGGCTATCAATGCTATCAAAGAGTTTAGGGTACGAAATCCTGAGTTGATTATTTCTATGACTATGGATGAGATGGGAATAAGGGAATTCACAGAATGGGATGGGAAAAGGCATTATGGATTTGTGGATGTAGGCAATAATTTAAGTGGAGACAAAATTGATGTTGCAAAGGAAGTCTTGGTATTTATGGCAGTCGCTGTTAACGCCTACTGGAAATTACCAATTGCCTTTTTCTTTGGGCGGGGTTTTACAGCTTCTCAAAAAGCCTCGCTTTTAAAATTATGTTTAAGTGCGTTGCTAGAAACGAATGTGCGAGTAATGTCAATAACTTTTGATGGGATCCCATCGAATATAAATATGGCTAGATTAATGGGCGCTAATTTAGACCACGAGCCTTATACACCATTTTTCCTTTTTAATCATGTTAAAATCTACACAGTTTTGGATGCATGTTACTTATTAAAACTAATTAGAAATACCTTTGCTGATTTTAAGACGTTCCGTTGTAATGACCAGATAATAAATTTCAATTATATAATACACTTGCAGAATTTGCAACAAGAAATTGAATTACATTTAGCTAACAAGTTAACACACAAACATGTTAACTATTTAAAAAACAAAATGAAAGTGAAGCTGGCAGCTCAGCTGCTTAGTAATTCTGTTGCCACTAGCCTTGAATATTGCGAGGAAACCACTAATTTACCTCAATTTAAAGGTGCTAAAGCTACAGTAAACTTTATAAGATTAGTTAATAACACTTTCGACATTTTTAATTCTATAAATCTGTTATGTCCCGGTTTCAAAAAACCCATCAACGCTAATAATGTAGATATGTTTTTTAATGAATTAGATAAGTTTACTGAATTTATGAGCAACCTCACTTTGAATGATAACCGCAAAGTAATAACATCACCCAGAAAATTAGGTTTCCTGGGTTTTATAAACAATATTCAATGCCTAAAAATGTTATACAATGATTACATCAATTCAAATACTCTTAAGTTTTTACCACTCTATAAGTTATCGCAAGATCATTTAGAAACATTTTTTAGTTGTATAAGAGCTCGAGGAGGTTTCAACAACAACCCATCTGCAAGAAGTTTTATTTCAGCTTATAAGAGATTGTTGTGTCATGCAGAAGTTAATTTAAGTGAAAATACAAATTGTTTGCCACTGGAAAATATTACAATATTAGGATTAAGTGATTTAAGCACCGTGCAGAGAATAAATTTAGCCGTCAAGCAAAAAATCAATGACCCTGTCGATGAAAGTGGAACAGAATGTAATAATAATGAAGAAAATGAGTTCTTGATTTACATGCCATGCCATTACACGCATGAAGAAGACATTATAAAAATAATTACTCAATATATAGGAGGATATATTGTTAAAACAATACAAACAAAACTTAAATGTGATGATTGTATTAAAGTATTGCAAGCTCCAAATAGAGATGAACGATCCTTAATATTTTTAAAGATAAGGGAGGATTAATTTATCCATCAAAGGACGTGACTGAGGTTTGCTCATATAGCGAAAAAATATTTAGGGTTAATATTAAACATAAGAATCTCAATAAACAATCATTGCAGTTGCTTATCACTAGAACTATTTATAATTTCATGCATACATTTTCATGCCTTAATGACCATTGTTTCCCATCATTAAATGACCACATATATGAACAGGATCCAATTAATAATCACAAGTATCTTTTAATTAAATTGATAATTGAAACTTATTTCAACATTAGAATTAGGTATGAGCATAAATTACGAAATGTTAATAAAGATAGCATTCGTCAATTTTATAACAAGATTGTTATATTTAGTGGTGTCTAGAAGATACATTCCGATGATTAATAAACCATTTTTAAATTTGTACTCTTATTATTTTCTTGATCTTTTCTTCTTATACACATTTTTGATAATATCTCTTTCCCTCGAATATTGTTACATTATGGTCTGATAATTTCGAATATCCGTGGTAATGTTTGAAATTTCTTGTTCCGAGTCTGGGTGTTATTTCATTTCGTCATCATCAACCTAGCGATAGCCGCGGCACCGCAGGCAAAAAGGATGATAGACTTTCTAAAAATATATCACTGCCGAGAAATTTCATCGATATCGATAAAAGATCAGGAGCAACATTTTTGACGCACACATTGACATTACGTGCACATATAGACAATTCAATTTTAGTCTCGTTCGCTAGTTGACATTACCAATCTATGGATATACTATATCTATGGATTTGACGGACTGAACTCTCTAACATTAACGCTAGAGCGGTGACACAAAATTTTGGCAATATCGATAGATTTGAAATTTGTTTTCAAAATGTCAAAGGATTCCAAACGCTGTTAGTAATTATAATCCAAGAGTACTAAAAAAGAGGGATTTTATAGCCTGTTGAACTGTTTTTTATTAACGATTAACATGTATGAAGACGTCAAACTACGTATGTACCTATTTAATTGAAATAAAACAAGTGTCCATTTATAGTAGATATTTTTATGTAACTGTTGCAAAATAAAAACGTTTTCACACTATCCGGCGCATCCGATATCCGATATTAGTGTCGGCTCCGATATCGAAGGAAATAAAATAAAGTAGAAAAAGAACTGGAGACTATGTTGAAAATAATTGCTAGGATATTTTTTCTTTTTTTCATCCAGTCTGTGCGATCGAGCAAATGGCCGAATCGAACCGATTTTATATATGTGGAAACAGCACACGGTGACGGCTATCGGTGTCAGACACCAAATATCAGAAAATGTGAAATCGCTTTAAGGATACTTAAAATACGAGTGCGATTGTTTTAAGACCATTTTACGAGCAGTTTCATACACTACTTTGAAATAATTAATTTAATTTGCATAAAATGAGAAAACGTAGAGCACCAAAATCTATTTGCTGATCGCGTATGCATGTTGCGCCGCGTTCACAAACTAGAAAATATCCAGCTGGAGTTATTCAATTCGGAAGTTTATATTGTTGTATGTTTGTACGCGCATAGCTTCGTCATGTGTAGACGAATTTGCAAAATTCCTTCTTTGTTCGAAAGAAGACTATTCCGGAATGATACCATTTATTTTTTGTAAAGATCCGATAAAGGGTTTCAGAGAGAGACCACGAAACACTTCAATAAATACTAGGAAATCAGCAGTAATTGCTGCAAACGCATATTATTGCTATGTCTATGCCACTACACATCATAACATCACACGGCCGTATCCTTTGAATGGGTATGCAGAAGTGTTCAGAATGTTCCGTGATATAAAAAAAAAAAACAATAAAACCATTTGACAAAAGTTTATAAACGTTCCTAAAAAAAGTAGATATCGATAAAGTTTGACTACATCACTAAATGAATAGCGAGGAAAGTTCTAGAATAAATTAGAATGACATGTCTGTTGTGTATAATCAAAAACAAGCTTTATTGATATGTGGTAAGGTTGATTTTTTATTTTATTTTATTTCTTTGCATTTCAATAAGATTAGTTATAAATTCTGCTATATCCTGACTTATCGATATCGATATAAAACGCCTCCATTTCGAATATTTATGCTCCTACTATCATCGGTGCACTGCAAAATGGCCCAGTAAGGCATATATCTATTAAATGGTATTAAATAACACACGGTCCAAAACTGTCAAATACACGTGATGACAGATACGACTGAAGGTTGAAATTGTAAGGTCTTGCAAATCTCCGCATACTAATGACACGCGTGCCACGCCTACTTCACATTTCCATAGTTTTTCTGTTCCGTGGTTTTTACCACCCCTGCGAAGCCGGGGTGGATCGCTATTCATAGATAGTTTAGCAAGACCTGACATTATTGAAGGGAAGTGGCGGCTTCCTTAAGTTCACGGAAATGTTGGTTTTACTATAGGCCAGTATAGGTTAATTAATTGGTTAATAATTTATGACTTTTCAGCTGCCGTCTTAGCACTATGATGCCGACTTTTAAGATGAAACCTTAAACTCGCGCGCTGTACAAAGGAAGCTTCGCAAACGGGACATAAAAATGGCCTCTCACCAGTATGTAACCTATAGTGAGCTTTAAAACATTCTTTCCTAGCGAAATCCTTCTCACACACATTACATTTAAAAACCCTTTTCTTTTCATGGGTGATCAAGTGATCACGTAAATTCGACTCAGTATGAAACATTTTTTCACAAATCTTACAAATCTTTTTCTTCTCATTTAAATGCACGTTTCTTTGGTGTCGAATCAAAGCACTTTCCATCAAAGTCCGTAGTCCACAGATCCCACAAGTGGGCATGGGAATATCGTGAGCCTCGTTCATATGAAAAAGATACTTTTTGCGCGCGAATTTCAAATGACAGTACTGACATTTTCTTTCAATATGGACGTCCATCATGTGTTCGGCCAAAGTGTTTTTTCTTTTGAATTGTCGGTTGCAATTGCCACATGAAAAAACGTCGGATTTTTTTATGGAATGTGCTGTTGTCATGTGTTGCTTACGCTGGGTATGATACATGAAAGTTTCAGGACAGAGTTTGCATCGAATGAATTTCTTTTTGAGGTGCTTTCTGTGAATGTGGTATCGTAGATCGGCGAGTCTTCTGTACGCGATGTCGCAGGCTTTGCATGTATACTTTTTGTCAGGACTTCTAGCTTCTGTTACGTAGTCGTCGACTTGCGGGTGATCTGGAAAACACTAAAAGTGTTGTAGATGGGTGGTTGAACAGTTTTGATGTTAAGAATGTTAAAGTTCGTTAGAAGCCTATCTTGTAACTAAGAATTTGTGTACTTGTGGCTGCTCAGCATGGCCTCTCGGAGGTGGGCCTCAGAGGTAATTTTTAAGATTAGGAAATAAAAACAACATATCAGATATTTTAACATATATATTAAACCATTTCTGGATGTCGTTTAGTGATATGATACTTCAAGCTTGATTGTTGTACGAATGCCTCTTTACAAACCGAACATACGTGCCTTCTATCATCTAAATGCATTAAAATATGAGTCTTCAAATTCTTCTTCCACTTAAATGTCTTCTCGCAGTATTCACATTTATGAACTCTAATCGCAGTATGTTTGATTAAATGCTGTGTCAAATACCCTTGCGATACAAACTTCATATTACAGATATTGCAGCTAAACATTCTCTCGCCCATATGATAATTTTTCTGATGTCGCAACACTTGAAATGGGTATGCAAACTTTTTGCCGCAAGCTTTGCAAGATGGCGCCGGAATACCGTGTTCTTTTTCAAGATGGGAGGCTCTCTGGTGGCCTGGGACGCGGATTTCACAGAAATAACAAGATCGGAGTTTCGGCCGTAAATGTAAATGGACGTGGCGATAATGTTGGACTACGCTGCCTAATGATTTGAAGACTTTGGCACAAGAAGTACATGTATAGTTGTGGGTTCCATCGTCAGCTCGGTTGAACGAATAGTACGAAGCGGTTTCCGCTTTGAAATCTGAAACAAGCAGTAGGAATGAAAACTTGACGAGTTGAAATTTTCAAAGAAATATGTGGGTAAGTGGCTATAAGTAATCCTTTTATATTTCTGTTATATAATATTGAGGGAATGGTGGAAATAGCCTATGGATAGAAACAATTGTTGTGTCTGTCAAAAATGTCACAAAACTTAAAATTATAGCATTCATTCAGAAAAGGTAATAGTATTCATGACTCAGATATTTCTTTGAAAATTGTGGTCATTAAACAGCTATAAATTGTGTATATACATTTTCAAGCTTTGAAGTAACCACGGGTTCATTTGTTTTTATATTGGGTACTAGCTTTTGCCCGCGGCTTCGCCCGTCGTTTTCGCGAACAAACATAGCCTATGTCCTTTCACAAGGTCTGATCTACCCCTATACCAAATTGCATCAAAATCGGTTCAGTAGTTTAGGCGTGAAAGCGTAACATACAGACAGACAGACAGACAGTTACTTTCGCATTTATAATATTAGTATGGATTAGTGATTTAATGCATGAATGAATCCGCCTCTTTTTGAACATTCACATTAACATCCGTAAAACATATGCGGATATGAATATTCAGAAAAAATAATTATATAAGTAAATTAAACAAAAAAATAGATGATTTTCATTGTAAAACCATAAATACAGTCTTACATGTAATAAAATTATTTTAATCATAATCAGTTTTATTGTTTACTCAGCCTTAACATTTTGGTCCTGGTTTTGTATTATGACAGTGCAGTGTTAATATCAATTTCTGATTGGGATTCCATCTTTTGTCATAATGGTTTTTGTCCTAATTTAAATTGTCATAACAAATTAGGCATAATTTTCTTTGTCATAATAATAGTGTGCCATAATTGGTTTTTAGCATACTGTGTTATTAAGCATAAATATTGTATATCCTAATGTTTTTATTCATAACATTGATATGCATAAAGTTGTAAAGCATATTATTTATTTGTCTAATAGTTATTTGGGATAATGATAAACGCCTTCTAACATGGTGCTAGCAAGCTAGCAAGGATCTGGATGCAATCTGGACTTTAGGGCACCCCGACTCGGATAGGTTAGGTTAGAAGGCTAATGCGGGAGCGGAGCGTAGCGAAGCTCCCGTATTAGGCCTTCGTGGTTATTTTTTTATAAACCACCCAGAAGTACCAATAGGTAACCAATTAGGTCAAAAGAACATTAGGTTAAATGAACTTTGATGCGCCTACAAGTTTGACGAGAGCAATGTATAAAATAGTATAATATTGTTAATAAAAATTTTGTAGTGAATTTTTCGTAATAGTTACGGTTATGCGTCGTTATGCTTAAGTAAACTTATGTTTTGGGATATTATGCTTATAGTATATAGGAGTAAAAAAATTATGCTTAAAAAGTTATGGCAAATGAGTATTATGCGTAAATAATGTTATGACAAGTAACATTATGCAATGTTAAGTTATGACATAAAATTTTAGGAATAAAAATAGAGAACCTTTCTGATTAGGTTATGTTAGGTATATGATATTTGTCCTCTCAAAAAACAAATATTATTGTGGTTCCTGCCAAGCAAACTCAGCCTGCAGGCGATTATTGGCTTTATAATCTGACACTTCATAATAAATCATATAAAAATACTCATCAGCGTTTGCAAGCGTGAAAGTCGGCACAAATGCCCAAACTCCGTGACTTTTACCTAAGAAAGCCGGGATCCACTTTTGCCCTATGGTTTTACTCGCTCGTGTTGTACGTGCTCAGCGAAGTCCTAGGGCTCGTGGGGCTATACCCGTTCGCCAACCTGGACATGGGCCTGGCGCTGCTCACGCTCGTGTTGTGGGCCTACATCAGCTTTACTCACTCGTGTTGTACGAGCTCAGCGAGGTTATGACTGCCATCTGAATTATCAACCTCGAGAGGAAAGCCAGCGCTACAGCTTTGTCTTCATAGGCACCAGATTTACGGGCTTGCAGGTGGGGCAAACCTGGGCTCCGTTGATCCTAGTGGGGCTCCCCTCACAGGTAATTCTTAAGATTAGGAAATAAAAACAGCATATCAGTTATTTTAACATATATATTAAACCATTTCTGGATGTCGTTTAGTTATATGATACTTCAAACTTGTTTGTTGTATGAATGCCTCTTTACAAACTGAACACACATACCTTCTATCATCTAAATGGATTAAAATATGAGTCCTCAAGTTCCTCTGCCACTTAAATGTCTTCTCGCAGTATTCACATTTATACGCCCTTACCGTACCATGTTTAATACTATGTACGTTCAACTTCGTTCGCGACACAAACTTCATATTACAGATATTGCAGCTAAACATTTTCTCGCCCATATGATCATTTTTTTGATGTCGCAACACTTGAAATGGGAATGCAAACTTTTTGCCGCAAGCATTGCAAGATGGCGCTGGAATCCCATGTTCTTTTTCAAGATGGGCGGCTCTCTGGTGTGCTGGGACGCGGATTTCGCAGAAGCAGCAAGGATGGAGCTTCGGTCGTAAATGTAAATGGACGTGATGATAATGTTGGACCACGCCGATCAATGTTTTAAACTTTTTTAACTTTGGCACAAGAGGTGCATGTGTAGTTCTGGGTTCCATCGTCTGCTCGGTTCAACGTATGGTACGAAGCGGATTCCGCTTTGAAATCTGAAACAATGTGTAGGAATGAAAATTGGACGGGTTGAGATTTTCAAAGAAATATGTGGGTAGTTGTGAGTAATCTGCAAGATTTCTTTTATATAATATTGACAAAATGATGGAAATAGCCTATGGATGGAAACAGAATTGTTTGTCATATTGCAGCATTAAGATATGACACTAAACTCGTGACCTTTATAATGAAAGCCTTGATTCAGAAAAAGTTTGGTTTATTTTACATTATTCATAACTCAGATATTTCTTTGAAATTTTTTTTTGTGAATGTATAGCCATAAATTATGTATTTTCAAGCTTTGAAGTAACTATAGGTTTATTTGTTTTTATATTAGATATTAGTGTTGTAACGAATATCCGCTCTTTTTGAATATTCACATCCACATCCGCAAAAAATGTGCGGATATTTTGCACATATGAACATTCGAAACAAAAGTACATACAGATAAATTAAACAAACGACATGATTTTCATTGTAAAACCATTAGCACAGTCTTACAATTAATTTAATCATAATCGATTCTTTGTTTACTCAGCCTTAACATTTTGGTCCTGGTTTTGTATTATGACAGCGCCGTGTTAAATGTTAGGTACATGATATCGATCCCCAAAGAATTGGAAGCAACTACATACTGTTGTCTTATCATTTTGGTTTCTGCCAGGCAAACTGTCGGCCTGCAGGCGATTCTTTATAATCTGACACTTCATGGACTAAGCGCCCGTTCGTCATTTTATAAAAGCTGAATGAAACACAGGTAAGAACGATTGCCAATTATGAAGTTAGTGATAGTGGTTAGACTTAAGTTGTGAAAAAAGGAAATTATTTACGTCAAATAATAAAGTGTGATATTTAGGTATTATTATTTATTTATTTAGTATCATATTACAAAGATACATGAAATACATTAAATTATCTGAGTGCATCAAAAACCAATGAGGTTTGTGGAAATGCAACACATTCTTCGCCATATTATTAGAAATCGCGTCATTCATATACACTTTAACATAGTGGTAACCCCTTGCCAGACACCCTTAATGTTCATGATAGTATATTATGTTGTAGTATAAAAGTTGATTTTAATACGTGTCCCAAATTTCAAGGATATATCTGAAGGTGGACGTACATATGGTTAGGTACTCGAAAAAAACAAAAGAAAAAAAGTATATCATACAAGCTTCATACATCAATCAATCAATTAGCCAACCGCTGTCCACCGCTGGACAAAGGCCTCTCCCAATGTGCGCCATTTCGTACGATCCTCCTTCATTCATATTTAGTCCAAAATTAAAAGTGCCAAAAAAAACGATATTCCGTTAGAACTAGTCCTCACTAGGATGTTTCATTATGAAGTCAAAGTTGAGGGTCCACTGTGCTCAATTTTATTCGAGCTCAAAAATCTAAGAGATATAATTTTAATGATACAGATTTCTGAAAATGTATGGAAAATATTGTATCGAAACAATAGTTTATAATATCAATAATTGAAGCATTTTAGTTAAACCAGCTGACTTTTTCTTTTAGGCCTCCAACTACCTCTAACGACCGCCATAGAAGTTCTTATGGCAATTGGGACAATAGTGGCTTCACAATGACTCAAACTTGCCCAAACTTCATAATTGGCTATCGTTCTAACCTGTGTTGGGAGCATGCGCTGACAAACTTTAAAATAAAATGACGAATATCTGGCATTCACGGGCCCTAAGTCTATTTTAATAAATTCATATAAAATTACTTAACAGCGTTTGCATGTGTGACTTTTAGCTAAGAAAGCCGGAGTCCACCTTTGGTTTGGCTTATGACTGCCGGATGAATTACCAACCTCGAGAAGCCAGCGAAGCTTTGTCCATCCATCATCAGGTTTTTCGGGATTGCAGGTGAGGCTGACCTGGGTTCCGTAGATCTTGGGGGGCTCCCCTCAGAGGTAATTCTTAAGATTAAAAAATAAACACAGCATGTAAGATAACATTTATATTAAACCATTTCCGGATGTCGTTTAGTGATGTGATAGGTCAAGCTTGCTCTTTGCACAAAGGCTTCTTTACAAACCGAACACACATGCCTTCTATAATCTAAATGGATCAAAATATGAGTCCTCAAGTTTCTCTTCCACTTAAATGTCTTCTCGCAGTATTCACATTTATGAACTCTAATGGCAGTATGTTTGATAAAATGCTGTCTCAAATACTCTTGCGATACAAACTTCATATTACAGATATTGCAGCTAAACATTCTCTCGCCCATATGATAATTTTTTTGATGTCGCAACACTTGAAATGGGTATGAAAACTTTTTGCCGCAAGCATTGCAAGATGGCGCCGGAATACCGTGTTCTTTTTCAAGATGGGCGGCTCTCTGGTGTGCTGGGACGCGGATTTCGCATAAGTAGCAAGATCGTAGCTTCGGCCGTAAATGTAAATGGACGTGGCGATAATGTTGGACCACGCCGGTCAATGTTTTAAAAACTTTGGCACAAGAGGTACATGTGTAGTTGTGGGATCCGTCGTCTGCTCGGTTCAGCGTATAGTACGAAGCGGTTTCCGCTTTGAAATCTGAAACAAGCAGTAGGAATGAAAATTGAACGGGTTGACATTTTCAAAGAAATATGTGGGTAGTTGCGAGTAATCTGCAAGATTTGTTTTATATTTGTGTTATATAGCATTGAGTGAATGAGGGGAATAATCTAAGGATGGAAACTGAATTGTTTGTTCTATTGAAACCGTATGATTATGTCACTAAACTCGTGAACATTATAACGATAGCCTTCGTTCAGAAAAGGTTTGGTAGGAACCTGTATTTAACAGTATTCATGACTCAGATATTTCTTTGAAAAATTGTTGTCAATATAGGTATACTGAGTAAAACGGGGTGAATAGAGATAAAATGGTAGTTAGATCTATTTCAGTATTTTCTACCATAAATTTTCAAATATTTAACCAGATTTATTTGATAATTCTTTTCATTATGACATTGCACTAGTCTTTAGTTTCACTTGAAAGAAAATATATACAGAATTTACCTGACCATTTAATTACTATTCACCCCGTTTTCGGTAGCCATAATTATGTATTCTCAAGCTTTGAAGTAACTATGTATATAGGTTTACTTGCTTTTAAAATTAGTTATTGGTGATGTACAAATTTTCACATCGGCATATTTTACAATATTTGCATCCGTATCCGCAAAAAAAACGTATATGTTTTGCGGATATGTACAATTGTACAACAATGAAAGCCGTTACGTCATGTAAATTAAATAAAGTGTTTTTTTTTATGATTTTCTTTGTAAAACCATCAGCAAAATTCTTGCAATTATTTTTTTCAAAAAAGATTAAGAAATAAAAACCACATATTCGATATTTTGTGATATTCCCAGTAGTCCCCTCTAGCTCTGTCCTCTGGGGTGACAGCTAGGAATTGTCTTCCCTTTGAAAGTTGACTAGAGGGGACAAATGAGAAGTTTGTTTCTCAGTTGTCACGGGGGGGGGGGGGGGGGGGGACAATTGCAATTAAAAACAATCCATAGATTTCAGGTTTTTTATTTCTTATGTTACATAGAATCTTCGAAATTAATTACCTAGTAGTAATTAATTTCGAAGATTAGTAGTCCTAGCTGTCACCCCAGAGGACAGAGCTAGAGGGGACTACTGGGAATAATCGGATATTTTAACATGTATTCAACCAGTCTTTCCTAAACATTGTTGTACCATGGCCCGGTAATTTTCACATTGCCCCTTCGTGATCCACTGAATCCTTTTTAACCTAATCTGGTTCCATTTATAATACACATTTAATAATAGTAGAAATGTTTTATTAATACTAGGTATATAAAATATTTTGGTATCACCTATTTAGTCACTAAATTTTAGTGCGAAGTATGTAGCTGTTGCTTGTTTTTTACTAAATAATCCAAGTTTGCGGAAAATGACGAAAGTTTTATCCTAAGGTCAGGGTTCCACTTAAGACGGTTTCTATATTTATTTTAAGGTAAATTAGTGTTGAAAACCCAGCTTCATTTAAATTAATATACGATGCGTCGATCGATAGTAGGTTCGACCCGGTATTTTATTTTGATAGCTCGGTACCGGGTCACGACCCGTCAATTGGTAAACGCCGTATTAAACCATTTCCGGATGTCGTTTAGCAATGTGATAGGTCAAGCTTGCTCGTTGCACAAAGGCTTCTTTGCAAACCGAACACACGTGCTTTCTCTCATCTAGATGGATTAAAGTGTGAGTCTTCAAGTTGCTTCTCCACTTAAATGACTTCTCGCAGTATTCACATTTATACGCTCTCACCGTCCCATGTTTAATACTATGTCCCTTCAACTTCGCTCCCGACACAAATTTCATATTACAGATTTTGCAAGTAAACATTCTCTCGCCCATATGGTAATTTTTTTGATGAAACAGCACCTGAAATTGGGTTCTAAACTGTTTGCCACAAGCATTGCAAGTTGGCACAGGAATACCATGTTCTTTTTCGCGATGTGAGGCTCTTAGGTGTTGTGGGACGGGTATTTTACAGATAGAGCATTTAGGTGGTACTCGTAAATGGACGTCCCGATAATGTCTGATCACGTTGATCGATGATTCGAAGACTTTGGCACAAGAGGTGCATGTGTATTTGGGGGTTCCATCTTCAGCTCGGTTGAAGGTATAGTACGCAGCGGTTTCCACATTGTAATCTGAAACAATGAGTAGGAATGAAAATTGGAGGGGTGGAAATTTTCAAAGAAATATGTGGGTAGTTTTCGCATGTATGGGTAATCTGGAAGCCTATTGATGGAAAATAAATTGTTTGTCCTATTGCAGCTTTAAGATAACATTTATTATTTTATTATTATTTATATTGATAACCTTTTTTCAGAGATAGATATATTAAAAAGTACTCATGACACAGATATTTCTTTGAAAATTTGTTTATTTATACAGCGAAAATTATGTGTTCTCAAGCTTTGAAGTAACTATGTAGGTATATAGGTTTACTTGCTTTTAATATAACTGGTGATGTAACAAATTTACACATCTGCATCTTTTGCAATATATGCATCCATATCCGCAAAAAATATGCATATATTTTGCGGATGTGAACAATTTGTACAACAATGAAAGCCGCTACGTCATGTAATTTAAATAAAAAGTGTTTTTTTTTTTATGATTTTCTTTGTAAAACCATTAGCAAAATTCTTGCAATTAATTTTTTCAAAAAAGATTAAGAAATAAAAACCACATATTCGATATTTTAACATGTATTCAACCAGTCTTTCATAAACATTGTTCTACCATGGCCCGGTAATTTTCACACTGCCCCTTCGTGACCCACTGAATACTTTTTAACCTAAGCTGGTTTCATTTATATTACACATTCAATAATAGTAGAAATGTTTTATTAATACTAGGTATATAAAATATTTTAGTATCATCTATTTAGTATGAAGCTGTTCATTGTTTTTTACTAAAGAATCCAAGTTGGCGGAAAATGACGAAAGTTTTATACTGAGCTCAGGTTCCACTTAAGACGGTTTCTATATTTATTTTTAAGGTAAACTAGTGTTAAAAACCCAGCTTCATTTAAATTAATATACGATGCGTCGATCGATAGTAGGTTCGACCCGATATTTTATTTTGATAGCTCGGTACCGGGTCACGACCCGTCAATTGGTAAACGCTGTATTAAACCATTTCCGGATGTCGTTTAGCGATGTGATAGGTCAAGCTTGCTCGTTGCACAAAGGCTTCTTTGCAAACCGAACACACGTGCCTTCTCTCATCTAAATGGATTAAAGTATGAGTCTTCAAGTTTCTCTTCCACTTAAATGACTTCTCGCAGTATTCACATTTATACGCTCTCACCGTCCCATGTTTAATAATATGTCCCTTCAACTTCGTTCGCGACACACATTTCATATTACAGATCTTGCAGGTAAACATTCTCTCGCCCATATGATAAATTTTTTGATGATCCAACACCAGAAATTGGCTTCTAAACTGTTTGCCACAAGCATTGCAAGATGGCATAGGAATACCATGTTCTTTTTCGCGATGTGAGGCTCTTAGGTGTTGTGGGACGGGTATTTTACAGATAGAGCATTTAGATGGTAATCGTAAATGGATGTCCCGATAATGTCTGATCACGTTGATCGATGATTTGAAGACTTTGGCACAAGAGGTGCATGTGTATTTGGGGGTTCCATCTTCAGCTCGGTTGAAGGTATAGTACGCAGCGGTTTCCACATTGTAATCTGAAACAATGAGTAGGAATGAAAATTGAAGGGATGGATATTTTCAAAGAAATATGTGGGTAGTTTTCGCATGTATGGGTAATCTGGAAGCCTATTGATAGAAAATAAATTGTTTGTCCTATTGCAGCTTTAAGGTAACATTTATTATTATTTATAATGATAACCTTCTTTCAGAGATAGATATATTCAAAAGTATTCATGACACAGATATTTCTTTGAAAATTTGTTTATTTATACAGCAAAAATTATGTGTTCTCAAGCTTTAAGTAAATGTAGGTTTACTTGCTTTTAAGAGTAGGTATAATCGAAACGTATGGCATCGTTGCGTCTATCAGCTTGAGAGTACAGTATTTGAAAAATAACTCCACACCATCACCACTTTTATTCGCTGTTACTAATTTCTAATGACTCCTATGTAAGTATACAACTATTCTTCTGGCTCATCATTCCCTGAACCTTTTACTAACTTAGTTGTTGCTGGCTTTCAAGTCTAGCTGTGGTATCCTTTTCCGTGAAGCGACTACCATCGCAACGACAATCAAACAAATATACTACCTAAGCTGTACGAAAGAAAAGGATATAGCGACCACTATAGACCTGCAACAATCCGCAACCTTCTGTAACTGTAAATGCGCTATGCATGTATGGGGTCTAAATTCATTGACTAATTTGTACAGACAGGTTAGAAGGAGTACTAGTATTGTAACTAATGTACTTTTCAAAAGAAAAGTAAATGATAAATAAAATATACCAAATGTATTTTAAAACAGCTTTAATTGTAATATCGCTGATTAGTTTACAGACATTCACTGTCATCAATTTCAAATCAATTTCATCCCGCAGCTGCGATTAGATTCCTCACTATTGAGAATTAGTTGGGATTTTACCATATCCCAACAAGCAAGAACTTTTATTGCGCGATACTGAATCGGTATTTCCGTAAAAGCACAGCTTATTATCGCTAGATGGAGCTAGTATCTGTCTTCACCACAATTGCAACAGCCATATCCTCAAGGCACAAGGCCAATTTTAAGAACACAATACAGCTGTCACTAAATTCACGACACTTCTACACCCGGATGATTTCTCGCCGTATGCTGTTTCAGAGTTGACTTCTGGACAAAAGCTTTATCACAGACGCGGCACACGAACCTCTTGTCTCCTGTATGTATTTTCACATGGTCCTTTAGATTATTCTCCCAGCGAAATCTCCTCCCACACGCCTCACATTTGAACCTCTTCTCATTTGAATGTGAAGACATATGTAACCTCAAACTTTTTTTTTTTTTTTTTTCCCTTTGGCACTAGCAAGCTGTGTGCCAACGACAAAGTTAAGGAAACTACTAAACATTAAAAGGTATTACCGAGGAAAGGAATAGGAACGGAATTTGGATAATTAGATAGGTTTACCTAATAGTTAAGTCCAAAAAAGTAAATTAAAAATACATATAAAGGATCTTAAAATATATAACTAAAAGTCATAATTACAATTTAATATCATTAAGTAGAAGAAAAGAGGAAATAACATTATAATATAGTATGGGATTCATTAATAAGCAACTCATAACCTCAAACTTAATTGGTTAAAAAAAAAAAACTCTTTTGACAGATACCACAGACTACAGTTTTCTCTCCCATATGCACTTTTTTCTGATGCTCCAAAACATGGCAAGGGAATCTGAACTTTTTGCCGCAAACTCCACATGTAGGTGCTGGAATTCCATGCTTATTCTCAAGGTGGTAAGCACGTAAGTAGCCAGGAATCATTTCGTCGCATTTCGGACATTTCCTTTCTCTTGGACGTTTTTTTAGATGTACGTATCGGTAGTGTTGGGATACAAGCGGCTGTGAGGCGAAAGACCGGTGACAATCGTTGCACGAGTACCGGTTTTGTATGATTGTGTAATAAGTGCCTCGGCCTAGAAGAAACAAAATTGTGTCAATCTTCTTTTGTTTTCGTATTAAATATTTAAGTTTTATAGGATCAAATGTAGGTCGGCCGGCCTAGGTGGGGTTTGACAGACGAAGCCTACCCGCGGTGAGAATATGAAGTTATTCCAAATACACCTAAAATACACCTACTAACGTGTGCTGCTTGCCCATAGACATGTATGTGGAAAAGCTCATGAGCACCTATGAGAAGGCAAATGGCTGTCGATACTATTCAAGGTGTACCTAATGACTTATTGCATAGTAACGACGGCATCGCACCACACCTCACACCTCAAGATTTTGTAACTGGCAACTATTTAGAAACCCGATAGATATTCGATTGCGCTGCGATAAATTCAGGTAGGGTTATACCCGTAATATGGGTTCCACATTTCCATCCCTAGTTCCATCATTACCACTATACGGCTGAAGCGATTAAAATGAAATTTTATATAAAAAAAACGGTGTTATGGTGCCAATATTTTTTTGGTTGGATTTTAACACATATCCTATTCCATAATAACTTTTTATAATGCTAAAGTAGCAAGCAAACCCAGGGCCACCTTGGTAAGCGGTACAATACAAGCGTCACTCCGCGTGTAAGAAGTATTTCATGAAGACCACCATTAGGAATCGTAGACACGTGATCCGAGTGAAAATGTGTGTATCTATGTAAAATTCATGCACCTGCTTGACGTACTTCTATCTCGCAATATAGAATTTCATCAATTTATCGTTTGAATTAATAAGTTTAAGTAGTTGGTTTTGTTTGTAAAATAAATTAGTTTATGTATTATATAGTATGAGAGTAGATAAAGTAGTGTATGACACTGTACATAACTTGGTCTTATAACACTCGTGTGATAGTATAAGAACCCTTATTATGCAACAGTATCATAAACTACTATAAAATATGTAAAAAAAAACGGAAGGCGGAGAATACGAAATGGCGCACATTGGGAGATGTCTATATCCAGCAGTAGACTGCGGTGGGCTAATTAATTGATTGATGTAATAAATATCCGACAAAAAATAACGGATACGGACTTTCCTTCTTCGGATATCCGCAGAAGCTGATAGGGACACATTACATCACTACTAAGTAGGTACATACACGGATAACAACAAACTCAAGACATATTATTGCTTGTATATTTATCACTACATCATAGTAAAAAACAAAGTCGCTTTCTCTGTCCCTATATCCCTTTGTATGCTTAAATCTTTAAAACTATACGCAACGGATTTTAATGCGTTTTTTTTTAATAAAAATCGCATCAAAATCATTCAGCATTCAGCATTCAAAATAGGAGAGGGTGCAGCGGGAACGGGATCTGACACCACGCGGGTGGAAAAAAATTGACGGTACGATTTTCGCCGGGTCAGCTAGTTCAATATAAATTAAAAAATCACTTATTAGGTACATGCTTCTTTTTGTCGATATCTAGTCAGATCTTTAAAAAAAATAAAAACATTGTATTAACTGCTTTTTAAAATAATAAAATACATGATTTCGTATAAAATAAACTCATAGCGTCGCACAGTGTAGTATTTAGCCTCAAAACCTGGTCAAAAATGAAATTTTAAATTTTCCGTTATCTACCAAGTATTGTATACGACTAAAAAGCTAATGAGTTACTGCAACCAATAGCGAAACGCGTAAGGCGCTAACGTAACACTGCGCTTCGCACGGTCATGTCAGTCGGAAGTTACAGCTCGCTTACGCCTGACGTGTGATTTTTCGATACCCTCTTATTTCATTGTACTTTAAACTCTTGTTTTAGTTCAGTGAAGTGGTTTAGTGGTAGTTTTAATGATGGATGATTCTACACCAGGTATGTACTTACTGTTAAATAACATTCTTTTGCCAAATATCTTGTAAATTTTTGTATTTCTAATCGACAACATTGGTGTAATTTACTGTTGTAAAATTTTTTTTTTTTTTTTTTTAAAGGGGTTATGTTATATTTCTGAACATTTCTGAGCATGGAAACCTATTTTATAATGTGAGGTCCTTAATTGGCAGGCAACTTATAAGAAAAATAGCCGCACAAAACCGCCCCTTTT
Organism: Eilema caniola; assembly: GCA_949126895.1. NCBI lineage: Eukaryota > Metazoa > Arthropoda > Insecta > Lepidoptera > Erebidae > Eilema > Eilema caniola. The sequence goes on along the minus strand of OX421485.1, from coordinate 17,352,919 downwards.
TTTAATTATTTTTTTCTGTTACGGCCTGTAATATTTGGAACAAATATCTTATTAATGTTATTTGTTTTTATTGTTATCAGGACCTTCTGGCGTGAAGATTATGACTCGAAATGAGTTGTATGACATCGCTCAACGTTCAAATGAACCAACATTTGATGGAAAGCTTACATTTATGGAGAAACAATTGTTAAAAGGTTATTCTCAATATGATCCAATAATAGCTGAAGTTAAACACAAACTCTCAATTATTAAACATGAGTTCAAACAAAAATGGCTGGCTGCTCGCAAAATCAAAAAGAGGTTCGAAGAAAATAATACCACGTGGCTCAAGGGCACTATAACTTTACCGAGCGCAGGTAAGTGAAGCACAATAGATGCGATCCTGTTGCTATTGTTTACATTATAACAGTGCCGAAAGAGTTCCATAAGCTTTGTTGTATATAATAACATTTTATTATATGTTTGTTGTAGGAGCCAGTCCCGGGCGTCCTCAGAAGTCATTTATAGACTTAAGTCAAAGAAGTAAAAGGCGAAGAACTGAAGACCTCCGGTCCAAAGACCTATCAGAATTGACATATGCAACACAAATGAAACTGCGACATGCTGGCAAAGTCGAAGCTTCGAAAGTTGTTAAAGATTTAACTAAAAGTCCTCGAAGGGCAAAGAAATATGTAAAGGCTTTTAAGAAAACTAATGAAAAGCAAGATCAGCCTCGTCAATTGTCACCTTTACAAGCATTGTCCATGTTCACAGAAGCAGAATTAACTAAAGCTCAATATATGAAAGAGTACGTGAAACAAATCCAAGTTTTTTTCCGTGTTATTCTGTTCTCCAAAAAGCAAAAAAGGACTGCTATCCAGAAATTCATCGTGTGACCGAAACATGTGTTGAAGTACAAGCTCAGAAGTTGATGGATCACACAGCATCACGACTGATGCAACATTTGGGAGAAGCTGTAGACGGTTTGAATGAAGAGGAAAAACGTTCCCTAATATTAATTAGCAAGTGGGGTTGTGATGGGTCAATATAAAATGAAATTTGAGTTTGAAGATGATTCTGATGCTAATGTCTTTCAAAGCTCTGTAGTTCCACTCCAATTAATTTATGGCTCGGAAAAAAAAAATACTGTGGCAAAACACAACGCCATCGTCACCTCGCTATTGTCGGCCTATTAGAATACGTTTTGTTAAGGAGACAATTGACATCACAAATGAAGAAATAAATTACATACAGTCACAAATATCAGCACTCTCTAGCACAAATATAAACGGTATTTCTATTAAGCATAGAATGTTATTTACGATGTTGGATGGCAAGGTATGCAATGCAGCAACGCATACCAAATCCACCATGAGGTGCTACATCTGCGAAGCTACTGCTTCGGAATTTAACGCCTTATCAAAGGAGAGGCCATGCAAAAAAGAAAATTTAAGCTTTGGGCTGTCGTTGTTGCATGCTAGAATTAGATCTTTCGAAACAATTCTGCACGTAGCATATAGGTTGCCCATTAAAAAATGGAACGTACGCCTTTCTGCCGAGGAGAAACAAATAATAGAAGATACAAAAAGAGACAAAAAATAAATTTAAAGAAAAACTCGGACTTTTAGTGGACATGCCTAAAGCAAATTTTGGAAGTTTAAATGATGGGAACACCAGTAGAAGATTTTTCGAGGAGTACGAAATTTCATCAGAAATAACAGGGGTTGATAAGGATTTAATTTATCGACTTAAAGTCATTCTATTTCGAAAAATATTGCCAAGAAACAGCTGAAGTATATGTCTCACTCTATAGATTTTACCCGATGTCCCCTACCTTACACAAAGTGCTTCGTCATGGAGCGGCTATCATTAAAGAAGCAATACTTCCAATTGGCCAGCTAACAGAAGAAGCAGCAGAAGCTCGCAACAAAAACATTAGATCATTTAGACTGAACTTCACAAGAAAGTTAGTTTTCGCGTGTAGCTTGCAATGTGGACGTCCTAAACCGACTTTTATTGACCTCTGATCCACTCATATCTGGAATGAGAGGTACCTCAAATAAAAAGAAGAAGCAAATATCGGCAGATGTTTTAAATTTACTATGCGAAAGTGACATTACTAATATTAATATTATAGACGATTGCAGTAATGACGAATAAATAGATTTCCATCAAAATAAATGATTATTTTATTATACTTTAATTTAAAATCACATAAAAAGCACATATCTAACTACCAGGAACAAAAAATATTTTTGGCCAAGTTTTGAGACTAAATACCACACTGTGCGTCGGCTGCCTCAAGCATGTAATGTACACGCGTGCAGGGTGAACTATTCTGTGCAAATCTTATGTACGTTGAATGAATGAATGAATGATAAATGAATGATTATACTTTATTGTACACCAACCGTTCCTTTTTTAGGGTTCCGTCAACCCGAAAAATTAACCTCAGGATGATATTTCTTCATATCATAATTCAAACTCGCTTTCTGCACAAACGCCTGCCCACACTCATTGCAGACTCTCCTACCCCGTATGTATCCTCTCTTGCAGAGCTAGCGTATCTTGCCTTACAAAAGCTTTTTCACAATACTTGCATTTAAAATCTCTAGTCGTTCTATGCATAAATTAAGGTTACGCAGAGATTCTAAGCTATAAGACTTGTAGTCACACATTTCACAACTGTAAGTTTCTCCAATCATATGAAAATTCTTTGTGCTTTCGTAATTGTGCTTGCGTGTTAAAAAAATTTTATTTTTTATTTTATTTTTTTATTTTATTTAAAAGGTACAGAAACAGACATCAGACTCTTAAGATTAAGATTCAACAATCCACACCACACTTTAAATCTGACGTCCACTTACATCTATACACAACACTTAGCAGACTTTAGTGCCAGTCAACACAGTAACCATCACTTAGACAGAAAAAAAAATTACAATCAGTTACAACGAACGAAGAATTTAACTTATCCAATGAGAGAAAAAATAATAAAAATATGGGAACAAGAAATGCTATTCCGGTTGAAAGTCCTCGCCACGCAAAGTCCTTTTAAATTCCAACAAACCATTGTGAAAAATGTCAACATGAGAGCACACAGAATTATAATACCTGCACATTCTAGCGAGCGGACCATTCTGGGATACGTTGTTGTTACTTGTCGGTATTGTGAAAAGTTGTGGGACACGAACAGAACGCGTTGGTACCTTGATGTCTAATTTGTTACCAAAGTTACCAAAGCCCACATCTTAGGTAAATCCCAAGATGACACAGTCAGGGCACTCCCGAAAGATAATAACGCGTCCGAGCTTGAATCTAGACTTATATTCCATAAACGATTTATGATAGGAGCCCAGTCGAACAAAGTGGGGTTGGGAGTACGAGAGCCAAAAAGGGACCAGGATATACTTAGGTCCTTTCTGAAGCAAGACGAAAATGATAAATATCGAGTGCACGCGATGAATTTGGAAATCCAAAACGAATGGTTGACAATGGGAGAGTTCTGCATACCGATGGCTTTAAAGTGGCGCACCTTGATCTATGAGTGGTCGCCGGCCCTGTTAAAATTCTATCTTAACGCCTTTCAGATGACCCTTCCAGACCAGAGTAATCTGGTAAGGTGGGGGAAGGCCACAGAAAAACAATGTTATACGTGTGGTGAGGCAATAGGGACGGCTAGGCACATATTAGTAGGATGTAGGGTGCTTCTCGATAGAGGCCAATACTCACGCCGCCACGATAAGGTGCTTTTCATCATACGCGAAGCAATGAGTCTGGCAGTAGCTAGAGCCCAAAAAGGATTGACTACTAACAGACGACATATCAACTTTGTGTCTGAAGGTTCATCCATAAAATCCAGGAACAAACCTTATTCAATCTTAGATACTGCCCCAGATTGGACTCTCCTAATCGACACGTATGAAAAGCACTATAAAATTCCGGAGGATGTTGGGGTTTCGTCATCTAGACCGGACATATTTCTATACTCGAAAACGACAAAATATGTGGTCCTTGTGGAACTTACTGTACCGTGGGAAACAAATATACCGAAGGACCACACACTTAAGAAAAATAAATACTATGATCTCACAAACGAATTAATCAAAAACGGTTACGTGGTTAATTTGTATGCAGTAGAAGTGGGAGCTAGAGGTATACCAGCTAAATCTCTCTATAACCTACTTAAAGATCTAGGCCTATCGAGAGCTACAATAAGCTCATTACTAGGACGAATGTCTAAAGCGGCACTAGTAGGTTCGTATCAAATTTGGTTAGGCAGGGAGGGGAACTTGGGTAGTGAAGGTGAGTGTTGATGTACATCAACAAAAGGGGCCCCTTCTAAACCTACACTTGGGTCGCAAGTCCCAGGCACTGTTCCGAGTTCCCAACTCAGCAACGCGATGGACCCGGCACCCGCACGGAGAATCCATGGATTGCTAAGAATATCGTCTCTCTCTCGATAACTGTCAAATGAACCATTTGCTATTCTGTGCAGAATGCACAGGTCACTCAACCACCTCCTCCTCTCAAGACTCACCATCTGAAAGTGATCAAGTCGCTGCTCGTACAGGTTTATTCTACGCCTAAGGCCATGTTTTGAACATAGGACTCTAATAAACCGTCTTTGTATAGACTCTAGTCGATCTGTATGTGTTTTGTATATCGGGGCCCATACAGCTGAGCAGTACTCGACTATGGTTCTTACGAGGGAGTTATATAGTACAATCAAAGAATACGTTTTTCTGAATGGTTGGGAGATTCTGAGGATGAAAGACAACATACGGTTAGCTCTGCTACAGATATGGTCGTAGTGAGGTCTAAATGACATCTCAGAATCGAATATTAAAGGTTGCCTGGAAGATATTGCCTATTATGGCGATAAGGCCGCCCTTTGTACAACAATTGTATTAAGTGTATCTCACTCGTAAGATTTAATGTAAATGGTGTACAAATAAAGTATTATTCTATTCTATTCTATTCTATTCTATTACTCCCAAGTCACGAATCACATTAACTCTATCTAGGATATCCCCTTGGATACTATAACTATACTTGATAGGAGTCCTACTTTTGGTAAACGTAATAATCTGACACTTCTTAATGTTCAGAGCCATAGAATTTTCAACACACCAATCTGAAATAGTATTGATATCAGTTTGAAGGGCCTCACAATCTCGGTCATCATATATACGTCTGAATACCTTAATATCGTCTGCATATGCCAAACATTCACTTTTAATTTTGCACAGTAAATCATTCACAAATAGCAAGAACAATAAAGGACCCAGATTTGACCCCTGGGGCACCCCCGATGTTGCTAAAAACGGTACAGATTCATACCCACTAAGTGCGACAAGCTGGGTGCGGTTCAATAAGTAAGAGGTTAACCATCTGTGCAAGTTCCCGTGTATTCCCACATGTTGAGCCTTAACAAGTAGTACAAAATGATCCACTCGATCGAACGCCTTGGAAAAATCTGTATATACAGAGTCAACCTGCCTTTTATCATTGAATGCCATACAAGTCTTTATATCTTTCATTTATATCTTTCGTCAACTTTGTGTTCGTTTAGCTTGCGTAATGTCAGCTGGGCAGGGTTCATAAACCCTTTGGCACAGTGTAAACAGATGTATAGTGGTAAGTTATAATGTTTCGTCTTGACATGAACTCTTAACGTGTACACCTTTTCATATTGCTTGTCACAACGCATACAAGAGTATATGCCATCTCGGCGCGTATAGTCATCAGGGCCCATACGGAATTTCTGGCGGGGTCCATCTGCTGACTAAAAAATAAACTGGTTGGTATGCTTCTGATAGGTCTTCTTGTTTCTTCTGTATAGTGCAGTATGTTGAGGTGTTGTGGAGTTTGTTGCTTCCGTCCGTTTCTTCTTCGCCAGAGCCTTGCCTTTCTATCACAGCCTCTGTGGTTTAGCGGTAGTGAATGCGGTTGCTACGCACAAGGGTTCGATCCGGGCTCAATGCAAATATTTATATGCATGAATATGGGTCGTGCCTATGAGAGCACGTTAAGCCGTCGGTTTCGGTTGCCATACGGACGCACATCTATGGCAGTGGTCACGGGTAGTTGGAGCCGATATCTCCATTAAGTTGTAGAGGTCACATGGCAGTCGCTACACGGAAAATATCAAAGTTCAGCCAAATCCGCATTTAGACTGGTAAAACGGATCCCAGACTCAGAGGTGTAAGCTTCAGATGCGACTGGAATTAACGCTAGGATGAAGAACGAAGAAAAAGTCTTTCTGTCTTTGGAGGTTCAAGATGAATATTATAACGAATAACGATTCTGGAACCGCCAGGGTAAGGGTTGAAATGTAATACTGTAATACCATGGGGTACCGATACTAAGAAAATATCTTTAGTTATACTCAAAAATGAATAGATGGCACTAGTAGACTCATTTAAAGAAATAAAAAAGATTAAAACGCTTATTTTCTTACTAGGAATCCCTTGATACTGTAAGCATGTAAGCATATAAAGCCAGCATTTTCAGAAACCAAGTCAAACAGACGTACAAATTGATGTATCGATAAGGATCATTCATAGCTATATGCATTCATTAAAAAATCATTATTTTCATGTCACAGACAATTTTAAAAATATAATTATATACATAATTATATGTACGTGCTGGTAATAACAAAGACAATAATATTAAATAATATATGTATTTTGAATTAAATTTTGAAGCATTTTCGATGCTTAATATTTAAATCAATTTAAATAGAAAAAAATAATCGGTCTAAGCGGGAGAAACCTAGACTGATTAAATTTTTTCTATTAAATATATATATATACTTTCTACTTTCTTTATATAATTTCTAGACGGATTTATAATAAACATACTTTTGACAGCCATAGGCTCGCCCTCGTGGGTTTATTATATATATATACTAGCTGTCGCCCGCGGCTCCGCCCGCGTGGATGTCGGTTATCGCGAATCGGGGTATGAAAAATAGATGTTGGCCGATTCTCAGACCTACCCGATATGCCCACAAAATTTCATCAAAATCGGTCAAGCCGTTTCGTAGGAGTATGGCAACAAAAACTGTGACACGAGAATTTTATATATTAGATTAAACCCACGAGAGCGAGCTATATATGGCGAGCTATATATGTTCACTATCGAATGAAGAACCGCCCTATCCCTTATTCGCGACATAACAGATGGGATAGCCCTATTTTACTCCACCGGGTACTAAACCCGTCTAGAAATTAACCTCAGGATGGTATTTAGTCATATGATAATTTAAACTAGCTTTCTGAACGAACGCCTGACCGCATACACTGCACACTTTTCTTCTATCTCCAGTATGAATTCTCTCATGAAGAGCCAATGTAGTTTTTCTAACAAACGCTTTCCTACAAAATTTACACTTATAGTCCTTAGATGTTTTATGTTTAAACTTGTGTTTGTACATAGCCTCAAAGCTAAAAGACTCGTACTCACAAAATTCACACTTAGACCTCTCTCCGAGCATATGAAAGTTATTTATATGTTTTCGTAACTGCACTTTTGTGTTGAAACATCCTTTGCAAGCGTTACAGTAGAATCTATCATCGACGTTGTGTTCTTTCAATTTGTGTACAGCCAATGGAGCGGGCGTCATAAATTCTTCTTTACAGTAAGAGCATATGAATCTTGGTATCTTGTAGTGTTTGGTTCTGACGTGATATCTAAGTGACATGATTTTATCGTATTTTTTGTCGCATCTTGAGCAAGAGTATGTAGTCCCATCTACTGTATAGTCCTCGTCTCTCAGGTAGAATTTCGGCCGTGGTGCCTCTGGAGACAGAAAACAAACTGGTTGGTACACTTCTTAAGGTAATCTTCTCGATTTTTTGTGGTGGTAGACAGGCCCACCTGATGGTAAGTGGTTACCGTGGCCTATGGACGTGTGCATCACCAGGGGCGTCACACTCGTGCCAATCCCCTTCTTGAAGAAGCCCATGTTGTAGTCGCTTGGGAAAACCACAGCAGTGAGCTCATTCTATAGCTTAGCGTACGTGGGATGTAGTTCCTTTCATACCTGATAGTGTGTTTCTGGTTGTAACGTGTGAGGACAAATTCCATGCCTGTGGCGACCGGTGCGATGATAGAATGTAGCCGTGGGCTATGTTTAAAAATGAGTGTAACATCATATAAGTCTTTCACGGCCGGCGTTGCATGTAGAATAATGCTTCTGGGCGGTTTGGCCATGGTCCATTATGAAACTTGCGTTCCAGACGTTTCGTCGATCACTGCGGTTGACATCTGTCGCAGAGAAGTCGCCGATGAGGAGAGGTCTACGCACTCGTCACCGCCCGGACCTGCGCCACTGAAGATGACGACCGCAGTGATCGACGGAACGTCTGGAACGCAAGTTTCATATGGAACACGGCTACACCGCCCGGAAGCAGTACATTCTACAAGACTGTAACATCGTTCATTGTTTCCGATATTTCGTAAAAATATTGATAGATGGCTCTCTGTCGTCCCAAGATGGTTGTATAGGAAAATTTCGAATATCCACGGAGCCCAGTGGTCATAACATCCCCCCTGTAAGGGATTAGTTGCGAGATCTAATCCCGTCGTGCCCTTTCACTTTTTCAAATCAAAATCGATTGTGTGGTACTGTTTTCGATATATTCCAGGTATCGTATACAAAAGGACGAGATACATGGGCCACACCTAAAGCCTTTGGTAAAGACACACACATAATGACGCCTGTGAATTCTCCAAGTGGCAGGCAGAGGAGTATCAACACACACATTTTGCAACTATGATTTTTGGTCACACGTAATATTGCAAGCCTATCGCCGTCAAACTGGTACAGTCATGGGCTGTATATTTACTGTCGAATGAAGGACAGTCCTATCCCTTAGTCGCCTCTTCGCCCTTAGAGAATAAAAATCTATATAACGGGCCACAAGACTCATTCGAGGACAATGTTCGCAGAGAACTACATGTAAGCTGGAACTCAATTCATTTCTGTTTTATTTGCAATTACGTCTTTTGACCCGACTACGGCAAAGCCAAAAGAGGGTTATATTTTTGCTATATTTGTTTTCAAACGCTTAGAGGCATTATCATAGTTTCACTTACCCGGTAATTTGTTCAGTTTATTAATATTAAAAAATAAAAACTAGATCCGCATACGCATACACGGATGTGAGCGTTCAAAAATCCGCATCCGCTTCCGCATATATGAGAAATCTACATCCGCAATATTCCTAGTATTCACAGTAAAATGGCATTTCTATAAACTAATTAGACCAATATAACTTCTTGGGATTGGGGGAGGGGGAGACACTGATTACCACCTACCATCAGATAAACTGTGTACTTGTTTGCAACCTTATTACTATAAAAAGCCGTATAATATAGTCATATCATAACCCCGAGGTTCCCAAAAATCTCTCATCCGGTCTATCCCAGTTGCATTCAAAGCTCTCCAGAGTCTGTTCCCCTATTCCACAATTCCTTACTTTAATTTGGATTGGGAGGTCTCTCCAGTAAAAGTACTACAGTAGTATTAGGAGAACAAACCCTGGGTTCCAAATTACAAGCTTTGGACGTTACCAGGATTGATATTTGGATGAAAATAGATATGAGGTAGGCCGGTACACTATACTCCATTATGTAGGTACTTAACTAATGGTAAACAATCTTGTTGTGATATTTTAATATTTCATTTCAAAACTGAACGCTTAATAGACCTTACCCGTGACAAGAGGGCCAGTTTATTCTTTTATCATTATCATTATTCTTTATCGCAAAAGGATTGCCATTCGACATGGCCACCCTCCCAGTTGACGTCGATGTGGAGGAATTCTTTGACGCCTAAACCTGCAGGTTTGTATGTATTATTATGTATTGTTTTTTTTTTTTTAATTCCAATGTACATGTCGCCGCCATCTAGCTTAATCAGCCGTTCAACTAACTGCCTAGGGCGTTAACTAAATGGCGCCATTCAATTAACGGCCTGAATGGTGTTCAGTCATTTAATAAAATGGTTTAACTAACTAGCCATTTAATTAAACAGATAGAAAAATGACTTATTTCTGCATGGTTATAAAAAAAAATAACCACGAAGGCTTAATGCGGGAGCTACGCTTCGCTGAGCTCCTAACTAGCCTTCTAACCTAACCTAACCAGTCGGATTGAGCAGCTATCACAATAAACCTATCACTAATCTTCTGTGAATCCACCTCTGTCTACCCCCTCGGGGATTTACAGGTGTAAGTATATGTATGTATGTATATAATTTTCTATCTTACTTCGAGATAGTGCCCCATCTTACGATTGCCCTAAGCATTATCCAGCCAGGTTATTAAATGATGTAATGAACCAGACGGCTGAATATCATTCAGGCCGTTAATTGAATGGCGCCGTCGGGTCAGTTAATTGGACGGCTGATTGAGTTAGTTGACGGCGACACACATATATTATTGTAAATAAAAACTCAGTTTAATAATATTTTTCTGTTTCTTCCTTAGTTTTTTCTTTTTTTTTATGTAGGACACGTCAATTTGACTTCACCTCGCCTGATGGTAAGTTAGTCAGTTAGTTGGCTTAGTTTATTTGATTATTTACCTATAGTTACGTACCTAACCGAATGCAGTATACTATCAGTAAAATAATTACTTCTGTGTATATAGTCTACATCTTGACCCCAAGTTGTGAAAGAAACGAGGCCCTGGAGCGCGCGGATTTGTTTGATATTAATCTATGCTTGGTGTATTTGAGGTCGTCCACAGCCGTAGCACCGCGTTCTATTCTCAAAAGACACAAAAAACGCGTACTGCGTATGCCGGGTGTAAGGAAAACGCTCCCGAAGCCGAAGGCCTCTGGTAGTACTCCGGGTACACTACATATTGGCATAATTTTTATTATGCGATTAGGTAACATAATTTTTTATATATTTCAATTTTTTCACATCAAAAACACTACAGAAAAATAAAACAAATGGCGCCAAGGGCGTGCATTTTTTTTTTAAATTGCTGTTTCAATGGGCTTTACTAATACGATGGAGAATAAATATGAGAATAGAACATACATATAATCACGCCTTTATCCCCGGAGGGTTAGGCAGAGGTGAATTAACACCCACATTTCACCAATCTGTATTCGGTCCCACGTAATAGGGGGTGAGCCTATTGCCGTATTCCAGGCACTATTGTTGACTCGAGCCACGCATCTGAGGCTGAGTCTGGGCTGTACGTATCTGTCTGATGTTAAAGTTAATCAGCCCTATCCCTTAGTCGCCTTGTACGACACCACATGGGAAGAGAAGGGGTGGCCCAAATTCTACTCTGCCGGTAACCGAAAAATAAAACGAAAAAACGATAAAAGATTTTTTATTTCACCATATCGAAAAAATGCCAATATGTAGTGTACCTGGAGTACTACCAGAGGCCTTCGGCTTCGGGAGCGTTCCCCTTACATCCGGTATAGAATACATATTGTGACGTCACTAGGTTCGAGATACATGCCTACTGACTATTTACAACAGATACTATGTACATGAAAGTCAATATAGCAATATTGAAGGGACGGTGACGCCATCCTTCAGTACACAGATTTGTTCGTAGAGCTTGTCGAAGCCCACATGACGCACCCCACCGCCTCCCTTACACACACAAGCAAATTGACGCAATTGTTTGCGGATTTGTTGGTCAACTAGTCATAATGTGAAAGAACGCACGAGCGAGCGGACGTCTTCTTCTGTACAATATGTCAGCGCTAATCCACACACGGAGCGTGCTCGGATTTATTTTTACAATCGACGTTTTTGCACAGATGAAGTGAATGTGTCATTTGAGTTTAGACAATCTATATACACAGAAGCAATTGGTTCAAAAATGGTTATTAAAAAAAGAGAAAAGATATCCGCTTACCTTTCTTTTTCTTTTCTATTTTTTCTTTCTCTCCTTCTGGCCCTTCTGCGGCTTCTGCTTGTGGTTCTTCTTTTATCTTCTTAGTTTTGCCTTTCTTTGCCTTTGTTGTCTTAGCCGGTGCTTTCTTGGGTTTCTTCTTGACTGTTTCTTTTGTATTCTTCTGGAATATGAATCTTTCATCTGAAAGAATAAATTTCATTGAAATACCAAGCGCATTTAAGGTAAATACTACTGCCAGTATGGACGCCGTTGACCATACGGGTGATCAGGCCTTCTGTATGGGTCATTCCACCCATTTCCCCTATATAAGACCGTCATACATGTTCGTATGGCAACCGGGACCGACGGCTTAACGTGCTCTCCGAGGCAAGGCAGCACCCAGACGAATTTTTTATTTATACCACTGAGATGGCAGACAAACACACCCAACTGATGGAAAGTGATTCCCGTGGCCAATGGATGTGTGCAACACCAGGGGAGTCACACTCGTGCTGCTGACCCTGTAAACACAGAGTTTCTGAGCCGTCAGTGTAAAGAGAGAAAGCAGGAATAGCCTTTAGTCTTCGCACTGCAAGCACAAAAACTCTCCAATGAGCTCTGGCTACCCTACTCACCGCCGGGAACACAACGCGAGGATATTATGGCCGCAGTATTTTGCAAGGTGGAGGTACTTCCCCAGTCGGACTGCTCAATGCGGCGGAAATACCGTTATGTCCTGAATACAAATATTTACACTGAGCGGGAATCGAATCCGCGTGCCTTGCGTAGGAATCGAATGCACTACCGTCACACCACAGAGGCTGTAATGATGGATCTTAATGTGATAGAACCCTAGTAGCGGTCGCTATTATAGCCTTAGTTAACAAAAGACTCGAAAAATGATAATTGTTTTGTAGAATGGCAATAATAAACAGTCATACATACCATCACACAAACCATCGTCATCAATTTCACCTGGTAGTTCATCAGACGAGTCGTCGGCCAGTAAGAAATCATCTGAAAAAGAAAACATTTGAATTGATTAAAATTGGAAAAATATTGCATCGGTCTAGGCGGGGTTTGAACTGTCGCTTCAAAGACAGATGTAAATGAGCAATTTGGATTGGTTCGGGCGAAGTCTGGTAGCTTAGTGGCCAAAGCATTGCCCCTGTAAGACAAAGATCGCGGGTTCAAACCCCGCCTAGACCGATTTTGACTTTTCCTATTTTAACAACACGTGCAAGACTTAGATCCCGCATACGGTGCAGATAACATTCCTTCAAGAACCAAGTGGTTCGGTTCCTTTGTCGCACCATTAAGACCTGGAACTCCTTGCCAGCTCACGTGTTTCCTTCTTACTACAGTCCCGGGTCCTTTAAGCGGGGCGTGAAAAAGCATCTGATGAGGCCGTCAAGCTGAGTGCCACCATTGTTAACATAGCACATGTATATAATAGTGGCCCTCTTTCCTGAGAGTTTGCCTTCAAGTTACCATCAGGCGAGGTAAAGTCAAATTGAAATATCCTATATAAAAAAAAAAATCGGCCCTCCTGATATAAAGTGGTTACCGTGGCCTATTGACGTGTACAACACCAGGGGCGTCACACTCGTGCTGTCGACCCTGTTCGAACAGAAAGTTTCTGTGCCGTCAGTCTTCCCACTGACAGCATAAAAACTCTCCAGTAAGCTGATGATGATGATGACACTTGTGAATAGTTTAAAATAGCTTTTTTTTCTCTGTGCTCATCTGCGATCAGTACACACTAGAGAGGAATGGCCCAGGGTCAGCCGGGGCGCGAGGGATATGTCGCGAGACAACTTCACCTTCGGCCTAGCACTACGACCCACAGACGGCGTGCGGTTTAGTCGATTCGAGTCCGACATAACCTCCCTCTCCGGCTCCAGACGGGGGAAGGGGGGGGGGAAGGAATCCGTGGGGATTCCCTGCACGTAAAAAAAAAACAATAAGCAGATATTATGTTGTGTGGATTTGTCAGGTCGAGGGTATCTTCCAGCGAGGATATTCACTCATCATTTTCGTTTATGTCCTACAATGTCCTTCCTTCTAAGGCGTTTTTGGTAGCTGCGCGTAATTAGACACGCTGCAAGTAAGTTTGGGTGATTTTCCAGCCGTTTTTATATTTTCGTGGGGTAACCTCAATTTCCTCTTTCACGGTGGCCATTCTCAAGTGCTTGTGGATTGCGGCATTTGTGATGAACCAGGGGACTTCCGCTATTGTTCTGAGTATACAACAGTATTTAAAAAAAAGAAATAGGCACAAACCTTCTGAGCAGGAGTCGGATGGTTCCTCCTTGACTGCTATATCTAGTGCTGGTACTTCAACTGCAAACAGAAAACAATTATTTTACAGCTATCATTGCAATAGTGTAGAAATATAAAATAATATTTTTAAATTTAAGTCTTTCAACAAATATGGAATAGTGAGAGTCTGTGAGTCTCTTGTGGTGGTTCCCACTGCACTAAAATTGGACCAACCCAACTCTTCCTGGAGGTGTTGTAGATGGTGACTAACAGCGGGCCCTGATATGCAATCTCAATACAAATATGCCCATCCGAAACCAGAATTTCTATTGATTCGTTGCTCAAAACGTCTATATATTCAATCGATGGATCGCTTTGATCGTCCTTTTTCACTATCGATCTCACATATGGACGTTTTGAGCATCGAATAGATCGAAATTCTGGTTTCGGATTGGCATATTTGGATTGAGATCGCATATTGGGGCCGGCCGTAAGGGATAGAGCTCTTCTGCATCTCACAGTAACCACACAGCTCAGGATTAAGTGACTGTTTGACAGCAAAAGGCTAAACAACGTATGTTTTCGCAAAACTTAGAGGGCAACTGTTTAATAAAGATATATTAGGTTTGCTAGGTTTACGAGTACGTACGGCGACGCCGAAAACCTCCCCTACTGGTGTAGCCCATAGGGCGAACCAACCTCCTGCAAGAGGCGCCCCTGACGCGTGCGATACGCACATTGAATCTCATAGCTGCAGAGATTGATCTGTTCCATTGTACTAAGAGTGAGTTCACAAGATGGCATTACGTATAATCTGCTATGTGAAGTTCAATGTTACCAAAATTAATTAATATACCTTAGTATTATATACAATATAGACTCATAGTTATAAGACTCATACTTAGATATAAGATAGCTACACTATTGCATTGGGAAAACCTGTAATGATAGTTGTAATGAGAAATAAATAAAAATATATGGGACCGAAAATCATGGTTGGAAAATGTTGGTGTTGATTACTTTTGAACATCTGCCTACCCCTTCAGAGCTTCACAGGCGTGAGTATATGTATGTATGTATGAGACTGGTGAATTCAATCAGTGTATAGAAAAATATGTCAATGTCCTGGCTATTAGGTTTGGCATCTTGTGTGACAGGGATACCGCAAACATAAATAGTTTTTTATATCACTTAGGTGGCAGATAAGCACACGGCCCACCTGATGGAAAGTGGTTACCTTGGCCTATGGATGTGTGCAACACCAGGGGCGTCACACTCGCGCTGCCGACCCTGTTACACTGATGGCGTAAGCCTTTGGTCTTCCCACTGATAGCACAAAAACTCTCCAGTGAGCTCTGGCTACCCTACTCACCGCCAAGAACACCACACGAGGTAATAACCTCGTGTGGTGTTCTTGACGGCGGTATTCTGTAGGGCTGAGGTACTTCCTCAGTTGAACTGCTCAATTGGACGGAAATACCGTCATGTCCTACCTCCTAACTAAAGGATTCTGCCATAGTTTAATTTCTCGGAAACATCTTACTTTTTATTGCATTCCTGCTGTACAACTCTTGAAACTTGGCTTCACACTCTGCCACTTTCTTCCTAAACTTGGAGGCATCTTGGAGACTTGTGATGCAAGGCTCACAGATTGAATAGGTTGCGGCAGACAGCAGGCCGGGGACTGGCACTACCTGGAATTTAAGGAAATTATAAGACGGTTGGTGGCAGAAAGAGGTTGCCTGCAAGTAGGCTGTCTATCTCCATTACTGTGGTGCCTGCTAATAGATTAATAGGATGCACATATACACACAAGTGTAAATACACATACTCTCCATTTTAGTCTAAAACAAAAGTACTAAACAAAGTAACTAGGCAGGACATGTGGCCCGATACCAAGACAAGAGATGGACGCACCAAACCACAAAATGGATAGGACCAGAACGAAAAAGAAATGTCGGGAGGCAAAAGAAAAGATGGACCGATAATATAGCAAGCAAAGCAGAAAAGGATTGAATGCTGATTGTTAAGGATAGGGAAAAATGGAAAGAGATGGAGGAGGGTAAAAGGGGGCTACACAACAGGAACTGTTACTGTTCTGTAGATAAATAGGGCTATAAATAAAATAAAATAAAAATACACACAGGTGTACTCTAATGACGGTGTGCTCCTGATCACAGAAAAAGCGCTTGGTGTCATGTGCAATATCATGAACAGGGGGCTAAAAGTAGCACTAGAATGGTGCAGGAGTAAAGGCCTAAACCTGAACCCTGACAAAACCGAATTAGTCTTATTCACCAACTACATACATACTTGGTGTGGCAATAAATTTGATTAGCTTCTAAAAAAAATTAATAATACCATAAGCCTCCATACAGAAAAGTATATTATTGAGATGAAAATCCATACTTATTTTTATAAATTATATAGGACACGTCGGAACAGGAATAACATAATCTGTTAAGAATACTGTGTATTTTGTTATGATAATCTAATACCTTAACAATTTAGAGAATTTGTTAGGTACACTTCATTTACTAGAAATTGACTATTCTGTATCAGAATTGATTTCTTATTGATCTTAAATAAACTTACGTTAATAAAGAAACAGTCTTTTATCATATCTGCATAGATTTCTTCATATCCAGAATCGAAGCAGGGTTCGGCTAAGTTTTTAAAGTCTCCCTCTGCGTGACAACATCGACACAATTTTTTCTCAAGCGTCCAGTTTTCGATCGACATTTTAGATATTGAATAACACAAAATACACTATGTAAACACTAGCACTTATTTGTCTTACATTAATATTACAGGTATACGCCTATAATTAGAAAATTACAAATAAATTGCTCAAAACGAACGCCATATTTAGTGTTTCTTTTTGTAGCAAAATATACTATACTTTATGTAGTATACATAAATAAATAAATATAGAAAATGAAGTATGCAATGGTGTTAACATAACAAATAAATCCAAATATTTTTTGACTGATAAAGTTTCGCTACTTGACGCTAGGAGAAAGCATCAGATAACAGCACTATAATCCATTTTCTGTATAATTATTTATCTCTTAAGTTGTCCCTTCAGACTTGTAAATGGAAATTGGTTGTACGTAGTACTTATTACTTCCATGGCATTAACCTAATCTAATCTAGATTTAATTAAATTTAACTTTATTTAATCTAAACTGGAATTAAATCAGGCTATTATATAAAATCTATTAAATTTTAGTCCTACTACTTGGCGCTAGAGGCGCTGAATTAGCCTGTAAGATTAACGAGAATGTACATGCTACTTTTTACTTTTCTTTGAGTTGGCCCCTTTTTGCCCGATTTGCCTCGCACTAGTCTGACTTAAAAAAATTATTTACTCTGTTAACATTTCGTTCTAAAACCATTACTTTTATTTACATAGTCTGTGCCACAATTTCGTCAACAAAACGCAACAAAAGCAAATAAAAATATAATAAAACTTATAAGATACATATTAAATATTTATTATTTTTAGAAGTTGCTCGAATATAAATGATAAACAAATAGACAGGTAAGTTCTGTAAATACGAGGAATATGGCAAAAAAGTCACTTGATAATAATATTTCTTATCGAATTAAAAGTTGTCCCACTGAAATGTAAGTAACATTCTATTTGTGTGTAGTTCCCAAAACCTAGACTGGTAAGATATCCTGAGGGGGAGTCTCCCTTGGTAATACCGTCTCACATTCGTCGAGCAAGTCCAAAATTACACCTATCTAATCCTCGTATTCCCATTCAATATGATTTGCATAAAAATGCTGCTGTTTCCATAGTTTCTTGTTTTTGCACGAACGTCGCGTATTAATAGCACTATACAGGCACCCGTATGCCTTCGCTTACGGGATCCTGTCAGTCTCAGGTATAGTAAACTATTCTCTACAGTAAGTATTGCTCGATTCAAATATCTTGTACCTAAATCGCGAGTTATAAAGCTCTGGCGCGCGCGGATTGTTTTGAGATGTTCTATACTTGCTGAATTTGAGCTCGTCTACCGCCTTAGCACCCTACTACCTTCAAAATACATCCAAGAAACTTGTTCTTCGTGTATAGAACACATTTTAGGTCTAAGACATGTGAACCGAGCTCTAGATAATTTTTATGACAAATGTAGAAGATTTTTCAAGTCAATTAGCCTCACATACAGTCGTCAGCACCCAGATACTTTGGCTTACTGGTAAACTTATACTCTGATGTGTTCCATAAATTGTACATTATAAAGTTTAATGTTTTAGCCACTTGTTTTGTATGTGGGTGTGGGTTCGGTTCCCACCCAGTGCAAATATTTGTATTTATATGTCTATTTGCATAGGTTTGGGTATATCCATGCTTTGGAGAGCATGTTGAACTGTCAGTGCCAATCATCATATGACCATGTATGGCAGTCATTGTATGGGAGAAAAGGGTGAGATGACCACACAGAAGGACTAATCACCCATCTACTCAATGGTCTACTTCACACTTTCAGACCTTTTCAAGGACTTCCAATGCTGGCAATTCAGTGAATGCCCCTTTGTATCCCTTTTTTATCGGATTTGTAATTTCATAACAGCATATAATTTGTTCATAAAATAAATAAAAATCAATCAATCAGTCAATCAGCAGTTTCTTTTTTAAATGTTCATAATCAAGTGGTGTTAATGCATGCGTTAGTGCTTGGTTCCCCGCAGAGTAGAATTTGGGCCACCCCTTCTCTTCCCATGTGGTGTCGTACAAGGCGACTAAGGGATAGGGCTGATTAACTTCAACATCAGACAGATGTGTACAGCCCAGACTCAGACTCAGCCTCAGATGCATGGCTCGAGTCAACAATAGTGCCCGGAATACGGCAATAGGCTCACCCCCTATTACGTGGGACCGAATGTGGGTGTTAATAAATCAAGTATTCCTTAACACTAAGTATAATACATATTAACTTCTCACTTAAACTTTAAGGTTTCCAGTTATTCCAGTGAACACCACTTCGAGTGATCATCAGCTATGTACGACCTATGCTGCTGTTGCCTAGAGCTGCCGAGTCGCAAGAGCCTCTGGTCGGAGTATGAGTGGATGGGACAGATCGAGGTGTATGGCCAGATGCTAAAGGAGTGTTTCAATTTGATTGTGAGTACTAATGCTTTATTTATTTTATTTTATATTAGCTGTGTCTGCAACTTTGAGAGACTTCGACCAATTTATTGCTACTTTTCTCGACTGGCTGGTAGCTCCAGTTTAAACCTAATTTTACCTAATCCCCAAAGTATCTTGTTCTTTATAATGGTTCCAGTGGCCCCAAAACGAGTTCTCCCGTGACCAAATTTGTGAGGTGTGCATCACTCAGATACGAAACGCTATGCAGTTCAGACAACGTGTCGTACAGAGCCAGGCGCAGCTGCAGGCCAAACTTATAGCTGGTGGAGAAGGTAACTATTCACGACGGTATTTCCGTCCAATTGAGCAGTCCGACTGGGGAAGTACCTCTGCCCTACAGAATACCGCGGCCATAATAACCGCATGTTATGTTCCCGGCGGTGAGTGGGGTAGCGAGAGCTCACTGGAGAGGTTTTGTGCTGTCATTGGGAAGACCAAAGGCTGTTCCTGCTTTATCCACTACGGTGACACCACAGAAACTCTGTGTTTACAGGGTCGGCAGCATGAGTGTGACTGTTGTACACATCCATAGCCATATACATAACCACTTTCCATCAGGTGGGCCATGTGCGTGTCTGCCACTTCAGTGGTATAAAAAAATCGTCTGCTTCTACAGATTCTAAAGATTTTGAATACAATTTATTAATAACTAGCTGTTACCCGCGCCTACGCTATTAAAAAAAATAAAAGTAGCCTAAGTTACTCCTTATTACATCAGTTACCTGCAAATAAAAGTCCTGTCAAAATAGGGCCCCCCATTTCAGAGATTAGCCGGAACAAACAGACTAAATTGTAAAGAATGTTTGCTTTTGTATGTACCGTTTTATATTTATATATGTATGTAGTAAAAAACGGTTATTTCAATATTACAAACAGACACTCCAATTCTATTTATATGTATAGATCTCATCAGCCTCTTTTATTACGAGCGTCTTACCATAGGCCTCTTTTAACTCTCACCAGTGTACTCTGCGTATAGCTACTTGCGTCTAGAATGAGATAGCATTGTGCCTGATATCATCTTCTCACCTCAGAAGGGACATCTGCACAGTGGCAGAGTAAAATTTGTAAAAGGGAAGTCTGAAAAAAAAATTATTCCAAAAGATTATCTTTATCAAATCTGTCGTGCAGCATGAGACCCATCAGGAAGTCGGCAGGAATCGGGTTATAGTAGTTTAACTAGGTATAGACACTTTGCCCTGTTAATTTTATTATGATACAAATAATTATACATTTCAGATACTGTGAAAATAATCAAAGAAGAAAACTTCGATATCGAGGTTGAGGAGAATGAAATGGACAGACGTAAGTACTGATAATATTTATTTGATCTAAAATATTTTAATAATAATGAAACGCAAGTGTAGGGGGCGGGCGTTCTGGTATTATAAACCACTAAAGGGGGTTTTCTTTGTACGTGCGGGAAATCACACGGATACCCCCCCCCCCCCCCCTTCCGGAGCCGGAGAGGGGGGTTATGTCGGACTCGAACCGACTAAACCGCACGCGGTCTGTGGGTCATAGTGCTAGGCTGAAGGTGAGGTTGTCTCGCGACGTATCTCTCGCACCCCGGCTGACCCAGGGTCATTCCTCTCCCCGGACCAGCCGGTCCCCGACTAAAGGGGGTCTTTGCATAAGATATAAAAGGGGGTATAAATAAATAATAAAAGGGGGTATTTGCGGGGGGTGGGGGTCAAGAATTGTAATAATTCTGCTTACGTATTGGATAAAATGGCCCGCAGAAGTCGCGGATGGATCATCCCGTCCGGCCTCCGGTGTCGCCACACTGAAATAATACGTAATTCTTGAACGGCCCCAGAGGTTCTGTATAAAAAAATAACAGATCCAAGTTCATAGGGACAGGTATTGTACAATATCAATACATACCAAAGTACCAGTGGCTAGGGGTAAGCTTTTTGTCTACCAGCTTCCCTTTTAAAAATGTTCATCATTCTCCACTGCAAAGTGTACAATACATGTACATAATAGGTCGTTACATATGAAATTGCCGAAATTTTCTTACAGATTCATGAGTTCTCTATACCTGTAATTTAATAGCTATTTCCATTAATACTTTGTTTGAAAGTTGATTTAAAGATTTTACAACTCTGTATTAAATTTTGTTTTTATTGGCCGCTTGATAAATTAAATTCGATCTTCAAAAACAGTACTTCCTAAATGCTATCCATTTTGATGATACATTTCGTATTACTTTATTACAGCTGTCACTTTTCAAAAATGTAATAAAAGTTGCTGTTAGCTTAATTTTGTCTCATTCATACACAAAAAAAAATCATTTAATTTGGATTGATCATTCCTAAAAAATGCAAAAATGTTAGTAATGCAAATTGGGTTTCCTCCAATTTCCTCAATAAAACAGCAATTTCATATGTAACGACCTATTATAAACATGTTTATATGAAGGACCTATGGCCGTTGTAGCAAACGAGTCCTAAAGTGGAGACCGCGAGAAGACAAATGAAGGGTAGGACGCCCCCTGGCCAGATGACCGATGACCTGAAAAAGGTGGCTGGGACGGACTGGATGCGGAAGGCGGAGGATCGTACGAAATAGTGCACATCATGAGAGGCCTTGTGCACATTGATTGAAGCGTGTTTATTGTATATCTACATTCTAGAATCCATACTACAAGTTGTACTTACTTTGACTCTAGATGGCGCTGTACAATTTTTTTTTTTTATAAAAAATATTATCAACCGAAAGTATCGAATCGAAATTACTAATATTCCCTCTAACCCCTCCAACTAAGCTAAATTGCTTGTGCTACGTCGGTAGTGTAATGGCCAGGATTCGAAGCCGGGACCTCTCGATCGTAAGGCCGCCTCCTTAACCACTAAGCTACCGACGCTCCCCAGAATATTCAATAATTATTATATACTAGCTGTTGCGCGCGGCTCCGCCCGCGTGGATGTCGGTTATCGCGACCAAACATAGCCTATGTCCCTTCTCAAGGTCTAATCTACCACTATACCAAATTTCATCAAAATCGGTTCAGTGGTTTAGGCGTGAAAACGTAACATACAGACAGACAAACAGACAGACAGCGTTACTTTCGCATTTATAATATTAGTATGGATTTGTTTTTCAGTGACAGTATTCACGAATACACAAGAACTTAATGTAAAAGATGATGAGATTAAGTCTATAAATATTGAAATTGAAGTCCCCTGTGATGAACGCACTCAGGATACCCTTTCTGATGGTAAGTGCCTTTTTCTTCTTTATTTTAGCGGTAATCCCAGTTGCATCCGAGGCTATCAACTTGCCCCGGACGGTCCGCTTTGCCAGTTCAACTGCGGATTTGGCTGAACTTCCATATTTTCGTAACAACTGCCATCTGTCCTCCATAACCCGAAGGCGATATTGTAGCATTGCAGTTACACCAGTTGTTGATTTATTTAGGGCTCTAACTACCCGTAACGACTGTCATAGATGTATCTAAATTTCCATTGGTCTGGGTGTTGCCCTGCCTCGCAGAACACGTTAAGTCCTCGGTCCCGGTTACCATACGAACATGTATGAGAGTTGTTATAGGGGAAATATAATGAAATGTCCCACACAGAAGGACAGATCACCTGTCTGGTCAACGGTGTCTCCTCTGGCAGTAATAGTAGTAGAATACCAAAACTCAGGCTTCATAACGTTTGTAATTCGCAACAGTATAAAAATGTTCAATAAAATTTCTCAGGATCAGGGCCCTAATTCTGCTATTTTTTTTTCTTGGCAAAACCACAGACTCTGTAACCAATGCCATTCAAGTTTAGACATTATAGTTATACAGTTAAAGTCGAAAATTAAATGGCAATCTTGTAAAGTGAATGTATCTTTTTCTCTTTTCATTTTGAACTTTAAAACTCAACCATAAAATCTAAAATTTAATGACACTTTATGCAATGTCAGCAGTATGACAGTGATGTTATGTCATAAAATTGCAAAATCGGGGGCCCGGTTGACATGCCACTAAATAAGTTTAAAATAGTAGTGAAAAAGTGTTTAATTTAAAAAGGATATTATAAAGTAGAGGAATATCTTAATGATATCTTTTGCTTACTGGCACAATATAAATTAAAAAAAAAACACTTTAAAAAAAATTTTTGCTCCTTGAGTTTTTTGCTGGAGAACTTCTTTGTGGAACTACTTCTTACTAAACCAGCGAAGGAATAATTTTCAAATGATTTATTTACTTTATTTAATACTAGCTTTTTCCCGTGGCTCCGCTCGCGCGAATCTCGGTTATTGCGACCTTTTTATGTCCTTTTTAAAGGTCTAATTTACCCCTATAACAAATTTCATTAAAATCGGTTCAGTGGTTTAGGTGTAAAAGACGGACAAACAGACACACACATACATTTTCCCATTGTAATGTTAGTATGGATTATTTGAATTATTTCTTGACAAAACTGTAAAATTTTGACGTTCATATGTGCTCTTATATGTGCCTAAACTGAATAAACGAAATTGATTCTTTGATTGATTCTGTGCTTGTTTGCAAACTCATTACTTTCTTTTTTTTTTCAGATATAGAGTTAATAAAAACAGAACAGTCTTACGAAGGATCAATTTTTGCAGATGTTGCTGATACCTCATGTAAGTAGTATTATATCATCCGTTTTTGTTTTAGATTCACACTTTTTTAGGGTTCCATACCCAAAAGGCAAAAACTGAACCCTATTACTAAGACTTCGCTGTCCGTCCCTCCGTCCGTCTGTCACCAGGCTGTATCTCAAGAACTGTAATAGCTAGACAGTTGAAATTTTCACAGATTGTGTATTTCTGTTGCCTCTAACGAAGTGAAATTGACGTGTTCTACATAAAAAAAATGTTGTACGGATGTTGTAAAAAATAAATCGACCATATTTTTTTACTTCCAGACAAGTTTGCTATCGAAACTGTGCCATAAATCTTTTTATCTACTCTGATACTATGGTACAAAAGATTATAAAATTTAAATCAAAACTCTTATGACAAACATTACGCACAGGCCAAAAAAAAGTTTTATTGCGATAAAGGTCTTGTATGGACACCTATTATATCATTAAATAACTTTTTAATCATAACGATACACCTATACAACCTCCATCTAGACTGAACCTCTACTTTAAAAAAAGAATCCGCCTAGTCGGAAGAAAAATTAAGAAACACGCATGCGCAATCGATGTTTGCGCCTTGGCGCTAACATTTTACATTTAAATTAAACAAAGTTTGGTTTTATTTGTAAAATAAATTAGTTTATGTATCATAGTATGAGAGTAGATAAAGTAGCGTATGACACTGTACGTAACTTGGTCTTATAACACTCGTGTGATACTATAAAAAAACTCGCCTATTGCTCGTTTTTTTAAAACACACTCGTGTTATAAGTACCCTTATTATGCAACAGTATCATAAACTACTATTTTCAACAGGAGACATACCGCCCATGACTAAGTGACTGCTTGATTGCAATAGGCTCGACCCCTATTACATGGGTCCAAATAATCATAGCTGGCGTAATGTAGTTGTTAATACACCTCTGGCTACCCCTTAAGAGTATTACAGGCGTGAGTATTATGTATGTATGTATGTACTTAATATATACTTATACAATGTTTCAGGCACCGAAATCATAAAATCTGTAAAAAGGAAATCACCAACGAAAAATAGAAAAGCACCTTCAAAACGTGAGTATTGTAGGCCCACGTTAAGAGAGGCCTATGTCCGGCAGTGTCTCAACAAATATGTATAGTAATCCTAAGATGTTGCCTAACTGAACTGAAACTATGACTTTTCATTATTTTCAACTAGCTTTTTCCCGCGGCTTCGCCTGCGTGGATGTGGGTTATCGCTATATTATCGGTTATAAATTGTAGGCTGTGTGCTATTCTAATGTATACGCTCCATCCATCCATCCACCCATCCACCCATCCATCCATCCATCCATCCATCCATCCATCCATCCATCCATCCAGCCATCCATCCATCCACCCATCCATCCACCCATCCATCCATCCATCCACCCATCCACCCATCCACCCATCCATCCATCCATCCATCCATCCATCCATCCATCCATCTTACATCCATCCATCCATCTATCTTACATCCACCCATCCACCCACCCATCAATCAATCCATCCATCCATCCATCCATCCATCCATCCATCCATCCACCCATCCATCCATCCATCCATCCACCCATTCATCCACCCATCCATCCATGCATCCATCCACCCATCCACCCATCCACCCATCCATCCATCCATCCATCCATCCATTCATCCACCCATCCACCCATCCATCCATCCATCCATCTATCCATCCATCCATCCATCCACCCATCCATCCATCCATCCATCCATCCATCCATACACCCACCCACCCATTCACCCACCCACCCATTCACCCATCCATCTATCCATCCATCCATCCATCCATCCATACTTACTTACAAACTTTGGCGTATATTAATATTAGTACGACTCCCAAAATAGGTCAAAATATAAACAGTCAAATTAAGGTAAAAATTATCAATTTAGATTCCTTATTAAATTTCAAATCAATGATATTATGCATTGTACATGTGTAAACGCGACGTGGGCTGAGAGAAATGCGATCCTCTCTTACACTCCATACATTTGCACTACGCGCCAGCACACTGTGACGTCACAGCGTGCTGCGATTTTGTATGGAGTGTTTTCGGGCGGCTCGAGAAATTGACATCATATTGATGTCATGCTCTCTAACGCTAAATTTTACCTTGGCACATAACTGCTTTTCGCAGTTTCGCTAGACAGCCTCCGTGGCGTAGCGGTAGTGAACGCGGCCGCTTCGCAGGAGGAGCGGGTTCGATCCCCGCTCAGTGCAAATATTTGTCTGCATTAATATGTGTATTTGCATTTGTCTGGTCGTGCCTCGGAGAGCACGTCAAGCCGTCGGTCCCGGTTGTCATACAAACATCTATGGCAGTCGTTACGGGTAGTTGGAGCCCTCAAAAGTCCAACAACTATTCTAGCTGCAATGCTTCGATATCGCCTTTGGGTTGTGGAGGTCAGGTGGCAGTCGCTTCACGGAAAATATCGAAGTTTAGCCAAATCTGTAGTTTGACTAGTAAAAGCGGACCCCATACTCCAAATTGAAAAGCTTCGAATGCGACTGGGATTATTAACGCTAGGATGAAGACATAACTGCTTTTCGCGTGAGGTCAATTATTCATACGTTTATTTTTTCTGTTTATTTCAGGTACAGAATTGATAAAAACAGAACAATGTGATGATGGATCAGAAGATTTCTCCGATGATGCTGATACTTGTAAGTTATATTATGTTACTTTATGCGTTCAGCGGGTAAACTATTTGGACGCGGTTGCCATTTGCACAGATAATGTAATATAATTTTTATACAGGTGAAATCAGGAACAAAAAATTGTTACACTCGTAACTTCGAAAAGCAGGCAAGCAGCTTTTGTTTGCAAGAGTTGTAACTAGATGGCGGCATTGTTTTGGCAAACTTATCTAATTTTCACAATTAAAAATTCACTTATGACTGATTTAATCTATAAATATTCTAATCTATATTGATTCTGCCAGATTATATAATTGTAAAAGTTATAGACTTAATGCACCGTGCCGCTAGATGGTGGCTTCCTAAAATAGTCCTATTCTCACCAAATCTTTATTTATTTCATTACCGACGAGTTTTATATACTTACATGCTTACATTATCACGTGTTTAAGTGCTGGAAAAAATTTACGTGATTCTAAATAGGAAAATAAACGTTTTAACTTTTTTTATTTCAAATGAGCCATTAGATGCATTAGAGCCACGCCATTTAGATGGGTGACCGCTTAGTAATATTTCATCTGTACACTTCCGTGCTTCGGAGAGCACGTTCAAAGTCAGTCCCGGCTGTCAATAGGCCTCCTAAGGACTACCTACTAAGGACCTTGGAAGTGGTGGTAAGCTTAGGTTAAGTAGAGTATATTGACGTCAATAAGAAACAATAATGTTGTTCTAGATTGAATAAAAATCTTTGACTTTATACCCCTAGCTCGAAAATTGGTCCTTCGACAGATGAATATGATGATGATGATTAGGTTACTAGCTGTTGCCTGCGGCTCCATCCACGTGGTATTCTGATGTGAGAAATGTGTTATGCAAGCCAAAAATAACTTAATTTCGTATATGAAATGTTTCAGCCCCCAAAATAAGAAAATCTGCGAAGAGAAAAGCTGCAGGGAAAGATAGAAAAGTAATCGTGAAACGTGAGTATTTTAATCATTTCATAAATCCCCAAGCAAAGGTGTATTAACATCGACATTTCACTAATTATTTCTGACGAGGCTTTGGCGCGGAGCGACTGCTTTTTGACCTTAACAATCTTAGTAACCGTTGATTGTAACTTCGAAGGGAAAATTAATGATAAAGAAACAAAATAAAACACCGATTTTGATAAGGCATTTGACACAATCTCACAACCATATTAAGTCCCAGGTTGCAGGCGGCTGTTTTCCTAATCGTTAAGATTATTTATATTACTAGCTGTGGGGGGGACATACTTGAAGTATAACAAAGCTAAAAAGGCATGTACACATCATTACCGTTGTTCAAGATAGGCTGTTACAAGGCATGCCGCAAGGGTTGATTTTAGGACCTCGTGGTGTTCCACAAGGGTTCATTATTGGACCCAATAATATGCCAACAGGGTATTTTCCACTTTTTTTAAAACTATTTTATTTTGAAGCCTGTGAAGGAATATTTAACAGAAAAATAAAATTTCTGTGATTAATGTCCATTTTCCGCGTTAAAAGTAAAAAAAATCTAATTTATTTTTAATGGTTTTGAATTTACCGCCAAAACGCGCCGTGCGCTGACGTTTAACGTGTGACGTCATCTTTGTGTAATCCGACCCGACACCGATATCACAGTCCACAGATCACTCACGTCACAATTCTTTGTTTACTCAAAGATGACGTCATACGGTAAACGTCAGCGCACGGCGCGTTTTGGCGGTAAATTCAAAACCATTAAAAATAAATTAGATTTTTTTCACTTTTAACGCGGAAAATGGACGTTAATTAGAGAAATTTTATTTTTCTGTTGAATATTTCTTCTCGGTCTTTAAAATGAAGCAGTTTTTAAAAAAACGGAAAATACCCTACTGTATTCCCTTTAACAACATTTTTTTTTTTGTACCAACCATCGTCATCCCAGCCTTCTCCTTACCTTCCTCATCTCTTACCTTAGGCCCGGTGTCCGCTTACTCCTTGGATTATATATACGGCTTTAATGGGGGCGACTGCCATCTGACTTCCCAAAATAGAAAGAGAAACCTGCGCCAGAACATGATTCGTCTATAGTGTAAAGGTTCGCAGAAGAAGTTGATCCAAAAGCACCCAACTATATAGCACTGAAAATAATATGTAATAATTTATTTGTGACCGAAACATTAATGTAATACATATATTTTTTACAGGAAAAAATATAATAATAATTCCAAAAGAAAATACAAAGAAAGATAAAGAAGAAGATAAGATCAAGAGAATAGAATTCCGAAACGTGAGCTATGAGAAACCAAGACAGAACGCCGCCTTAATACTAGAACATTCTACTATTGTGCCTTTCAAATCTACCAAAGGATATTTTACCTGCCTTTATTGTAATAAACAACATGTAATATTCGATGAATTAAAAACACACATCCAACAAGCACACGACAATTTAAATTTTAAAACTATAACAAAAAGTATCAATAGGCCCCACGACCGAATAAAGGCTGATGTCAGTGACATCACTTGTAGGATCTGTAAAAAAAAAATAGATAACCTAGAAAATTTTGTATCTCATTTAATAGATATTCATAATATCAAATTTATTGAAGATGACGCGAAAAAACCTGCAGATTCTATATTAGCTTACGATTTAAGTAATGGGAAATTTAAATGCTGTGTCTGTAAAAGTGAATTTTTATTTTTTAAGACTCTTACCTACCATATGAATACGCATAGCAATGATTATGTATGTGATGTATGTGGCCGATGTTTTTTACTTGCAGAGCGTCTTAGAGCCCACGTTATGAAACATATAGACGTGAAATCAGTTAAATGTAATATGTGTGACAAAGTTTGTTCCTCCCAAGTCGCTTTACACTCCCATATTAGACATCAACACAAAAAACTATCATACATGTGTTCTATATGTAATTTAACTTTCAATTCGTATAAATTAAGAATGAAACACTTGGAAGAAGTTCACAAACGCGCTCCGTTGAATTTGACTTGTAAAGTATGTTCAAAACAATATACACAACCTAATACTTTGAACGCACATATGAGATTAGAACATTTAAAGATAGTTAAAGAGCCGAAACACGCTTGTAGTGTGTGCGGAATGTTATTTAAAACACAAAGTGCTTTAGCTGCACACTTTTTAGTTCATTCTGGTGAGAAAAAATTCGAATGTGATGTTTGTCATAAAAAATACGCTCGCGCCAAAACTCTGAGGGAACATGTCAAAATTCACCGCAATGACAGGAGGTGGTCGTGTAGCGCATGCGCGCAGGCGTTCGTTCAGAAATGTAGTTTAAAAAATCATATTAGAGTTCATCATCCGGATAGCGATTATGGAGAACTGATTGTGTATAAAAAATCTGATGTAGATTGTAAATAAAATTTATTTTTGGTAAAAGTTGTGGTTTTTGTTTAAGATAGTTCGATTTTTCACTAGATTTAGCTTTTACGGAAGTGACGGCCATTTGAACAACTAATTGAACTACAGGAATTGCTCAGGTGCACCCGGCTGGCTGATATTGGCTTCTCACTTTTTTTTTCAGTAGGGCCGCAAAACACAATATTCAGTTCTTTTAAGAGCTCTATAAGATACCTGTCCCAGCCTAATGTTTTAATTGGTTGGTTTTGTAAATAAAATCATGCAAAACAGGTAAGAAGATTCTTTATTTAATATATAATAAACTTTATACAACATAATTTTACATAGAAATTTTCATTTCTTTTCTAATTTTTTTAGGATTATTTACCCTCCATCGTATTAGGAAAGCTCAATGAAACGACAACTTCATAAAAAAAACATTGCTACAAAAAAGCACGCGTTTGGCGCCATTTGTTTTTTTCTGTAGTTATGTTTTTTTTATGAAATTGTCGTTTCATTGAGCTTTCCTAATAGGATGGAGAATAAATGAAGCTACAAAAAAATGTTTTTTTTTTCTTAAATTGAAAAAAAAATTACGGCAATATTTAGTGGTAACGCCATCTACCTATCTCTAAAAATTATGGACAACAAGTTAATCAATTTCATATCCCTTATGCATTTATTTAATAAGAATTCGTCATGTTGGCACTCGTGATTCCTTTCTCCTCTCCCGCTTTGACACAGTAGTGGATGCATGAGTGCGAAAGAGACAACATGAAGCGCCGCCTCGACTACAGGAGGCGCACGCGCTGCCAATATAAGAAGAATATTTCAACATCCGCAAAAATCTCCGGTCGCACGAATGGACGTATCCCCGCGCCTTTAACAAAATAAATAGTTTTACAGTATAATTCATTACTCGTATTAATCGATAGTTACTAGTGCCGTGTAGTGAGTGACATTCGACGCATACAATTAGTGAAAACTCCGCCGCAACAGCACGTGCTCGCAAGAAGCCCAGGACCTGGCCTACCCAGCTTGGCCCTCTATGAGAAGGCGAACCCACGAATACCATCACGGAGTGTGCAGGTACTGTGTCGTCTTACCTATCCTTACTACTACGGTGCCAACATTAACTTCCATAATTAATTATTGCTACCTACCTACTCTTCTCGAGAACCCGCGCCTTACAGTCCACCATTTAATTTTTCACCGCACCATTTTGGTACCTTCGAGCGGATTATTTACTTGCATATTGTTCTTAATAAACTAAACAAACACCCATCTACTAAAGTAGGTATTAAAGTTAAGGCCACTACGGTCCCGTTTCCGCGCCTACCTATCATAGGTACCTACCTATTAAATTCATATTCATTACATACTTACTATTGCTACGCATAACATTTACACACGCCTGCCTATTGTTATAGACTTTAATAAAACTGACTAATACTTTATCCCGCGTCTACCTATTATTTATTAGGCTATAATAAATTAAATATCGTTGGTACTTATACCTAGCCCCTACTATAGGCTTATTATAATAACTAAACTTAACTCACTTACAACTTTGTACTTAGCTGCCTACGAAAATTACTTTGATATGAAACTTAGTAGGTACCTAGGTACCTAGATTTCACATTGCGTACCTCGCTTATTCTAATTTTATCGTTACTTACCTACTCATTATTGCGCGTAGATTAACACCAGTGTATTATATAAATCTAGTTACCTGCCAATAAAGGTAAGTATTTAATCAACCGCTTTGTCTCTTAGCCGTTCATTCGTTTACCGTCCATTCTATACCACTTACTTGTAGGTACTTGCTAGAAAACTGATTTTAGAGTTTGGTAGTCGTATTGCCTTTGTCAGATTTGATATTAAAATATCAACCTTATGCCATTGCGATTAGATCCAGATTGGAATAACTCGTAGGTTTTCTATTCAATAATAATATTATTAATTGATTCCGCAAATAAATAAAAACTTAAGTCATGAGTAACGAAGAAGGAGACGACAAAGCGACTCTTGAAATACAGAGTCAAATCGCTCTTTCGCGACGTAATAACTTATACGCGCGATTACAATCTTTATATAATTTGACCAAAGTCGCAGAGAGTAATGAAGAGAGTCTTGAAGAGTTTCTTTGCTCCTGTATAAATGTTGACACACTCCGCTCCGAGTTCAAGCAGTCAGTAGATGACTACAATCTGCTATCGCTAAAGCTTAATCCACGCACTAAAATAGATGAAAAGTCATGGTTAGCTTTTGAGGATTTATATTGTCGTATAAAATACAAATATGCTAAATTATCTTCCCGTAAGTCATCAGATTCTGATGACAAACCAGTCAAACAAAAGCTACGTTTGCCTACGATTGAACTTACGGCATTCGATGGCGAGGTCAGCAACTGGCCCCTATTCTACGCTAGTTACAAATCGATTATTCATGAAAATAAATGTCTTACAGATGAAGAAAAATTGTATTTTTTAATGGGTAAATTATCATCAAAGGCTCAGTCGGCATTCGCGGGCATTCGTCCCGACGCCGAGAATTATAGTTTAATTTTTGAATCGCTCGTGGATAAATATGAAGATAAACGCGTACAAGCTGCGACGTACATCAATCAAATAATTGATTACCCGTCTTTTACAACCGCATCCATAGAAAACTTCGAAGCTTTCTCTGACAAGCTTGTCTCGGCAGTAAACGGTTTAAAACACCTAAAGATTGATAATTTAGATGACTTTATTATGCTTCATATCTCCCTAAAAAAAATAGATGCGGAAACAGTCCGCTTATTCGAGATGAACTGCCAAGACACAAAAATACCTAAGTTTGAAAGTCTTGCAAAGTTCATTAAAGGTCAATACCGAATTTTGCAGAATACAACTGCAATGAACAGTTCTAATTCTAACATTAAGAAGACCGCTCCCCGCGCCCCTGTTAAGGATAAACAGGCTAAATTACCGCAACCACACTCGTATGTCTCAACAGCTGATACTCAGAAATTCAAGTGTATTTGTAAGGATGTAGTCCATGAGAATTTATATAAGTGTCCCGCATTTTCTAATATGACAGCTAACGATCGTTTTAAATTGGTGAAGGACATCGGAGCATGCGTGAATTGTCTAAGCATAAAACATAAAACTAGCTTATGTCAGTCCAATATAAAATGCAAACTTTGTTTCGGTAGACATCATACGTTATTACACTTTGATCAAAGGGAATCGAACGGGCGTCCGCCAGTAGCCAACCCGGCGTTAACCACTGAGCAGTCGCCGCCCGCCTCACTCGATGACACCGAAGGTGTGCCGAGCGACGGCGGCCTTGACAACGATAACGTACCGCTGTGTAACGCATCCACTGGCGCTAGCAGCGCTCAAAGTTCATTCTCGCGCGCGCGCATGCCGCAATGTATGCAAGCCGTTACGATATTGCTATCTACCGCGATTGTTATGGTTCGAGACTCAAATAATAAGGAACAGAGTGTACGATGCTTACTAGATACTGGGTCGCAAAGCCATTTTATCACGACAGACTGCTGCAAACGCCTAGGTTTACCCGCTAAAAGTAATAATCGTATTAATTCACTGAAAATTAAAGGCATCGGCGGGGTTGAGAGATCCGTTAAGGGTTCCGTGGACTTTCAGTTTTATTCACGCTTTAATTCAAACGTAAAATATAATGTTTCTTCTTTAATCGTGGATAATATCACTGATAATTTACCAACCGCGCCTGTAGATATTTCTAGCCTACCTTACCTGCAAGGGCTTCCATTAGCTGATGACTCCTTCGGTGTCCCGGGCCGCATAGATATGCTCATAGGAGCTTCACTTGTTCCGCACCTTCTGCTGCCCAGCGTGGCTAGCAGCAACTCCAACGCGCCGCCGGCCATACGGACCGTGCTAGGATACATACTTATGGGAACAGTTCCCGCTTTGCCCACGCCACCGCAATCCAGTGCTGCGCTTGCATTTTGTTGCATAACGTCGCGATCGCGATCTACGTCACGAGACGATCAACTCGACCATACTTTAAAGCAGTTCTTCCACCTCGACGAGGCTCCTGTCGCTGGATCGGCCACTATATCTAAGGAGGAAGTCGAATGCGAATATCTTTTTCGGGAAACTACTGAACGCGATAAGGAGACCGGTAGGTATACAGTAGCGTTACTTTTCAATGGAGACGCGTTCTCTTTAGGTGATTCGTTCGAGGTCGCGCGCAGACGTTATTCTTGTCTGGAACGTAAGCTAGAATCCGCACCCGAGCTTCGTAAAGCTTATAACGATACAATTCATGAATATATTGATAAAGGATATTTATCACCCGCGCCAGAAAATTTGTTCAATAGCTGCTCAGGATATGTAATTCCCCATCACGCGGTCGTGCGTCTCGACAAGAGCACGACGAAAATACGCACCGTTCTAGACGCCAGCTGTAAAACTAGTACAGGGTTATCTTTGAACGATATCCTGCACGGTGGCCCTAATTTACAGGGTGACCTCTTTACCATTCTCTTAAACTTTCGTCTATTCGCTGTAGCACTCTCAGCTGATTGTCGTCAAATGTTTTTGCAGATAGGAATCAGGGAGTCCGATCGCCGCTTCCAACGCATTCTGTATCGATTTAATCAAAACGAACCACTCTTGGTTTATCAATTTAATCGTGTCTGTTTTGGTTTAAAGTCAAGTCCCTATCATGCGCTCCGCACTGTCCAGCAGCTAATAGAAGACGACGGTCATTTGTACCCCCACGCTCGTGACGTAGCTTCTACCTCTCTCTACATGGATGATATCGTATTCAGCACAACATCAGAACCCCATGCAGTTGAAGTCGCAAATGAACTGATCAGCCTCTTTAAAGGAGGACAGTTTGACTTGGTCAAATGGACCAGTAATTGCAAAACCGTTCTGGATAATATACCATCATCTCACAGGCTCACGGAGGAAGTCGAATTTGATAAATCGGTCGATCAGAAGGTTTTAGGCCTGCGTTGGTCTAAGAGCGATGATTGTTTCCAGTTCCATATAGGCACTCCCGATGAAAAATGCACAAAGCGTGCCATTCTCTCAACCGTTGCCCGTTTGTGGGACATAATGGGTTTTGTAGCGCCTGTAGTATTGTTTGCCAAATTATTAATAAAGAAATTATGGCTTCTTAAACTAGGATGGGACGATGTTCCTCCAGTTCAAATCGTAGCCGTTTGGCATAAATTCCGCATAGCTCTTCCATTATTAAACGATTTTAAAATTCCGCGCCATATAGGGCTATACGAGAGCTGTGAGATTCGCTTATTGGGGTTTTCAGACGCAAGCGAACATGCTTATGGCGCAGTAGTGTATGCCCATATTGCCAGCCCAGGCAACATTGTCGTTCAATTAATCTGCGCAAAGTCAAGGGTCTCTCCGGTGAAACCATTGTCTATTGCCAGGCTGGAACTATGCGGAGCTGAGCTGTTAGCTAGGTTACTTCGTCGAGTCCATGATACTTATAATGATCGATATAGTGTCTCCGATTTGTTCGCTTTCACAGATTCAAAGGTGACACTTTGTTGGCTTACTTCGTCGCCTCATCGGTGGCAGACATTTGTTGCTAACCGTGTCGTAAGAGCGACAGATAATATACCCGCGCAACATTTTTTCCATGTATCCGGTGTCGATAATCCTGCAGACTGTCTTTCTCGCGGTTTGACCCCCGATAAATTAGCCCAGCATCCACTCTGGTTGCAAGGTCCTCCATGGGCTAAACTTAGCCCCTCGGAGTGGCCTATTAATAAAATAAATGAGGCAGAAATGCAGGAGATCCCCGAGGAAAAAATAAGTACGAACCCAGTGTTATCGTTTAGAGAAGATGAATCTCTCATTCTTCAATTGGCTGAGCGCACGTCATCCTGGATAAAATTAGTTCACACTGTGGTATTCATATACCGTTTTTTTAAGAAATTGCCACATCGAGCAATTGAAATATTATACTTTGGTAAAGATTTTGCTAACCTCAAGGACGGAAGGGGATGTTCCCCGGCCTTAGCGAGACTAAAGCCTTTTATTCAGAATGAACTGATCCGTGTCGGAGGCCGACTTTCGCATTCACATGAAACCTATGATAAGAAACACCCAGTGGTGTTACCAAGACATGGGCGAGTAGTGGACCTTATTGTGGATTATTATCATAGGAAGTATCTTCATGCTGGGCCCGAGCTTTTAATGTCATTACTGCGAGGCAGGTATTGGATCTTGTCTGCGCGACGCATAATTCGTCACATAATCCACAAGTGTAACACTTGTTATCGATGGAAACCTCGGCCCGGCTTTACTCCAATTATGAGCGACCTACCAGAACAGAGAGTAGTCACCGCTACGAAGGCATTTATTCATACTGGTTGTGACTACGCGGGACCTATCCAATATGTTCCAATACGGGGCAGAGGTGTACGTAGCCGTAAAGCTTATTTATGTATTTTTACATGCATGACTACGCGAGCTTTACATATTGAATTAGCCACCGACTTAACTACCACAAGCTTTATAGCCGCTTTGAAGCGGTTTTTATCTCGCCGCGGTCCTGTGCAACATTTATATTCGGACAATGGCACAAATTTCAGAGGCGCCAGTGCCTATTTGCGCGATTTGTATAATTTCATTAATAAAGACTTCTATTCCAAAATCCAAGAGGAAATAGCTCAAAATAATATAGAGTGGCATTTTATACCACCAGCGTCTCCGCATTTTGGCGGTTGTTGGGAGTCGGTCGTGAAGACCGTAAAAACTCATCTTTTCAAAGTCATTGGCCAACAGATTCTCTCATATGAAGAGTTAATCACCGTTCTGACTCAGGTAGAATGTTTGCTAAACTCTAGACCACTTACAGTTCTCAGTTCAGATCCTTCGGAACCTACAGCTCTCACTCCTGCTCATTTCCTAAATACTGCTCCCCTTTCTTCTCTGCCTGCACCAGACGTATTAGCAACTCCTGATAATTTGCTAGAGAGACACTCACTAATGGACAAAATAGTTCAATCTTTCTGGAAGAGATGGCGAGGCGAATATCTACATAGTTTGCAAACACGTCAAAAGTGGAATGAACCGCTAGGGGACGGAGTAAAGGAAGGCAT
This sequence comes from Eilema caniola, assembly GCA_949126895.1. Classification (NCBI taxonomy): domain Eukaryota; kingdom Metazoa; phylum Arthropoda; class Insecta; order Lepidoptera; family Erebidae; genus Eilema; species Eilema caniola. The sequence continues at coordinate 17,315,877 of OX421485.1, read as the reverse complement.
GGTTGTAGTGATTATGACAGATAATCATCCACCTTTGTCGTGGCCTCTAGGTGTTATAGAAAAATTACACCCCTCCAAAGATGGTCTTACCCGAGTAGTTTCTGTAAAGACCTCTAAGGGAGTTTTTGTTCGACCAGTTGTTCGACTATGCCCTATTCCCACTCAGTAATTTAAGTAATAGTGTAGTAAGTTACGCGTAGCATGTAGGTAATATAATTTAGGTTATTAAAAAAAAAAAAAAAGGTTTTGATAATGTTCCTTTCTTTAAAGACGACCCTTTAAGGCCGGGGGGAATGGTAACGCCATCTACCTATTTCTAAAAATTATGGACAACAAGTTAATCAATTTCATATCCCTTATGCATTTATTTAATAAGAATTCGTCATGTTGGCACTCGTGATTCCTTTCTCCTCTCCCGCTTTGACACAGTAGTGGATGCATGAGTGCGAAAGAGACAACATGAAGCGCCGCCTCGACTACAGGAGGCGCACGCGCTGCCAATATAAGAAGAATATTTCAACATCCGCAAAAATCTCCGGTCGCACGAATGGACGTATCCCGCGCCTTTAACAAAATAAATAGTTTTACAGTATAATTCATTACTCGTATTAATCGATAGTTACTAGTGCCGTGTAGTGAGTGACATTCGACGCATACAATTAGTGAAAACTCCGCCGCAACAGCACGTGCTCGCAAGAAGCCCAGGACCTGGCCTACCCAGCTTGGCCCTCTATGAGAAGGCGAACCCACGAATACCATCACGGAGTGTGCAGGTACTGTGTCGTCTTACCTATCCTTACTACTACGGTGCCAACATTAACTTCCATAATTAATTATTGCTACCTACCTACTCTTCTCGAGAACCCGCGCCTTACAGTCCACCAAGCCGAAAGCCCGTGGTAGTACCACGAGCGTTCCCCTTACATCCGGTATAATAACGAAATTAAAAGTAATTTTTATTTATTTACAATACTAAACTCAGAAATGATAACATGTTATTTAAACTAAATTAAAACTAAAAAATAAAACTAAACAAGTTTGTTAGGTGGGCGTGTATATGTTTGAAAGGTTTTTATCGATTCAGTTAGGTAAAAATACAAAAAAAATAAGTACATACATAAATAAATTAAATTTAAAAAAAGCGTGATCACGAAGCATATTTTATTGTTAAATATTAATACAAATATGTTTTACTAAATTAAATTAAAAACTAGGAACTATAACTTAAATAAATTAAACTAAAATATTTTTGATTTGAAAATTATGAAATTTGCTTCGCTTAATTTGTAAAATAACAAAAAATATGTTGTGACCTGTTCACGTATTTTTGTTATAGTAAATGTACATTGGGAACCGCAAACGTGATAATTCTGTTTTTCTTTAGGTATGATTTTGCTACAAGATTAGTGGATAAGCCGTGCCGTAAATGTACCTATGGGAATTGGAAAACTTCAATAGGTTTGTTTTTTACTTTCGTCACTTTCTATACTAAACGATGCCGATTTCATATCAGTGTAAAGTTTGTCAAAAGACAAAACAACTGAAGGGCCCTCCGAAGTGCCCCATACCCTCCCGATAGTGGTATTCGGGTTACCAATCGGCACGACGAACCACGTCGAGATTATGGCCTGGTTAGGCAGCCTTCACAAATGGTTTGTCCCAATCGGGACTCCGGAGGCGGCCAGCGGCATTACCGTTTCTACGGGTCTCCCTCCCGGCGGGACCGCGCCACAGTCGCCTCTACCAATACTCTACTGATTCCAAACGTCCAATTCATTGGCATATAGCGCTAAGGAACGAAACACCACTTCTAAAACACGACGGGTCTTACGAGACCGCGGTGGAAAACACGATCGAATGCGATTTCTATGTCAATGATTATTGCAACGTGAGATCGAGCGTGTATTGCGTCTTTCTTTTTTCTTTTGATCATTTTAAGAACCCCCTTCGCCGTCCTAGAGTTCGGTTAGAAGTCAATGCAGGACTTCACGTAACCCTGGGACTCAGCACAGTTGAAGAATCGTACATCTATATGTTTGTGACTTTTCTAACTTCCTTCAAAATTTCTAGTCAAAGGATTTAAGCTCTTTTTAAAGCAATATAAGTTATTGCTAAGAACCTGATAATCGATAAAATGCCGTGAGGACTGGCGACCATGAATTAAAGATTCCAAGTATCTGCAGTATTGGAAACCAGAAGTAGAAGAATTTAAATTATTGGACATTGGAATTGCAATTCTCAAGATCATCCACTGGGTGTGACTCTGTATATGTCCTTCAAAGGCATTAATTGGCACAATTGGACAAATTGCTCTTTGAGATCAGCGGCTCAGTCAAAAGTCAGCACATGTGTCAACTGCGAAGGCGACTAAGGTGCCGGTGGTCGCTCAACGACCTCCAGCCTCCATGAGCGCGGCTCAGGGGGTAACAGTTGAAGCCGTGTCCCAAACCTTCTATGGCCCTGGGTCAGCCGGGGCGCGAGGGATATACCAGAAGCTACCTCATCCCCGGCAACTTATGGCCCGAGACCTATGTGGCCGGCGGTTGGTTGGGAACAATTTTAGCTGAAGTACCTAAGCTTCTGTCTGCTGTGTTATTGTGCAGGCCAAATGCTTACTATACACCAGGCTTCAATCTTGTCACCAGGTATTCCAAGCAACTCCGTAACGTCATATCTTTCTGCAATAGTGTCTTTTCTCCTGTACAGAATTGCAATGAGGATGCACTCCGGAGGGTCATGTGACTATAAATGTTATTCAAGGCAGGAACACATTGCCATGTTGGTTCCTGGTACCATAGCTCTTCCTGTGGATGTCGGGCTGTCCTCTATCCGACAGTAAACATAAGCCCAAGCCAAAGTGCCTGCGGACCGAAAATAATAGTTGGCGAAATGTGGGTGTTAAAACACCTCTGCCTACCCCTTGGAGATTTTACAGGCGTAAGTATATGTATGTATATGCGGGGGTCTAACTCGCGTAGGTTTTCTTCAACTTCTTTAAGGGTGGCGTTTGAAGGCTTTTTTTTTTAATAGTAGCACCTTCCACTGCTTTCTGGGGCACTTCGTGGAAGCCTATTCTACTTACAATGTTAACTAGACTATCTATTTTCGAAAAAAGCCCTCATAGGTTTCATATTTTTAAGTAAATTATTTCCTAGGATATGTCACGCTTTCATTACGTTTGAAGGTATTACATTCGCTTTCTGGGGCAAAATAGGGACACAGTGGTGCCCACACTCGAAGTGGCCATTCCGAAGCCGTAGATGGCCCAGGGTTAGGCGGGGGTTAATGTCTTATTAGGTCACCTTACACCCCGGCATGAGATACGAGACGGCGTGCGTTTTTAGTCGGTTCGAGTCCAATATAACCGTCTCCGCTGGCCAGTATTTCCGTTATCCAGATAAAGTACGATATAATAATTAAATATAAAATCCTATAAAAAAGTATTTAACAAAAAAACAATTATCTACGTTTGTTTATGCGCATTCTAGAACCCATAACGCAAGCTAGTTAACAATGATAATGTCCTGCTGTGTAGTATATCCTAGTATTTATTAAATACAGTCTTACATAAAACTTTAGAATATAATGTAAATATTTTATTACTCATCATTTCATTAAATAATATATTACATTTTAAATATATCTGAAAAAGTACAAATATATTTTAAAATATAAAAGAATATTGATAATTATTAATTAATTTAACTTAAATTTACGCAGCTCTCCTCTTCGCCAGTTGTTTCTTCATTATTCAGTAGATCACTCTCTGTCGCTACAGTAGTTCTGAAACAAATATGTATTTAAAACTAAAGGACGGAATTCCTCTAGAACATTCTTAGCACAAAATTATACATACACACACCGGCAGAATTACCAGAACTCAAAATTATGGTCTGGGAAGGGATTTGTTTAGGAGCTCGCACGGAGTTGGTGGTAGTCGACGGCGGAAATCTGACTGCTGATCGGTATATCAGGGAGGTTTTAGAGGAACATGTTGTGTCATTTGCCCCATTTATTGGTAACGACTTCATTCGTAGTGCTCGCTCAGTGCAGGCATACCAAAACCATGTTGGTGTTACGGTGATGGAGTGGCCAACACGGCCTCGGATATGAATCCGATTGAACACGATTGGGATTTGCTAAAGAGGAGTGTCAAATCAAGAATGCCACCTCCTAACAATCTAAGCGAGCTGCGAAACACATTAGTTGAAGAATGGCAGAGGTTGCACCAAGAAATCATTGACAACATCATTCGCAGCATGCCCAGACGGATGAAAACCTTAATCAGGGCACGAGGGGGAAATACTCTTTATTAAACATGTTGTTGTTGTTTCATGTTTAATTATTATTTGTTTAAAAATGAAGCTTACTATTTTATACCCTCGTTTTTTTGTGTTCCGCTAATTGTGCCGGTGTGTGTATTAGAAGTAAGTTTCAAAAACCCAATTTTTAAACGTCTTATTGGAATAACAGTCACGAGGAATGCGGAATGCCACACTATAATCCCGTGGTTGTCAAATAGCGGCCCGCGGGCCGCATGCGGCCCGAGAGCATTATTGGTGCGGCCCGCCAGCAAAGTAAATTATTTCAATGGTCAACGGTACCTAAATTACTTGTCATAATCATAAACAAAATAAATAAGTCTTTTATTTTTTGTGTTCGAATCCTGCGACGACTGTGACTGACGAGAGACGAACTCCCGAAGTCCCGATACGATAGCCTACCGCGGGCGGCGAGCGGGGAGCGGTGACCCGCGCTCCCCGCTCGCCGCCCGCGCTGCTCGAGCGAGCTATTCCATTTGTTTTATCACACAGGACTGCACGTTTCTTGCTTCATCAATTGCGCGCGAAGTATTCTATGTACCGAGGTATAATGGCGGGAGTGTCATCTAAATGTGCTACTAAAAGAAAGATAACTGACGAAAATAGAAGTTTTCAAGAAAAATGGGAGGAAGACTATTATTAAAGTTTTCGGGATATTTACCATGTAATGATTTGTTGAGTTTCCGATATTTCGGCACTGTTGCAAGCGCCATGATCACGGAAGAACTGAAGTACTGGCGGTTGACGGAGAAAAGTTTTAAGCGCAGACATATCGGTCTACCCTCTTACGCACTCTTTTGTGACGCGTTACATTGTCAGTACCACTACCACTGGTTTCACTAGAACTGCAAACTCGATCACGACTCACTACACTCACAGTATCCACTCGCGATTTTAATTCGGCTGGTTCACGGTTTTTGCATAGGCGGACCACTGGATACCAGACGTTCGGCAGTTGAAACCCTTCCTCACGATTGAAATTTTTATACTTTTTAATTTCAATCGCCTCTCTAACCAATCTTAGTATATAGTGGCGTTCTGTCGCAAGCATCTGAGGGTTATGTAACTCAATCCAGTGGTTTGTACCGGACTCCAGTAAATGTTGAGCGATTGCTGATTTTTGCGGTTCGTTATTTTTGACTGCCCTGATATGTTCTTTAATGCGGCACGTGACGGTTCTTTTGGTTTGTCCTATATAAGAAGAGCCGCAGCTACAGTCAATTTTATATACACCCGGCCTGTCAAGTGGAGAGCTATCTTTAGGCGACCGTAAATATTGTGATAATGGGAGGAAGAATTTTGTTTTATAAGTGGACATAAAGGCGGTACTGCTATTTGTTTAATATGCCGGGAAACTGTCGTCGGAATTAAGCGATACAATTTATTTCGCCACTACACAAGTAAGCATAGTTCATTTACCGAAGCCTACCCCTTAGAAACGGTTGAAAGAAAGAATAAAATAGCTAATTTGAAATCGTCAATTCATCGTCAACAAAGCATAATGACGACAGCAGTCGGGCAAAATGAGGCTGTTACAAAAGCTTCATACCAAGTGTGTCATATTCTTGCTAAACGCATGAAACCCTTTACTGATGCTGAATTAATGAAAGAGTGTATGATAACTGTTTCGCAAACGTTATTTCAAAATTTTTCAAATAGTAAACAAATAATGGCACAAGTAAAAAAGCTTACACTTTCTGAATCCACGTGTCGCCGCCGTGTTGAAGATATTTCGAAAAATTTGTTTGAAACCGTAATTGACAAAGTGAAAAACTGCAAATACTTCAGTCTTGCTTGCGATTCCAGTACGGATATAACTTCTATGTCTCAGTGCTCATTATTTGTTCGGTACTGCACAATGGACGGAATCGTAGAAGAAGACTTCTTAGCTGTGATTACCATGAAGGGTCATACGAGAGGTTGTGATTTTATGGAAGTTCTAAAAGTATTTGTAGAAAACCATCGAATACCTATAAATAAATTGATATCAGTTTGTACTGATGGTTGTCCATCAATGGTGGGTGCAAATAATGGTTTGATTGCTTTAATGAAGAAAGAATGGAATTTACCTAATTTGCGAACATAATCATCGAAAATTCAAAGATCTTCTTGAAGAATTACAAGCTAATTATGCCGATGTTATTTTACACACAGCCGTCAGATGGTTAAGCAAAGGAAGAGTATTAGAACGGTTCTTTCATTTAAAACACGAAATAATACTTTTTTTACAACAAAGTGGCAAAGAATTCCCCCAACTACAGCAAAACGACTGGTGGACACTTGCGGCTTTTTTGACCGATATCACTATGAAATTCAATAATCTTAATATAGACATGCAAGGACCTAACAAAATTATTGGACAAATGACAAATAAGGTGTTTGCATTTGAAGATTAACTGCAATTATATATAAACGTATTCGAAGCAGAAGATTTTTCAAATTTTCCTACTCTTTCTGCACTGCAATCCGAAGTTACTATTCCCGCCAGTACTATCCATCAAGATTTGATATCCTATTTGAAAGAATATCTGAGAGAAATACAACATAGATTTAACGATGTGCGAGAAATTAAGAACTGCTTTATACTCGTGGAAAACCCTTGGCATATTGAAAACGAAGATATTAAATTATTTTGCCAGTTGGGATTTTCTAAAACACAGTTAATGAATGAAATCATTGAACTAAAGCACGACACGCAGCTAAAAGCTTGTTTCATTGAGCACCGTGAAAAGCAGGAGTACAATGAATTTTGGAAAAATATCCCTAGCAGGTATAAATCTTTACAAGACTGCGCACAATTTGTTTTAACCATATTTTCTTCAACATTTCTCTGTGAAGCTTCATTTTCGAAAATGAGCTTCTTAAAAAATAAATACCGTAATCGTCTGTCCACTCATTTAGAAGATACTATGAGGATTGCATGTAGTCCAAAAGATGCCAATATACAAGAAATAATTAAAAAAGTTCAACACCATAATTCCTAATAGTTATAAAACAGATTTTTGTGATTAACAATGTGAAATTTTTTCGATTATTTCTTACCTACCTATTCGTATGTTATCTTTTTCTAATAAATATTCTTATGAGCAATAGTATGGGTACTTTTTCAATGTCAACTCTCACGCAAATGACGTCGCACCGCGGGCATAGCTAGTGCGAAGTAAGAAACGAAGTGAACTGAATACATAAATGTCTGCAAAGACTCTTGGGGTGCCTTTACATACTCAGCGGCCCGGCTCTTGCACTCACATTGTCATGTGTGGCTCTTGGCCAGTAAAGTGTGACGACCGCTGCTATAATCTATACTAATTTTATAAAAGGGATAGTGTTTGTGTGTTTGTTTGTCCGCTTTTCAGCCTAAACCACTGAACCGAATTTGATGAAATTCGGTATAGCAGTACATTAGACCTTGAGAAAGGACATTGGCTATGTTTGGTCGCGATAACCGACAACCACGCGGGCAGAGCCGCTGGCAAAAACTGGTCGTTCATATAACATAAAAAATTGACGACCCGTGGCATACTTTGAAGCCCCGCATCACCCTAAGCCACATATGCCCGTATTTTATTAATTTTGTTAGGTCAAGTTGGAGGCCTATATGGGCGACCTTAACAACTCTGTTACAGGTAGGACAATAACCACATGAAAAGAAAGACGATATAATTTTTTTTCTATGCGAACCAGTAGTTAGTTTTCAAACTATTTAGGTTGCAAGAAGCGTCGGTAGCTTAGTAGTTAAGGAGTCGGCCTTACGATCGTGAGGTCTCGGGTTCGAATCTTGACTGTTACACTACCGATGTGAATCCACTGCTAGCACAAGCAATTTAGCTTAGTTAGAGAGAGAATATGAGTAATTTCGGTTGCTAATACATATATATATTTTTTTTAATGGAAATCCAGTAAATATATCAACATACCTCTGACTTACACTCTCCCTCTGCCTCCTACCAGCAATCCTTTCTCTATCTTCTCTTACTATCTTCCGCACGGTGTCTTTACTAAACCCAGTGGCTTCAGCCGTTCGCTGTCGAATAGTAGCCAGCTGGTGGACCCAGGGTTCGTTCCCGTTCCTTATCTTCAAGAATTTATACTCCTCGTTAAGAAAACGAAAGACATTTGATACTATGGTTTTGGCCTGTGGGAAGACAAAATTAAATGTGTATTAAATTATATATCGAGGTGTAAGGGTAGTACTCCGGGTATACTATATATTGGCATAATTTCTATTCGGATTAGTAAAAAAAAAAAAAAAAATTAATTTTTTAAAAATATTTTTTCGTTTTTTAGCTTTATAAATTATAATTTATTCTCCATCGTACAGTACGATGGAGAATAAATTATATGGAGCGTATTGTATAGGAGAATTTGGATTGCTTCAGGTGTGGCTCGGTGGCTCAGTGGTCAGAGCATTCCCCCTGTAAGGGAAAGATCGCGGGTCCGAGTCCCGCCTGAGCGACTCACTTTTTCCTATGTTGCTTTTGCTTCAAAATTTCATTCAACTATAACACTTACTCAACGAACTACCCGAGTTGAGCCCTAAAAAAGTCCAGCAACTGGTCTAACTGCAATGCTTCGACATCGCCTTCAGGTTGTGGAGTTCAGATAGCAGTCGCCTTGTAAAGCGGACCCCAGACTCCAAGTTGGAAAGCTTTGGATGCAACTGGGAATAAAGCTAGGATGAAGAAGAACGTAAAATGTATGCTACAATTGTAAATGGAAAAGTAACTGTTTGTCTGTCTGTCACACTTTCATGCATACACCACTGTACCGATTTTGATTAAATGTGGTACAGGGGTAGATTAGACCTGAGAGCCGCGGGCAACAGTTAATTATTTATATTTACTTACGTCTGGTATATCCAACCTTGGCTTCTTGTCTGGTTGTGGCTCCTCTTCATCTGAATTTCCTGTCTCCGATTCACTTTCCTGAAATATTTACCTTTTAAGTTATAGTCATAAGTAATTGATTTTATATTTACCGTTAAAATCGGCACCAACAAAACGTCAAAAATAAAAACTTGTTGACCAAATGTAATGAACTACTGGTTTGAAAAGTAGCGCTCCAAAACTTCGAAGATTTTGGCATTAGACTCAGCAGGTTATTTATTTTCTCTCTTGTTCATCCAATATATTTCGCGGAGAACTTTGAGGAGTCGGAACGATCGCTTTTACCATGGGATACCGATCTGAAGAAAATATCTTTAGTAATACCCAAAAATGAATAGATGGCACTAGTAGACTCATTTAAAGAAATAAAATCACGTAAATTATTTCAGAACTTATAGACATGATAATGTAAGCATGTAAGCATATAAAACTCGTTGGTAATGTAATAAATAAAGATTTCGTGACAACATCTAGTTATAACTCCTGAACTAAAAAACTGCCTGCCTGCTTATGCTTTCATACAAAATTTGCAAGCAACAACAAGTCCTTGGGGGCAGAATTGATCAAAATCCTTTCTTAGCGGATGCCTACATCATATAATCTACCTGCATGCCAAATTTCAACCCAATCTGTCCAGTGGTTTGGGCTGTGCGTTGATAGATCATTATGTCAGTCAGCCACCCTTGAGTTATATATATTTATATAGCTATAGATAGTGCTTTTAGCCAAAGGGGTACACAACAGAAACTACAAACAAATGATAACACCTTAAATTTTCTTTTATATCTACTGTTATGTAGATAAATAAAGCTATATATATTATCGAATATATTTATGTATATATTAGTACACCCTGTCAGTTTACCTGTTCCGCATCTACAATGCTACTGCCATCCTCCTCTAACCTAGCCAGTCTCTGTTGCTCAATGATCTCCTGTCTCGCTTGCTCCCTTCTCAAGAGAATCCTTTGTTTCCTGTCTTCAGAAGCTTTAGATACCACCATACTGAAACAATGTATCATATTCATTTAATTAAAACTTTGAAAACATCAAAGTTCAGCACAATTTGCAGTTAGACTGGAAAGTGCAGACCCCAGACTCTGAGGTATTGGATGCGGCTGGTATTGACGCTAGGATGAAGAAGATACTTATACAATTTAACATATTATATACCACTTTGTTTAAATTCTAGACTTGAACGGACTACTCTCTGTAAGTTTTTTGGATGAAAGAATTTATTTTAAATAGGAAAAATTGAATCAGTTTAGGTGGGGTTCAACCTGCAATATTTGCCTTACAGGGGCACCACTTTAACCACTAAGCTTGCCTTGCCCGAACCAATCCAAATTTCTGCCTTATATCTGTTTTTGAGGTGACAGTGGAGCATCTACCCATATTCTTGCAAACAATCGGAACCAATGAATGATTTTTCAATCATTTTTAAACATGATTTTTGACTACTCCGCCCAAACAACATTTCAATCTTTCCTATTTTAGTCTAGTTGAACATTTAGCATGCAAAATGCTTTAAAATTTCTTCACAACCCAAAGACAATATTGAAGCATTGCAGCTAGACCAGTTGTTGGACTTTTGAGGGCTCCAACTAGGACTGCCATAGATGTTCGTATGGCAACTGGGACTGAAGGCTTAACATGTTCTCTGAGGCACAACAAGACCAATGCAATACATATATTCATGCACACAAATATTTGCACTGCTACGCTACAGAGGCTGTCGGTCAATGTGAAACCCAATGTGAATGATTTTAAAAACCATCTCGACAACTCAAAAGCTGCTAGCATGTTTTACAATAGCAACAATTTCATATGTAAAGAGTAACTAAAACCAGCAAGCATGTAAAAAAACAATTAAGAAAGCTGAATACCCCACTGGGAAAGGGCGTGACTTTCTGTAGGTATATTTTTTTATGTTATTCTTTATTGTACACATGAATGACTTAAACTACAATGAAATGTTACGGCACCCACGCCGGGCCCAGGTACAAGGGGTAGACCCAAGAATTCCAGGCTTGATGTCTTGGAATGGAATGTGACATGCGTACAAATGGCCTCACTAACATGTACGGCCAAGATCGTGCGAAGTGTAAGGGGAAGAGCCGGAAGGTGAACCCTGAGATACGAGGTCACCTTGACCTCGAATGCTATCAGGAACCTACGTCTCCGTTAAGATGAGGATAATGAAATGTTATGTACAATGACGAGCTTAACTGAAAGTGGAGTATTTGTTTAACATAAGAAGAAGAAAGTAGAGTTCTTTTTCAGCAAACTCGAGAGTGCATAGAGGAATGGATGTTATTAAAATACACAGAATAAACCGACTTACATTGAGAATTCTGTAATTTTTGGAATGTAGTATGTTATGTAGGTAGAACTACTATTTTTGTTTACATTGATTTGACATGACGATATAGGTTAAGGATTTTTTTAATGAATATTTTCGGCATGGTTACTAGACATTTGAGCCATGTCTGATTATTATCTTAATTGTTTACAATTTTAATAATGATGATGATGATGAGTTGATGATGTTGATGCTTATGACGATGAATGATGATTGCTCATGATTGCTGTCTTAGTAAAGTTGTGTGGACTTTACTGTAGGTTTCTAGAGCGAATTGGAACCAACATAAAAAGTCATAACTCACTGTAATAAGCCACTTTCCTACTCTATGAGTTAAGTTTGAAAATCCACTATTTTATACACAAAAACTCGAATTCACACTAATTCCGGAACATAAAATAATACCGCCTACCCCTTTTTTCCATTGGTGCCAAAACTCCATCCGTTGGTTTATTACACAAACAAACGTTTCTGTGCATTCATTTTGATTAAATATATTTAGCAAATTAACACACATTTACCACAATAATAATAGATAATAATTGAATCACATCGATGTGTAGATTGATTACATAAATGCAACACAGCAATTAAATTGAAAATTATTCTACAAATTAAGGGTCTATTATGATACTTCTACTCACCAATAGATGGCAGTGATTTTTCAAGCGAATACTTGTTTTATACTAGATACTACAAAACTACGTAATATACTTGTAATTAACTAGCATCCTCGCAGGGGTAGATAGCTGACATTATTAGTATCAACGTTTGTTCTACGAATTTTTATAATTCGTTAACTTTTACTTCCATACAAAAATAAATATTTGTGATTCGGCTCAAAAAAATGGCACCACATAATAGGGACCGCGGAAAACGGGGCTTAAAAAGGGTACCGCGCGACACAGTCCGCATACAGTTCGCGCTGTCACGTGTATCGTACGGTTGTGTCGCTGGAACCAATCTGTCAGTGATTTTTATTGTGTTTTCGCGTTAATTATACTTCAAAATATGCCTTCGTGTGTTGTGAAGTGGTGTAGAAACCATACGGATATGAAAAACGCTGGAATCACCTTCCATAGGTAAGTAACTATTCATTTTGAAAAATACGTACTTAGCGAGGTTGAAAAGTGATATGCAACATGAACGCAATTCCAAAAATAAAATTGTTGTTTATGCAGTGTTCATAGTGTACTAAGCGCGGTAATATTGTTAGTATTATAACATTAGTAGGATGATATTATGCATAGAGATTAAATTTTAATTTGAATGTCACAGATTCCCAACAAATAATGTCCAGCGTGAAAAATGGGTGAATGCGGTTCGTTTGGAAAGAAATGAACGGTATTGGATGCCTAGTCAGTTCAGTAAAATATGCAGCATGCACTTTCGAACTGATGACATGTACACGCCAAATAATGGAAAGGTTAAGCGATTAAGGAAAACTGCAGTACCTATTTGCACTGTAAGATATTCTATATATTTACAATTTCTAAATTTAATGAAAAAGTTAATCTGTTCTTATTCAGTTCATTACTTAAATTATTTATTTGAATAATTTTTTTCAGATGATTGCTCCATTTCATTCAAATATAGAATCATCTGGTGATTTATCTACTCCATCCTCCATCAAATGTAAAACTAATGTAAACGTACAGGTATTATACGGGATCATAGCAATTTTGACAAAAAATATATTGATGCCTAATATACATATTACTATATTTATGATCTCAATTTTGCAGCACAAGCGTTATATACAACCAAAAGGGGTTAACGTACCTGCATGTAGTATTATAACAGAAAAAAAGGGTGAAACGGTGAGTTAGCTTATTGATATTAATATAAATATTTTTAAATATAAACTTCAATATAGGTGACACTTCACTTAGGTTGTGTTCAAGTGACTTAAACCTAAAAGAGTTTTGAAAATGCCGATGTAATATTTAATTTTATCGAGATAATGAAGAACCTCTTCGACGTCTTAAACACCAGATCTTTAGGTGGTTACAATTTTAAAAAACCTTTTAAGCGTGATCGAAAGCATGAACTTCTTGAGTTTCTCGATCACATATTTATTTAAAAGGTTTAATAAATTATTATTAAAATTAAAAGTACACGCAAAGTTGACGGTGTAAAGGTGTCAACTTTCACAAACACCCAAAAATTGTTAGTAAACACCCAATCTAAAACGGATTTCTTGGACTTCTGATATGCACGTCTAGTTTCAGAATCCTATTTACCGAATTAGTAGAAAATTGAAAAAAAATGCAATTCAACAATTTCTCATAATAAATTTGCCTTATACATATTGCTAAAAACGAGTCTTTACTAAATTCCAACCGCCATAAATTAAATAAACTAATTATTTACCGAGGTATATCATTGTGAAAAATAACAACGTTTATTAATAAAATTGTGTTGATTAATAAAACATTTCTTTCTTTCTTTCTTTCTTTCTTTCTATTAATTTGTATGCGTATGTAGTTCAGTCAACACAAAATAAAAAATAAATACATAATCAAGCTATCTTATATTGTATAACACGTGGTATAACACCATCCACGCTGTTCGCCGCTTCGCCAATATGGCGGGTGGGGTGCCGAGCCGGCATGACCTTGGCGCGACCAATCGCGTGCAAGTGTTCAACGATGGATAGTGTGAGGGCGGTGTGTGTCTTGTTTTATTGATGTTTTTTTAGTATGCGTACCTACCTAAGTTACTCCAAGATTTCAGCGGTAACTTTATAGGAGTTACATTTCTATAGGATACAATACATTACTCGTAGTATCGGTGTATAAATTGATTTCATATGCTACACAGGCTACACAGTAATGACGTTGTCGATTATTTTACGCAATTCTACGAACGAAATGTCCATTATGATACTTCTACTCACCAATAGATGGCAGTGATTTTGTTTAAGACACTGACCTGTAGCGCTGTAAGTTGCGGCACGCAGTAGTGAATGTACTTGGAACTAATACTAACGATGGACAACAATTGTCTTGGTATCGATAATTTAGTATAAACGATGGGTCTATGTATCAATATGGCCATTTTAGAATTATTTTTTGTGGTAAACGCATTGATAAAAATAACGAACAACGTCCATTTGCAAACTAATTAGTTCTCAGTACACTCACGGTGGCGCTTCAAATCGACACAAAAAGAAAGCTGGCATTTTCTATGGAATAGCCAGTTATAGAAGGTTCAAAAAAATGCTTGTTTAATGTATGTTAAGACAAAACGACGTAATATAAAAGTGTTTTCGCTTAAATAAATAAATATCTTAATCAGGAGAAACCCGGTACCCATCACTCATATACCTCACTGCGGCACAGATGCACAAGAATGAATAAAATTCATACGCGACACGTATTCAGAAACGATTAAGGCCACCCACTGTGACATGACATGTGTAACACATTATACAACCTTTATGTCGCCGCCAACAAGCTTAATCAGCCGTCCTATTAACTGCCTAGGGAGTTAACTAAACGACGCCATTCAATTAACGGCCTGAATGGTGTTCAGCCATTTAATTAAACGGCTATAATAAATAGCTTGGATCGATGACGTTTAACTACTTGCCAAGCCATTTAATTAAACAGTTAGAAAAATGACTTATTTCTACATGGTTATAAAACAAAGCAGCAGCTATCTCAATAAACGTATCACTAATCTCACTGTGAATACACCTCTGCCTACCCCCTCGAGGATTTACAGGTGTAAATATATGTGTGTATGTAATTTTTTCGAGGTAGTGCCCATCTTACGATTGGCCTAAGCATTAGCCAACCAAACGAGACGACTGAATATTATTCAGACCGTTAATTGAATGGCGCCATTTAGCTAACTGCCTAGGCAGTTAGTTGAACGGCTGATTAAGCTAATTGGCGGCGAAATATACATATTAATAAAATTTGTAATATTGAAATAACCGTTTTTCACTACATGCATATGAATATAATATTATATATTTTTATATAATATACTTAATAACATTTTTACAATTTTTGTTTATCTGTCTGTCTGTTTGTTTCGGCTAATCTCTGAAATGGCTGAACCTATTTTGACGGGACTTTTATTGGCATGTAGCTGATGTAATAAGGAGTAAATTAAGCTAACTTAATAAAAAAATAATAATGCTCAAAATAGCATTGACTCAACACCAAGCGACCGACATCCACGTGGGCGGAGCCGCGGGCAACAGCTAGTATTAAATTAAAATGCTTAAATGCGCTGTTTTAGCGTGTAAAAACGATAGCAGGACAAATAATGTATTTGATGGAGGAATTTTGTACTACAGGTAAGTATATTTACCAGTAGGTATTAAAACTATTATGGGAGAGTTAAAGACTAGTTATACCACAGTATAACAAGTCTTACAGTTTGTCGACTAAGATTTTTGCGGAAATGCCGCCTTTCGCAGTTTTGTCAGGGTTGTCACTATCTGCAACATTTATTTAGTCTCTATGTTCTCTCAAGGCACATCAAATCACGATAATATAAATAACTAGCTGACGTCTGCGGCTCCGCTCGTGTGGACGTCAGCAATTGCTACTTTTAGTCATATCTCTGGTTCTATACTAAGATTCAAGAACCAGTTTTGTTTTTTAAGTTTAGGCACATAAAGAGCACATATGAACGTTAAATTTATACACTTATGTCAAGACATAATTAAAATAATCTTATATATATATATAATGTGTCACGTGTATGTTCGCGATAAACTCATAAACTACTGAACGGATTTTGATAAATTTTGTAACCATTTATAATATGGTCCAACTTAAAATATAGGATAGCTAACATCTCAATTTATAGCCGCAATCCGAATTCCACGCGGGTGGAGCCGCGGGCAACAGCTAGCATTATATAATAAATAGAGTAAAAAAATCATTTGAAAATTAATATTTCGCTGTTTCGGTAAGTTGTTTCTACTCTACCAATTATGATTAAACAAACGTAAAACTTTATGTCTTGAATTTGAATTTGATTTTGAAATTCAACCTAAATCTGTATTTGAATATTGATTTTATTGAATGTTTCCAGTCCACCATCTTGGATTGCTAAACGGATTATGTATTCGTAATCATCAATCCCAAAACCCTAAAAACGATACTCATAAAGATTTTAGTAAAAATTTCGAGTCCGCCATCTTGGATCGCTAAAAGGATGATATATTCGTAATCAGCAACCTCAAAACCCCTGAAAACAATACTTATATCCATTTTGTTGAAAATTTCGAGTTCGCCATCTTGGATCGCTAAATAGATAATCGTAATCGAAATTATGAAAACTTTTAACAAACATAACGTGTCAATAAAAAATATAATAAAATAAAAAGTTATTACAAATGAGATAGCCCTGAATCCTTAGTACCGGGTTAAATGTATGGCTACTCGGTACGGTTGCCCTTCTCCCGCCTTTCCGCTTACCCCGCACGATTGCTCTGTCTCGTCGAGAGTCTGTATGAATTGTTAGACTGTGATATTAGTATGACATAATCCGTCGCTAGCGTGAATACGTTGACATGGCTAAAAAGGGAATTTTTCAACCATTTTAGAATTTTTATTTTATATTTTTTCGGTCTAGTCTGGTAAATCAGTAAATTAGTAATTTTATACCATAGCTCAAATGACAACTTGTCAAATTGGAACACATTTTACCATTTTGGAAGTGTCTCTCGCGCAAACTATTCAGTTTAGAATAAATGATGGTGGATCTTAATGCGGTTCACAAAATACATCTACTTACCAAGTTTCAACAGCACAGTTCTTATAGTTTCGGCTCAGTTTCGGAAAAAAAGTGGTTGTGACATACGGACGGACGGACAGACAGACAGACATGACGAATCCGTATGAATTCCGCTTTTTGCCATTTGGCTACGGTACCTTAAAAATGGTCATTCAAAGCGAGGCTAATTCGCCTAGAAATTATTTTATTTTAAACAGAGACAGATATACGTTACTCTTTTTACTAGTCCTTAGAAATGAAATGTATCGGAATAGAACGAGGCGAGTTCGCCACAATCTCCGTTTGTAAGTCAGTCTTGCCAACATAAGGGGAAGAATTGGTCGCGTACATTTTGTTTGTTTTGTGACGTCAGTTGACGAATAAAATATGCCTTTCTGTGCCTTCCGGTATTGTAAAAATTATACTTCAAAAACCCATACCATGCGAAAGATATCGTATCATGCGTAAGTAAATTCAGATGTAACTTATTAATTAAATCAAGAAAGTTTAATCACAAATAAGAGTGAATGCAACAAGAGATGCACTAAATAATGGGTGCGAATGAGACATCGTAACGTAGAATTCAGTCATAGATTAAAATTGTAGACGCAATTTTGTGCTAGTTGTGTATCGATTTGAATACCTACATACCCAAAATAACATTATTGAACTGAAAATATTTTTTTATGTATAGCATACTCATTTCATTTTTGTATGTAATGTATTACGTTGGGTATTATATTAAACATTTTTTTGCAGACTAGTGTTATTTTAATATTTTACTACATTCTACACACCGCTATCAATACCTTCAGTAAGCATAGCTTAACTAGCTTGTATTATTGCATCTGGAATGAGGATAAACATATTTAATTTTTTTTTGCAAATACTAACATATTATACATGAAGAGTACAAAACAAATTTTATTTTGACTTAAAGGTTTCCGCCAAATGAATTAAGACGCAATCAGTGGATTAATATTGTGCGAAGGGAAAGAAGCGAGAAAGAATGGTGGCCAAATAAGTGGAGCAAAATTTGTTCAATACATTTCAACGATACAGACAAATACAAATCTGCCAAAGGACAGACTTTGTTAAACAAGACTGCAATTCCAATTTCTGGGGTAACTACTTTTTAAATAGAATATAATGTGGAATAATTGAAAAGACATGTAGTAAATATATAATTAGTGGAGGTATTAAAATTGTAATTTATACTGTTAAGATTGCAAACAAGGGGTTTATTTGCTACCCTAGTCTTCTTTATCAATGCGTCTTTTCCGATTGCTTCCAAACCCGGGTCCGCTCTTCTTCTCTTCTTATTTAGTCTAGTTGGCTTTTACGGGTGCAGCTGACGTCTACCCCTTCTGAGTGTACTGGCGTGCAGACGTGGTTGGCTTGGGCCCCGGAAATCTTAGATCTTAAATAATTAGATTTTATATTTAACGTCCTAATGTGTATAAATATTTACATGAATTTCAATTAGGTAGCGTGTCTGATTTATTTATCTATAAATTATGCTGGCAATTTGGCATTCAGCGTGATGCATTAACATCTCTTTTTCGTAACCTTTAAATGCTATATTTTATCTCTTTTCCACAGAAGTCATATTGTTTGTAATTATAGTTGTCATAAATATTATGTTAAGTATGTGATGCAATTTGATGCATTTTTGATAACACTTATCTAAGTATATCTTTTTAACCGACTTCAACCAAAGCAGGAATCTTATAAGGTGCATTGGGGTAATTCCGAAAACGGGTATATTCCGAAAGATAAAAAAATCTAGTAATCGCGGCGATATTTTTCTACTAGTAAAATTTGTCTAGACGGCCAATTTATTATTCTCGCCGCACCAGTCATTTGTTCGTTGCTAGTGTTGCTATTACGTGCGTCGCGATAAATTTTCTGGAGCAAGAAGTTTTCGCGCCAATTCTAGTGATTCGTAATAACCCCAACTTCATTATCTTGGAATTCTGGTAAGTTATTTAAATAGTTGTTTGTTTTTATAATAGACTATCGGCTTTTACGTGTTTGTAATTGGGACTCTACGTCTTAATCCTTTAAAAAAATGTAAAACGGAAATACCCCAATGGGTTTATTACGACATAAAATAGTTTCGCAATGGCCCCACATCGTTTTTTCATAGTAATGGACAGTGATTCTCAATCAATGTAAAACTTTTTACTTTTCAAATAATTAATTTAAGTTAGTAGGTAAGTCAAATGTTAAGCACTTAGAGTATACATAAAACTTTTATGTATACTCTAAGGTTAAGTACGATCGCTTATCTGCTTATTACTTGTCTGATTGTAAATGAGCTAAAATTTGTCATAAATATAGCTGGTTTTATGCATGAAAACATAAAATTATTTAAAACTAGCGGTCTCATGCAGTATCAGCTGCAGTGTACCCCCAACACCCTGAACCCTTCTCTTAATAGGGAATATGCATGATTTAAAAAAAGTATGTTTTTTTTACAATATTAAAAAAGTATATGCATATTCATATTTGGCCTTGTTGCATAGTTAATCCGTTTTATGCTGAGCATGTACATACCATTACCTGATCCTACTTGGACTAATTATACATACTTATACCTACCACTCTTAAAAACAATAATATATTTTGCAGAGTTATCATGCCCCGGACTTACATAAGAACAAATTAAAACATATACTCTTAGCTCTAGCTATTGAAAAGGTAAAAAATGAAGAGCTTAAAGTTATCACGGTGATTTATAATTTTATAAGGTTGATAATTTTATAACATTTAATTCTTTAAAAAAATATTGTTACTTAATAATAAAAGACTAATTTTGTATTTTAATTTTACATTTCTCCACTTATAATGATCCAACTTTCGACTTGTCTACATTTCGCTCCAGCCCATAACCGGTTTCGCTCATTTATAAGTATATTTTTCATGCTAAATACTTTACGAAAATGTTGAGAACCGTTGTAGTTTCTTGGGGTTATTACGAAATATAAAGTCACAAGAATCGAGAATAGACAAACTACCTACATAGTGGCCGTTCTTTTGATTATGGGGTAATAACGATCGAAAAAGCAATGTAAACCTTCTTTCAAACTGCAATAAAACTGAATTTAAAATGATTTCGCAATTACCGCAAGGTATTTCGTAATTACCCTTGTTTCAGCAATTTTTGAACACATATTTCTAATGCGATATTTTAAATTCTTATTTATATATTCAAGTATTTAATATATAATTATCGTAAGTGTGTTCATAACGTATTGGTTGATGTAAAAATAACGGCAGTAAATGCAAAACTAATTAGAGTATTAATTCGAACAGCAGATCTTCAGTCATCTCATAGAAATTTCAGTCGGAAATACCCCAATGCACCTTACATATTTACATCTGTATTATATTAGGTACATATAGATGTACGTATAAATTCATTGACAAAATCACAAATATGACTATTACAGATTAAAGTTGATTTTTATAAGATAATTTACATTATACACATATACATTTTTTTTAGGTATTATTTTATAAAATATACCTATGTAATATTACTTGACCGTGCTACGGCCGGACACACGGCTCGGATTCGCCACGGTCTAGCGTGAGTCATCCTCTTAGCTGACTGTACCTGCCTACACAAATCTCAAATTTTACGTCGGCAGACTGAAAGAATATCATGGACGGATTGCATAGAAACGCTAGACGGAACGAAAGTAGGTAGTCATCATGTGTACTCATGTGAAGTCATTTTTGTTTTTGCAGTTTTTTTGGCTTGTTTACAAGACCTATAAGCCATGTCTTTATTTAATTTTGTTTATTCACTTTTCATGACAATGACGATGAGTGATGATTGCCATGACGATGACGATGAGTGATGATTTCTGCTTCAGTAAAGTTGCGGGGACTTTACTGAAAGCTCCCCCAGGTGATTTGGAACGAACACGAAATGTCACAATTCACTGTAATAACCCACTTTCCTACACTTGTGTGAATGTCCAAAACGTTATGTCTAAAAATCCACTATTTTTACACATAAAAACTCGAATTCATACCAATTTCGAAAAATAAAACAATACCGCGATGTGCCTTTTCCCGCGCTCGCGCCAAAACTCATGTGAAGTCATGTGTATATCAAAGTAATACCAATATCTTTACTGTGGTAATACCAACTCGCCCTTAGTCTATGAACCGCGGTTGCCGCGAACGAGCGTGCGCGTCTAATCACGTTTGAAATCAATAAATATGCCGTATTGTGTTGTAGATAAGTGTAAAAAGACTTCAACAGTGTTTAAAAAACATACTGGTTTATCATTTCATAGGTGAGTAACGATATCTTAATATATTTCTTGTAAATATTTTAGTAACAGAAACCAGGAGCGTAAACCTCCGCCATGTTGTGCAGTGTTGCCATAAATAGTTTTTATTTTCCTTAAAATATTTTGCTGTGGTCGTGGAAATTTGTAATGTATCGTTTATTTCTAATGTGTTTTGCGGGTTCGAAATCTCGCTTAGCAAACATGGCTAAGATTCATGAATTTTTCTTTGACTTTCCGACTTTGAGTTGTTTACAAACATACATTACATACGTATACACACGCCTTTATCCCTCGGGGGTGGGCAGAGAAATTTGTTTCCCTCTTTATTTGCCGTGTGTTGACTGTCTAATGAAGGATAGCCCTAGCCCATAAATAATCGCCTTATCCCGCCACCCACGAGAAGAAATGGGGTGATATTGGCTCTATTGCATTCCACCGAGAACTAACAGCAACGTCGTCTTCTTACTGCAGTCTGTCCATTGAATAAATTAATTTTTGACAGTTCCATGTAGTTATACCTCAATGAGGAAACTCATGAAAAATCGATTTTATTTGACAGTCAACTTTGTTTCAATCGGTTATACGTTTTTTATACCACTGAGGTGCCAGACAAGCACACGGTCCACCTATTTGTGGTTGGTGGTAACCACTTACCACCAACCACACATAGGTGGCCTATGGACGTGTGCAACACCAGGGGAATCACACTTGTGCTGCCGACCCTTTAAACACAGAGAGTTTCTATGCCGTTAGTGTAGAGGCAAAGCAGGAATAGCCTTTGTTCTCCCCACTGACAGCACAAAAACTCCAGTGAACGGTTCAATATTTTATATTTTTGCTTTTGTGGCAAATTTACGTGAATATTAAAATAAAATTATTTCTAAAGGTTTCTTCTATTCCTACGCTAACTAGAAGTGTACAGTATAATGAAAATTTTGAAACCTATATAACACAACTTTGACTTTAATTTATTCCTTTGACTGTGCTCTTACAGATTGTAGCTGAAAGTTATTTTTCAGATTCCCAGTAGAATTTAGTTGGCGAGAAAAATGGACGGAAATATTAAGGAGGAATCGACAGGATGAATCGTGGACTCCGTCCGACTTCAGTGTGATTTGCTCAGCACATTTTGAAGAGAAAGATCTATATACAACAAAAACGGGTCTCCGTCGGATACGCAAGGACGCCGTGCCAACACTACAATTATTTCCTACGACAGCGTCTCTGGATGATTGTTCTTCGAATCCCATATATGTTTCTTCAAGTATCAATAATTTAAGTTATCATGTACGTATTTACTTTGTTATTTTAATTGTATTTGTTTCTAATAAAACGAATAAGAGCTTCTTTCTTCCGTGTAATGTTTAAAACCCGCTAAGTGCAAGACAAGGTTCCGTATCATTACGTTTTTAGTAGGTATTTATTGTTATAGTGCCAGCAGAAATACAGCATCTGTGAAAAATTCCAACTGTTGAGGCTTCATTATAGGGTTTAATTTACTCTAAAAAGTATTCTTTTATTGAACAGAAAATATTTGAACTCTAAAAATGAATGTTTTTAATCATTTTCATATTTTTCTATTTAAAGTGCCGCGTCATAATAGTCATAAAGACTTACACATAAAATTAATTATAACAGACATTAATGAATTCCATAAAGTAGTATAGTCCCTATACAAATATATTATGGAATATTTTGGGAGATTTTTTACATTTGATGACAACATTACGCATGTACACTCGACAAAATCAATAGTATCCCACCTTTACATACAACTTTATATATAAAGGTGGGATACTATCGATTTTGTCGACCTGTACGTACATAGGAAATCAGAGTGCGTCTCTGATTTCCGTGTACCGATACCACACATTGAAACTGTTAAAACTAGTTGCAAGTGTCATTTTATTCGGTGTCACACGTTTTTTACACGGTTAATAATGTATAAAAATAACCCAAGAGGCCCACTCAAGGTCTCAAAACCGTCCAAGAGCGCACAATTGGTAAAACGTGCGCTCATTTCAAATAGTCTCGCATCGCTCGTGGCTTTGCACGCACGCCTAAAATGCCCAAGTGTACTTTCAGAAATTGTAAAAACATGACGTCAAGAACGTTAAAAAGGGATGGGATATCTTATTTTCGGTAAGTAAATGAGTTTATTGATTTTTATATGTGATTTTCATGATTAATTATGGGAAGCATTATGTTATTTTTATAATTTTTTTCTAAAATCTTCACATAACGGCACATGTGTACAGCAAATTTTAATGGGTGCGTGTCAGTGTAAGAAAAAAACATTATGACACCCTTTATTTTTTATCGCATAATAGAAAACCTGTTATTACTCAATGGAGTCGATTTTTTTGTAACTGTGCTGTACCAGACTGTACTGTATTTTTTTAAATTAATAAGTATGTTCAAGTTTTAACTTTTTGTGATAAAGTTTTAACTAATATTATATAAGTATCATACAAAATAACGTGAATCGGCTTCCAAAAGGTGAAGAGGTTGTCAAGTCGATTTTTTTTTCAATGTTTATACTAGATATCTATTTTATGCGACATGCTAATGTGCTGTGTTGTACAACTTGTGTTGCCAAGTTAAAATATTTTACTTCTGTCGGTAGCCGCAATTTAATGAAACATTTTTTAATTTTGTGAGAATGTTATTTTGTTAATGCTAACTGTTTATCCCGTATATTATCTCTAATTTTAATATTTTAGTTTTCCTCGTGACCCAATACAATGTGGAAAATGGACATCAATCATCAGCCAGCAAAGGTGTGAAGATTTTTTTAGGCCGAATGGATCAAGTGTAGTTTGTTCAGTACATTTTTCGGACGAAGATATGTATGTCACTCCAAAAGGCATTCAACGTATTCTTAAAAAGGCCGTTCCTCGTGTAGCGGTAAGTAAATATCATTACCCCGAGAAAGGTAACTCTAGCACAGATAATAGTATCTACCTCTACATAGGTAATTCGTATGTAATTATTCTTAGTAATAATATTTTTACAGGATATATATGTCACCGCCAACTACTTCAATCAGCCGTTCAATTAACTGCCTAGGCTGTTAAGTTAACGGCGCCATTCAGTAAACGGCCTGAATAATATTCAGCCGTAACGTTTATTACAATATTTAATAACCTGGCGTGCTAATGCTTAGAAAGACACCACCCTCGAAAGACAGAAAATTACTTAAATAAATACATATACACCTGTAAATCACCAAGGGGGTAGGGAGATCTGTATTCACAGAAAATTTGTGATAGATTTATTGACAAAGTTACGCAAGTTATATTTTTCATAACCATGCAGAAATACGTCATTTTTCTACCTGTTTTTATCTAGGCAAATAATTAATCGTCATCAATCCACGCTGTTTGCTTACCATTTAATCAAATAGCAGAACACCATTCAGGCTGCTAATTGAACGGCACCGTTCAGTAAAGAGCCTAGGCTGATTGAGCTAGTAGGCTGCGACATATACAGCATAAGTTTTTAAGATTTTAACTATAGTGAATAATGAACGGAACATATGCTTCTAGTTACTTAGCATTTTGATGTTGCTTTACAGATTGAAATTACCAGACAATGGCGGCGATTCTGAAGTTGACCGTACCATGTTCAGTTTAGATACTATAAAATTTAAATCTCCTACTACTTCTCTAAGTATAGGCTTAATTTTTAATACACCTCGAAAAGTAAAAATAAAAACCCGACTGGAGCTGAAAAGTTCAAAACCATTAATTTTCATCCGATTTATGATGTGCAAATTGATACCGTACCGTTAGATCTATATAACAAATTATATTAATTAATTATTTCATGATAATATGTATTGGTTGGGAGATTTTTATTTGTTGGCAACATTACGCACACACCGTCAACGGCATCGATACATGGAATGGAAATCAGTCACACGCACACATCGAAAATGTTATATATTTTGGTTTCTTTGGCTTCACTCGTATAATCTACACGTTCCGTCTATGTTATTATTATTTTAGTCGGAGTTATATGTAAATTTGATAAATTGTTTTATGTATGATCTCTGATCTCCGTAATGTGTGTGTGCAATAAAGAACTAAGAATTATTTTAATTTTTCTTTAATAAAATATAACCTAAGTAGGTATTATTTTCGGCACGATATTTTTTATACCCCTTCCATAGGTGACAGACATGCACACGGCCCACCTGATGGACAGTGGACAGTAATTACCGGGCGGACGTGTGCAATACCAGGGTAGCCACGCTCTTGCTGCCGACTCTAATAATAAAAATTATGAAGAGCTTCGATCAACATCTTAAGAGGTTCTCGTTAGACAGCTGGCTCAAGGGCTTGATGCAGAAGACAGTTCTGCTACCAGCAAAATCTCTCCATAACCTACTTAATTAAAGATCTAAGCTTATCGAGAGCTACAATAAGCTCATTACTTGGACGAATGTCTAAAAGGCACTATTTGGTTAGGAAGGGAACTTGGGTAGTGAAGGTGAGTGTTGATGTACATCAACAAAAGGGGCCCCTTCTAAACCTACACTTGGGTCGCAAGTCCCAGGCACTGTCCCGAGTTCCCAACTCAGCAACGCGATGGACCCGGCACCCGCACGGAGATACCATGGATTGCTAAGAATATCGGTCTCTTCATACAACATACAGTCACACTTCTTGCCCAGAGGGTTGGCAGGGATCACATGTTACTATCACCTACTATTAGTTCTATCTTGGTAGACATCTTTCCCTCGTGTACCTACAATATAAAAAAATGCCCAAGACCTAATGAAGTTTAGGGCGTAACGCCGACAAGCGGACTCCAGGCTCCGAACCTCTTGTGCAACTATGATGAATTTCAATCATTGAACTTGTATTTTTCTATTGCAGTCAGGTATACCTTCAGGAAGCTCCGCCACATCGCAGCAAGATAAGCCGCTGAATACTTTGCCTGAGGTAATTAATATAAATTGCTTTTAAATTGCTTTTAACATATTTGATTTGAACAGAGCTGTAGGCCCTGATTCTGGTATTATTTTTTCATAGCAAAACCTCTGCGGTACCACAGACACTGTAACCAATGCCATTTTTGGAGATCACCCAGATTGGGCTATTTTTTTTTTGCCGGCCAACAAATAAAAACTTATTATTTAGATAGAACTCAATATTGCAAAGACTTTTTATTACTACAGCAAAGTTCTAAAACCATTTTCTGAGATTATATTCACGTTTGAATGTTTAGCTTTAAAGTTGCTTGAACAACATTTCTTCAACAACAGAGCAGTTGTAATGTAGTTTTGTGTTCTAAAAGTGGTACATAAAAGTGATATGATCGCAGTTATTTACGTTTTTAATCGCTTGGCCCAAAAAGGGGAGCCCGCAAGTAGGTTGGGGAGGGGGCGGCTGAACAATGCCACCCTGAATGTATGGCCAGTTCGACCCTAGGCGCCACCACCCGTTTTTGGGTCGAAGTACGAATTTGTCGACACGCTTTCGTATCGCTGACTCGCTTTCGTGTCGCTGGTATTCAATCTGAAACTCCTAGGGTACAAAAATAAAATACAATAGCCGTTTAATCACTTTATTAAAAAAAATGATTACCTATGAACTATAGTTCACCGTGTCTAACAAAAATGTCTTCCAAACCTTCAGCAGGAATATTTATGACAGGTAAGTGCCTTGCATTCCCCATATACCACACAATACACATGACATGAAAGCAACACCCGACAGTTCTTCTGCCGTTAAGGCAGGTGCAATAGTAATGCGCAATGGCTTGTCTCCCTGTGAGACTTGTGTCAATGCCAATATAAATATTATAGGTTCGTAATCGGACATGTCTGGACTGGATTCGCCCTCGCAGTGTAAAAATGTCCCTTCCTTGAAGCTCTCGCAGATGCTCAGCAGGTAATTGTCCTCCGATTTCAATTAAAAATGTACCAGTTGCGTGTATATGTTCTGCATAATAACTTCTAGCTTGTTTCAGCTGATATATACCGAGAGCGAATAATACAAGATCTTCTTCCGTTAATGTAGGGAATGGAATATCTGCAATATTTCCATCTATCGGCTGGAATTGTGTACGCCTTCTATTATAATTATATCTGGTTACTAGATCTCCTAATATGTTTGGGATATTCATTCTTTCCTGAATGATTTCTATGAACCTTGGTGCTCGAACATTGTCCACAATTAACATATGATAGGCGTTTAATATGGCTGCTGCAATCCTAAAATATTCAATCATATGCGGTAAGCCGCGATTGCAATTCACGATTCTTAAAAGTCTGAAATCTCGTTTGAATCTTCCATTAACGACTTCCACCACCCAGCGGCATATGGTAACCAGGCGCGTCTTGTTGGCTTGCAAAGTAGTTAATTGATTTTCATTTGCATCTTTTGATTGGGGCATATGTACTGCATATCCATGAGCTTGTAAAGATGACGCAGCGTCTCTAAAGCCACGATCTAATATAAATGTATCTCCTGGTCTAAAGAACCAATGAAAAACATTATCTTCATTTTCTAAAATGGAATTCATAATAGTCGCGTCAGATGTTGTTGCAGCATGAGGCCCAGTCACCTCTATAATATGGCCATCACAACATACAAATAAAAAAGGCTTCGTTAGATTTCTATATTTGTGATGACTGTATGTTAATCTTTGGAAAAAGTAATTGGAGCTTTTTTGATTATAAATATACGTACCGTCGCATATAATAATAGCATTTCTTTGCTCTATAGGGCTGTATGGAGTTCCAAATAGTGTTTCTGGCAATAACAAGTTTCTATGTGCCACATCCTGTCGATTTAAATGGTCAAACCCCAAGTGCATAGGTACAAAGTCACGCATTAATGCTTCTCGGCCTAAAGTTAATAAACGTTGAAAACGGGATTCGCTTGTTTTAAAAATTAAAGCAAGCCTCGCATTAGAATCTCCTGTTCTAAGTTTCGCTAATGTTGCAGCCAGTATAGTTTTCTTGTGACTGTTAGTATTCAAACTAGCAGTATTATCCAGCAAATTGGAAAACTGTTCATGCGTAAGTCCAGTCCAAGTATGAAATTCGTTTGAATTGATTAGCTCATATTGTTCAAAATTCAGTATATCTGTTGATATATGATTTCGCATAATATTTAGGGCGTTCACAATTTCAGACGCCGTAAAAACATCTACGAGATTATCCTGTACAGAAAGTGTATGCCAGAGGTTTTGCTCCAGGTGTTCTTGGCAAACGCGAGCATTTTCAGGTATCAAAAGACTGTAATGTCCGATCAAAAAATAATAATTGTACTTGGAATTCTGACCCGGGTCACATTCTGGCAATTTTGAAACACACAATTCGCTGTAGTGTTTGGAGGACGAACGAATCCTGGTAACGTTAGTGTCGGATGAACACGGCTTACTTGTGCAACAGGTTCATCAGGCAAAGCCTCCAAGACTTGATTCGCCTCACGAGCTCGTCGATGAAAAGTTCGTTTTACTCTTTGCCAACATGGTCGACAAACGAAGTCCGTTGGTTCTTCCTGAAATAAAAAAATAAAAAGCTTAAATACCTACTTTGATTACAAACTATAATGTGCAACATGTTTTGACGACATGGTAATGAGTAAAAACAAAACAGAATTAGCATAAATAAATATTCTACAACATTCTACACAACGCTATTTAGATCCATGGTAAGCTTTTATAGTTTGTGTATGGAATCTAGAATGCGGATAATATATACTGTACTGTAATATGTACTGTACTTATATACTGTACTTATAATATAGCTTACCTGTCTCGCAATCAGCTCCTCGATAACAATCTGTGCCATGTCGTTATGATGTTCTTCTCGTGAAATCCACGTGTAAAACCTTCGTCCTTCACATAATTCACGACAGTTTATACACACCACTAGTGCCATAGTAACAACAAACACAATATAACAGCAATAACACAATAAACTTGGAGCACGGTAGAGATAGCTATCCGATGTAACAGAAGTTGCATGGAAAACTAAAAAAAGGACGAACCGACGAACTGTGCCCGCTAAGGGCAGCGGGCGGGGAGGGGAACCTTACGTTAGGTGCGAGCGAGAAAGCATGTGACGTGGGGCGGTGCGTGTGAACGAGAAATATAGAGTGGCGCAGGCGCAGGTAAGTTTTTTTACGTGCCTATTCGCACAGTATTACGAGAAATATAATATTATATAGTTTTATTCCACAAATGAAATAGATATTTTGAGTTTGAATAACATCGTACAGACTTGACTTACAACTTTTGTGTAGTAATAAAAAGTGTTTATTTTATTGTACTCAATCCAAATATCAAGTTTATTTTAGTTAGCCGGCACTTTCGAAATTAGCCCAAAAATGTATGGCGACTGGGTGATCTCCTTTAGACTTAACTTTTTTACTGTTAAAGTCTAAAATTAAATGACAAACTTATAGGATGAATGAAAATTGTTAGGTATAAACTCTTTCTCTTTTCATTTTGGCCTTTATGGCACAGTTAATAAAGTCTAAAATTTAATGACATTTTATGCAATGTCAGCGGTATGACTGTGGTTTTGTTATGTCATAAAATTGGCAAAATCAGGAGGCCTGAGCGCTTGTATTTTGAAGCCCAGCAATCTCTCTGCCAGCGACTAAATATAGGGATTATGGGATTGTTCGAGAGTTTAACGCCACACCTATTGCACACATCCATAGGTAAGGTTAACCGCTTTCCATCAGGGTTGATTGACTGATGTTTGCCACCAAAGTGGTATAAACAAAGTTTTGTCCGTCAATTAGCAGATATACCGTATACCAATAATGTATCTTTAGCAATATTTAAGCGTCGGTAGGTTAGTGGTTAAGGGATCGGCCATACGATCGGGAGGTCGCGGGTTCGAATCCTGGCCATTACACTACCGACGTGAACCTACTCCTAGCACAAGCAATTTAGCTTAGTTGGAGGGGTTAGAGGGAATATTAGTAATTTCGATACTTACGGATGCTAATATTCTTTATAAAAAAAAAAAAAACAACCCTCTTTTGGGGTTAAAACAGGGGATAATCAAGAATCATGGCAAGAATCAATCAAAGAATCAATTTCGTTTATTCAGTTTAGGCACATAAAGAGCACATATGAACGTCAAAATTTTACAATCATGTCAAGAAATTACTAACTAGTAAATAGCTTGTATGAAAATTCCAGTTGCATCCGATGCTCCCAACTTGAAGTCTGGGGTCCGCTTGTCGAGTCTAACTGCGTTTTTGGCAAAACTTCGATATTTTCCGCGAAGCGACTGTCATCTGACCTCCACAACCCAAAGGCGATCTCAATATTTTTGAGGGCTGCCATAGATGTTCGTATGGAAACCGGGACCGACGTCTTAACGTGCTCTCCGAGGCACGACCAGACCAATGCAAATACTTACCCATGTTCATGCGTATAAATATTTATATTAGCGGGGATCGAACCTACGCCTCCTGCAACGCCACGGAGGGTTTCGCTAGTATTTGTATGTATGTATATCTTTTCCAGGCTCAAGAAATCATCGCTAACGTGTACAGATATCTCCAAGCCGAGTTTCTAAATCTGTCCAACGTCACCGGCAACAGCTGTGACCTGAGTCCTCTCGCGGACATCCTCAAGAGGACTGCTGATGCGACTGGAGTCAGTGAACAGACCGTCATTACTGTCTTAGGAGAAAGGAAGCGTGCACAGGACTCTAATGCTGGAAGGAAACGTAAAAAAGAATCTGCAAGAGTGAATACTGATATCAAGAAACGCGCAAAGCCGAGTCTTAGCTTTGAAGAAGAAGATTACAGGTAAGTAACAGTGGTGACTTTTCGGTGTAAATGCTGACATCGAACACGAGAGGTGAGCCCGGGCCCAAGAGGAAATCCTACACCGGAGTTTCGTTCGTTATATAATAGATAGATAAATAATTCTTTATTGTACATCAATAGATTTACAGTGGGACAAGTAGGTAGTATGTATACAGTTCAATGTGCGTGACATATCTGAGTTCAACTTGAACAGATTTGTTAAAATTCTGAATGGTAGGGGAGCCCAAGCGGGGATTTCGGGATTTACTAAAGCGCGGCAGATTAATATACAGCGGGATACCTTGTACCCGGTTAAGTACCTCCACAAAACATGAGGCCCATATATAAGGCCGCCCGTGAAGGATACAGGATCAGGTTAGTAAAAAAAAAATGACCATCAGAAATTCTCGAGCGCGTCAGATTAAGGTAGGGTGAGTTAATTACATCCTAAAAAGTGTATATTCCACTAATCTGACAATTTGAGAGTGACGTAAAAAAAGGGGAGGGCAACAAAGTTGTAAAAAAAAACGTCATCTCGACATTCTCGAGCGTAGCTAAACTTTTTTTTATTTTGAAGGAAATAATTCAAGAATAATGAAAAATGTATAATCTGACGATTTCCGCGAGCCGAAATAACAAAAATTCGTCGATAAATTTAAATGCGTGCAGCTGCGTGATGCCTACATTTCCTTCTCCGCGTTTCTATTCCTCTCTCACTCTTTCTCTATCTATTACTCTCTCACTCCGTCCCCACTCTGGTTTCTGTTGCCATGACGCCATGATTGTCATGACATTTTAATGTTAGTTGTGTGAATTAAAGTTTATAAATATTTAATATGAGTGCTATTAATTTGAAATGTGTATTTTGTGGTGAAAGTACCTTACAAAAAACAATTAAATTTACTGTAGAAACATTAAAAAAATGTGTAAATATTTTGGAATATCGTCGGAGCAAGCCGGTTATCCGAAAGTCTCGAGGAACATATGATAACCTCGAATTCTCGATGGAATCATCATTAAATGATTTATATAACGCACAGTGCTATAAATTATTTACTGCAATTAAAATACCGCGAGACTTTCAGTATTTGGAACATGACAATACACCGGAAGTTTCGGGAAATAGCTCCGAAACACATGCTCCTGATTCTGGAGAGTGTTCCGAAGCACATGGTACTGTTGATTCCTTGTCTACTGAGGTTGCTGGTACATCGACAGACGAGTAAGCTCAAAATATCACATAAATTATATTTTGAGCTCAAAAATGTCATAAGTACAATTTTAAGCGCCCAGGAATGGAATTAGCGGGCAGTTGCAGGGATGGCCTTTAAGGTGAACCGTTTTTCTAATTATTTTTTTTTGTCAGATCAGGCGAATCCCTCTAGATAATCGTCAGATTATGAGACAGTACGTTCAGAACATAAAGATGAACCATATATATACTTATCTTAATCTGACGCGCTTGAGTATTTCAAAATGGCGATTTTTTTTGCATATTATGAAAATGGCCGCGAGTTTGCGTCCCATCGAAATCGTCAGATTAGTGCATGAGAGCTTTTTTTTGGTGCACTTAACACTCCCTTAGAAAATCTGACGCGCTCGATAATTTTTTTTTTTTTTCATTTTCAACCCTTAAATCCAACCACCCGCATCATGCAAACGATCAGATTAATATTCGTACATTATTAAAAATACGTAGGGCATTGATGCTATCAATATCTGACGCGCTCGAGAATGTCCATGCAACAGTTTTTTTTTACATATTTAAAAATCGATAGCCGCTTCCCCCACCGATGTAAAGGTATATATCATATATAACATTTTTTTCTTCTTATCATCTAAGCTTTGCATCCCAATAGGTCTCTACGACGCTCGAGTAAATCCCCATTTAGCCTCGTGGGCTCCCCTACTAGAAAGACATCCTCCATAGCAGTGTGGCCTTGAGAAAGATATTTAAACATGTCACAATAAGACTTTGACCAATTTAGAGCATTTCCTATTTTTATTATATTCAGAACGGATCTGTGTTTTATTGTTATTGTTTTTAATTGATTGTAATGTGTTTTGTGCACCTGAATAAATTAATAAAATTAAAAAAAAGTAGATGCTGGTAGCTTCTTCCAAATTCTTCTTCCAGGCAACCTTGGGATGGACAATCTACTAGATAAAAATAAGTCGGGTTTTCCTTCCTGACGCTATAACCACCAAGCCAGAACGCACGAACCGATTTCCACGGTTTTGCCTTCGTTGGAAAGGTCTCGGGCTCCGTGAGGTTATAGCAAAGAAAATTCAGGAAAAATTTCAACAGAAAAGCGGGAAAGCGATAATCAACATCCACGCGGGCGGAGCCGCGGGCAACAGCTAGTAATGTTATAAAATAAAATATATGATGTAGTTATCGGAAAAACTAGATAGAAGGTGTGTTTTCATCATTAATGTTTTTCATATTATGTTTTTTCTGTACAGCCCGGTCGAGGAAGATTCACAGTCTGAAGTCTCAGACAGTGATGATGAACACGCAGACGAAGATACGTGAGTATTATAGCACTACTGGTGGTCATCATCATGTGTGCGGTAGTCCCGTCTCATGGTGGGGCCCGTGGTCGCCTGTGAGGCCTTCACCCCCAGAGTCAGGTCACCTTTTACTATATAGTTTAACTGCGATGCGACTGAACTTCAATATTTTTTCGTTACGTGACTGCCATAAGCTGTGCAATTTTCTAAGCATTCAGCGTCGAGCGCAGCGCTGCGCCCGACGTTGATAGAGATTGTAATTGGTCGGATTGAGTGACGTCACTAGAGATCGACCAATGACACTCTCTATTAACGCTGTCGCAGCGCTTTGCTTGACGCTGTATACTTAAAGAATTGCACACCTGAACTGCAAAAGCCATTGGTAATATCGAAGTATTGAAATTAGATCAGCTGACGGATTTTTACGGCTCCAACTACCCGTAACGACTGCCTTAGATGTTCGTATGACAATCGAGACCGACTGCTTGACGTGCTCTCCGAGGCACGGGGACACCAAGACTCCCTAGAGCAAAAGCAGGCTGACGCGGTGCCTTCCCCTATTCGTGGTAAGATGGGAACACCGTATTCGTGGTCCCATACCCGAGGGGCCATCTCCATGGTCCTGGATCAGCCGGACTGCGAGGGACATGCCAGTAGTAACCTTACTTTTGACGACAAATGACCGAATACGGCGTGTCCTTTCAGTCGGTTCAAGTTCAGGACCACTGCTGGCTCCAGTTGGGGGGGGGGGGGGAGGTTATCCGTGGAGATTTTCGCGCTTGTGCAAATAGACATATTCATGCATGACAAATATTTGTTCAATAATCCAATTAACTAAATACATACCAAATCTGAGCGCAGCGCTGCGACCGACCTTGATAGAAATTGTTATTGGTCGATTTCTAGTGACGTTACCCAGTCCGACCAATGACAAAATCTATCAAGGCTGACACAGGGTTGTGCTCGACGCTGAATGCTTTAGATACTTGCACAGTGCCACTATTGTTTGTGTATTATTCTCAGAAATATGGAAGTAGGTGAACATGAGATAGAAACCCTCAAGGTTGAAATTGACGAAGAAGGCGATTGGGCGAAGGGATCGGAGCCACCTGACTTTGCCAGCAACAGGTTTAAAGTGGAGATTAGGCCTCTAGAGTAAGTGAACATTTATTTGATACTATCTGAATTTCACACGAATATACACTCATTGAAATAAAATCATCTTTAACTTTTAGCTATATTTAGTCATAACCATGGCTGCTGAAAATTAGCTGAAAAGTTTCACCAAAAATTTGCGATAGAATCCGTTAAATAGTAATTTTATTTCAATGAAATAATTTAATAGGTGCATTATCATTATTATTCATAGCGAAGTATTATTATACCATGAGTCATAGAAGGTAATTTGGCACGATTGCATCGAAACATAAAACTATTAAATAACTTGACCGTAAATTTGAAGCCTAATAATACATGAGAGAGAGGCCATCGTTCTGTCCCTTTTTCGCTACTGTTCTCACTCCTTGTCGCCTACTATCGCCGTCTCTGTCTCTCCTCCCGCCACCACCAGTAGTTGCAAACGTCGGTTTGCTTTTGGATTGGACTCATTGACGTCGTTGTTCCTGTCCAGATAACATCGGAGAAACAAACGAAGTTTTCGCTATCATAAAGGGCTTAAGTGAAATTTGAGAGAGTTAATAACATATTGTGCAGCGTACAGCTCAACACTAAGGTAAAGAACATTTTTCAAACTGAGCATAATTTTCGAACACTTATATTTGAAATCAGAATATAATGTACAACATCTATTCTGTACTACTGTGAATAATTGTGTGTAAACTCAATAACGGTGTTAACGTTCGTTTTTAATATATTGAATTATTATAATGTGTACCCTCCTTTTTTAACTTTTTTGCATAAAGTTATTTTTAATGTATTCCAGTGTACCTACGAATTGTAATTATAATGAGTGATCAAAATATCTTACCTAACCAAAATATGAGCACTCAAGATATAAACAAAGATAGTAACTTGCAATCTCGAAAAAGAAAACGCCGTGTTCGTCATTTAAGTAGCTCAGCATCATTATCAAGCACTAGTTCAAGTTCTAGTAGTTCTGATAGCTCAACAAACCGTAAGCGTTCTCGCCGTTCGCGTAAAAGAAACAAGCGCAGCCAAAGAGACCGTAAATTAGAAAAGTTATTCGAAGCAGTAGCCGATCTTAAGAAAATTTTTATGAATCGTTCTAACGAATTTGATTCCGAGTCATTACATGATCGTGAAGATTATTTAGATGATAATGTGAGCCGTCAACTGTATTGCGATAATATATCTATAGATGAACCGGATAATTCTGAATTAGGCCCGGAAATTTCATTGTCAATAGGTACGAAAACGAAAGATCCTGATATCTTAAAAACACCAAGTGCGTATTTAGACATTTTAAATAATATTCAACGTTTTAATGATCCTGATTGGACAAATGTGAGGTATTCCGAAGTACGAAAAAATTATAGGCATACCCCCGGTTTCACGGAACTCGATGCAAATGATGAGTTGAAACGATATGATGCCTTGCGCTCTTTAATTAATATGGAAAGAGCTTTTGGCTCCTTGACTTTCGCCCTTATTAAACAAAAAGAACAGCTGCAAATGGAGCTTCGCTCCTTTTTAAGCTGGACTAGACAGGCAGATAATTTGAACCCTGACACGATTAGTGAAAAAATAACTGATATTTTTGTAAATGGTGAGTACACTAAAATTTCTAGCGATATATTACAAATGATTTGTGGACACCGCGCAGAATGTATACAGCAGCGAAGGGAAACCATTTTATCTGGTGTCAAGGATCCACTGCACAAGACCATGATGAGAAAAATTCCGCCGTCTTGTCACAATCTTTTCGCAGCTGAACAACTTACTTCTAAGTTAGAAAAAGCGGGAGGCGTGAATAAAGTATTCTGGCCTCGTGACAAGGATCGCGCTTCTGCACCGCGGACCGATCCAAGCACATCCACGGCTCAGCGAAAGTTTCCACTTCCGAGTCAGAGAAAGGTGACCTATAAACATATAGGGCATACCTCTTCAAGGCCGAATAATAAACCTTTCTTTAACAGCGGCAAGCCCTTTCGGGGCCGAGGTGGTAAGCAATCAATTAACCACAGATCCAAGGATAATCCAAATACCAGCCACAAAGTCTCTCCCTCATCCCACCGGGATAGGAGAGGAAATTCACGCCGATTCTGGCTCAACGAGTTCGTTTCGCGCCGGTCAGCTGAGGCTTTTTCACGACCGGTGGAAGAAAATGGGTGCACCAGATTATATTTTAAAAATAATATCCGGTTACCGAATTCCGTTCGTACGAAAGCCTCCACTTCATATGCCCAATCTACGGAATTCAGTCCAGTCGACGCCTCATTCTCCAGAAATGGATCAAATTATTCGCAAAATGATATCACAAGAGGTGCTTACAGTCACGCCACTGACTCAAAGTTTCATTTCACCAATGTTTCTGGTACCCAAAGGAGACGGGGATTTCAGACCGATTTTCAATCTCAAAGCCCTAAACCGATACGTCGATGCCTCCAACTTCCGGCTGATAAATATATTCAGAATCCCAGACTTCATTCAACCAAACAATTGGATGGTGAAAATAGACCTATCTCAGGCATATTTCCATCTGCCAATTACAGAGGCTCACAAAAGATTTTTACGGCTAGTTTACCAAGGCCAATTGCTTCAAATGAACTGCCTTCCCTTCGGGCTCAGTTCAGCACCGAAAACGTTTGCATCCTTGAGCAATTGGATTGCCCAGACTCTTCGAGACCGCGGAATGCGTGTAGTAATTTATTTAGACGACTACCTGTTAGTCAATCAAGATCACGAAACACTGGTGAGTCACGTCAAAACCACAGTGGACATTCTGAAATATTTAGGATGGATGATAAACTACGAAAAGTCTATCCTGCAACCAAGACAAGCAATAGAATATTTAGGCGTATTATGGGATCCGTGGAAGAACATAAAATCACTTCCAGCAAAAAAGTGCCTGAAAATGGGAACCATGATCACTCGCTTGATCAGCAAGCAAAAAGCATGCCTAAAGGAATTACAAAGCATCATAGGAATGATGAACTTTTCAAGCTTTGTTGTACCTCGCGGAAGGATAAATTTTCGCCAACTTCAAAAACTATGCATCAGCATGTTACACCTGAAACCAACAACACAGACCTCACTGCCGGAGGCAGCCCAGAGGGACTTACGATGGTGGCAAAATCATCTCGAGACTTCGTCTCCTATCCATGTCCCACATCCAACACACTATATTGTCACCGATGCCTCAGACAACGCTTGGGGTGCATACATAAACAACACCTATGTATCCGGCACTTGGAAAGAACAAGAAAAAATGCTTCATTGCAATCAAAAGGAGATGCTTGCGATCCTAAAAACTATACAATATTGTGGCCAAAGCCTGCACAATGCCAGTTTACACGTTCAGTGCCACAACAAGACAGCGGTATCGTATCTGAGGAACGAAGGCAGTACAAAATCTCTAGCGCTTATAGACCTGACCTACCAGATTCTGAAGCTTGTAGATTCTTACCAGATTCACTTAACCATTTACCACATTCCGGGTGTATACAACGTAGAAGCGGACAGACTATCTCGACTGCAGAGGCTACCAGAGTGGAATCTACTCCCTCAAGTAACGCGCCTAATATTCGCCCAATGGGGAACCCCAGTGATAGACTTGTTCGCGTCTCAGCGAGCCCATGTAGTCCCCAGGTACTGCAGTCTGGATCACCGAGATCAGCAGGCCGAGTTTTAAGATGCCTTCAGCCAAATCTGGAACTATCCATTGGCATGGATTTTTCCGCCACCATTCTTGATACCGAAAGTGCTGATCCATCTGAACAAATGTCAAGGAATATTTCTGATTGTCGCCCCGAAATGGGACCAAGTCTTTTGGAGACCGGATCTGAAAAATCGGGCAACAGACCGCCCTTGGACGATCAGGAACCTCTACCAGGTACTAATGGACACCTCAACCAACAAACCCCCTCACAAAGCCAACGAAATGGCATTGGAAGTTTGGAGATGTGGGGGTGGAATGAAAAACTAAGTGACTGGACAACCCAACAGAAGCATCTTCCCATGAAAAGCTGGCGATCGTCTACTGTAAGAACGTATAAGCCAGCTTGGGCTCGTTGGATAAAATGGGCTAAACTTAATCACATATCTGTAAGTGAGCCAAGTGGTTCGGCGCTTGCTAGATTTTTAGCTGATCTCCACCAAAACGAGGGACTCTCTTACAACACTATACTTGTTCATAAAGCTGTAGTTTCAACTTTGTGTTGTCCAGAGTTTTCAGAACGGCTAAGTGGTCACCCTTTGGTCAAACGAATATTAAAGTCTATAGCACTAGCAATTCCAAAACCCTCAAAGACTCCAGTTTGGGACGTTAAGCAAGTTGTATCCTTACTATGCCAACAGAATCCTGTTATAGATAAACTCTATGAGGTATCACAGCACACAGCAAGCCTCTTACTACTGTGTTCCGGTCGTAGGGTCCATGACCTGACCCTCTTGAGCATAAACCGTAATCATTGCGAAATTACTACCTACTGATTATGTTATCTTTTGGCCAATGTTCGGCTCAAAAACTGACTCCGCAAATTATCGTCAATCAGGTTGGAAGTTAATGATATATAAAGACAATAAATGCTTAGATCCAGTACATTGGATTTTAAAGTTGATATCCCTCGGAGGAAACAGGAGAAATGAAGCTAAATGTGATAATTTATTTGTTACTACGTATGGAAAAGCTCGTCCTGCTTCACGTTGTGTTATAGCTACCTGGGTTAAGAAAGTATTAAAGGATGCTGGGATTGAAGCCCCAGCTGGAAGTTTTAGGTCTGCAGTAGCTTCTAAAAGTTGGTATGAGAACTGTTCAGTTGATGAAATTCTCTCCAGAGGCAATTGGAGATCAGAAAATACATTTAGGCGTTTTTACCGTAAAGAGGTTAAGAAAGCTGACGGTCAAAACCCTGTTACAAATTTATTTAATGCAGTGTGATTCAATTACAATTTTATAATTATTCAAAATATTTTTATGATTTGTTTGTGTATACATAGTAGGTACTCGTATTAAATCAATAGAGCGAGTCGCTTGGTTTCCAGCCATTTGTTACTTATGTTGTACCTACCTACCTATAAAAGATGTTTTTTTTGTTTTTCTTAAGATAAAACTAGTTTATTTTGTATGTAAACCATATTTTTATTTTTTGTACCCCTGTGCTACTATGTTATATATTTATTTTTCCTTCATCTGCCTGCTTTGGTAGCACAATGCCAAATGCTTGATAAAGGCTTCATTCCTTTTCATTATTGTGTGATTACCTACATCTTCATTCTAATAGTCACATTGACGTCTCCACCACCACCAGGCGATAACAAACACGTCTCTCATGTATTATTAGGCTTCAAATTTACGGTCAAGTTATTTAATACGAACGTTTTACCTGAAATAAAACATAAATTAAATTACTTACCTAAATTTGAAGCCTAATAACTTAAATTCTGCCTGGTTCTACAACGACTTCAATGAGTCCAATTCAAAAGCAAACCGACGTTTGCAACTACTGGTGGTGGCGGGAGGAGAGACAGAGACGGCGATAGTACGCGACAAGGAGTGAGAACAGTAGCGAAAAAGGGACAGAACGATGGCCTCTCTCTCATGTATTATTAGGCTTCAAATTTAGGTAAGTAATTTAATTTACGTTTTATTTCAGGTAAAACGTTCGTATTATAATTTAAATTTAACTATAATTTGTAAATACGTAATAACTAACGAGAGTACCACGTTTAAAAAATATAGTATATCTATAGTTTGTCAGTATGCTCGTTACTTTTCGTAACGTTTTATTAAAATATTTAAGTAACAAAGACAACAAAACAGTATTACCACACTACTGCCCCTCTAGACGAGTAGCAATTTATTGGCCGGCGTAGTGTGGAATAGAATGACGAATGTATGGGGTTTGACATTATTTGACATTCGTTGCCGCCTGTCTGGGGGTGGCTGAGGGGCTGAACTTAAAATATTAACCAATTGCGCTTTGATTGAAAGTTGTTAAACAAAAGTAAACTTTATTGTTGTAAAAAGGGCTTAAAGTCGTAGTTGCTGGTATCCCCGGCGATACTACCGCTCAAACGATTTCTTATACAATACGTTGTTATCACTGATGACACAGCTGGTGAA
Organism: Eilema caniola; assembly: GCA_949126895.1. Taxonomy (NCBI): domain Eukaryota; kingdom Metazoa; phylum Arthropoda; class Insecta; order Lepidoptera; family Erebidae; genus Eilema; species Eilema caniola. The sequence continues at coordinate 17,274,684 of OX421485.1, read as the reverse complement.
TTGGATAATAATTAGTCGAAACTAACGTAAAATGTAACAAAAATTACATTCTGGCAACGATGCGAATACTCTTTTGTAACTTGAATGGATTATTCTCACAACTGATGTGAGACCCTATCTACCCTAGACTATAACTATCATATTGCACCTATTAAATTATTAATAATTAAGCTTTGGTCTACATCTGTACCAAATTTCATCAAAATAAATACTGTAGATATACGTAGTGTCTGTCACGTGTTTTGCGACGACAATCCTCTTTACACCCGTGAAGGTGAGTGCCACCATTGTTAACATGGTAGGTATGTGTTTGTAATGGTGACCCTCTTTCCTGACTTTGCCTCCAGTATTATCTATTCTGTGCCTCCAGCTTCAGGCGAGGTCAAGTCATTTTTTTGACATTTTGACATTCTAGTAATAGACATACAATTTTTTGCACGCCACATATGCTGTATTTTCTTAATCATCCCCAACAACTGTACCTAACTAACCATATTCTTGGAAATAAAGATTATTATTCTTAACGTGTCCTAAATGTATTAAAAATAAGTACCGTCAGTAACTTATGTAAGTTACTGAGTCGCGGTCGGTCCAAATTGAAGGCCCATGGCAATGTCCTTTCAATTTGGACCGAACGCGAGCGTTGTGCCTATAGTCTGTTTTTTTTTTTTAATTTCAGATAGTAAAATGACATTACCTGTTGTCGGTTTATTGCAATTAAAAAATAGTCATGTGCCACCAGTATCGAAAATTGCCGATAAATGAAATTTAGTACAGATTTATGTAGGTTATTTTATAGTTTTTTAAGGATAGTGTACGAAACTAATAAACTATTTAATTTTAACTTTTTTTTAAAATATAATAAAGCCAAGCCAGTTGTATCTAGGCCACAAACATTGTCGATAGTTTCGAGCATGTCACTAAGCAACAAAAGCTGGTATCATTATTTCACAATTTGACATTTGCAGTTGTCAATTTACTATCTGAAATAAAAGAACGGACTATAGGTCGCTCGCTCTTTCTTTTTTTTTCTTTTTACCTCGTCATCCGCCACCTCGCGCTTTACATTATGAGGCCCAGTTTATACAGAAGAGATGTGGTGGGGACGTATGGCTGTGGCGAACAATTTAAGTAACACAATTCTAGTGTACAATAACGTCAATGTCGTGACGCGCGCCACTCGATGCAATGGCGCCTTACTTTAGTGGCGAGACGTCGCCTGAAGGCGCGGACGCAATTCTCCTTTAAGACAAAAATGACGTTATTTCACACTACATAAGGTTCATATTGTGTTACTCAAATTGTCCACCACCGCCATACGTCCCCGCCACGTCGCCACTGTAAAAACCGCGCCTTATAGTGCAATATTGTATTATACCTCAGGACGACCAGCGCTGTTCAACACTTGCTCTCAACAACACAGGTTACGGTCAAGGAAGAGCCGGTCGATAGCGAGTACAGGCAGTTAGTATAATCTGAATTTTATTTGGGTACTTACTTAAATAACTATGTTTTAGGGAGTTTCTGTATGTGAGCGTGAGTGTCTGCGTGAATGTTTGCGCCGTTGATAGTATGTGCGGATGTGATATATGTTATGTACAAAGTCTATAGACACAGTAATAGCAATACAACGCGGCGTAAAAAGATCTACTACTTTGGTGCAAGATGCTTACAATATACATCCCTTTTTTTACGTTTGCCAAATGCCAACGGATAAACCTACCTCCCGCCGCTGGAGCCGGAGGTTATGTCGGACTCGAACCAACTAAACTGATGCACACCGTCTGTGGGTCGTTGTGCTAGGCCGAAGGTGAGGTTGTCAGACGACATATCCCTCGCACCCCAACTGACCCAGGGCTATCCCTCTCGGTCTAGCCCTTCTCGGGCCACTCCCGAGGCCACGCAGTCTCCGACTCGCCCCCGGTATGGGGAGCCGCGGGCACAAGCTAGTGTATAATATAATAGTTAGCTAGGCAAGGAATCATGCATGCAATTAGCTTACTCGTAACCTAAATGAGTTTTTAAGTTGTTTATGTGATGCATATTGTTAGTAATACTGTGTCTATAAGTGTATGTTCGAAGGTCAAAGCAAATGATTTCATGTTTATAGAAAATGTAATTGAGTGTTTGATAACACAATTCTGTCTCCCACAGGTCCGGTTCCTCAGAACAGAGTGACACACGTGGTGAAACTCCCGTAGTTGTTAAGATGGAACCTCCGGATGAAGTCGGACAAACGTGAGTACTATATTAAAAAAAATTGGTAATGCCCGCCGCTCCGCCCGGGTGGAATTTTGTTCCCGTGCCTGTGACCCTTGTACCTTATAATATGGGGTTCTTCAAGAAGGGCACTAGAAGGTTACTTCAGTGTCGACAGCGCAAGTGTAACGCCCCTGCCCCTCTAGACAAGTGGTAATTCGCTAGCCGGCGTTTGATGGAATAGAATGACGAATGTATAGGATTTGATGTGTTTGACATGCGTTAACGACTGTCATATACATCAAATCTCATACATTCTCCACTTGTCTAGAGGCTCTGGTGTTGCATACGTATAGGCCACAGTAACCACTTTCCATCAGGTGGGTCGTGTGCGTGCCTACCACCTAAGTGGTAGGTATAAAAAACCTGTGGAACTTTAAGAATATGTGAAAAAGAACGCGGCGACAAATTAATCCGTATTTGAGGCTTAAAAATATTAAAGTGGGTTAATAATAGTTACAACTAGAGATGGGCGAAAGGTTTAAACCAAATGGGTGGAATTGGGTTTAAATCGGGTTTTTTGGGTTTAAACCCGGTTTTAACCCGGAAGCAACCCAAATATAGGGTTAAAATTAGTGGTACGTAATTAAACGTATCTAGTGTTCAATTGAAAATGAAAGTACTACTCGCCAGCCGCCAGTCTCATTGTGTAAAACAAGTTGCATACTTATTTTTTATTATATACTTAAAAACACAACAAATCAGTATTCTAATAATTTATTTCTCAACGATCAAGATTAAAATTAAGCAAAAACAATAACTAGCTTGTGTTATGGTGTCTAGAATGCGGATAAACATACTTAGATACGTTTATCCGCAAGCACAGACTAGTTAGGGATGCAAGGGATGAAAAAAGTGAAAAAATAGTGCAAACAATTTTCGACCTTATTGACATGACATGCTATCGAATTTTTTTCTTATATTCGTGATCACTGATCAGCGTCATCAATTAACGCGAAAATACACGTAACCAAGGAAATGTCATTAAGGTCGAAAATTGCTTGCAGTCGCTGTTTTAGTCTTTTTCCGATATCGGGGCAACACAGTGATGTTGGCTCCGATAATATGGCACCGCCATTTTCAGCATAAAGGTACTAAATTTTGATCCAAAATGAACCGAGCACAAGAAAAGTTTACACGAGATAACTTCTCGTCGACCAAATGAAAGACGGGAGACAAAACATTTTAAATGTCAAAATTCGAGTAAATAAGGGCACGTATGTTACAATTTGCAGACACTAAGTAGAGATGATTTCTCGAAGTCAAGTTATTTCGACATCTGACAAATCGCCATGAAATTTGCCATGTTACCAACAGTTGATATCGACATAAAACGGCAAAATGCCTCGAGATAGCTATCTCGTGGCGCGCATGTTAGCCCTGCATGTTACCAACAGTCAACATAAAACGGCAAAATGCCTTTTTTTACGTCCGGGAAATCCCCACGGAGATGTCGGACTCGAACCGACTAAACCGCACGCCGTCTGTGGGTCGATGTACTAGGCCGAAGGTGAGGTTGTCTTGTAACATATCCCTCGCACCCCGGCTGACCCAGGGCCATTCCTCTCGGTCTAACCCTCCTCGGGAGGGGGGACCACGCGGTCCCCGACTCGCCCCCGGTATGGGGGGAGCGCGCATCGTCCCACGATGCGCGCCGCCGCCGTGGCCTGCTTCTGCTAGAGTGACAAGCGGCTCCACCCGTCACCCTCAGGCCCGCGGTCATGGGGGGCGAAGGTCGGTTTGTGCCCACCGACGCCCGAGCCGCCTTCGAACGCGGCCAGCGATGTCCGCGAGTCTTTCTCGCTCGCTGCACTGCGCTCGCTTTGCTGTCCCCTTCACGAGCATGACCTGCTCGCAGAAGGAGGCGCTGGCCGCCCACGCATCCGCGCTGCGGACCATCGCCGCAAGCAGGGTGGAGAGCGTGAGCACTCTCACCTCACGGCAAAATGCCTCGAGATAGCTATCTCGTGGCGCGCATGCTAGCCCTGCAGGCCGCGAGAACACAACGTCTAATACGTAAGTACCTACGGTACTTTACGAAAAGACGAAAACACCTTGATATTTGAAATTTAAATGACCTCAAAGAAAAAGAAGAATGATGGTATTATTATACAGGTACTTATAGTCACATTGCAATCTAAAACGTCAAATGTTTATGAGTATATTATATAAAATTAAAAACACCCAAATAAAATCCCAATTGGGAGGAAACTTGTGGGTTTATATTGGGTTTAAACTCAATTTGGGTTTAAACCCGGGTGTTTGCCCATTACTAGTTACAACCATAACAAAAATAATTATTTTTGCGTAGTTAATTGGCCATATATTATAAAACCTATTTAAATGACCAATTACCTACCTACGCAATGTTTATCGAATTGTACTTGTAATTTGTAAATTGTAGTTTTATGGAACGGGCCCCAGAGCGAGCTTGCATCTTACCCGTGAATTATACAATTCGATGTACATTGCGTAGGTAATTGGTCATTTAAATAGGTTTTATAATTTATAGCCAATTAACTACGCAGTGTACATAAAATTGTACTTGTAATTTGTAAATTGTAGTTTTATGAAACGGGCCCCTGGTCTTAAAATGGCAAAAGAGTGCAGGAGTGTGGCAGCTCCCACGGGTAGTAAGGTACTCAAACCAGGAGTCACGGAGTCAGTCTTGGAATGTCAATATAAGGAGTCGACCTGCGACCTGAGCCCTGATTCTGCTGTTATTGTTTTTATGGCAAAACGACTGCTTTAACACAGACCACAGACCAATGCCATTTAACCTTAGACTTTATCTTTATAACATTAAAGTCTAAAACTAAATGTCAATCTAGTAGAGTTAATGTAAAATGTTATAAACTCTTTCTCTTTTCATTTCGGACTTTAAAACTCAGACATAAAGTCTAAAATTCAATGACATTTTATGCGATGTCAGCGGTATGATAGTGGTTTTGTTATATCGTAAAATTAGCGGAATCGGGCTGCTGGTCACGTGGCAAAGATCCTTTTGCCCGTTTCTGGCGAAATACAGGAAGAATTTGCCCCTGTGTTGCCTATTTCTGCACATGCAAGAAACCTTTAACCAAGTTTGAAAAGGGATTAATTACTATTTCATTACATTAATATATTCTCAAACCCTCCTCTAAAGGAGGGTTTTCACACTCATCCGATATCCGATATCGGTGTCGGACGCCGATAGCCGACATCCGATAGCCGACCTTATGCTGTTTTCACATTTATCCGATAAAATCGGCCCGATACGGCCATTTGCTTGAAAGCACAGACTAGTTACGGATGATATGAGTGAAAAAAAAGAAAAAGTAAAGTGCAAGCAATTTCCGACCTTATTGACATGGTATGGTATCGAGTTATATTTTCTTATATTCGTGATCAGCGTCATTAATTAACGCGAAACGTACATGTAACTCAGAATGTCCTTAAGGTCGAAAATTGCTTTTAGTCTCTTTGTGTTCCGATATCGGGCCAAAACAGTGGTGTTGGTTCCGATAACCGATATCGGGCCGGGCAATGTGAAAGAGAGATACATATCTCATACATTTGACTTCCTTCGATATCGGATATCAGATGAGTGTGAAAACGCTCTTAGGGGATTGTAACCAAATAATAACTAAAACTATCGATTCCACATGGATCGCCTTTTAGGAAAATGATGAGATAAAATGAGTAGTTTTTCTTATTTTACTAAAAATGTTATCATTTACAGATTAGGCCCGTTTTCGGTACCACAGGACAAGTCTGAACATAGCAAGGATGTCGCAGCCAAACCGCCTGAAGACAGCGGATGACCGCTGAGAGCTGTCTGGCCATCTGTGACTTAGGTTATGTTGAATAAGTTTGTTTTTATTTAATATAAGGTATTTATATCTATAGACTTTTGTTTGATTTTACATACATACATACTCACTTACCAGGTGTAAGGGGAAGGCTCCCGAAGCCGAAAGCCCCTGGTAGTACTCGGGGTACACTACATTTAGGCATAAGTTTCTTTTCCATTTGGCGAAAATATTTTTTAATTTTTTTGTACAGTTTTTTTAGTTAAATTTTTATTCTTTTCACTGTATTAGAAAAGAAGAAAATTTAAAAAACGCAATTTCATATAACAACATCAATACAGAAAAAACTGGCCAAGTGCGAGTCGGATTCGCGCACGAAGGGTTCCGCACCAGAAAAAGGCTAAAATATCACGTTTTTTGTATGAGAGCCCCCCTTAGCAATTAATATTATTTTGTTTTTAGTGTTTGTTGTTATAGCGGCAACAGACATACACAATCTGTGAAAATTTCAACTGTCTAGATATTACTGTTCTTGAGATACAGCCTGGTGACAGTGTGACAGTCGGTCCGACGGACAGCGAAGTCTTAGTAATAGGGTTCCGTTTTTACCCTATGGTAAACAAAACAAATGACGCCAAGAGCGCGCTTTTTTGTAGTGATGTACTTATTTTTTTTTATAAAATTGCCGTTTCATTTCACGGAGAATAAATAATGCGAAAAAAAATCAATTTATTTTTTTTTAAAATCCTCCATATCCCCGAAGTTGAAGGCAAAGGTGTATTATCACCGTCATTTCGCACACTATGATTGTCGGTCCCATGTAATAGGGGGCGAGCCTATTGCAGTCTTGCGGGCACTTAGTCATTGGGCTGTGTGTTCACTGTCGAATGGAGGACTGCCCTAGCCCTTTGTCGCCTTTTACGACACCCAAAGAGATGTGGTGGCGCCATTCTTCTCAACGGGGAACCAACACGACATTTGATTTTAATAAACGTTATTTTATTATTTACTAGCTGACCCGGCGAACTTCGTACCGCCCGGGCCCGCGTGGCGTCAGATCCCGTTCCCGCTGCACCCTCTACTATATTAAGCATGTATTATACATATATACCTTCCTCTTGAATCACTCTATCTATTAAAAAAAAAGACGGGTTGCACTCTGGGAGTGCCGGCAGAAGTGAAAACATTTTCTTTTTTTCTTTCTTCGTTATATACTTACATAGAAAAAGATAAAAAAGAACATACCATACCATACCTATAATATAGCGCTAATCATAGAACCTATCACTTATTTTCTCCTAATTTTCTGTCAGAAGAAATTAATAAATTATAAAAAGAAAAAATAATCACAAAAAATAATAAATTACAAAAAGAAAAAATATCATAAAAAGTAATAAATTACAAAAAGATAAAATAATCACCAAAAGTAATAAATTATAATAAAAAAAACAATCACAAAAAATCCCTGAAGGCCAGGTGGTTTGAACCCGATACCACAGAATAATTAATAGTACTAACGTACAGAAGGATCACTGCGCAAGAGGATTTAATTAATTCCAGTCTTGCTCCCACGCAATACGGTGGAATTCAGCTCGCACAACATTAGGTACCTATAATTTTATTCACCTACTACTTCGTCTCTTTCTATCGCGTACCTCTTATCTCTTCTTACGCTCTTAGGGTTGCCTTCTTGTGAAGAAATGAATATTTGATTGCCATTCCAGTTATGTACCTGTTCCTATTTTTCTACTTATGTGGAAATGACAACTTTAAACATACCTACCTAGTATTAGATGAAAAAAGTATTTTATTACAATGTCCGCATATTTTAACATAAGACGATAAGCATACTACTACATTTAGTATTCTTTGCTACTACACTTTAGTGTATTTGCTAAATTGAACATACCATTTACGTGTTTAGTTACATGCCGTACGACGCAAACACGAAACGGCTTAAACTAGTCCGAGAGCCGACACCCAAAAATCATGTTGGTAAATTATTTTGATTTGCGCCAGCTAAATCGAATGTGACTCGCTGCGCTTTGAAAGCAGTTCATATTTGAATTAATATTATCGTTAGGAACTCGGTTCTCGGATACTATAAGCTTTGTTGGAGCTGTATTTGGTTTCAGTTGTTTGATTGTCCTGATTGCAGAATCTTCAAAATGGTGGGAGCAGACTTCGTAGCTTTTTGCTCTTAAATTTTCTTTGCTTAGTAAGTCCTCTCGTCCTATTAAAATCAGCCACTCTCGGCGCCTAAAATAAAATAGACAAATGATACTCAGTACGGAGTAAACACACATGTGCTTATGGTCATTGGTTAGAGTGAAGCAAACGGGGCACTGAAGAGCACAGTCACCGTAGTAGTCGCTCGTCGCCGTCACAGGAACAGTCCCCGTTGCAGTCGCCATAGTCCAGTCTCTATACAATGAAAATTTTTCTAAGTGTTTGACAATCGCCACGCCGAGAAAGGTTAGGTGCGCCAAAATTAGTATAACTTCAAAAATCGTATCTCCTAAGCTAGTAAAAATCACTGGACATACACGGGGGTGGCTCAAATACTCCTCAATATGGGGCGCCAAATTTTTTGGCCAGGACAGCTGGCCACCCTGTATTGTCAAACTTAACCTTAGCTCTCGGTCTATATACCCGTCAGCCTAGCCAAAGTGCGCCAAAGTATCTAATTATCATGTTCAGGTAAATAATATTAAATATTATGCTATTCATTTGTATACTTATTAAATTTATTACTTCAGCTCTCGGACTATAAATAAAGAATACTAAATATTACCTATAAGCTATAAGGTAACTTTTGAGCGCGAAGGTTCATATATTATGTAGGTAAGAACTAATAAATGACGGCGTTATGAAGGGACAAATATAAGAAATTAAAAAAATCGAATTGAGACCCTTCTCCTTTTTTGAAGTCGTTTAAAAAGAAGGAACTTGGAACTGCAGAAATTACGTAGGGTAGGTATCGTCAGTGGCACCTACCTACCTATAGTCAAGGACACTCGAAACTAGAAAAATACGTCGGGCGGGTGACGGCGAAGTACGTTGACCTCGATCCAATAACCCTCCCAATTCAAAAATCTAGCTGGCTAGGTACCTACCTACTTTGTGGTCTACCTATAAAATAAGTAGTTTTTGTCTAGATACGCATTCTGTCCGAACAGTAGTATTGATAGGTTGGGTTATGGGTATGTAGGTACCTTAAAATTTTAAGATTTATTAATTTGGCAAACTTACCTTTCAGCATCGAGAAAAATGACAAACCTTTATTTTGACCTCTTTTAAAAAAAAGATAAATCCGGTATATTTCTATTCGAATTCAAACAGCCGAACGCCACACAATATCGTCTGTCATATTTTCTTTTCTTGTCCATTCTAAGGTAGGTACCTACTTTAAGTAGGCACGTACAAGAGAGAAAAAAAAAATGTTTTGATAAAATCCCAGCCGAGCGCGACCATAGAAAACACCTCAAGCGTTCACACGATCGCGCGCGTGACACTCGACTAATTTTAAATTCGGTCGGCCGGATACTTTGCTGTAGGTATATAACGGATGTACTGCGCGGAGTGAACCACGCCTGCCGATACTATCTGAAACTATAAGGACTTACAGTCGACGTGCTTACCTTTTAAGCTACGACGATATCTACTGTAACTTGCAAAATACATAGTCTGTACCTAATCTTGTATGACGTCAGTCGTCGGTTACGGTTCAAAGGTCAACTAATCCTGACGCTTCCTTAACATTTTACACCCATCCAACGCCGCTAAAGAAGTTTTCACTTCAAAAACCGCATCAAAATCCGTTGCGTAGTTTTAAAGATTTAAGTACACATAGAAATATAGGGACTGAGAAAGGAACTTTGTTTTATACTATCTTTTTACTTTAATCTCATCCTTTGATCAAAGAATCAAAGAATCAAGAATCAAAGAATCAAAGAATCAATTTCGTTTATTCAGTTTAGGCACATAAAGAGCACATATGAACGTCAAAATTTCAAAAAATAATGTCAAGAAATTACTAATATATTATTAAATTAAGTAAATAAATCATTTGAAAATGATTCTTTCGCTGGTTCGGTAAGTTGGTTCTACTGAGAAGAGACCAGCAAGAAACTCGTGAACAATATTATAGTTTCTTTTTTTTAAAACAATTTGTTTTTTTTTTTTTCATAGGTTTATATTGTGCGAGCAAGCAAAGAGATTAGGATGACCATGCATTTTTGTCATTAAGGTATTCGTTTACTTTGTAATATCCTTTTTTCATTAAAGTCTTTTTTACTTCGATTTTAAACTTATTTAGTGGCAACCAACTCTTGAGGAATTTTATTAAACATCATATTCCTATCCTCATCCCATATCTATTTTTTTTTAAACCACCGAGGTGGCAGACATGAACTCCGTCCAACTGATGGAAAGTGGTTACCGTGGCCTATGTACGTGTGCAACACCAGGGGACACTCGTGCTACCGACCCTGTAAACACAGAGTTTCTGTGCCATCAGTTTAGAAGACAAAGTAGAAATAGCCTTTGGTCTTCCCACTGACAGCATAAACACTCTCCAGTGAGCTCTGGCTACCCTACTAACCGCCGGGAACACAACACGAGGTTATTATGGCCGCGGTACTCTGTACGACGGAGGTACTTTGGACGGAAATACCGTCGTGTTCTACCTCCTACCAATTTTTGGGGTCGGTGCAATATGTAGATATACTTTTTCCATTCGTCTTTGGTTGCAATCATCTCAGCATTCAACCCCTAGCCATATCATCTTTCAAACAGTCCATCCATCTCCTCTTAGGTCTTCTTCTCCTCTTGTAGCCGTCCACTACCATAGTTAATATAATACCTTCTTTACCTACTACATTACTTTAATCCTAGATCCCATGAACCCAGATCTAGCGTGTGCTTGTCAGCTACCAAATTAATATAAAAATTATACATACACATATACATTATACCCTTCATCCCCGGAGGGTTAGGCAAAGGTGAATTAACACCCACATTTCACCAATCTGTATTCTGTCCCACGTAATAGGGGGTGAGCCTATTACCGTATTCCGGGCACTATTGTTGACTCAAGCCATGCATCTGAGGCTGAGTCTGGGCTGTACATATCCGTCTGATCCCTTAGTCCCTTATACGACACCACATGGGAAGAGAAGGGGTGGCCCAAATTCTACTCCGCCGGGAACCTAAATATTTATATATTAAAATAAAGCAATCAAATGAAAGGAAATTTATAATTCATCGTGTTTAATAATTTACAAATATGTTATAGGTTGTCTACACTGAAATGGCGAACCACACACATTCAATTAATCTGTGAAAAAAACATAATTTGTTTCGTGATCTGTGATAATTACATATGCGAACCTTGCGGTCGACTAGACGTGCAATAAATCCGAGCACGCTCTTTCTATGGACTAGCGTTGACTTATTGACAGAACAAGACGTCCGCTCGCTCGCGCGTTCTCTCACATTATAACTAGTTGACCAACAAATCCGCAAACGGTCGTCGTCAATTTGCTTGTGTGCGTAAGAGAGGTGGTGGGCTTGGACAAGATCTATGCCTACTTTTCATGGGGTACTGCGATATGAGTCAGTGGCGTGTTTGGGTTGATTCCACGAAGTAAATTGTTTGGTTCTAAACACAGTTTGTACACATCAGCGGACATCTCTTCAAGCCCTATCACACTGTCTTTTTTTACTACACCTTCTGCTTCCACAACTTCTTTGCGGACTCTGGTGTCGATCTCCTAGAATTTAAAATAAAAATAAATAAATAAATGTTTATTGCAAAGCTTCAGAATAGTATTTTCTTTCTATAGGTACATTGCACCCAACAAAATATTAATATTAATAGCAAGCCCATGAGGGTCAGTATTACAGTCAAGTTGGTATATAGAGTTCGCTATTAATTTTGTTAACCAAAATGAGAAAGAAAATGATTTAAAATAAACAATTACACAATTATAACTCAAGTACACATCCGCATCCGCCTCTATATGACAAAGTTTTTCTTTTTTTTTTACGTGCGGGAAAACCCAACGGATACCCACGCTCATGGGAGGCGGCGGTCGGTTTGCGCCCTCCGACGCCCGAGCCGCCTTCGAGCGCGTGCAGCGATGTCAGCGAGTCTTTCATGCTGTCTCCTTCGCGAGCATGACCTGCTCGCAGAAGGAGGCGCTGGCCGCCCACACATCCGCGCAGCGTCCCATCGCCGCGAGCCCCTGCTCACCGGCGGGAGCTTGTGGCGGCCCTGGGGGTGAGAGTACTCTCACCCCCAGGGCCGCCACAAGCTCCCGCCTCGGCGTCTCTAACGCCGGGCACTCGGTGAGCGTGTGCAGCCCCGAGTCCACGCTCGCGTCGCAGTGATGGCACTCGGGCGTTGGATCTATGCCCATCAGATGCAGATACCGCCCGAAGCTACCGTGCCCGGTGATGATCTGTGTCTGTCGGTACGAGAGGCTACCGTGTGGCCTCTCCAGCCAATCCCCCATGAACGACAAAGTTAGCGAAAACATCACGAAAACAAGACTGCTTTTTATCACACGCCCTTAGAATACCGTCAAATCCGTGGGATACATACGCGAGAACAACAGGATCAACTCCATTACATACTTAAATCAACAACAATATGTCAACGCCACAAGCTCAACGGTTTAGAATATGAACACTTTACTACACCAATAAGTTAAGAGTTCAATACTTCATTAGGTCAACAGTTCGTTTCGTCATCAATATAAAGTGTAACAAAAAAAACTCAAGGAAGTTTGTGTGATTACGTGGTATTGGAAAATATATGTAGGTAAAAAAAATCAATAATAATGGGTTAGCCAACACTCAAAAATTCAGTCTCAAGGATTTTAATAAAAGCGGCCAAGTGCGAGTCAGACTCACCCTTCCGTAGCTGCGTAGCAGCAATTAATATAATATAAAAGTTCTTGTAGTTAGTTCGTGTTACTTTGATCGATGTTTTAACTATTCAGTTTAGAAAAAAATGATATTTGAAACCTCAATATCATTTTTGAAGAACTATGGGTTTGATGAAAAAAAAAATGAGTTTCAGTTCTAAGTATGGGGAACCCCCAAAATTTATTGCTATTTTCTATTTTTGTGTGAAAATCTTAATCCGGTTCACAGAATATATCTACTCACCAAGTTTCAACAGTACAGTTCTTATAGTTTCGGAAAAAAAGTGGCTGTGACATACGGACGGACAGACAGACAGACATGACGAATCTATAAGGGTTCCGTTTCTGGTCATTTGGCTACGGAACCCTAAAAATCAACAACAATGCAAATGCTAACCGTACCCCATCGATACGTCCAACACATGGGTTCAGTATTAATTCAGTATTAGTTCTTCAAGAATGGCATTACCGCGACTGACCCTGGGCCTCCTCCTATTTTGAGGTGATCCCCTCTGGTTTGGGTAGCACGGTGCCATCATCTTGCCCCAGGATACGCCGCCGCCTTGGCCAGCGTAGCAGCTCCACCGGTTACCCCCAGGCTCGCGCTCGTGGAGGAAAGAGGTCGTTGAGTGACCTTTGAAGCCTGAGTCAGAAGAGACCAGAACCTCTTCGGGACCGGCCCCTCATCTCCTTCTCGATAAGGAGAAGGCGGCCACCGAGTGTGACGCCCCTGGTGTTGCACACGTGCATAGGTCACAGTAACAACTTTCCATCACGTCCGCCGTGTGCTAGTCTGTCAATTAAGATGTCATCTACATTGTGAAATCTACCTTGATTTGCTCCTCCGTAGCGACTTTATTGGCAAGTAGTTTCTCCCTGAATACATTGATGGGGTCCCGAGTTTGTCGTACTTGGTCCACTTCCTCGCGCGTGCGGTACGACGTGCCCGGGTCAGACATCGAATGTCCGGTGTACCGGTAGGTCACCATTTCTAGAACCATAGGGCCTACCGAAAAATTCAAAGAAGCCAAATGTATAAAGTAATAGTCACCAAATTGGTGTACATTCTGGAGTAAATATTCCAGATCGTAGCGTTAATCCCGGTTGAATTCGAAGTTTCCACCTCGAAGTCCTTGAAGCGGACCCTACCGCTTTTTTCAGTCTAAAGGCTGACTCAGTTTACCGGACGACGGCCGGACGATCTAAATCTGTCAGTTAATCGCAATAGTCCACACACTAACAGTTACGTTAACGATTTTGGACTGACAACTAATACGATCCGATAGTGTGTGACTGCTCAACGATTCCGGAGAGTCCTAGGCCGTCAGGGCGAACGAGTACACACACCGGAAGGCGATCGTACGGCGGGAAATTGTCGTCTCACAACTGCTAGTGTGTGGTCGCAAAACTGACAACAGGAAATTGCCGGCAGGCCAAAAATCGCTTTAGTGTGTGGGCGCTACGGGCTTAGGACTGCAGCCGATAGCGCCCACACACTAAAGTGGCTTGGGCGCCTTTGCGAGTATATTTTCCGTAAAGCAACTGCCATTTGACCTTCACGACCCATTCGCGATATTGAAGTATTGTTTCAGACCAGCCCCTCTAGGCAAGTGGCAATTCGCTAGCCGACGATTGGTGGAATATAATGACGAATGTATGGGATTTGACGTATATGACAGTCGTTAACGCATGTCAAATACGTCAAATCCTATACATTCGTCATTCTATTCCATCAAACGCCGGCTAGCGAATTGCCACTTGTCTAGAGGGGCGTTAATGACTGTCATATACGTCAAATCCCATATATTCGTCATTCTATTCCACCAAACGCCAGCTAGCGAATTGCCACTTGTCTAGAGGGGCAGTTGTTAGAATTTTAACAAGAAGTGACTGTCATAGGCGTTCGTATGACAACTGTTTAGCAGTTACGTTAATACCTATTATTGTACTGCTTGTACCTTTTCCATTAATTCAATATTAACTAACCGAGTCATCATCATCATTACGCTAGTTCCGGTCTCATCCGAAACTATTATCACAGAGTCCGGTTACTTTTTTTTTATTATTTAAGGGGATATAACTACCTTTTCCACTAGTGCAATATTCAATGGCGTATCTTGTAGCTTCCCTTGAGGCGTTCACGTCCATACCATCCACACAGATGCCGGGTATGTAGTCGCCTCGTGCGTAGTAATCTACCGAGGCAGATGAACGCGCCGCTGGTGTGCCCATGCCTAGAAAATTACATGTAATATGGCAGAAAGAATAAATTTATGCTTATATTTGTGGCTCGCTATGATGGCCGTTTTGACATACTAAGTTGCCGAGTAAAACGGTCTAGTTATCTATAGTTGAGTTGATAAGGTGGTAGGTACTTAACGGCCGTGTAAAAAGAGAGAGAGAGCTAGCAAGCTCTGCCAAGTTCTCTCAGTACAGGCCATCATACCGGTAGTGTATAGTAAAGGCCTATACACAACCTTCGATTGACTATGTCGAGCATGACATGATATAGTTGCTGGCAAATATCTTAACCACGGTCACATAGGCGGCGGCGGCATAGCCCCCCCCCCCCTCCCCCATAGTTGAGGGCTCGATGTCCGACATACCATTCTCGTCGGCTTCAGCGGGGACGTAACGTCACAAAGTATACTCCATAATACGCAGTACGCGTTTCCTGGGGTCTTTAGATGATAGCACGGGGTGTTACGATAGCGGAGGAGTCTCAAATCCAACAATCATTGAGTAACTATGCCAAACCAATTCGCACGCGCCAGGGCTTCGTTTTCACGCGTCCTAGCGTGAAGATACTGCCGGGAACTGTCGTTTTTAGTGTTTAATCACTTGGAGTCTGGGGTCTGCTTTTACCAGTTTAACTGAAGATTTGGCTAAACTTCGATATTTTCCGTGAAGCGACTGCCATCTGACATTCACAACCCAATTAGACCAGTTGTTGGATTTTTGAGGGCTCCAACTACCCTTAACGACTGCCATAGATGTTTGTTGGACAACCGAGACCGACGGCTTAACCTGCTCTCCGAGACACGACCAGACCAATACAAATACCCATATTCATGCATACAAATATTTGCATTGAGCGGGGATCGAACCCGCGCATTCTGCTTAGCGGCCGCGTTAACTACTGCTACGCCATAGAGATTGAAAAAATTAAAATGTGTAGTATGTAATGGCTACGAACTACACTTTTTACAATTACACTTTTTTCGAATTTATCAGTTGTGCAATTCTCTAAGTATACAGCGTCTTCAGAGATTGTAATTGGTCGGACTGTGTGACGTCACTGGCGATCGACGAATCACAATCTCTATCAAGACTGTCGCAGCGCTGTACTCGACGCTGTGTGCTTAGAGAATTGTACAGCTGATAGAGATTGTAATTGGTCGGACTGTGTGACGTCACTGGCGATCGACGAATCACAATCTCTATCAAGACTGTCGCAGCGCTGTACTCGACGCTGTGTGCTTAGAGAATTGTACAGCTGATAGAGATTGTAATTGGTCGGACTGTGTGACGTCACTGGCGATCGATCAATGACAATCTCTATCAAGGTAGTCGCAGCGCAGCGCTTGACGCTGTATGTTTAGAGAATTGCGCAGCTGATAGAGATTGTAATTGGTCGGACTGTTTCACATCACTGGCGATCGACCAATGACAATCTCTATCAAGATTGTCGCAGCGCTATGCTCGACGCTGTTTGCTTAGAGAATTGCAACAGCATTGATTGTGAACTAACCATATAAATTGTTCTCGCAAACAAACACACACGGCAGGTTCAACAACTTTGCCATATTCATTGCTTCGAAGATCTGTCCTTGATTGGCGGCGCCATCTCCGTATAGCGAGAAGTTTACACCACCGTCGCCGTTGTACTTATGGGCTAGGCCCACGCCCACGCCTAAGGGGACCTAGAAAATAATGCAGATCGCAATAAAACTGCAGCAATTTACCATTGTTATGGTTAAGCTATCGTCGTAATATCTTGAGCCTAGAATGAGCTCTATATGCGTAGTAGGTACATACGCGTTTTCTTTAATTTGTGTATTATGTCGCCAACTACCTTAATCAGCAGTTCAACTAACTGTCTAGGCAGTTAACTAAACAGCGCCACTCAATTAACAGCCTGAATGGTCTTCAGCCATTTAATCAAACGGCTAGGCAAATAGCTTGGATCGATGACGTTTAACTACTTTTCTGCGTGTTTATAAAAAATGTCTACCCCCTCGGGGATTTATATGTATGTATGTATGTAATTTTCTATGTTATTTCGAGGTAGTGCCCGATCTTACGATTGGCCTAAGTATTAGCCAGCCAGGTTATTAAATTATGTAATAAACGAGACGGCTGAATATCACACAGGCCGTTAATTGAGTGGCGCCGTTTAGTTAACTGCCTAGGCAGTTAATTGGACGGCTGATTAAGCTAGTTGGCGGCGACATACATATAAGTATAATTGTTTTGATATAACTAATTTATGATTGGTGGAATTTCAAAAAGCACAACGCTATTTCTAAAAAAGAAACCTAAAAACGCGTTCTGCGCATATAGAGAACATTTTAGGGACAACATTTATGCTGGTAACACTGACCTAAATAACTAGCTGGACTGACAATTCCATAGAAAATGACAGCTTATTTTTTGTGTCGATTTGAAGCGCCACCGTGAATGTAATGAGAACTAATTAGTTTGCAAATGGACGTTGTTCGTTGTTTTTATATATGCATTTACCATAAAAATGTATAAAATTGCCATATTGTTAATTTGATACGTAAAACCCATCGTTTAAATTAAATTATCGATACCAAGACAATTGTTTTCCATCATTAGTATTAGTTCCAAGTACATATACTACTGCGTGCCGCAACTATCAGCGCCAATATGGCGATTTTCTATTGGACACAAAATATATTGGTACCCTTTTTTTTTTTTTTTTTTTTACTTGCGGGAATTCCCCACGGATACCCACCCCTCCGGAGCCGGAGAGGGGGAGGTTATGTCGGACTCGAACCGACTAAACCGCACGCCGTCTCTGGGTCGTAGTGCTAGGCCGAAGGTGAGGTTGTCATGCGACATATCCCTCGCACCCCGGCTGACCCAGGGCCATCCCTCTCGGTCTGGCCCTCCTCGGGAAGGGGGGGAACACGCGGTCCCCGACTTAACCCCGGTGTGGGGAGGCGCTCATCGTCCTACGATGCGCGCCGCCGCCGTGGCCTGCTTCTGCTAGGGTGACGGGCGGCTCCACCCGTCACCCTCAGGCCCGCGCTCAGCATCGTCCTACGATGCGCGCCGCCGCCGTGGAATATATTGGTACCGATCACCAGTCCAAAAAATGCTATTACAGGTCAGCGGCTGGTAACTATATAACGTCTTAATCTTATTAAATTTCAATAGGAAAGAAGCATGACTGTATTTATGTAGATACTATGCGTTTCAAATAAGTTGATAACTGTCATAATGACATTTTGATACGTGTCGATAACTTCATTGTGTAACGTAAGGTCAGCAAATACATTTTTATACTTCACTGTTTTGCTGGACACTAATAATAGTGCTTAATATATTTCCAATTAAATATTTATGATGATTGTTGAACCATATTCCCTTTTCAAGATAGATAAGGATAGGGTAGGATAAGTACATACACAATAAGTAAGAAATTAAATTATCGGTTCTTTTTTATATTTATTTATTTTTAATCGGGCGGTAATTTTGAATTTTTGAATAATTATAATTACTACAAAATTTGATAAGTGCTTAATGGAAAGAATTTAATAATTAAGTCGTTGTTACCATACACGTATGAACCTGTCCGAAATGGAAATTTTGTTGTTAGCTGTACATTTTTGATGAATACGGAATGAAGTTGCCGCGGTAGCGATTATCTTCCCATTTGAAACGCATAGTACATTTTACATGACGATACATTTCACAATTGATACATTTTACACATATTTCACATCATGAAGATACGTTTCACATTGTATATACAAAGATAGATATTATTTTTCAACCCATAAATTTTACATGATTCCTAGGGTCAACACTGAAAGTTCAACGGCCGGCAGCGGCTGTTTGGGGCAAAAAATTATAAACCACCTATGTATCTCTATGTTTTTTCGTGTGTATACATAACTGAATAAATAAATAAATAAACCATTTTAAATCTTATCAACGGTAGACAAAGGCGAGGAGGGGCAACTGCTCTTTCAGTGGATATTGACCCTAAAAGAAAGCTGTGTGTTTAAAATAAAGATTTATGTTTTCATTTTTAAATTAGTACATAGCTACGATTCCTCTGTTCGTGATTCCCGCAGAATTTTTTTTGTTTCATAACAGCGAGAAAAATTGCTATTTTCAAAATTGAACTTTTGAAATCACGAAATTTCCGATGATTCTACGTAAATGATTCTAAGTGAAGTAGCACCGATATTAGTCCTTCTAGACTATAGTCCGTCTTTTTAATTCAGATAGTAAATTGACAACTGCTAATGTCAAATTGCGAAATAATGATACCAGCTTGTACTGCTTAGTGACGTGCTCGAAATTATGAACAATGTTTGTGGCCTAGATACAAGTGGTTTGACTTTATTGTATTTTAAGAAAAAAGTTTAAATTAATTTTTTTTTAGTTACGTACATTAATTCTCCATTAAACTAAACTATAAAATAACCTACAAAAATCTGTACTAAATTTAATTTATTGACAACTTCTTTCGAAACTGGTGGCACGTGACTATTTTTCAATTGCAATAAACCGGCAACACAGGTTATGTCATTTTACTATCTGAAATAAAACAGACTATAGATACTTAAACCATGTACTTTATAGACACAGTATTTCTAACAAAATACATCACAAACAACGACTATGTATTTGTCAACTCGCACTCGTTTTGTATCTCGACGTATCTTAAGGACACATTGTATAGACAATCTGTCAATCTGTCCTCAGGTAAATTGATATTCAGGACTGAGTGTCGCTCTAAAATAAGGAACTTAATCTAAATAGGGAATATGCATGTCTTTTTTTATATATTTAAATGATTATTTACATCATTATATAAACATCCATAAAGAAACAACAGCAAACAAACAACATTTGGTTTTAAAAAAAAATAGTAGGCTGAAATCAGGTTTTCAAACGACCGCCATATTGGCGCGCTTGCCGTGACGTCAATGTATATCACAACAGCAAACAATACAAGATGGAAAAATTGTTTGAGTTTTACTTCATTTAAATAATGCAACAGTGCAGACTTACAACAAAAATGCACTTTAGTTAGACAACACGAGCTGATTTTTTTTTTATTATGTAGTATGACGTCAGAGTTCCTTTCAAGTCGGAATGCTATTGGTCGGAACTTCCTACCAATAGTGTTACCATCTAACTTCTAATTTAAATCGTAATTATATTTCAAAATATTAATATATACGTTACCTAAAATAAAAGGCCACATATAGAAAAATATTAGGCGATATTTGAATCATATGCATATTCCCTATTGATTTTATAGGACTGTTAATAAGATAGAAGTAAGTAAGTACCTACTTGGGCGCCAACAATGCCGTTGCCGCCGTAAAAGTTGCGCGTGAACAAATGCATCGAACCACCTTTCCCGCGGCTAAGACCAGACTTGCGTCCAGCAACCTCGGCCATTACACGCAGAGGGGGGGCACCCATTAGGTATGCCCAGGCGTGACACCGGTACGAAGTTATCGCGCTGTCGACATCACGCATCACGGAATGCATGCCTATAGCTACTGCTTCCTGACCTATTAATTTTATAAAATCGTCAATATCGAAATTAAAAACATAAGGCGATACACACCTAGCGCCATCTAGCGACATCAAAAACTACTACGACACTACAAATCCTGCATCGCGAAAGTGAAGTTCCCGCGCTGGTACAATACATATACTACAACATCCCAACAACAATCGTTGAGCCGCGGCCCGCCAGACCTGATCCCCTTGCCTGGTCGGAGGATCCCCCCTTTGTGTCAACGGTTTCTATCCGAATACAACCACAACTATGTGAGAACTATCAAGTTGTCATATACCTAGTTGATAATTTCAAGTGTATGTTATCGTAAAGTACAGAATTCATCCTTCAAGCCATGGGTAGGGTAAGTTCATCCTTCGACTTCATTCCAAGGGACTCACGCACGCTCAAGCTGTGAAATGAACTCCCTGCTATGATTTTTCCAAGCGACTATAGTACGGGATTCTTCAAGAAGGGCAATGGAGGTTCTTACAGACGCCTATAGTGTTGCACACGTCCATAGGCAACGGCAATCACTTTCGGTCCAGTCTTATCCGTCAAGTGGTATAAAAAAAGTGTTCAGGTACCTGCATACGAATGACAGAAACCTCGAACAATCTTTGACTTGTACAATCTAGAAATTTCCATTTCCATTCGCCGTGTTACACACATTCGTTCGTACACTTGTAAAACTTCCTCCACCGAATTATAGGTAGACTCACTTGGGGGCGGCGTCTCGAGTTTGTGTAGTTTGTATGGCTTCTAGAAGAAGAGTTATTAAATACACATTATGAGTTATTAATTGTAGAAAATGCAGTTTCTGAGGCATGGAAAAACGCAGGGAGCAGACATCGACCGCTCAGCTAGGCAATTCTTTAGGGACGCAGCGGCAGCGTCGAGTACAGCGCTGCAGCAGCCCTGATAAACATTGTCATTGGTCGGACTGGGTGACGACGTCACTGGAGATCGACCAATGACAATCTCTATCAAGGCTATCGAAGCGCTACGCTCGACGCTGTATACTTAGAAAATTGCACGGCTGATAGAGATTGTAATTGGTCGGACTGTGTGACGTCACTGGCGATCGACCAATAACAATCTCTATCAAGGCTATCGAAGCGCTATCTCGACGCTGTATGCTTAGAGAGTTGTACAACTGATAGAGATTGTCATTGGTCGGACCGGGTGACGTCCCTCGAGATCGACCAATGACAATCTCTATCAAAGCTATCGAAGCGCTACGCTCGACGCTGTATGCTTAGAGAGTTGTACAGCTGATAGAGATTGTCATTGGTCGGACCGGGTGACGTCACTCGAGATCGACCAATGACAATCTCTATCAAGGCTATCGAAGCGCTATCTCGACGCTGTATGCTTAGAGAGTTGTACAGCTGATAGAGATTGTCATTAGTCGGACCGGGTGACGTCACTGGAGATCGACCAATGACAATCGCCATCAAGGCTCATCGCACCGCTGCGCTTGATGCTGTATTCTTAGTTAATCACACGGCAGTGCAAATATTTGTGTGCATGAATATTATGTTCAGACAGCTGTCGACCCCGGTAGCCCGGTTGTTATCACAGGTAGTACGAGCCCTAAAACGTACAACAGTTGGTTGGTCTAAGTGTCTGTGTTGTTGGTCTGCAATACTTCGATATCGCCAATAGATTGTAGAGGTCCGGTTGCAGTCGCTTCACAAATTTACCATTCCCGGCGGCAGATTAACCATTTTAAATACACACATTTGATGACCAGATATATTTCCCTTTAGAAATTACAGATAGGATTTACCTTAATCTCGAATGTTACTTTGTTCTTTGTGCTGTATTTTACTTTGGGTGCAGCCGGGACAGGAAACTTCTAAAATAGAAAATATAAGTTGAATATGTGCTTAACCAGATTATTCCAAGCAGTAATACAGGGACTAGGTACTTTATTCTCTTTTATACCCGGTTCACAGGATAACAGTCCGGTAATCCAACAAATCAATCCGTTTCAGTGCTGGATTGTAGTGTTCACATTAATCCAGTGTTTAAAACGCGCTTGAATAATTCACTGAACTGGAATGGGCACATTCCAGTGATGGTTCACATTTTGCAGCAGCATTGACTGAATTCGCTCGCTGGACTACCTCTCTAGACAAGTGGCAATTCGTTGGCCGGGGTTTGATGGAATAGAATGACGAATGTATGGGATTTGACATATTTGACAGTCGTTAACGCATGTCATAAACGTCAAATCCCATACATTCGTCATTCTAATCCATTAAATGCTGGCCAACGAATTGCCACTTGTTTAGAGGGGCTGGAATGCTACTGGGAACTGTGAAATGTGAACCGGGCCACAGATAACATTATACTAAGACCAGGGAATTAAAAGTAATATTATTTCAATCTTACTTTACTTTCATTGTGCGATTCGGACTCGGATGTAGTCGGTCGTCTTTATTTTGTGTACTGTATCTTATAAGACAAGTGTAAAATCTAAAAGTGCCTACACACGCTGGCCGAGCGTAGGCCAACGCGAGTGTTGGTGAGCGTCGGCAAATAGATGCAACGCAAATGAAGCGCCTATACACGCTGGCCGAGTGTAGGCCTACGCGAAATGTTTGTTTACGATAGACGCAAAAACTACGGAACTGATATTGATGCAGTTTGTTTTGTTAGAATTGTCTTGGTCACTTTTAAAATCACGATTCCCAACTGCAAGTGAGTAAAAGTGGCAGCAGGGCACTACCGGCAGGTTAAAATCGCTTCAGAGTTTTGGCATTATTGGCTGAGGACTGCAGACTGTCGGATAGGACCAGAAACTACAGGCGGACTGTTAGTGAGTGAAGGTGCCCTTATTTTGTTTGATTTCTATCGGTTGAGTAGAACAGGAGATAAGAGACCCACGCGGGCGTAAAGCTAGCTATACAAATAAAATTATAATCTTAACAAGCAACACACGTCTGATAGCGATATACGTCCACCGTGTAATGGCAGATAGACCAACGTGTGGACGCTATCGGCCGAAGGCAGACTAGCGCCTCTGATTTGTGCACATAAACCGACACCGCTCCGAAATGATGCAAGTTATCCTGACGACGGCGAGCGAAGACAATTTGCTACAAATGAGCCCTACACACGTTGGCGCTTGGCTTTAATCGACCAACTAGGCGAGTGACACCGAGCGATGAGCAGACAAATAGGCTGTCCACACGTTGGCGTTTGCCATTGCTCGGCAACGCTCGGCAAGCGTGTATAGGGGCTTTAAGAAATTAAACAAATAAATATATTCACTACAGTACCCCTAGCACTCCCCCTATACCGGGGGCGAGTCGGGGACCGCGTGGTCCCCCCTCCCGAGGAGGGCCAGACCGAGAGGAATGGCCCTGGGTCAGCCGGGGTGCGAGGGATTTGTTACAAGACAACCTCACCTTCGGCCTAGCACATCGACCCACAGATGGCGTGCGGTTTAGTCGGTTCGAGTCCGACATAACCTCCCCCTTCGGCTCCGAAGGGGGGAGGGGGGGTATCCGTGGGGATTTCCAGCAGGTAAAAAAAAAGTACCACTAGCACGAACACTATTGTAATCGTTCGTTAACTTATTGAGAGAACGGAGCATTGCGATTGGCCAGCTTCACATACATATTCTGCTAATGCATAAAATGTCATTTAGACTTTACGCCTAAGAATTAGAGTCCAAAATGAAAAGTGAAAGAGTTTGTAACATTTTTCATTCACTCTACAAGATTGTTATTTAATTTTAGACTTTAACAGCATCACAGTAAAGTCTAAAGTTAAATGGCATTGGTTACAGTGTCAGTAGTACCGCTATGGTTTTGCCATGAAAAAAATAATAGCAGAATCAAGGCCCAGGTTCACAAGCCAATCGCATTGCTTTTTTCTATCAATACGCTTACGATACGATTACGATAGATGATCATGCTAGGGGTAAAGAGATACTGTTTGACCCAGTTTTACCGTAGAACACTAGTATCCTGAATATCCTGACGCATGTTAACGGTCCGTATCACAGTATGAAAGTCACAAAGTAACATCAAAATAACATTGCCAGAGATGGTGGTGACCGCCACCTAGAAGACTCTAGGGCGTCTGTTGAGGATACCACGGGGTGCTACGGCGGTCGACGGTCGACCACGTGTTCTGAGGTATACCTACTGGGAAGACGACCTCAGAACACGTATCTTCAACCTAAATTGCGAGACAAACAGGGCATTTGAACTTTTTGCTTGGTGAATTTGAGCTCGACCGCCGTAGCACCCCGTGGTATCCTCAACAGACGCCCTAGAGTCTTCTAGGTACCGCCCGTATACCTAGAGCACATATTGAGCACACTTCAGATCCAAGATATATCAATACAACACTCACCGCAAAGAGAACATGGTCATTACGACCTACAGCGGCATTATAGTCCAAACATAATACTTTAGATATAGTTGATAATATTGTACTTTTACTCATTTTGATCCATTTATTATGTTTTTATTATTAAATAATCTTTTTTTTTAATAATTTTCGGCAGAGTTTTCCTTACGTCGAAGTGACAGACCAACAGACCAAAAATAATTTTTAAAAAAATATGGTGATAAGTATAAATCTTAGTACAAAAGTTTCTTACCTATAAAAACTTCTTTTACTCACACTCTTCTTACCTAACTTTCAATGTACAAATCTAATTATTCTTAGTTGGGTATTGTCCTTTACTTGAAATAAATTATTAAACAGAGCTTATTAAATTAAGAATTGCAAAAGAGCGGTCGAAATTGCATCTGTTCTTATTTTATAATTTTTGCTTACACTGTTGATTGATGGCACTTGGTGGAACTTGCTACACATCTTCATTGAAAATACTTGTACTATTCCACATTATTTATTAATATCCTGATCGGTTTCGCCTTACGGCATGATGAAAGGTTAATGTGGTGTTTTCATTGAAGATTTACAATTTTTATTTGCTTTTAATAATCCACCCAACCAATTTTAGTAAATGAATTGACTATTAAATATTATGACGTCACAATAAATTATTTCAAGTTTCCTTTATTCTTACCGTTTTGACTTTTAGTAAAATAGTAGTTTATGATACTGTTGCATAATAAGGGTTCTTATAACACGAGTGTGTTTTAAAAAAACGAGCTGTAAGAGGGAGGTTCTGCATCATTCCGAGACTAGAACGGTTAAGTTTGGCGTTCCGCAGGGTAGTGTCTTGGGCCCTCTTCTCTTTATAGTATACATTAATGACTTACCTTTCACCACAATATATGAGATGACATTGTTCGCTGATGACAGCACTGTGTTACATATAAATAAAGATTTAACCTCACTGGAATCCACAGGGCCTGATTAACCCTTAGGCTAATTAGGCTGCAGCCTAGGGCGCGCGGATCTGGAGGGGCGCGCGCTGAAATCGTGTCTTCGCATGCACTGATTTAGCATCATTGCATCTACCCTACATATTTCAACTAGACTGAGACAAAACAGTAAAATTAAATGCGCTTAGGAGTCCTTAATTTTAAAAATAAATTTAAAAATTTTAAAGAGCCCAAAAAAGCAAAATATTTTTCGATTAGCATTGATTCTACTCCAGATATCATTCCGATCAGTTGACATTTATAATTCGTTATATTTTGCCTGATGAGGAACCTGTCGAACGTTTTGTTACATTCTTACTCAATTGCGGTCATAAAGGTTAGGACATGCAGAAGGCTGTTCTAGCGACAATTGATAAAACTTTGGTGCTTGATATTAAAGACTGTCGTGGTCAAAGTTATGATTATGCTAGCAATATGTCTGGTCCATACAAAGGTCTTTAGTCAAGAATTAAAGCTGTAAATCCATTGGCTACTTTTGTTCCTTGAGCAGCCTATTCTCTACAACTCGTAGGATCGGCTGCCGCGGAAAGTAGTGACGAGTCAGCTGCTTTTTTTACACTGGAACAACAACTAGGTATGCAATTGATTTTCTAGATCTACAAGCAGAAGCCAAATTTTGTAATCCAAATTGGATGAAAAATCGACGGTTCTAAAAAATCGATCGAAAACGCGATGGAGTGCGCGAGCAGATGCAAGCAAAGCCTTATACAGTTCATACAAATAAGTTCTGGAGACATTAAACTCGATTTGCGAAGATGAAAATCAAAGTAAAGAGGCTAAAATAAAAGCAAAAAAATATTTGAAAAATACACGATTTTTATAGAGAACCGACCTAAAAAAAAATAGAAAAGAAATTAAGAATACATAGTGTTAAAATTAAAAAAAAAATGAATGTGTTAATAGTTATTGTAGCGGAGTCTTGAGGGGCGGTAGAAATAATTAGACTTAGACTGTCTTGATATATGTAAAACTTGTATTGCGAATTTACAATAAATTAATTTGGCAGCCCGTACAATGGTTCGGTAGGAACGTAAGTTTTGTAGTGTGTTTTAAGCTGTATGTTGCAGCTCCCTCCTCGCGTGCGCCGAGCCGTCCTATTGGTGCGTAAATATCACGCCATATTACAACTACCAATCAGCGTGGTCGCACTATGACGTGATGTGTGCAGCTGGTGCGCGAACATACTCCCGGCCTTGGAATCTTCAGATTTCAATGGTAGCAATTCGTATCACAGGCTCCCGGCTGCTATCATCCGTCATCATTCCTCGGCTACAGGCAGCGGACAGACCTTCGAATATGCCCGTCGAACTACGCCGTTAGAGTTTCGGATATCAGCGACCCTTGACACATTATCTCTTCCTGGGTGGGTTTTGATAATTCGACCCAGACTCCATCGTAGTGGCGGCAAGTTGTCATCTTTGATAAGTACCAACGTATTTTCCTTGAGGTCGCTCTTGTTGTGATACCACTTGCTTCTCACCTGCAATTCAGACACGTACTCTTTTGCCCAACGAGACCAAAAATGCTGACGAATTTGTTCGACGCGCTGATATCGTGTCAGTCGGCTGGCTGGCAAATCTTGAACATCAGCAGATACAGGTGCCGTCAGTGGACGGCCAACCAGAAAATGAGCTGGAGTGAGTGGAAGGAAGTCATGTGGATTAGTTGACATGGGACTCAAGGGACGGGAATTGAGGACTGCTTCTATTTGAGTCAATGCTGTGCTTAATTCCTCGAAAGTTAAATGAGCATTGCCCACTACCCGTCGCAAGTGATGCTTACAACTCTTAATCCCAGCTTCCCAGTACCCAGCGAAATGGCTTGCGTAAGCTGGTATCATTTTAAATTTTATATTTTGAGAAGTGGCATAATCTATAATAGTGTCAGAACAACCTTTCAAAAACTGTGCAAATTCGTTCATGGCGCCAACAAAATTACGCCCGTTATCGGAAAATATCTCACAGGGTTTGCCGCGACGCGACACAAACCGTTTTAACGCTAAAATATATGCGTCTGATGAAAGGTCCGTAACCAATTCAAGATGTATCGCTCGTGAAGCGAAACAAATAAACAAACAAATATAAGCCTTTTGTAACCTGGCCCCCCTACCCTTACGGTTCAATATGAGCACAGGTCCAGCATAGTCGACACCACAGCGGAGAAATGGAAACCCTGGCATCAGTCGCTCGAGAGGTAAATTTCCCATTATAGGGTTGGGGGTATTGGCGCGAAATCTCGCGCATTTCATGCAACTATAAACCACTCGTTTAGCCAGATTTCGACCACCGATCGGCCACCAAGTCTCCCTCAACGTAAATAACAAAAGCTGTGGAGCCGCGTGCAAAAGACGGTTATGTTCGTTACGAAATAATAATAATGCAAAATGGTGTTTACTATTTATTAATATTGGATGGCGTTTATCATAGCTAAAGTCAGTAGCATATTGTATGCGACCACCAACTCTTATTAATTTATTGGAATCTAGAAATAAATTTAGTCTAGCAAATTGTGAATTACACTTAATTTTTTTATTATGAGTAAACGAACTGTATAAATCGGGATAAGATTCTTGTTGACTTAGCCTAGCTAAAACTAATTCCGACATATCAAGCTCACTCAGTGAAAGCGAACCTGTGTGTCTGTTTGTTTTATTGCGTGTGTTGTATATAAAGCGTAAACAATAAGCTGCAGTGCCTTTCAGTGGTTACCTATCTTAATCCCGAATTTTAATATTCCGAATATCATAATCCAGAAAACGTTTGGCCAATTTTTCATAATCCCGGTTTTTCAAATTCCGAAGTTTTATTTGCCATATAATCGCAACTCCGAATTTCATTTGCCCATTTATTCATTTGTAAGACGTTTAATAATCCAGACGAACGAGTTCCAGATACACGAAATCTAAATGCACAAAATCCAGATGACCGTAATCCATATGCACGAAAGCCCCATTTTTAAAACACAAATTTTTGAAATGCAATTAATTGATATCCAGTTAATTGATATCCAGACAAACAATATCCAGATTTATAAACCTAAAACTAAACCTCATATGGCGTCTACTAATTACAATTGGAGACCCACTGAACAAAACACACGTTGCCTTAAAAAATATATGTATGCATGTAAGCAAACAAGCATCCATACAGGCAAGCTGGCAATCAAACCGGCAAGCATGCAGGCATGCAGGCATGCCTGCATGCTTGCCGGTGCGGGCGAGGACTGCCCTCCCTCCGCGGGTGTGCGTTGTTTTATAGACAATTGTTTAATATAATTTCGTATAACAGAAAATGTTTCGCATAATTTCGTTTCATAGAATAATCAATATAATCATTATATATAATCAATATAATTTTAAATCATTGAATTTTGTTTCATATAAAGTTAAACATTAGAATAATCATTTCATAGAATATCAAATGAACTATTCTTAATAATTATATTGTTTATTTAATAGAAACTTATTACAAATAATAACATATTATCATATATATGGTTTTTATGAACTAAACAATTGATGCGTCTGCAAGGTCGACGGAGCCCCGCTACGCGGGGCTCCTACTTCTGGGTGGTTTATAAAAAAATAACCACGAAGGCCTAATGCGGGAGCTCCGCTACGCTCCGCTCCCGCATTAGCCTTCTAACCTAACCTATCCGAGTCGGGGTAATCTGAATCGGGGTGTTAAAATTGTAAATGTTACAATTAAAAATAAATGTGATTTGGAACATTATAAAGGTGGTTTAATATTCTTTAAAAATTAATTCTACAGTTTGATAAGTTTGTTAAACAAAAAAAATGTGATTAAAAATTCGTTCAATTGTGTTTCTGTGAAATATGTTTCATTTTAGGAAATTGTTTTTGAAACAATAATATTCGAAATAAAAATATAAGAACCAAATATTATATGAAGCATTTTCTGTGAAACGAAATTCTATGAAATTTCTTTCTACGAAATAAGGGGCTTCCTGTCCCTCCGCGCCTCCGGTTCTTAAATAACACTCTCTAGTGTAGGGCAGACAAGTAGGTACCATGGCGAGTCGGGTCGGGTGTGGTACGCAGTGTTCACGAGCTCGCTTTCCTGATTCATTGATTATACCTGCATACAAAACTGTTCATGCATGACATGGAAAACAATAATTTAAACAAAATTATATTATAAGTCTACAGGCTTTCATTATATTAAGTGAAATTATTTATGTCTTAAGTGAACGTTAGATTTTTTATTATTATATCAACCGTTACACACCCTAAATAAATCGTATAAATTTACTGATTTTTACTATACCTGTAATTAGTTTAGCTGGAACACGATTTGTATGGGAACCAAATAAAAAGATTATGAAAATTTGGTAATAGTTTATTTGGAAAATGGTACGATGGGAAACAAAAAAAAATATTCTGAGAATCTGGTATAACTATATTTGGATTATGACAATATGGGAAACAAAAAAATACTATTTGAAAATTTGGTTTTAGTGCACCTGGAAATTGATTCATCTGGGAAATGAAAAACGGAATTATAGAAAGTTGTCATTCATTACATCTGTCTTTTAAAAGTTCTACCAACCGTTTTCGGGGTTTTAAGATTCGGGTAACAGAAATTCGATATTTCAATAGGTTACCCCTTTCAGTCTATTAAAATTAGAAAATCTTAAAAACGGAAATAAAGGACTATTATCTGACTGACTACTTAAGTGACAAACAGCTGAAGCCGGCCTTAACTCAGGTAAGTGCTCAGTTTGAAATGTACTAGTAGATATGTTAGATAGATCAAAGGTTGAATCATGTAAGAATTGTGGACCGTTCCACCACAGCTGAGAGGTACCAAATGCGTCTAGATATAGTCCTCGTGAGACTATATCAGCTGGATTTTGTTTCCCAGGTACGTGTCTCCATGGCCATTCCTGTGTTAAGCGGTGTATCTCAGCCGTTCTGTTTTGGACAAATGGTTTAAGTAAGTTGATAGGCATCCCTAACCAACCCAAAACAATGGTAGAATCCGTCCAAAATACGATCTTATTTAGTTTAGAACGCAATGATTCCGTTATTTTTGTAAATAATCTCGCGCCTAATAATGCGCCGCATAGTTCCAACCTCGGGATAGTGGTCGGCTTCGTCGGCGTCACCTTACCCTTAGAACATAATAAATGTATAGAAACTAGTGAGCAGGTACTAATCGTTCTGAGATAAGCGCAAGCGCCGTAGGCTGTTTGCGACGCATCTGTGAATATATGCAGTTCTATACACGTAGGATTGTTGCACATAGCATAGCGCGGTATTCGTAAACAGCTGAGTGACGATAAGGATTCAACAAATCGCTCCCAGACTTGAGCAACCTCACGCGGCACAGGTTCATCCCATTCGAGTTTTAACAACCAACATTTCTGTAATAAGGTCTTCGCGATAGTGATTGCTGGGCTAATTAAGCCCAAAGGATCATAAATTTGAGAGGCACTCGATAATATATTGCGTTTAGTTAAGGTAGAATCTAAATTATTAATCTTTGAATAATATAGTAATTCATCCAATTTATTATTCCAACCAATGCCTAACGTTTTGTTTTGTGTGTCATCGTTAGGTAAAAAACCTTTCACAATATCGTTGGTATTATTAGGGTTCTCGCGGTCATAGTTGAAAATCCATTTACGTAAATTAAAACATGCAGACTTTAATACCCTATCGATATCCTCACAAATTTTATTTAATGTTGAGATATCATTGGATCCAATAATTAAATCATCGACAAAAAAATTATCATTGATATTATCCTTGATGTACGGAACCACACTTTCTTGCGCTAAGTATTTTAAGCACCTACAGCTTAAAAATGGAGAGGAACTAATACCGTATGTGACCCTATTTATTCTATAAACGCCTAAGGGTTCAGACGGATTGTCACGCCATAAAATAAGTTGACAATCTCGTTCATCTTCGGCGATTAGAACTTGTCGGTACATTTTTTCAATGTCCGCGCATGCTACGTATCTGTTTTCGCGAAACCTAAGTAAAATGGCTATCAAATCGCCTTGTATAGCCGAACCGATCATCTGTAGATCATTTAATGATACGCCAGAACTAGACGACATACCAGCATCGAATACCACACGCAACTTCGTAGTCGTTGAATGTTCTCGGAACACTCCGTGGTGAGGTAAAAAATAATGCGTTGCATTGTAACTATTATTGTGTACAAGACTCATATGACCTAGGTTAATATATTCATGAATAAAATCACTGTACAACGCCTTGTAACTAGGATTGCGTTGTAATCGCTTCTCTAAAGCGAAGAAACGACGTTCGGCTTGCGCGCGAGTGTCACCTAGTAATTTTGGCGAGTGCTTAAACGGGAATCGAACCGTGAATCGACCTTCGGCGTCTCGCGTGGTTGTTTGCGTAAAATATTCCTCGCAAGCGCGCTCCTCGTCGCTGCACACTAAGCCAGTACTGTTGGGTAGTTCCTCTAATTCCCAAAATTTGCGTAACGTTTGATTTAATAAACAATCATCATCGTCATTCGATTGCGCAAAATGACATGAGATATTTTTCATTCCCTTGTGCGTAATAGAATGAAGCGTTCCCGACACTATCCAACCTAAATGCGTATTCTGAAGGAAAGGGCCGCTTTTGAGTCGCATTCTCCCGTCTAGAATTAATTCCCAGAACAGATCTGCACCTATCAACAAGTCAATCGGCTGACTATCGTAGAAGAATGGGTCTGCGAGAACAACATTATCGGGAATGCTATAATGTGTGCGTAATGAGGAGATAGGTAAATTTGATGTTATTTTTGGTAAAATTAAACACCGGATTCGCGCGGTGAAACTACTGATACGCGATTTCACGTTTATAGTGCAGGCATTAGTGCTCTGCGTTATCAAATTACCTACACCGAGAATTTTTTGTGTGGACTGTATGATCTGCGTATTCAATTTGTCAACAAAAGATTGCGTGATAAAGGAACGTTCGCTGCCGCTGTCGAGGACTGCGCGCGCTTGATGGTAAACACCCGACTGGCTGCGAACTTCGACAATAGCTGTTGATAACAGGACCGGTTTTGCGGAATGCGAGACGCTGCTATCCCCGCTATTATGAATAGAATGGGCTTGCAATATACTAACGTGCGTAGTGTCTACATGCGTGGCTGTAGATTTGTGTACATTGCTGTCCGTAACTTCACAAATTAATGAATTGTGTTTCTGACTGCATTTTCTACAAGATCCAAAGACACACGTGTCGAAAGTGTGCCCTGGACGCAAACAATTAATACATAACTGCTTCTCCTTTACAACTGCGAACCTACCTTGCGTATCCAAATCAAGAAACTTCTGGCAAGAATATAATGGGTGTAATGCGTTACACAAACAACATGGTCTATAACTACGTGCGTTCTTTCTATGTGGTTTATTGTTTTGAGTAGATCCCACATTACAATGAACCCTAGATGATGTAGCTTGATTAGAAAATTTATTGGGACTGCTATTCTTAGGATTGCTTGGTTTGATTGTATTATGTGAAGCTAGGAGTGTTTGTAACATATCGGCCCTGCCCTTTAGAAATTCGATTAAATCCTTAAGCAAAATTGGAATTTTAGAATTATTGTCTGTCCTTAACGTAACTCGCTTGTACTGTTCCCATTCGAGTTCTGAGGTGGGATCTAGTTTTGTACCTATCAAATAGATAATTAAAGTATCCCAGTGTTCAGTGGGTTGACCTAACAGCTTGAGTGCACGTAAATTCCTTAAAACAGTGTCAATAAGTTTGCGTAAATGGACAGGGGATTCTTTAGTTAAGCGTGGAACAGTAAAAATAGATTTTACATGATTATGTACTAAGAACTTAGTGTTATCAAATCTACCCACTAATAGCTCCCATGCGACTTCATAATTATCAGCGGTAAATTCTAAAGACTCGATCACCTCTTTAGCACTATCTTTTAAAGATGATTTTAAATAGTGATATTTTTGTATTTGGGTGATTGTTTTACAGTTATGTACTAAAGATAGAAAAGTATCACGAAATTCTAACCAGTGCTCATATGAACCATCAAAACAGGGAATAGAAATGGTAGGCATCTCGATACCATTGGCATGCTTATCCGTCAAGCCAGGTGTGCCCACGGACCCTTCATCAGGCGCCGTGAGACATTCGGCGGTAGCCAAAACGTCATAGTAATCTCGTTCAAACTCTTCACGTGATTCTAATTGTATTTCAATCTCGGACTCCAGACTGAGGTCCTCGATTTGAGTCTGAACGTCATTAAATTCGTTTAATAAACTCTGAGAGCCTACTAATCGCAACTTTAACTGCCTTAGTTGGACATCGGTTAATATTTTGTCTACAAAGGAATTTACATACTTCCTAAAAAGAGTTAACCGACACTTTATAGATGCACGTTTTTTATTTAGATCCTTTCTCGCAAATGGAGTAGGATCTACTATTGCAGCTAAATCTGTAGTCATCTTGGCAAAATGGGATCGGTAGGTAGGTACTCACTTTTTATTTCGTAGCGTATAGTAAGCGCACACCACGGCGATGCGTATGCAAATTATATTAGATATTTACGCACTGTAAGTAGTAAGCACTGAAGCACTGGAATTTCACAAGCGGAAAGGAAGGATTAGTGAATTTCTGGTTGACACGTCTTACCGAAAGTACTGTATTCTTTCTTCACCGCCTTTGCGTCTCTCAAGTGGGTAGATCTCTGGTACAGCTTTTGATGATTATGCGGCTTCGAAGGACCAAAATTATGTAGCGGAGTCTTGAGGGGCGGTAGAAATAATTAGACTTAGACTGTCTTGATATATGTAAAACTTGTATTGCGAATTTACAATAAATTAATTTGGCAGCCCGTACAATGGTTCGGTAGGAACGTAAGTTTTGTAGTGTGTTTTAAGCTGTATGTTGCAGCTCCCTCCTCGCGTGCGCCGAGCCGTCCTATTGGTGCGTAAATATCACGCCATATTACAACTACCAATCAGCGTGGTCGCACTATGACGTGATGTGTGCAGCTGGTGCGCGAACAGTTATTAAATATTTTATTGACAGATATGAGTAGAGTGATTATCATTTTGATAATACCTTAAAAAGCACCCCACGCTTTTTTAAATAAAATACATTTTTTTTATTTACACTATTATTAATTCATATTTATTGAAAATTTTAACATTATTCTTAATTTATTTTCTAATAAAGCTAATAATTCGTGTATTGTCATCGGTCCTCGATAAATTTACAAAGTTTGAACGAAATCTGGCCGTTTAAAGTGGGTCAAAATCGCGCCCAAAGGAATTGGTTACAAGCAAACATACAGGTGAAGCTAATAGAAAGCGTGTAACAATTAAAACTCTAGAAATTACAATTATGTTGTGCTTTTAGAACAAGCAAGTTCTGTTGATTTATCTAATGTTGTCACTCTTTATGATTACATGCTTATCTTGATACGTTGCGTGACGAAAAAGAGTTTGAAAATTTTGGATCACAGGCAATCAAGAGATGCGAAGTGACCACATACAAAAAAGATGTAAGAAGAAGAAAGAAACCAAAATTAAATTTTTATGAAGTTAAAACGGGGAACATTGAGTTAGAAGGGAGACCGGAGACGATCTTTCGTCGTTGATATAATTATTGTGCAGCTATTGATTGTCTTAAAGTGCACCTAAAAAACCGTCAAATTATCTATAACACGGTAAACACAAAGTTTG
Organism: Eilema caniola; assembly: GCA_949126895.1. Lineage (NCBI taxonomy): Eukaryota > Metazoa > Arthropoda > Insecta > Lepidoptera > Erebidae > Eilema > Eilema caniola. The sequence goes on along the minus strand of OX421485.1, from coordinate 17,238,845 downwards.
GTTTCTTATGGAAACTGCATGGTGAACTAGAAGACAGTGAATTTATTAGGAGCAAAGTAAAGGAGTTACAACTATATGTCACTGATTTAGAAGAAACCTTTGCAGAAGAATGTGTCCATCGTCGCAGTTTTTAAAATCTGACATCGAGGCCTAGCATTTTATTTCTACCAGAAAGGGTTGTTGCAGTTAATTAAAAGTTTTAATATTTCATGCATGTTCCCGAATGTGAAGATAATATTAAGATTTTTTTAATAATGAGTGCTACCAACTGCAGCGGCGAAAGGTCCTTTTCTGCACTTACAAGAGTAAAAAAATACTTGCGCTTACACTCCGCCACCAAAAACTTGCAGCGCTCTCGCCAATGTATATAGAAAGTGATTTATTACAAACTATTAAGTTTGAAAAAATTGTGGAAAGATTTGCAAACGCTAAAGCACGAAAAAGGACTTTTGTATAGTCTAATAATAATTACTTAATTACTATAATTTTCAAATTAATCAGTTGCAAAAATGTTTCACTTGTATGATGACCCTCCTCTTTTTTTTTAAATAACAGAAGCGTAAATATTTAAAAAATACTCAAGTCGAAGCAACTTCACACATTAGATGACCACGCTCATGGTTAATGGCAATGGTAATTAAGTTTTCTATAAAAATAAGCAAATACAAGTCATGCACGACATGAATTTGGTTTCCTACTTGGTAGCTTGCAGCCACTTGTCATGATTTTGGTCTTATAATGAGTGAGGTACTTTGCCTTTATGTACGGTCAGCTTAAAAATGGTTTGCCACCCTAAGGTTGAATGTCATGCAGATTAAAGGACAACGTTAGTTTCGCTTGCAGATCGATCTGAAATCTTTTAAAGGTAGTATGAACCATGTAGAAATCTTCACACTACTACTACTCTACTCACTTAGTAACAAACCTGGCGGGGGCGCGTCCTCATAATTAGCCTAGGGCGGTCTGAGCTCTTAATCAGTCGCTGAGTTTTGATGAATATTACGTATCAAAACTGTTTTATAAAAATTTATTTTCAATGTGTACATTAGAATTATTTAAATAAAAATATAAAAACAATACATAATATATACAAACCTGCAGGTTTAGGCGTCAAAGAATTCCTGCACATCGACGTCAACTGAGAGGGTGGCCAGAAGGCTGGCGGCATTGCCACGTTCAAAATTGTTTCCCACCATCTAAGGATCCGCTTTAAACAATATCTTGTGAATTACTGTAACCAACAATGTACATGTTGGATGTTTATGTTCAAAATAATCGTGTTCGTACGTCTGTACGACGTTAACCGCCATCATATCTTGGCTACAGAGTAATAATTTATTAATTAACCTTGAGAAAACAAAATTAGTACACTTTAAACAAAGAATAAATAAGAATTCTCGAAGTTTAAATGTTAATTTCCAAGGGCAACAAATCGAAGAGGTTGAAACCACAAAATTCTTGGGACTCACCATAGACAGCAAACTTAATTGGAAAGAACATATAGAACATGTTTGCTCAAAAATATCTCAGCATGCATATGGACTGTATAAACTACGAAATACAGCAAATTTAAGCACTGTCATTACAGCATACCATGGTATGGTTACATCTACCTTGCGCTATGGAATTATTTTTTGGGGCAATTCCACTGACTGGTCTCGTGCATTTATAGCACAGAAACGGTGCATTAGAGCCATGTTCAATATTAAACAAATGGACACTTGTAAACCATACTTCATAGCCAATAAATTAATGACTTTGCCCTGCATTTACATACAGGAGTGTGCTATGTTTGTCGAACAGAATATGCAACTATTTCACAAAAAACAAAGAGCTCGTCACGCTGATAAGCTGTGTTTGGTTCCTAGTAAAACGACCTTGAAGCACCAAAGTATACTCTGCATGGCACCACATATATATAATAAATTGCCTAAACATATAAAATATGCAGAAAATGTGCGTTTGTTCAAGAGGAGCCTACAGGAGATGCTTATACGGAAATGTTATTATTCTGTATCTGAATTTTTAAATGACAAAACCTTAGATGCTTAATTGTTGAGTCTGTTTTTCTTGATGATCCATTGGACATTGCTATCGGATGGACAGTATGTATTTGAAATTATTTATTTTGACATTAAGACATTATCTACCTGCTAATATTGACATGAAATGATATATTGACGTTGAATATTTATACTTGAATTTGCATAATTTCGAATTATAAAGTTTTCGTTATATTTGTGTACTAAAACTGAATAATAAATATTTGCATGCCATGACTGGTGATAATACAATGTACCGACCACTATTATGTTTTTATGACCATCTGATTCTCACATGTATTATGCAAATAAATAATTTGAATTTGAATTTGTATCACACGAGTGTTATAAGACCAAGTTATGTACAGCGTCATACACTACTTTATCTACTCTCATACTATAATACATAAACTAATTTATTTTACAAACAAAACCAAACTTTGTTTAATTTTTTTGTTTTTCTTCCGAATCGGCGGATTCTTTTTTTAAAGTACAGGTTCAGTCCAGATGGAGGATGTATAGGTGTATCGTTATGATTAAAAAGTTATTAAATGATATAGATGTCCATACAAGACCTGTATCGTAATAAAACTTTTTATTTGGCCTGTGCGTAATGTTTGTCATAAGAGTTTTGATTTCAATTTTATAATCTTTGTATTATAGTATCAGAGTAGATAAAGTAACTTATTTGACTAGTCAGTCAAATTAAATACTCAATTACCTTCGAAAATAGTTGGTTTCGTAAGCTTCGAATCATCTATCGAAATTCTGGTTTCGGATTTGGCATATTTGAATTGAGATCGCATATTAGAATCGAAAATTTAGTTAGAATCACCTACTCCTCAGCTCGCAAGCCGCCTCACCCCTCCGCGCCTTCGCGGGTTTAAATTACACTCTAGGGGTAGGGCAGACAAGACTACGTGAAGTCGGTTTTGCAACAACGTAAATTTCTGTGACAAATTAGTAGTATCAATAAACCGTAGGCGAATCGACTGTTAGGTATTTCATACATAGTTCAATCAACCTTAACACAATGTATTGTAGTTGAATAAACCGTAGGTGAATCGTCCATTATTTGTTTCGACCAGTAGTTATCACAAAAATAGGTGAAACGATCTTTAGGTATTTTAAACAGTAGTTTTTTTGACCGTAGTTGTCTTGAAAATAGTTAAAATAACTCCCTCAAAAGAGACTAAGAAAGGTATAGTATAGCGCCAACTGCGCGTATAAAGGTCCAAGAAACATAATAATATTGCCGAGGTAGGTATTCTGGCTCCCCTTCTCGTTTCGCGCTCGCAAGGCAATCGCGCAGCCGGGGCGCAGCGCAGTAGTCGTTGTCGTTGTCGAGATTTTGCTGAGAACGGACGTGTATTTTTAAATAGAATTTTAGTTCTAACCACTCCAGCTAAACTAAATTGCTTGTGTTTAGGCGTTGTTACGCGACGGCACAGTTATTTTACATAATATAACTCTTATAGCGACGGTAGTGTAATCGGAATCCTCAGAATTGAATCTCGGGCCGCAATAACTTTTTTCGTGTCAATTTTATTCGATTTTGAGTGCAAATTGACACCATCTTTGTTTGTGTATGTGAGTGAAGAGTGTGTCCATAAAGAAGTTTGGATTTGTCAACAAACAATGGGTAATAAAAAAAATAAATTAATACGACGGACTTGTTTAAGGAAACGTCATGGGAACAAAAAGGCCGTTTATAGGTAAGTTTAAGGCGAGGTGTTCCCGTTTTTGCATGTTTTAGAGTTCATTTTTGATAAGCAACTCGATGGAAAAAAAATCCGAACTAACTTCGATTTGCAGTTTTTTTACAAGCTAAATTTCATTTTAAACAAGTACTAGGTAATACTCCTTTTTTTCTATAAAAATATATAAATATATCAATTTGTAGGTAATTCATTTTGGAATCGATTCGTTTTTTTTCCTTTACATTTATTATACCTTTTTTATCGACCATTGAAGTGATTTTCGATCCGCGCGTCGGCGTCGCTTGCCTTGCCAGCAGCCAGTGCCACTGCCACTCAGCGTTGCCAACCGTACGATTTAAATCGTATTCATACGACCTTTTGATGTCTGGTACGATGTACGATCATGAATTCAAAATCGTACGCTAAACATACGATCTTATCAAAAGTCATCATTTCATAACAAATTAAGAAAAATAATAGGAATCATAAACTATTTTGCATTTTTAGGAACGCATCCAAAATTGTACTAAACTGTCCGTCGCACTCACTCTTTAGTAATACGCAATATGTTGTCTCTTTTACCTCCGGTTAAGTTGTGAATATTTTCTTTTGTTTTTGTTTGTTTTAAGAAATACAAAGTTACCTCTTGGAATAACCTAAAACAACAAACTCAAAGTTAGATTCATGTAATTAATAATTGAATGATTGTTTCGTTCGGAGTTCTTATTGTATTTTTAGTGACGTGGTTGGTGTTTTTACTTCAATTAGTTTTCGTTACGAAATATGGTTGGTATCTTCATATGTTTGTTCCAAAGAAAAATAAGGTACGTTTATTTACATCCTTCAATTTGATATTTTCTTTTCTCTTTAGAATCATGGCGGAGACATCGAGAAATAGGCAACGCACACCAAAAAAAACTCTTCAACAAAGACATGAATTACCAAAATCAGAGCATCCAAAACATAGGGCTCAGAAATATCGTCGCGATTGGGAAGAATTAGGCATGTTTAAAAAATGGCTTAAACCGGGCCCTGACGAATTTAAAGCCAAATGCTATGTTTGTGACTCTATTTTAACTGCAGAGATCGGTGTTCTTAAAACTCATGCCAATAGACAAAAACACATTGAGGCAATGAAAAAATTATCATCAACAAACAAGCAGGTATCTGCCATGGCTTCCTTTATACAAAAAAAAGACCCACCACTCGTTCAAACTGCAGAAGTTAAACTTTCCGGTTTTTTAGTGGAACATAACTTGTCATTTAGAACGATAGACCACATGACAGAGTTATTAAAGGACATATTCCCAGATTCCAAGATAGCGCAACAAATTTCTCTTAAAAGAACAAAAGCGACTGCAATTGCCACAGCAGTCATAGGAGAGACAGAAAAAGAAGCTTTGGCGGCGAAATTAAAACAAAGTAAGTTCAGTGCAATTAGTGACGAATCCACTGATATAAGTACCCAAAAGTCGTCTTGCATTGTCGTTAGATTTTATGATGAAAAGCAAAAACAAATTGTCAGTAGATTTTGGGAGCTGCCGAAAATATTTGATTCATCAAATCCGGATTTAGCTAACGAAGGAGCTACAGGCAAAAACTTATTTAATTCCCTTATAAAGTCATTTGAGAAGGAGAGTGTTCCACTGACCAACTTAATAGGATTTGCTGCTGACGGATGCAGTGTAATGATGGGAGAAAATAATTCAGTTGCCAGTCGCCTCAAGGAATCTTGTCCTGGTATAATAATAATTAAATGTGTATGCCACTCTGTCCACCTGTGTGCATCTCAAGCTTGTAAAGAGCTACCTAGAAGGTGTGAGGATTTAGCTCGAGAAATATACGGATTTTTCAAGTGCAGTTCCAAAAGACAATGTCAATTCGCTGAGTTCCAGGAATTCCTTAAATTGAAACCACATAAAATGCTTCATCCTTCCCAGACTCGTTGGCTATCACTTGTCGCAGTTGTGGATAGAATTCTCGAACAGTGGGATGCATTGAAACTTTTTGAAGTGAAAACTTCTTTAGCGGCGTTGGATGGGTGTAAAATGTTAAGGAAGCGTCAGGATTAGTTGACCTTTGTACCGTAACCGACGACTGACGTCATACAAGATTAGGTAAATACTATCTATTTTGCAATTTACCTGAGATAGCGTCGTAGCTTAAACGGTAAGCACTTCGACTGTAAATCCTCATAGTTTCAGATAGTATCGGGTTCAAAACACCTGGCCTTCTGAAACTTTTTGTGATTATTTTTTCTTTTTGTAATTTATTACATTTTATGATTATTTTTTCTTTCTGTAATTTATTACTTTTTGTGTTTATTTTTTCTTTTCATAATTTATTAATTTCTTCTGACAGAAAATTAGCAGAAAATAAGTGATAGGTTCTATGATTAGCGCTATATTATAGGTATGGTATGTTCTTTTTTATCTTTTTCTATGTATATAACGAAGAAAGAAAAAAAGAAAATGTTTTCACTTCTGCCGGCACTCCCAGAGTGCAACCCGTCTTTTTTTTTACAAACACATGGCTCAGTGAAAAGCTTGTTTCAACAGAACTCATACATAAAACATTAAATGATCCATTCATCAAAATGTATTACAGTTTTCTTGCATGGATCTTGCCTAAATTCACAGAGTTCAACAAATTCTTTCAATCCGAAAGTGTTATGATAACTTCGCTAAATGACAAGATTCGCGAAATATACAGGGACATCCTGCTTTGTTTTTTAAACAGAGATTACGTTATGCGACATGAGCTTGAAGTTATACATTTTGAAAACCAAGAAAATTGGTTAAGGCACGAGCAACTGTACTTGGGTGTTAGAGTCATGAATGACCTCAAGAATCCAGAAGTTATAAGAAACATAGTCGAACTTAATAGATTTTATAATGTTTGTCGGAACTTCTTGATTACAAGCGCAAAAGAAATTAAAAAGCGTTATTGCATGAATGACCCGCTTTTATCAAATCTTCATATGCTACATGCCACAAACGCTGCATCGGCAAAATTTCGAGATGTTACTCCCTCGATATTTCCATTGATCCAGTTACTACCTAGAATAGTCTCGGAAGAGAATGTAAACTTAATTCAAAAAATCGATGATCAATGGAGAAATCTCCCATCCAAGTTTAATGAACTGGATTTGACTTTACCGATCGACAAATTTTGGAGTGAGTTGTACCTATGCGAAAATTATGAGGAGCTATCACAGTTTGCGTTAGATACATTATGTATCCCTCATTCTAATGCACAGTGTGAAAGAGTTTTCAGCCACGTTAACCTTATGAAAACCAAAGTACGTAATAAACTGTCCACAGAGACAGTTAACGGGACACTGTTGGCGGCCCAGCATGTAAAAGAAAATGGATCGTGCATTGATTTTAAGCCATCGAACGAAATGCTTTCGAAACTAAATTTAAATATGTACAAAAGAATTAACACACTGCCTGCTGCTGCTGACGATAGTGACTAAAAATACTTAAATAAAATAAAAACTTAAAGGAAATTGGTTGTTTTATTGAGATTTCAATGCGTACTATTATTTTTTTAAATATTCGAGCAAAATACGATCTTTTCTACTCTGTGGTACGATCTCCTCAAAAATAAAGTTGGCAACACTGCTGCCACTGCCATCCAGTGTCCCGCGGGACGTTATCGAGGTGATGTGTTAATTTCTCATTGTGTAAATATTTTGTATACAACTTTTAAAACAATATTTTTGTGATTGTTTTGTGAAAATGGCAAATAAAAGTAATAAAATAAGGGCTAAATCACGGCTGAAAGCAAAAAAAATCGCGAAAGAAATATGGTAAGTAATATTTTTTATTTATTTTTTATTTCTATTGACAAAACTAACAGTAATTACAAATTTATTATTTCTTTACAGTAATGAAATGCCTTTGATGTCGGGCGACACCGTGTACCGCGCGTGCCGCCCGTGTACTTATGCTTATGTACAGTAGGTCCCAATCTTTTTTTATACCATAACTTATTTAATTGTTTCAGTTCAAAAATGAATCGAAATAAAAAAGGTTTATTTGTTGGAAAAAACAACAAAGAAGAACAGTAAGTACTTTCTTTGTTTTCTTGATAATCGGAATCCACAGCACAGAATACGGAGCATATTTACCAACCTCATTAGGTGTGTAAGATATTTCTACCTTAGGAACCATCCATTAATCACGTGAGGCTTGAAAAGGGGGGAGGAGTTTGACAAAAATCGCGTAATATCACAAGGGGACAGGGGGTTATAGTGAGGTATCACGTGTAGGTATTTATTTATCTACTCTGATACTATAATACAAAGATTATAAAATTGAAATCAAAACTCTTATGACAAACATAACGCACAGGCCAAAAAAAAAGTTTTATTACGATACAGGTCTTGTATGGACACCTATATCATAATAGTAGTTTATGATACTGTTGCATAATAAGGGTTCTTATAACACGAGTGTGTTTTAAAAAAACGAGCCGTAGGCGAGTTTTTTTATAGTATCACACGAGTGTTATAAGACCAAGTTATGTACAGTGTCATACACTACTTTATCTACTCTCATACTATAATACATAAACTAATTTATTTTACAAACCAAACCAAACTTTGTTTAATTTAAATGTATAGAACAGAAAAAAAAAAATGTTCGCGCCAAGGCGCAAACGTCGATTGCGCATGCGTGTTTCTTTTTTTTTCCCGAATCGGCGGATTCTTTTTTTAAAGTAGAGGTTTAGTCCAGATGGAGTTTGTATAGGTGTATCGTTATGATTAAAAAGTTATTTTATGATATAGGTGTCCATACAAGACCTGCCCCCCTAGCATGACCACATGTCGTAGATATACGATAAAAGATATCGTATCATATAACACCAACATTTTTACCGATTTCGCGAGCATGACCAAAGTAGCGATATGATATGATAGGATATGATACAATTTATCACGTGTTATGAAATGATAAGCCTCGCGATATGGAATAACAATGCTGCCAGTAGGTACTAATAAAAAATTTCAATCATCATTCACTTGCCACTCACTCTTTTTTTGTTTTTTTGCAACTTTTATTACCTTTTTTGACGTGCGTGTGTAATCTGTGGACCTGTCCGACCTGTCTTTTGTCTTATCACACCTTGTTTATTTACTTTTCTTGGAACCGGATCGCCATAACACAAAAAAAAAACCGTCAACAGAATAAAAGTTTAATTACCTATTTGTTTGATGTGTGTTGCATCACAATAATGGAAAACAAAGGAAAAACACAGGTAGTTTTATTTTAATTGCCTCGCCGTTTAGAACTTAGAAAGTTTACATTTTGAAAATTACATATACTTTTGTCTGTCTCTCGGTTAACTTTGTTCAAATTCGTTGTCTTTTAGAACTCGCAGTATAGCGCAGCAGCTGAAGCTACTGACTGAGTACATGAAGACCCATCCCCGATTGGCACATGGGGAGTTTAGTGCGCCACAGGGTCGACTGACAGAAAATCGTCAGTGGGAAGAACTCCGGGCTATGTTGAGTGAACATGGCTCGGATTAGTCTATTAGCCAGTGGAAAGTGGTAAGGAAGGTGCCCCTGATGAGTGATAGGATAGAGTCAGTCATTGATTGTGATATTAACCGAAGTTATTATGGTATAAGTACACTTTATTCCATTTAATTTCTTCTTTTTTACGACCTTAAATAAATACCTAAAATATATAGAAATTCGTTGCTAATTTCTCTAATTAGGGTCCTCTTTTCCTTTTTCACTTCTTTGTCCTCCGCGGCAAGTTAATTAATTCTTATGTATGGTCTAGCCATATTAAAAGATTTTAGGTGAAGCTTAACTTGTGAAGTTGTAACTGAAAAAAGGAGTTGTAATATCTTATTATTTTCTGTATTTTTCATATACATTTACACAACAATCATAAAAATGATTCTTACCTTTTAAAATCAGTTAATGACTAGTGATTGCAAAATAAACTGGTGACTGTTATATTTTATCGAGTATATCACGCACTCTAAACCTCGTCGATAAAATAATACGACTAAATGTCAAAAATCGATAAACTTAACTTTTTATATCCACCAATAGTTGTTCATGCTCGACTTTTCGATAAATAACCGACTGTCGTGCTCGCTCTTCTATCTATTGTAACGTATCATAACACGTGACGTCACTGGGCACGGGTATGCTCGCTGTTTCGATAAAAATTCAACATGGCGGCGATATTTATCATATTTTGACAGTTGGCGTGGATAAAACGCTTTATCATATCGTGTTATGATGGTCATGCTAGGGGGGCTGTATCGTAATAAAACTTTTTTTTTGGCCTGTGCGTAATGTGTGTCATAAGAGTTTTGATTTCAATTTTATAATCTTTGTATTATAGTATCAGAGTAGATAAAATAACTTTTTCTCAAACATGCTTGGAAATGTGAACATTATTTTGACAACCTTCTTCGAGATAAATCGAAATTGCTGTACATGCGAGCAGCGGCCAGCAAAGGTTGTATGAAAATCCATATCTGTCGTGTTTTAGCGGCCAAATAAATTACTATGTAAACTCATATCTGTCGTGTAATTTAAAAATGGAACCAACTTTTACTCCGAACCATGGCAACCAAGGACGTAACCTATCCAAGGCGTTATTTAAATATAGAACTGGCTTGCAAATAGAATGCTGTGTATTAAGAAAAATAAAAAACCAATGAGCATTTCGCCGCGTGAAAAATTACTGTTGTTCGTTGTTCGTCATTGATTTCGAAAAGTAGGTAACTAAAAAATTCTGCCTAGATACTACTTAGTTTTAATTTCCGCGCATTGTTTGAGAAAAGCACTATGCAAGCCTTGGCCACAACTGAGCGTTGCCGGACTCCGTAATGCGTGCCTCGGCTGCGCCTCGGCCCGCATTTTAGTAGAAGGTAGGACACGACGGTATCTCCCGTCCTAACTGAGCAGTCCGACTGGGGAAGTACCTTCGCCCTACAGAATACCGCGGTTATAATAACCTTGTGTTGTGTTCCCGACGGTGAGTAGGGTAGCCAGAGCTCACTGGAGAGGTTCTGTGTTGTCAGTGGGAAGACCAAAGGCTTTAGATGCCACCGCTGACTAGTGGGGATGTGAAATGTTGGCGCGGCGGCGGCGGTCAGGGAGACCCGGTGAAACGGTTATCCGCTGGCCGCCCGCAGGCTGTACGGTTCCCGAACCTGGGGATCACATAATCTCCGCCCCAGGAGGCTGAACCAGCAGCCTGTGTAAAGTTCCCGGTGCTGTAGTCGTGCCGGAGGAGGAAACCGGAGTGGACTCGGCTATAGTATCTGGGAGGGGACCGGGGGCCCTTCCGCCCGCCGCGCCAGCGAGTCACACAACCCTGGCTCGTCTGCGGTGGTGGGGAGCCTTGCTTTGTCTTCTGCGCTGACGGCACAGAGACTCTCTATACCTTCCCCCCGCCCCCCCTTCTTTATCATGGCTACGCGCCCGGATGAGTACTCCGTAACTGTGGAAGCAGTGATGTGGAACCTCTCAGCCTCAGAAAGGGACTTTGCCTCGCTGTGTGTGTTCTACCGCCTATACAATGGTTTGTGCTCAGATGAATTGTTTGACATGATGCCCACCGCTGCATTCTATCATCGCACCACTCGCCATAGGCAGGGAATTCATCCTCACACACTGCGACCGGAAATGGTGCGCACCGTGCGTTTTGAAAGGAACTTCATCCCACGCACGCTCAGGTTGTGGAATGAACTTCCTGCCGTGGTTTTCCCAAGCGACTACAATATGGGGTTCTTCAAGAAGGGTATTAGAAGGTATCTACAGGGTCGGTAGCACGATTGTGATGCCCCTGGTGTTGCAAACGTTCATAGGCCACGGTAACCACTTCCCATCAGGTGGGCCGTGTGCTTGTCTACCACCTAAGTGGCATAAAAAAAAAATACTTCACGATCGTCCGGCAACACTACAATTGGTGGCCGCGGCAGTAATGTACTATTTAATCATAACGATACACCTATACAACATCCATCTGGACTGACCCTCTACTTTAAAAAAAAAACGGCCGATTCGGAAGATATAAAAACGCGCATGCGCAATCGATGTTTGCGCCTTGGCTTGGCGTCAACTTTTTTTTTACATTTATATTAAACAAAGTTTAGTTTTGTTTGTAAAATAAATTAGTTTATGTATTATAGTATGAGAGTAGATAAAGTAGTGTATGACACTGTACATAACTTGGTCTAATAACACTCGTGTGATACAATAAAAAAACTCGCCTACGGCTCGTTTTTTTAAAACACACTCGTGTTATAAGAACCCTTATTATGTAATCATAAACTACTATTTTTCGTCAAACGCACGATTTTTAAATCAAAATATCTAGTCTAATAACATAACATAAACTCACGCCTATATCTCTTCAATGAAAACACTTGTACTATTCCACATTATTTATTGAATTCCTGACCGGTTTCACCTTACGGCATTATCAAAGGTTTACTGAATACATAATAATGGTTGTAAGCAATTATATTTCTAAACACTACATTTTTATATGTGGGTAGTTTTAAAAATGTGTATACCAGGTTCAATTTTTTTTCCAACATTCGGAGAAAATATTTTTTTAAATTTCCTTAAAAGTTATTTGGTTTAAAATTAATTTATACATTATAGGTACAACGCTAGTTGTATTAAAGTTAAATGTCAGATGATAAAATGTCAAAAATATAATTGAATTAAATTAAAGGAATTTTCAAATTAAAGATGTCAAATGGTTATAATGCTTATTGGTACTACATAACATGAATTATAATACATAAAATGTCAGTCAAATTAATAAATAATTAATTAGTTATGTAGATGTCACTATTCATTGCAACAGAGGTGAGCTGCTCAGATCCAACTGTTGATTTATTATATTGTTTCTATCCGAATTTAATAACCTATTTATTTCCAGAGCTTCCAGGGCGTTCATTTTTCTGCCTTTGTCGCACAGTCGCAGAGCCCTGAAGTTGGCCTTTGGATCAAAGGAGTGATTTTCTAGAAGTAGGTGTTCTGCAAAGTTGGACTCTGTTTTTTTAAGTCTCCTACCTCTGACATGCTCAACAACTCTGATACCGAAAGGTCGTCCAGTTTGACCAACATACTTCCTATTGCAGGTGGAACATGTCAGCTCATATATACCACTTTTTAGCTCAATTGGAGTTGGGTCTCTATTATTGCAGAGCAAGTGGCGCAAATGTTGAGTGGTATAAAACGCGGCTTTGCAGTCTGATAGTTTTCTAGCACATTGATATGAGATAGGACCAATATAGGGTATTCGGGCCCATCGTTTATTATGTGCTTCTGTTATGAATATGTCTCCCTTGTATGCTAGATTAGTGACCGCCCTGGATCTCTGGCGTGAAACCAAGCTGTCTATTAATTGAGATAGGAAACCGTTATTGTTTGCTATCACCTTGATCAGTGCCAATTCCTCCTCAAAATCCGACTGTGACATTGGAATCGACAATAGTCGGTGCACCAAGTGAATGCAGCATGTTTGTTGTGCTCAGACATGCAAATTCCAGACACCCACTGAGCCACAAACATGCTGCATTCCACTCGATGGTAAAAACAATAAAAAAGGCAGATAAATTAACGCCCTGGAAGCTCTGGAAATAAATATTTTATTAAATTCGGATAGAAACAATATAATAAATCAACAGTTGGATCTGAGCCGCTCACCTCTGTTGCAATGAATAGTGACATCGACATAACTAATTCATTATTAATTAATTTGACTGATATTTTATGTATTATAATTCATGTTATGTATTACCAATAAGCATTATAACCATTTGACATCTTTAATTTGAAAATTCCTTTAATTTAATTCAATTATAATTTTGACATTTAATCATCTGACATTTTTTAACTTTAATACAACTAGCGTTCTACCTATAATGTTTACATTAATTTTAAACCAAATAACTTTAAAAAAAAAAATTGAACCTGGTATACACATTTTTAACGGTAACCTATTGAAATATCGAATTTCTGTTACCCGAATCTTAAAACCCCGAAAACGGTTGGTAGAACTTTTAAAAGACAGATGTAATGAATGACAACTTTCTATAATTCCGTTTTTTATTTCCCAGATGAATCAATTTCCAGGTGCACTAAAACCAAATTTTCAAATAGTATTTTTTTGTTTCCCATATTGTCATAATCCAAATATAGTTATACCAGATTCTCAGAATATTTTTTTTTGTTTCCCATCGTACCATTTTCCAAATAAACTATTACCAAATTTTCATAATCTTTTTATTTGGTTCCCATACAAATCGTGTTCCAGCTAAACTAATTACAGGTATAGTAAAAGTCAGTAAATTTATACGATTTATTTAGGGTGTGTAACGGTTGATATAATAATAAAAATTCTAACGTTCACTTAAGACATAAATAATTTCACTTAATATAATGAAAGCCTGTAGACTTATAATATAATTTTGTTTAAATTATTGTTTTCCATGTCATGCATGAACAGTTTTGTATGCAGGTATAATCAATGAATCAGGAAAGCGAGCTCGTGAACACTGCGTACCACACCCGACCCGACTCGCCGTGGTACTTGTCTGCCCTACACTAGAGAGTGTTATTTAAGAACCGGAGGCGCGGAGGGACGGGCCCCTTATTTCGTAGAAAGAAATTTTATAGAATTTCGTTTCACAGAAAATGCTTCATATAATATTTGGTTCTTATATTTTTATTTCGAATATTATTGTTTCAAAAACAATTTCCTAAAATGAAACATATTTCACAGAAACACAATTGAACGAATTTTTAATCACATTTTTTTTGTTTAACAAACTTTTCAAACTGTAGAATTAATTTTTAAAGAATATTAAACCACCTTTATAATGTTCCAAATCACATTTATTTTTAACTGTAACATTTACAATTTTAACACCCCGACTCAGATTACCCCGACTCGGATAGGTTAGGTTAGAAGGCTAATGCGGGAGCGGAGCGTAGCGGAGCTCCCGCATTAGGCCTTCGTGGTTATTTTTTTATAAACCACCCAGAAGTAGGAGCCCCGCGTAGCGGGGCTCCGTCGACCTTGCAGACGCATCAATTGTTTAGTTCATAAAAACCATATATATGATAATATGTTATTCTTTGTAATAAGTTTCTATTAAATAAACAATATAATTATTAAGAATAGTTCATTTGATATTCTATGAAATGATTATTCTAATGTTTAACTTTATATGAAACAAAATTCAATGATTTAAAATTATATTGATTATATATAATGATTATATTGATTATTCTATGAAACGAAATTATGCGAAACGTTTTCTGTTATACGAAATTATATTAAACAATTGTCTATAAAACAACGCACACCCGCGGAGGGAGGGCAGTCCTCGCCCGCACCGGCAAGCATGCAGGCATGCCTGCATGCCTGCATGCTTGCCGGTTTGATTGCCAGCTTGCCTGTATGGATGCTTGTTTGCTTACATGCATACATATATTTTTTAAGGCAACGTGTGTTTTGTTCAGTGGGTCTCCAATTGTAATTAGTACACGCCATATGAGGTTTAGTTTTAGGTTTATAAATCTGGATATTGTTTGTCTGGATATTAATTAACTGGATATCAATTAATTGCCTTTCAAAAATTTGTGTTTTAAAAATTGGGCTTTCGTGCATATGGATTACGGTCATCTGGATTTTGTGCATTTAGATTTCGTGTGTCTGGAACTCGTTCGTCTGGATTATAAAACGTCTTACAAATGAATAAATGGGCAAATGAAATTCGGAGTTGCGATTATATGGCAAATAAAACTTCGGAATTTGAAAAACCGGGATTATGAAAAATTGGCCAAACGTTTTCTGGATTATGATATTCGGAATTTTTAAATTCGGGATTAAGATAGGTAACCATTTTTAACACTACCCACATATAAAAATGTAGTGTTTAGAAATATAATTGCTTACAACCATTATTATGTATTCAGTAAACCTTTGATAATGCCGTAAGGTGAAACCGGTCAGGAATTCAATAAATAATGTGGAATAGTACTTAGTGTTTTCATTGAAGATGTGTAGCAAGTTCCACCAAGTGCCATCAATCAACAGTATAAGCAGTCACCCCTGAAGGGGTAGGCAGAGGTGCTAGCACCCACATTTCACCAGTTTATGATTAGGTCCCAATGTAATAGGTGGCGAGCCTATTGCCATTAACCGGGCACTTATAAACCTGCGATAAATACACACATAACTTCGAAAAGCATCGAAAATTCATTGGTGTGTGCCATGGTAAAACCTGGGTACGAACCCGAGACCTCATCTCGGCAGTCCATTACCCATACCACTAGGCTAATATGTTTAGATATTTCTATCATGGTACATCATTTCAAAATAAAATAAGATTATACTTTAATTACCTGTATTTAAACAAGATTCTTTGTAGGTATTAAAATACAGGTGATGATGAGAGGGGGGGGGGAGTAGTCTTAAAGCTCACCACGTATCACTAAGGGGAGAGAGGGTTAAAAAATGTAAAAAAAAAACACGGGGTTAATAGAATGTCCTTTAGTGCGGATAGTAATGTTGGGTTTAGATACTAGAGAGAGAGGGGTACTAGAGAGAGAGAGAGGTATATACTGCAAGGTGCGTGTTTGTGTTACCATGGCACGTGCAGAGTACCTCCCGACTGGAAGCCCTCCTCCACCGTAACTGCACGACTAGGATGATTAAATAAAACGTTTCGTTATAAATTATGACTGCACTGTTTAATTACTGAACCTATTTTAACACGGTTACAAGGTTACTATATCGCGAAGGGTTGAGGTGTGGACACAAGCGAACGGCCGAAATGTTGGGATGTACAGTTCGTAAAATATAGCTTGATACCTCTGACGTTTGTCAGAATGACATGTAATAGGTATGGGACGTCTTTAGTATTTTATCGATATTTATATAGAATGAGTTTATTAAAAAAATACTTTTTAACGATATTGAAAGAAAGAAAAAAGGAAATGAAAGATGAATTTGAAGGTATTTAAAAGTTTAATTGTCAAATGGTGTACAGCCGAGATCAACTTCAAAGTCAAATTCTGATTCATCACTGGAGCAGTCCTGTAGATTGATAATTAATTCTTGATCGCATATGTTGTCAAATTGAATATCGCGCTCCCAATATTTTTGAATCACATTTTTTGTCTTCTCAACTACCTTTTTCCAATCATCAGCATTTACATGTACACAAGCTCCATGTAGTAATGTCAACATTTTGTTTGCTGTGAAAGGCGGTGCTACATTATGTCTGGCAGCGTAACCTAGAAAAAAAAGTTATCCGATCAAACAAAAAACCTACTAAATTCTTTGTAAGCTTTTTATGTATGTTTTTTTTAGATTATACGAACCTTTGACTTGAGCCCAGATTAATTCTATTGCATTGTAATGGCAATGATATGGTGGTAAACGGATGACGGTGTGGCCCATTTCCTTTGCAATTTCGTCTATAATATATCTTGGAGTGGGGGGCTTATGAATGCTTACTAATCTTAGCAATTCTTTCTTGAGCATGCTGTTGTCGGCTTTTACTCCTTTGTTTTGCAGCCAAGTAATAATTTCAATTTTACGATTGCTTGTCGTAGGCGCCTTATCTTTTTGTACTGAATGATACGGAGCGTTGTCCATCAGAATAAAATGTGGTTCACTCAAATTATTTAGAAGAGTTAGAAACCACTCCTTAAATTTTGTAAAATCCATTTCTTCATGGTACTCTGTTGTTTTTACTGATTTAAACGCCAGTAAACAATTGGGCACAAAAGCAGACGATGTCCCCGCATGAGTAATTATTAATCTTTGTCCTTTGCCTTCGGGCACCTTGGTGGTAGACTCCGCTTTATCGTCTGTCCACGATCTTGAAACAGTGTGGTTTGCGTTGAGCCATGTTTCATCAAGAAAAACCACTTTATGCCAATCTGTTATATTTTTGACTTTGCGCAAAAAGTCAATTCGGGTCAAAGCAATGTCTGTTCGCTCCATTAAAATTTTTCTTTTATCGCTTTTTTTATAAGCAAAGCCGATTTTCTTCAATATTTTGGACAACGATGGTGGACTTCCTTTAAATAAATCCACGTCTTTAAGCGAAACGGATATTTTCTTTAACGTGGGAAATTCACCACGTGCGTAATACGCATATATATGATTTCGAATTGCGGCAGCATCAAAGTCGTCAATTTCGGTGACTGGCGAAACTCTCTTCCTTTTTTTATTAGGAGTCGATAATATTTTACCTCCCTCATCTTCGGCCACCATCTCCTTTGACGATTCTCCATACTTTTCTTTGCTAATTCGAGACACTGTAGCTCGTCCGATACCAAGAGCGTCAGCAACTCTATTGCACACTTGCTCCAATGGTAGTAGCGGTCCGCCATTTTGATTCTCGCGGTCAAAATACTCGCGCAAACGAGTCACAAACTCGCGACTTTCGCTATTCAAAACAGTTTTTTTTGTTCTTTTCGGCATTGTGGTGCAAAAAAAAACAAATAACTAGAAATAACAACAAAACTTAACAAAGCAACAGTAATAACGACAAAACAATATTAATCACGTAGCGATAGCGTATACAAGGCGTGGGCACTCAAAAAAGATGGCGCCCGCTTGTTCGCTGCATGCGAAAGCAATAGGTATTGCAAGACTAAAAAAATACGAATTTGTTGTGAAAAAATTATTAGATATAATCATTTATACAATTTATATTAATGAAATTGTCATACATTTATTTTATCGATATTCGCTGGCCAGTCGATTACACATCCCTACAAGGCTGCGAAAAGAGTTTACGAAGTAAGCTAACAAAAAAATATAAATAATAAAATATAATAAATATTTTAAATTACCTTTGTTTTTACTAGTATCTCCTTGATAACAAGTTCTATTTGAAAAAAGTGTTCTAGATTTCTATACAAATGTCTTATTAATATTTAGGGGGGGACGCAGTAAGCCTTCCCGTAGAGCGCCACCTATGCTCGGGCCCTCCCCGTGAGTAGCGGCAAAAGCCGTGAAACCAATTACTGCACCACGATGGCAAACCAAAGACCAAATAGTCCGCTAAACAAGCCGGCTCTGTGTGTAGTCTCGGTAAACATCGAAGGGTTCTCTCAAAATAAATCAGAGATTCTCTCTGATCTTTGCCGTGAAACTAAATGTGACATTCTTTGCGTCCAAGAAACCCACCGAGATTTGCCACAGAGATCAAATAGCTGGACTCACGCTTATCGCCGAGATCCAACATCCGAAGCACGGTAACGCAGTGTTTGCTGCTCCCGGCGTAAGCATCGTGTCCACCTCGAGCTCGTCCCATAACGGCATTGAAGCCATTACCATCGAAACTGGGAACTGCACTGTAACTTCTGTGTATAAGCCTCCTGGGACACTGTTCCAATTTGACCCTCCAGAAAATTTTGACAACCAGCCAGTGAAAGTTGTGATCGGAGATTTTAACAGCCGGGGTTCCAACTGGGGCTACAGAGACACGGACTTGAGTGGACATGCGGTGGAGGAGTGGGCTGAAACAAATGATTTGAGTCTGATTCATAATCCCAAGCAACCGGCCTCCTTTAACAGCGGCCGATGGAAAAAAAGGGTACAATCCAGACTTAATCTTTGTCACTTCTTCTATCAGCTCACAATGTGTCAAAAGTGTGTGTCCACCCATACCCCGTACCCAACACAGGCCCATCATGTGTATGGTACAGCCTATTGTCCGACCCATCAATGTCCCATTCAGACGCCGGTTCAACTTTGCCAAGGGAAACTGGGAGCTGTTCGCACAGTCCATCGATGATGCCCTTGTTAGCGTCTTGCCTAACCCGGAAAACTACAACCGCTTCGTGGATATCGTAGCAACCGTTTCGCGACGTTGTATACCTAGGGGGTGCAGGACGTCTTACATCCCGGGGCTATCGAGGGATTCTGCAGAACTACTAAGGCAATACGAGTCACTATATAACTCGGACCCTTTTTCAGAAGAGACCACCTTAATAGGCGAAGAGCTATCGGCAAATATTGGTGAAAAGCGAAGGGAGAGTATGACGCACAATAGTAAAAAGGCCTGGACTACTATCCGCAAACTCACAAGCGAACCCCCTCAACCCGCATCGCCCAGCCAAGTAACTGCCAATCAGATTGCTCACCAGCTTCTGCTTAGTGGTAAATCACCGAGCCGCCTCAGTAGGGTCCCCAAACTGAGAGGCATAATAAACACCTGTAACGATATCAGCAAACCCTTTAACTTGACTGATATCATTACCGCAATAAAACATCTTAAATGCGGTAAGGCCTCTGGAGTCGATGACATCTCGGTGGAGCAATTAAAACACCTCGGTCCTGTTGCGGTGTCCTGGTTGCTTCAAATGCTTAACCACTGCCTAGAGCACGCCTCTGTCCCCCGGCTCTGGCGAAAGGCAAAGGTCATCGCGATTCCTAAGCCGGGCAAACCAGCAGACGACCCGAAAAACTATCGGCCAATATCACTGTTATGCCATACGTACAAGCTGTTCGAAAGGATGCTGCTTGCCCGGCTAACCTGCTTGATTGACCCAAACCTGATTCCTGAGCAAGCCGGTTTCAGACCTGTGAAATCTTGCAGCAACCAGACTCTCAAATTAACGCAGCATATAGAGGACGGTTTCGAGGCAGGGATGGTTACAGGTGCTGCGTTCGTCGATTTATCTGCAGCTTATGATACCGTCAACCTGAGACGATTGCTGTGGAAGGTGGAGTCCATCACCAATGATAGTAAATTTGTCAACGTATTTCGCGAACTCCTGCACAATCGCCGGTTCCAGGTCCATTACCTGTCCGACAAAAGTCGTTGGAGAACACAAAAAAATGGTCTGCCTCAAGGCAGCGTCTTGGCACCCATCTTATTCAACGTGTATACCAACGACCAACCGTCCTCCCCCCACACCTCCCGCTTCCTATATGCAGACGATCTCGCTCTGACCTCCCAAGCTTCCAGTTTTGAACAGGTCGAACTCGATTTATCGAATGCCCTGCAAAGCCTGGGTGAGTACTATGATGCAAATTCTTTAAGGCCGAACCCGAGCAAAACTCAAACGTGCGTATTCCATCTACGCAACAAAGAAGCGGGCCGCAAGCTTGCCATCCAATGGCGTGGGGTGCCCATTGAGCATAACGACTTCCCGAAGTATTTGGGCGTCTTTTTGGATAGGTCACTAACTTTTAGAAAAAACTGCGAGAGCATTAAGCACAAGGTGCATTCTAGGAACGGTCTCTTGCGTCGACTGGTTGCTTCAAAGTGGGGAGCTTCGCCTAATGTTCTGCGGACCACTGGCCTGGCGATCTCCTTCTCTGCAGGCGAATACGCAGGCCCAGTATGGAGCCGCTCAGCCCATGCAAAGTTAGTGGATATAGCATTAAACGAAACTTGCCGGATCATTACTGGTTGCCTAAAACCGACCCCGGTACAAATGCTGTATCCGCTAGCTGGAATAGCGCCTCCAGGGGTTCGCAGGACTGTGGCAGGCTCTTTCGAAAAGACCAAATTGCTAGACGACACTCGGCACCCACTATCCGATTACCATCCTGTGCCACAAAGGCTGAAAAGCCGCAACAGCTTTATGAAGTGTGTCTCCCCTCTTGAAGTCAGCGATCGGTCAAAGGAGAGATGCCGGTTGTGGCGGGAGACTGTCGACCTTCCTAGCCCTTTTGTCCCACTGTCTGAGAGTCCGCCACCTGGACATGAGTTGCCATGGCCCACCTGGAAATCTTTAAACAGACTCCGGACGCAGGTCGGCCGAAGTAAGGAGAACTTGTTCAGGTGGGGATTCTCAGATGGCTCTAACTTGGAGTGCAAGTGTGGTGCCGTTCCCCAAACGATGAAACACTTGACATCGTGCCCTGCGTGCCCCAACAACTGCACGCAGGAAGATCTAATGAATGCTACTGACAATGCGATTTTGGTAGCAAAGTTTTGGGCCGATACCACGGAGGACAGAATATGATTAAGTAGCGGAGATGCCACAGTCATATTTCTCTTAAGAAAAACGCGTGACCAAATGCGGGTGGGAAGGGAGACGCGGGGGGCATGACGTCATACCTCGTCCACGTCTCCATCTAGTGCGTCATAGCGAAACCGAACAGAAACAGACCTTGTCATTTTTGTTATATAGTTTGACTATTCGCCACTAAGCGCTACATCGAATTCTAGAATAATCTATTTTAAGGAAATAATTTTCAAAAATAAGGCCATCTTTTGGATTATAGCAAAATCATTTAGGGGGCTAATTGATTTGGCCTTATACCGACAGATGGCCCAATTTTTTTTACTTTAATTTTCAATTTTAGCAAAATATTCCATTTAATAAATAATATAACATTTTTGAAATTGCTAATGAAGTCGGGCGAGAATTATTGTGATCATTTTCATAAAATGAATTGAGTTATTATTACAACTAGTATACATGCCAGACTAGGTTACTTATTTCTTCTCTACGCTAGATGGTTCTGTTAAGACATTTTTTTCGGAAAAATTAAAATTTAAATATAGTGGACTTACTGATGAAATGTTATACCCTTAAAATGTTGAAATTGTTTATTTTTACACTTTGTACATCCTTGAACTGTACACTTCATTCTTAAACCAGGTTAAAGCTATTTTTATCCTTGAACTTTTGACCAAAAATGACAACCGAACGCAAGGACGTTTCACTAGAACTGGATGGTGACGTCACAGACCAATTGAGTCGTTTTGACATATGGAAGGCTCGCGACTCGATTCCCTTGTAACATCTCCGCTATCATTTCCTTCTCCATGGCCGATACCATCTAGGTTTGCTGACGACACGATAAGAAGAAGATTAATATTTAAAAAATTAAAACTTTTCCATCAACAAATTTATTGTTGCAGTCTTTATAAACGAAGTCTCTAAAGTCACAGGTATCAAGCTATATTTTACGAACTATAACTAGCGCGGTTTGACACTAGTGCCGCGACGTGCCGCGAATGGGATTCGATGCGTAAGCAACGCCGTGCCTTGTACAATGTACTTACAGTGTCCCTACAGTAACATTTTTTTTTATGCCACTTAGGTGGCAGACATGCACACGGCCCACCTGATGGGAAGTGGTTACCGTGGCCTATATGGACGTTTGCAACACCAGGGGCTTCACACTCGTGCTACCGACCATGTAGATACCTTCTTATACCCTTCTTGAAGAACCCCATATTGTAGTCGCTTGGGAAAACCACGGCAGGAAGTTCATTCCACAACCTGACCGTGCGTGGGATGAAGTAAAGGTAATTATTAAATACATTGCTTTTTTTTTACGTGCGGGAAATACCCCACGGATACCTACCCCTCCGGAGCCGGAGGAGTAGGTTATGTCGGACTCGAACCGACTAAACCGCACGCCGTCTCTGGGTCGTAGTGCTAGGCCGAAGGTGAGGTTGTCATGCGACATATCCCTCGCACCCCGGCTGACCCAGGGCCATCCCTCTCGGTCTGGCCCTTCTCGGGATTAAATACATTGCAAGTTAATAAAAACAAAATTGTAACAAAAATAATGCGGCGAATTGAGAACCTTTATCTTTCATGAAGTAACATAGTCTTAATATTTCTAACAGTAGGTCGTCTCGGTACTTGAGAGGTGCAAATATGAGCCGCAGATACCTACAGTCTTCATCAGATTGGTCTTGACGAACAAAGTACTCAAAATGATATTATTACCATGGTTTTTCCCCCTTCCTGTTAACTGATTGTTCTAATATTTGGTACACACCTTTAGTTCGGACAATAATCCAATTGAAAACAATAAAAAAGTTTGTAGAATATACTGCTTCCGGGCTGTTTGGCCGTGGTCCTTGTGAAACTTGCGTTCCAGACGTTTCGTCGATCACTGCGGTCGGCATCTTCAGTGGCGCAGGTCTGGGCGACGACGAGTTCGGAGACCTTGCCTCGTCGGCACGTCGGAAACGTCTGGAACGCAAGTTTCACATGGACCACGGTCAAACAGCCCAGAACCAGTATATTCTACATACAACTCCGGCCGTGAAAGCCTGAAGACTTATAATAAAAAAGTAACATAGTTTGCGCTCTCTAACCTGAAGCGGTGTGTTGCCAATAAAAACAATTTTAACCGACTTCAAGAAAAAGAAAAGTTCTCAATGCGTCGCATTATTTTTGTTACAATTCTTTTTATTAATTTGCAATGTATTTATGTACCTAATATGTTCGGTTGGGTCAAATCTTGCAACTCGATGTTGATCGATGCAAATATTCTTAACCAATGGTGATTAAATTTTGCATATAGTCCGTTTTTAAATTCAGATGGTAAATGTCGAATTGTGATATTATGATACCAGCTTTTAGTGCTTAGTGACGTGCTCGAAACTATCGACAATGTTTGTGGCCTAGATACAAGTGGTTTGGCTTTATTATATTTTAGGAAAAAAAGTTAAAATTAAAAAGGTTTTTAGTTTCGTACACTATCCATATAAGCTAACTATAAAAGAACCAACAAAAATCTGTACTAAATTTAATTTATCGACAACTTTCGATACTGGTGGCACATGACTATTTTTTTACACAGGTAATGTCATTTTACTATCTGAAATTTAAAATAAAAACATATGATACATTTTTTTCATGAAAATTAATGTGGTACCTTGATGCTCGTCTGATGATGGAGTAGGAAGGCGGCCACGGGAAATCCTAAATTAAATAAGATAAATCTATTGAGTTTGGGCTAATTTCGCACCTCTGGGGAAATCAAGGCGTGAGTTGAAACTTTACCAGGAAATCAAAAAAAATGTTTAAAGAGGTGTAGGTACTTCTACTTCGTATGTTTTTTTTTGTATGGATCTTTAATTTACGTCAATATATTCCGAAAATAATTACCGTAGATATGTATCTTTACTTGTACTATTCAAAAGTGCAAGAAATAAAAAAAAAGTGGCCAAGTGCGAGTTGGACTCGCCCATGAAGGGTTCCGTAGCAGCAAGTGACATACCTACCTACTATAAAAGTTCTTGTAGTTCGTTGTAACTTTGATCGATGTTTTAATAATTTGAGTTGATTGAAGGAAAAGTAAATAGCGGTTTACGATTTATGACGTATTCAAAAAACTACTTACTAGATAGATCTCGTTCAAACCAATTTTCGGTGGAAGTTTACATGGTAAACAGATTGATTTCAACAGCATAGTTCTGATAGTTTCGGAAAAAAGTGGCTGCGACATACGAACGGACAGACAGACATGTCGAAGGGATCCGTGTTTTGCCATTTGGCTAAAAATGACGAATTCGTACTTATGTCTCAATTTCCCTGGGTGTGCGATTTATTCAGTCTTAACCAACTCTGCCCTCACATGGCACCTTCTATTCACTATCTGATAATGGAGAAGAAGACAGCCATAAGAACAGAACTCCTTACGTATGGGTTCAGTCGTTTTTAATATTTTTAAACATCTCTAGATCAAGTAATATAGCAAATATTGCCAAATAAATATTAATAAAATATGCGAAACTGCCAAGCGATGGGTGACAACAGAAATATGATGCATAATAATTGGCTCGATAGAAAAAAGCGTCAAACAAGTCATTCCAAATCGCTATTTTAAAACACGTGTCACACTAAGATGTCATGAACAAAGAATTTCAGATTTTTCATTAAAACATATAACTTAATAACATCTAGGTTTTAATAAAGTTAAATCTCGCAGATATTGTTCTTTTTTCAAAAAACAAACAATTCGTTGCATTCGAGCTCTCGCGGAGCTCTCGGCCGACGGCGGTCAATACCCGCCGTGGCGTGTTCAAGGCGTGACGTGTGCTGGTTCTCTCCGCAAGGTTCACCCCGCAAAGTGTAACGTATACCTCGAGACATAGGTATATTTAGGATCTAAAATGTGCTCTATACGCGTAATACACGTTCCCTGGGCACCTTTTGAGAATAATACGGGGTTCTACGACGCGACGGTGGACGAACTCAAATTCACCAAGCATAGGTAGATTATTACAAAACAATCCGCGCGCGTTTGTCTGGCTACTGGCTACGTATACGTAGGTCCAAAAAATGTATACATTCGGTTTTTTTATAGGTTTTATTGGCAACTGGATACAAGTCCTTAATGCCTTACATGAGGTTTTGTCATCATAAAATTGCCACAGATTAAAAATCATTGGCATTCTCAGTTTTTTTTTTTAATATTTACTTATAGTGTTGTATTGACCTGATATAAAGTGAATATATAAAAATGGGTAATAATAAAAATAAAAGATCATACATAAAATTGAAACCCAAGGAATATCGAAAATTTTTATTAGAAAAATGGTGAGTAATTTCTATAATATAATAATTGTATTAATACTTCATAATATACTGCGTATACGCTGTGCAGACGTGATTCGATACCCTACTCGGACAAAATATCTGCACTTCTTCTTTTGTGCCACAGTACAAAAAATGTACAGTGATGACAAGAGACAACACTTTCTAAATAACCCTACTGTGGGATGAGTACTGGGCTGGTCAGGCTCAGATTGACAGCCCAAATGGACCCTTACCAATAAAGAATCTGCGGAAGATTCTAACAGGCCCTCATCAGGGACTGGGAGGTTATCCTGCTTAAAGGGGGGGGGGGGGGGGAACAAATAAAGTACTGGATAGGTTAAATCGTTTTGAATTTGGTGTACAATATAGAGTTTTCTTCTATGGCTCCATAAGAAAGAAATTGATAGGATTTGACTGCTCTGGTCTTGCTAGCCACTCGAGTTATTTCCGGTTTAAATAAATTCTTTAATTGAGCTTATTATTTTTAATCATCCACCCAACCCGTAATAGTAAATTGTTTTGACTATTAAATATTATATTCCACAACATTTCACACAACGCTATCTTGATCCATGGTAAGCATAGCTAAACTAGCTTGTGTTATGGAATCTAGAATGCGGATAAACATACTTAGATACATTTTTTTTTTTTGTAAATACATACATATTATACATAGAAACACCCAGACCATTGCAAATATACATATTCATGCATACAAATATTTGCACTGAGCGGGAATCGAACCCGCGCCACCTGCGCAGCAGCCGCGTTCACTACCGCTACGCCACGGAGGCTGTCATAATATGACGTCATATTATGACGTCACAATAAATCCATACCAAGATTAAATGGGAAAGTGTGTGTGTGTGTCTCTGTGTGTCCATCTTTCACGGTTAAACCACTGAACCGATTTTGATGAAGTTCGGTATAGGGGTAGATTAGACCTTGAGTAAGAACATAGGCTATGTTTGTTTGCGATAACCGACATCCACCCGGGCGGAACCGCGGGCTAAGGCTAGTTATTTCATACCAGTTTTTAACTACAACTTACCTTTTTTACGTTTAGTAAAAAGTAACTAATTTGACTAGTCAGTCAAATACTTACCCAATTGCATGTATGGCCCGTAGACTACCACTGCTGAGTATAATATACCATCTTTTCTTTTATAGTGCATCAATGAGAAGACGAAAAGCCATGGGTGTGAAGACAGAAGACTCTAAGTATAGTCTGCTTATTGACATGTAAGTCTTATCACAGATAATTATAAATTCTCCATAGCAAAATGTATTTAAAAAAAAAGACGGGTTGCACTCCGGGAGTGCCGGCAGAAGTGAAAACTTTTTCTTTCTTTCTTTCTTCGTTATATACAGAGAAAAAGATGAAAAGAACTACCATACCATACCATACCTAAAATATAGCGCTAATCATAGACCCTATCACTAATGAATTACAAAAAGAAAAATTAATCACAAAAAGTAATAAATTACAAAAAGAAAAAATAATCACAAAAAGTGTCAGAAGCCCAGGTTCGAACCCGGTACTATCTGAAACCATAAGGACTTACAGTCGAAGCGTTTACGGCTAAGCTACGAAGTTTCATAACGTACATGACAAAAAGACAAAATAAACAATCTTTTGCTAATGTTGTATGACGTCAGTCGTCAGTTACGGTTCATAGGTCAAGCGATCCTGACGCGAGTTTAATACTTTTTACCCATCCAACGCCGCTAAAGAAATTTTCACTTCAAAAACATTGTTTACCTCAGTGATCCCGATAGTACGATTTAGTACTCCCCATCGCCACTGTCGCGGGTCTCCAGTAGTACATATACTTATCTTATCTATGGTCGCCAGTGCGTTGGGGTTTTTATATTTTCAAAGCGACACCCACAGAACACTTATATCCGACAGACACGTCGCGCCGGTCGGATGCAGCAGCAAAATTACGTGTTATGAATGTGCTGTTTGTGAAAAACTGTAAGTATATATACTTAAAAAATTTATAACTAATTCACTTTCAGTAAGTAGAAAGTACCAAAATAATGAATGTCTGAAAGAAAACCATGATGGAACTAGATATAAATCGTAAAAAATACAAAATTATTTACTTTCTTGAGTAGGTTATTTTATGAACCTGAAGTATCAATTTAGGTTCGACACAATCAAAGCCCTGCCCACTTTATTATCTCGAAATAGGAACTGGCGGGGTATGACTTTTAATAGTTTTAATCATCTTCTAGTTCTCTGCACGACATAGGTAGAAGAAGGTGGTAGGACACACGGTATATCCGTCCAATTGAGCAGTCCGACTGGGGAAGTACCTCCGCCCTACAGAATATCGCGGCCATAATAACCTCGTGTTGTGTTCCCGGCGGTGAGTAGGGTAGCCAGAGCTCACTGAAGAGTTTTTGTGCTGTCAGTGGGAAGACCAAGGGCTATCCCTGCTTTGTCTTCTACACTGATGGCACAGAAACTCTTCGTACACAGGGTCGGCAGCACGAGTGTGACTCCCTGGTGTTGCACACGTCCATAGGCCACGATAACCACTTTCCATCAGGTGGGCCGTGTGCATGTTTGCCACCTAAGTGGTAAAAAAAAGTACATAGATTTTTCAACATGATAAAGGCAATCTCATAAACGTAATCCGTAATCGAGGGTCTTTTTTCGCAGTATAATTTGCTGAGTGCCAAGCCAGCGAAAGGAAATTTTAGTACGCATTATAAAAATATGAAAGCCAAAAGATCTCCCTACTTATTTATTTACCTGCCTACTTTATTAATTAGTTATGTGATCCTATAACATATGTGATTATTCGACCTGCTTGACCCATGTAAATCCTGGCTGCTTATCAATTTACATATATTTAAAAAGTTATAAAATATAAGTCGTAAAAAAGAATCGTAAATTATAGATTAGTTATGCGATACTAGATTTTTCACCATTGTGTTACTTTGTTGCAGACACTGATTTACATTTACATACGTGTCGAATTATCTAGATAAGAAGCTTAGCCCCTGTTTACCTCTCTTCGTATAAAATCACTATATATATACTGAAACCACGTACGATTGAAATCATTCCTAGTTTCGTCGTCTCCATTGTTAAACTTAAGTCGTAATTGTTAAAGTAGTCCAAGTAATATATAAATTTAATATATCCAGTGGTTGATCATTTTGCTACCTCGTCTTCAGTTCTTCGCATCGCAAAGTCACGATAAAAACTTAATTGGCGCAGTCGATAAGATACATTTTGAACATTCGTTGACAACACGATCTGAAGAAGAACAACCAGCGGCACCCGCAAGAAAAAAAACGAGACTACAACTTGACAACACTACAAGGCTACAACTCCGTGACTGGTAATACAATACTATTTTAAAGTCGACCTAGGAATCAGTAGGAGATATTATTCCTTCCTCAACCTGTGGTTGGATTATAAACTTCATAAGTGACCATCCGGATCACGTCGGGAGAACATGCACAGAACAAAGAACATTGCTCGTCACTCTTCTCATCGTCGTCCGTAACCTGCTCGACAAACTATCAGAATTGTTGGCACGTTACCACATTTTATATTTCTGTGAACATTTTCACAGCGAAGAAGTATTTGTAGTTTGCAGTTGCACCTGTGATAAAAGCGCGCGCTATACAAATATTGTTATTGCATTAAATTGCTTGCATTGGACACAAAAGTTGTCATTGCATAAATTGCATTTAATTGTTTGAATTAAGACACAAAAGTTGTCATATATATAATATTGCATTAAATTGCCTTGTTTGAATTAAGACACAAAAGTTGTCATAATATTGCATTAAATTGCTTTTAATTGTTTGAATTAAGACACCAAAGTTGTCATAATATTGCAGTGAATTGCATTTAATTGTTTGAATTAGACACAAAAGTTGTCATAATATAATATTGCATTTAATTGTTTGACACAGAGTTGTCCTAATATTTTTATATTAATAAAAAAAAATAGCCGGTCTAGAAAACATCACTGAAATCACTCCTAGCTTCTTTAAGTGATTCCCATATTTGATGGTATTTATATACATAAGGATTTATACCTAAGTAAGTGTGAATATATTATAATGAGGTTATATCCGGGAGGCGAAGAGCAGGACGAATATAATTTACACATATTTACAAGCCGTCTCAGGGGTGACGCGGCTATTTTTTTAAGTGAACGACAAGATATTCGAACGAATGAAGATTTTATAGTAGTTTATGATACTCTTGCTTAGTAAGGGTTCATAAAACACGAGTGTGTGAGTTTAGTTTATCTACTCTAAATAAAACGCTGAATATAACAACAAATTTATTTTTACTTGTAATAATTATTGATGTTCTGAATATTAGAATTTCCATTCCATGAACTCGTGGTAACATTTAATATAGTTGCTCCTAGATATTGCCGGTAACAGGTTTATGGTAATGTTTGACGCAGCTTCCAGAATGTCTGGTGGTGTACGATTACCACTATCCTCGCTTTCAGACATGTTTTTACACAAAATCTAATTTATTTTACAAACAAAACCAAACTTTGTTTGATTTAAATGTAAAATGTTGGCGCCAAGGCGCAAAAATCGATTGCGCATGCGTGTTTTTTTTCCTTCGAATCGGTGACCGGCGCCGGCTGCAGAGGCACTTTTTTTTTTAAAGTAGCCTTTAACCTTCTTGGTCCAGCTGGAGGTTGTATAGGTGTATCGTTAAGATTAAAAAGTTATTTAATGATATAGGTGTCCATATAAGACCTGTATCGTAATTAATTTTTTTTTTTGGCCTTTGCTTAATGTTTGTCATAAGAGTTTTGATTTCATTTTTATAATCTTTGTATTATAGTATCAGAGTAGGTACATAAAAATTTAATCAATCAACATTTTGGTGATCCTCGTACGGAAGAACATATTGCTATGGAATTAGATCAGGCATGTATCATGACATGTTTTTCCGTCATGAGAATCTAATACTATGGTTTCTTGTTCCTTTTTATCTTCTACTTGACATATTATTTATTTTTGAATATTTCTTTTATCATTTCGTTAAAAACTTCGCGTTGTGCTTTATTATCACAGTAAATATAGTACTTTTTAATTCGCCCTAAATGATGTTTTAATAATTCGATTATATAAGTTCGATTATTCAATTGGATTTTTACTACTAGTATCTTTTGATTTAAACGTGATCTATCGCTTATTTCCATTTCATCTTTATTCCAATTAATAATTATTTTTTGACTTGGCTTTATGTCTATTGGTTGATAATAGGAGTTTAATCTTCTTGATTATCAATTGTAGTATCAAATTCAGATGCTGTTAAAGTTGATTCTAAAGTATCAATATCCTGATCTGTAACTATTGGGATTAATGATGTTGAGGGTTCGTCTATGGAATCTCCTGTTAACATTTTTAATTTTATTCGTGATCAAGCGTCTGCGTTAGAATTTTGCTTTCCACTTCGATAGATTACTTCAAAATTGTACTCTTGTAGACATAATCGCCACCTATTGAATTTACTGTTTGGTTCATTTAAATTATATAGCCAATTGAGTGGTCGATGATCTGTATAAATAATAAATTTCTTTCCATATAGGTACGGCCCAAATTGTTTGACTGCCCAGAGTACTGCTAACAATTCGCGTTCAATAGAACTGTACCGACTGTCAGCGTCATTTAAAGTACGATTAGCGTAAGCTATAGGCTTATCGCTACCTATGTTACCTTGAGATAACACGGCGCCTACCGCAATCTCTGATGCGTCTGTGTTAAAAATGAAAGTTTTGTTAAAGTCGGGTACTGTAATAAAGGTGCATTCATTAACTCTTTACAATGCTCAAGTGCTGATAAAAATCATTATTTATTTCAAACTTCTTATTTTTCTTAAGAACCAATGTAAAAGGTTTGGTTATTTTTGCAAAGTCTTTTATAAATTTCCTATAATATCCTATTAATCCGAAAAATGATCGCACTTCTGCGACTGTCCTTGGTATGGGATAGTTTAGAATCGCTTTAATTTTATCTTCGTTAGGTCGAAGACCTTTTTTGTTATGGTTATGGTATGGCCCAAGTAAAGAACTTCTTTTCTTAAGAACTCTGATTTATCTAATTGGAACTTTAAATTTGATTTTTCAGGATTTCAAAAATTAATTTTATTATATTTATGTGGGAATCCAAGGTATCTGAGTAGATAATAAGGTCGTCTAAGTAAATTATGCAATGAACTCTGTAGACCCCTTAATATATTATCCATAGCTCTCTGAAAAGTTGCGAAGGCTGTTTTCAGACCAAAGTGGAGTCTCAAAAATTCGTCATGACCGTTTTGGGTATTAGATGCGGTCTTAGGAATGTCCTCATTTTCGATTTCTATCAGATGATAACCGGTTGCTAAGTCTAAAGTAGTGAAATAGTAACTGTTACCTAATTTATCAAAAGATCTGCTATGTTTGGTAATGGATATTTATCATCACATGTTCTTGAATTTAATATCCTATAATCATTCACCATGCGATACTTTTCTTCGCCACTGGTATCTAATTTCTTAGGTTCCAAATGAACTAGAGCACAGGTGAATAACTAGGTCGTATTTTATTATCAGCCATAAGTTTCTAAGCCTATTTAAGCCGCGTGGTTCCCGGCAGAGTAGAATTTGGGCCACCCCTTCTCTTCCCATGTGGTGTCGTACAAGGCGACTAAGGGATAGGGCTGATTAACTTCAACATCAGACAGATATGTACAGCCCAGACTCAGCCTCAGATGCATGGCTCGAGTCGTCAATAGTGCCCGGAATACGGCAATAGGCTAGACCCCTATTACGTGGGACCGAATACAGATTTGTGAAATGTGGGTGTTAATTCACCTCTGCCCAACCCTCCGGGGATACATTTTCTTAACTTGCCTCTTAAGTTCTTCATTTTGTGAGGTTGGCTGTCTATATGCCTTTATATATATGGGTTCAAGATTACCTGTTCTAATACGATGTTTAACTTCGTTTGTAAATGATAAAGGGATGTCCTCACAATAAAAATATCCTTGTATTGACGGCATAATTCATAAATTTTAAATTTTTCCTCCTCGTTCATATGTTTCAATCGTAATTTATTTAAATTATCTAACAATAAATTTTCCGGATTTAAATTATCCTTATTTGTCAAATAGTTAATCGCACAACAATTTTTATTCGCAAAACAATTTTTATTCGCACTACAATTTTTATTCGCATTACAATTTTTATGATTGTTCTGGTATATAATTATATGGAATTTTAATGTTATACGAAGAGTAAACTCGCTATTGCTTGTGTTTTGTATCACGGTGTATGCGTAACCTTGACTACAGATTACGAGCGCTGAAGGCATTCGTACATTATCGATCAATTCTTGGTATTCGAGCACACCTTGACCGTCATAGAGGTCAGTGGGTAACTTTATTCGTTGTTCACTTCTAGGTGCCATTTTACTGACCACTGGTTCTATAAAATTTATTTTACGATTAAAATGGATAGGCATAACGGCATTTTCAGTTATTAAGTGAAGTTTTTCAAAGTTAATTATTGACTTTAATTCACATAATAAGTCGTTTCCTATTAATCCTTATTATATTGTTTGTCAGTATTAAAAATGTTAAATAATCTTATAATAACTGCACCAGTATGGCATGATTTAGCATGTGTACTAATGACTTCGAATTTATCATTAAGTATGTGTTCGTTATAATAATAGGGGTTAAAGTATGCAATTGCCGTTTCATTGTAATAGGTACTTCGAATTGACATAGAACCTTCATGGTTTGAGATTTTTGAGTGAAACTTTTTCCACGTGGTACCTATGTAGTTCTTCATTTAAAAATGTGCAACATTCGATTATCGACTTTCAGTTGTTTTTTTTATTCAGCTTAGACAAGAAAGATGGATACTTCGAAAATTCGAGTGATTTTTGAATACGAGTTCCGACGCGGAACTAACGCGGCAGAAACAGCTCGCAATATCAATGTTGCGTTTGGAGAGGGGACTGCTAATGAACGCACCGTGCGATTTTGGTTTAAACGCTTTCGTGATGGAAACTTTGATTTGAAGAACGAACCACGAGGAAGGCCGTCCACACAGGTGAATAACAATGAATTGAAAGACATGGTGGAAGCCGATCCGAGCCAAACTACCCAGGAATTAGCTGCATGGTTTAACGTTACCTTACCAACAATATTAACTCATTTGCGTCAAATCAATAAAATAAAAAAATGAGAAAAATGGGTACCTCATGATTTGACTGATTTGCAGAAAGAAATGCGTGTTGAAACTTGTGTTGCCTTGTTGAATCGATACAGAAATGAAGGAATATTGGATCGAATTGTGACATGTGATGAAAAGTGGATTCTTTACGATAACCGTAAGCGAAAAATGCAATGGCTGACCCCAGGTGAAACGCCACAACAGTGTCCTAAAGCAAAGCTTACCAATAAAAAGGTAATGGTAACTGTTTGGTGGTCTCAGCATGGTGTTATTCACTATAGCTTTCTACGATCTGGTCAAGCAATAACGGCAGATGTCTACTGTGCCGAACTCCGAACAATGATAGCAAAACTAGCAGTGAAACAGCCCCGACTCATGAATCGATCTTCACCATTATTGCTCCATGATAACGCGAGACCTCATACAGCACGAGAAACCGTTATAACTCTACAGGAACTGCAATTAGAAACTATCCGTCACCCTCCGTATTCGCAAGACCTTGCTCCAACAGACTACCATTTTTTTCGTGATTTGGACAGTTTTCTATGTTATAAAAAGTTTTCTTCTCAGGAGGCAGTACAAAATGCTTTCACACAGTTTGTCGAATCTAGATCACCAGAGTTCTATCGCAAAGGCATAAATGACCTTCCTACTAGATGGCAGCAATGTATAGATAATAATGGTAATTATTTTGATTAAATAAATACGTTAAATTAAAAAAAAAACGAATTTCAATTTGTCAGTACAAATCGGCAATTTCATACTTTAACCCCTAATATTTATCCACGATAGTTGTACTAAGAAAAGATCTTGTGCTACCGGTATCAATTATTAATTTAGCATTTAATTCTGATATAAATACAAAATGGTGTAATGCCATATTTGTATTTATGTGTGTGCAGACAAAGTTGTGGCTTCTATTTGAAAATTTCGACTGGGCTCATCATTATTTCGCGGGGTTGTAGTTGTGTTATAAGTTATAACGCGGTTGTTATAGTTTATGCATATTTAAATTCGTTTCAGGTTCCTTCTTAATCTGAGGAGGTTTAGATTGATGTGGATAATAACGCGGTGGATATAAAAATGGTCCATGGGTATAAAAATGGACCCCTAGTCGCTAATTATGATTTGGTCTTTGTTGAGGTAGATTTGGTTGTATTGTATTATCTTGAGACGTACTTGGGATTTGAGGTAAATTTGCTTGCATATCTCGTAAAATTTAATGGTCGTCTATAATTAGACGGATTATTTTTACTATTATATCTGGGGTTAGGGTTGTTCCTAAACGGGGGTTTTTCTAAAAGAATAACTGGGTTTATTATTCGTTTGCGCCTCATGATTTTCTTCCTCTAATACAATTTCTAACGCTTCCTCTATTGTTTCGGGGTGATGAAAAATGGACCCCTAGTCGCTAATTATGATTTGGTCTTTGTTGAGGTAGATTTGGTTGTATTGTATTATCTTGAGACGTACTTGGGATTTGAGGTAAATTTATATATATTATTCAAATGTATTCATTAATTATTATAAAACATATTGTATTGTTTAAGTTATAAGTATTTATATTAGACAAATTATTGTACCTGTAAACCTAGAATTAACATGGATGTAATGTTACAAGAAAATACATTATAAGAATATAATTCTTTATTCAAAATTTTACGTCATTCATTAGGAATGATACTTACATATTTATTTGAAATATTCCTTCAGTATGTGATCCTATAACGTATGTGATTATGCGACCTGCATGACACATGTAAATCCAGTTCGCTTGTTATTATCATTTTTTTAAATTATAAATAAATTAACATAAATAAATTATCATATTTAAAAAGTAATAAAATGAAGTCGTAAATTATAGATTAGTTACGCGATAATAGTTATTCACTATTGTATTACTTAGATGCAGACACTGATTTACATCCAGTCGAATTACCCTGATAAAAAGCTTAGCCCCTCTCTACCTCTCTTTGTGTAAAATCACTATATATACTGAAACTACATACGATTGAAATCATTCCTAGTTTCGTCGTCTCCATAGTTATAATTACCTTAAGTCATAATTGTAAAAGTAGTCCAAGTATATATTAAAATATAAATTTAAAATATCCAGTGGTTGATCATTTTGCTACCTTGTCTTCTGTTCTTCGTAACGCAAAGTCACGATAAAAGCTTAATTATGTACGTCTTGTACGATAACCTAGTGGTATGGGTAATGGACTGCTGAGACGAGGTCTCGGGTTCGATCCCAGGTTTTACCATGGCACACACCAATGACATCGATGCTTTTCGAAATTATGTGTGAATTATCGCAGGTTTATAAGTGCTCTGTTAATGGCAATAGGCTCGCCACTTATTACATTGGGACCTAAACATAAACTGGCGAAATGTGGGTGCTAGCACCTCTGCCTACCCCTTCGGGAATATAGACGTGAGTTTATGTAGTTCTAAATACCTAGAAAAAAATTACAAGATATGTGTGAAAGTGACATGTAAAAATCCTAGTTTTATTTGTGAATGCTTATGATGTCTAAGTAGTAATAATAATATATTTTTTTGCCTTTGAACAGGATACATTACAAAGCTAATACATACAATATGTCATATGATTTAGATCGCCTGATTCAGACATTTACAATAGCATGTAAATATTGGTTTGACATACAATTAGATAGGTACATAATTAGGTATGTCAGTCTAAGAAAAATAACAATGTATTTTTTTTTGTGACAACGCCCATCTGTTGAAAGCTTTAGTGTTGTGTCGTTAAAGCAGTTAGTTGCTCACATCGTCAATAGATGTCAGGAAGAGTCATATTTATTTTTAATAAAATGACATTTTCTAAAAATGAATCCTAGCTAGATCGATTTATCGCCCCCGAAACCGCCTGTATACTAAATCTCATGAAAATCGTTGGAGCCGTTTTCGAGATTCTAATTAAATATACAGGGTGGAATATTTTAACCTTACCTGGAGATAGCGAATTTCACTCAAAAGAAACATTCCTTTATTTTTAAAAAGAAACAAAACTGCATTCAACAATGTTTGAAATCTCGCTTGCCATACCCGGTAATCGAACCGACTAAAATCCCAAAAAGTAACACCTGTATTTTTATGGCATCAATCGATAGTGTTAATCATAAGGATCAAATATGTCTAAGAAACATGGTAAATTATATGAAAGGAAGTTCATGAAATCTTAACTTCTAGACTCAGTGCCAGAAGAAACAGCATTTTTACTCAAGGTGTCATTCGATATCTATCAACAATGAAGTTAACTTTGAAGCCAAATATTTATTAAAATGAGTAGATACTAATGACCGAACTTTGTTTCCGGTTTAGAATGTAACTTTATTGAGTAACTGCATGAGGTATGTAGGTAGGGTAGACAATAAACCGATGAGCCGTTTATGAGAGACCGTAACACATTCTGATCTAATAGTATCAAATAAAATTTGTTTACCCCGAACTTCATTTTATTGTCCGATAGCCCAGGAGTCGTTAATTGGATGTAATTTTCGAGATATTAATGAAGGATTAAAAGTAAAAAAGGATGTTTAATTGGAAACCTCCACGCGGTATACCCTGGGCAATAGGGATGGTGAGAGAATTGCCTTTATGGTGGTGACTAACTCCTTCCTCTTCTTCATCATAAGGTTAATTCCAGGCGCTTCCGACGCTTTCCCCCGGAAAGTGGGGTTCACTTCACTAATCTAGCTGCGGGTTTGGCTTAGCTTCAATATTTTCCGTGAAGCGACTGCCATTAGACTTCACAACCCAAAGGTGATATCGAAGCATTGCAATTAAACCAGTTGTTGGACTTTTTAAGGACTCCCAACTACCAGTAACGACTGCCATAGATATTCGTATGGCGACCGAGACCAACGGCTTAACGTACTCTCCGAGGCACGGCAAGACCACTGCAAAAACCCATATTCATGCATACAAATATTTGCACAGAGAGGGGATCGAACCTGTGCCTCCTGCGTAGCGGCCGCGCTCACTACCGCCAAACCACAATTTTGCCAATTGTGAAGGGCCCAGAACGTGAAAAACACCCAAAAGAGTGTTACGATTTTAGATATAATTAATAACAATGATAATTTATATATATTAAAATGAAAGACCAAAAATTATGTTAAATCTCATTTTATCTCTTAAAGCCAAATCAAATCAAATCATATTTATTTGTATTAAACATGTGTTAATACATACATGTGCATGCAAGATGTAATTTAGTAGTTATGTCCAACATGTTTAGCCGCGTGTGTGGCGGCGTACAAATGTCATTAATATTTATATCCAAAAAAACAAATTCAATAATACATATGAGTCAAAATCATGGAGAAGGAAATGATAGCGGAGATGTTACAAGGGAATCGAGTCGCGAGCCTTCCATATGTCAAAACGACTCAATTGGTCTGTGACGTCACCAACCAGTTCTAGGGTATAACATTTCATCAGTAAGTCCACTATATTTAAATTTTAATTTTTCCGAAAAAAATGTCTTAACAGAACCATCTAGCGTAGAGAAGAAATAAGTAACCTAGTCTGGCATGTATACTAGTTGTAATAATAACTCAATTCATTTTATGAAAATGATCACAATAATCTCGCCCGACTTCATTAGCAATTTCAAAAATGTTATATTATTTATTAAATGGAATATTTTGCTAAAATTGAAAATTAAAGTAAAAAAAATTGGGCCATCTGTCGGTATAAGGTCAAATCATTTAGCCACCTAAATTATTTTGCTATAATCCAAAAGATGGCCTTATTTTTGAAAATTATTTCCTTAAAATAGATTATTCTAGAATTCTGTGTAGCGCTTAGTGGCGAATAGTCAAACTATATAACAAAAATGACAAGGTCTGTTTCTGTTCGGTTTCGCTATGACGCACTAGATGGAGACGTGGACGAGGTATGACGTCATGCCCCCCGCGTCTCCCTTCCCACCCGCATTTGGTCACGCGTTTTTCTTAAGAGAAATTTGACTGTGGCATCTGCGCTACTTAATCATATTCTGTCCTCCGTGGTCAAAATCAAAATGTCAAGTGAGGTAATCAATTAAAATATTTCATTGCTTTAAATGTCATGTCAAAAAAATGTCAAAATAATAATAATAATGGTACAATGAAGTGCTAATGTCAATACATAGATATACGTAAAATGTCAAATCTCATGTCACAACCTTGTCATCTAGAAATTCTTTAACATTGTAGTATGCTTTTTGCAGTAAGAATTTTTTCAATATTATTTTAAATGCGTTGCAACTCATCTCCTTCCAATCTTTAGGCAATTTATTAAATATTATAGGCGCCATACAAATAATGCTATTGCGCAAAAAGGCCGTCTTTGCCCTGTGCAAACGAAGCTTTGTGTTATCCCTCCTGTTTCGGGGAACTGTTACTTGCAAGGACGGAAATAAATGCAGGTTACATTTAACAAACACAGCTACTTCAAAAATATACAGACTAGGTAGTGTTAAAATTTTGTAGTCCTGAAAGTAAGCCCTGCAACTATCTATACACTATAATAAACGTCAACAAACGCACAAAATTAAGAAAAAATGCAAAAACATGCCTAATACAACACAAACTGATAAAAAGAAACACTTTTTGAACACTGAAGAAATCAATAAATATAACCATGTACTTTTTTGTACCTTTATAAACAAAGTCTTCCTTTTTTAAAGCCCTAAAATCTAGATTATATTATTTTACGTAAATTCTCCATAGAAAAATGTATGAAAAATCATGCGCATCCCGATAGTACGATTTAATAATACTCCCCGTCGCCACTAATCGGCTAATCGCCATTCGCCACTATCGCCACTCGCCAGTGCGCCATAGAATTTCAAAGCGTCGTCACGCGTGTCGGAATCAGCAAAATTACGTGTTGTGAATTTGTGTTTTTTTGTGAAAAATTGTTAGTACAACATTATTATAACTAATTTACTTTCAGTAAGTACCGATATAATATATGTCTGAAAGAAAACCATAATGGACCTAGATATAAATCGTAAAAAATACAAAATTATTTACTTTGTTGAGTAGGCCATTTTATGAACCTGAAGTATCAGTTAGGCTTGACACTAACAAAGCCCTGCCCAGTGGACATAAAAGTGGGCATAAAGTGGGCAGTGCCCACTTTATTTTCTCGAAATAGGAACTGGCGGGGTATGACTGGGTATGACTTTCAATCATCTTCTAGTTCTCTGCACGACATAGGGTTGTTTCGCCTGTTCGCGTCCGATTAGTGTAGTTGGCAAGTTTGACGGCGATTATAAAAATGCCCTTGCACTAATTTCTATGAAATATTTGTGTAATGTATTCATTATATAGTCTATTTTAACATTAACTTTCAGTTTTATTGGAAACATCTTGTGTTTTCTTTTTAAATAGATAAACTTCAGAATTAGGCGATTTACCCACTTCGCGTCCACAAAATCCAAATTGCGTACACCCGTGGACCATTTTGCGTCCAGCAGCTTAGAAAAGGAATATAGGGGTGAAATTTTTAAGAATTTGTAAAGAAAAAATATATTTTAACAATTTCTTTATTTAAGAATATAAATATTAAAATTCAACATTATTATCATTAATTCATAACAGTAGTTGAACCTAAAATTAGGCACCTAAGTAGTGGGCAAATACTGATTGCAACTTTAAGATTAAACAGTAATCCGTTCTGTTAATTTTACTCTACCTACTTACTTCCAGCGGGGGACGCCGCAGACCGGACGGGTGATCTGCCCTTTTATGGGGGCCATTTCACCCAATTCCCCTATTCCTCCTATTTGGAGGCTAAGAAGTGCCCGGCAATCACGGCTTTCCGTCGAACCTACCTGTCTCTTTACAAAATCTTACAATCTGTTCCACCTTCAGATCTTCGAGGTCTTGTTCTTCTAGGGTGTCCGTCCCCATGTTTCCCATATTATCATTGAATACATGGGGCATTTGGTGGAGACTGGTTTCCACCTCCTCCATGCACTCTGGGCATTTGTGGTCACTTTTCCGCCCTATAAGTGTCAGGTGCCTATTTAGTCGGCAGTGTCCCGTTATCACTTCTACGACCAGCCTCATGTTTCCTCGGGAGAGTTTTAACAGTCGGCTTGTTTTCTTTGTGTAAATGGTTTTTTGATGAAGATCTTCGACTGTCTCATGACTGGCGAGGACTTCCATCTTCGATTGGCTTCCGCCACTGTGCTTCGCATGAGATCCCTTTGTTATTTTATGGGCAATGGGTTGGGTAGTCTGGGCTCAGGGCCCACCTGATCTTCATCAGCTCCCTTTCTTGCCAGTTCGTCCGCCGTCTCATTGGCCATGTGGCCCTCATGTCCGGGCACTATTATATACTATATTATAATTATTATTGCTAAAGATCAGCCTTCATTATATTAAGTTTTTGGCTATTTTAAAACAACAAAACAATACAACAATTTGGATATTATTTGCCTATTTGTCTTATCGATTTATTCTTCTCTTGAGTTTCATTTAACGCTCTGTTTAAATTTTCTTCTATGTGTATTCTCTTTTCCTTCTTCTTTCTTCTCTCCGAAGAACACATCTTAAATGAAAAAAATGAATGAAAGAAATTACTCATTTCCATAAAAAAATAGAATTATAAACACGTGGTCGTAATAAAAATGTACAATAATAATAAACAATAAATGTAAATTATTTTTACAAGCAAGTATTTAACAAAATATAGTGGACGCAATGTGGTTTATTATTATCCCCTTTAGGTATCGTTTGCGTCCATTGCGGACGCAAAGTAGAAGTTTTGTAAAATTCGATGTAGTAATTCGCGTCCAGCTTATTTTATTCGTTACATATAAAAAACATAAGCAAATTCATAATGAATATTATTCCTTTTTTCATCATAAAAGTAAAGAAACAGCTATGTATGCTAAAATTCACATAAAATAATAAAAATCTTACCATCAAACGCGCCGCTGCACACTAATTTTTAGCTAAACATCCCGAGCGTACAAGCTTCCATGTTGAAGAGCCGAGATTACTTATTTTTTTAAACGGGATTGGTTTGACGCACAGAACTTTTGTCCATGTGTACGTGCCTCTTATACATTGAGGTATAAGCGGTAAAGACTTTTCATTTGATTGGTGTGTTAGTAGACTTATTTTCGAAGATTTTCAAAGGGAGATCCGCAAAATGGACGCGAATTGGGCGATGGACGCGAACAGGCGAACTGACCCTACCTACCTACATAGATTTTTCAACATGTTAAAGGCAATCTCATAAATGTAATCCGTAATCGAGGATATTTTTTCGCAGGATAATTTGCTGAGTGCCATGCCATCGAAAAGAAAATATAGTACGCATTATAAAAATATGAAAGCCAAAAGATCTCTGAATAAAATGTAAGTTCCTCCCTACTTATTTATCTATCTGTCTACTAAAGGCTAGGTATTCCAACAGAGGCCGCGCTTTTGAGTTCTTTAAAACCATCTGAATCATAGAAAAAAGCGTTTTATATTTCGAATAAAAGATATATATTACTTAAGGATCTAGTCTAGTCATTTTCGAATTCAGTTACCAGATCTAATGAACTTCACTCGATTGAAAAAATCCCAAAGTTACCCCTTTTCGTAATTGTTTTTTCAATATTATGACTAAACTACTGGTGTTTTCTATTAAATTTTTGTACTCAACTAAAGGCACTACATATGTATAGACATTTTCGTAGAGTTTGACTATATTGTTAAATTATTTTTAAAGTTATGTTTAAATACCTACAAAATTCGCGAGTGCTCGCGCCGCTGAGGCCCGAACAGTTACACCAGTCGCGCGCTGGCGCTTACCGAAGTAGGACCTGTGTCAGTTTTTGCGCGACAGTTTCTTATACCATTCAATTGGTGTTACGTATTTATAATAAATTGTTGCAAGTTATTCAATGCGGGCAATAAACAACGCAAGCGAAAAAAGTCGTACGGAACCATAAAAAGAATGCACTCCAAAGATTTGTGAAGAAGTAAATATTTATATAATTTAGCCATTTAATAAAATAATTATCTTAGATTTCATTAAATTTCTATCTCCGATTGGTAATTTATAAAATTATCATACCTAAAATAGGTTCATAGCGCCATAATATAAAAACATCAGTAAAACTGCTAAGGATGTACTACTTACGATTTCACAGGTCTACAACAATAATGCTGCATAGATGTTTTCAACTGATTTAGGCTTAGGCATTTGGGTGTTCTGAGCCTTAAAAAAATAATCAAAAATTTCCAGGACGTCAAGTATTTTTGCAAAACGCTCAGTTTTATCAGAATAATGGTGTCATTGGGTTAATTTGAGGACATAAATAATAGGTAGATAAAATTTTGGTTTCATTAATATTTTTAAATGTATGCAGATCGTAATATCATAAGTTGTG
Source organism: Eilema caniola (assembly GCA_949126895.1). Classification (NCBI taxonomy): domain Eukaryota; kingdom Metazoa; phylum Arthropoda; class Insecta; order Lepidoptera; family Erebidae; genus Eilema; species Eilema caniola. The sequence continues at coordinate 17,195,137 of OX421485.1, read as the reverse complement.
CAGTAAGCGCCCTGTGTGAGCTTCATCAAGAAACAAAAAGATATGGTAACCTGAAAGATAAGAGCGTTTCAATGATAGCAGACTACTGTTGGACAATTCAGAGATACCTTTCAGCTGCTTCACATAAGCAAAATGAGTCTTACTGGCAAAAATAAATACTTTTAATGCTTACTTATAAATGTTATCTACATAAAAAAAATAGTTTTGTTAATCTGTTTAGTCTTTTATATTTTATTTTAAGATTGTAGAAATGGTAACTTGTTCAAAATTTACACCTACTGACATACATTGTAAAAAAACGTGACGTGCTATGACAATACAAAAATCAATTTCGAAATCAGCACACCCAAAAACATAAAAATTACGCCGCGCAACCAAAGCAGCTCTCAATTTTTATTTTTTGCATACCTGTGATTTTGGATCATTCATATTTTATCTATATAAGTACCCCTGCCTAACGTTTGCAAACGCCTTACCATCAGCCACAAATAGAAAATGTTAATTGTGTATAGTCCATAGTTTTATCATCTTCTGACCCAGACTCAGACTTGCAACCGGGTACAAGCACACAAGAAATAAACTTTGAAGCATTTTGTGATTATGTGCATTAATATTTTACATTTACTAGGTATCTAAATTTATTTTATTTGATACCTTTCAATCAACATAGTTATTACATCCCTTTATACAAAACAATATTTGAAATAAACAACCTAAATATACTAACTACACAAATAGATAAAAATATATTATATTGTAATCTCTTACACCAACCTACATTGACACCCTTGTTTCTTAGGTTTCCTACACTAAATAACGACGTTGTAGGGTTTTAATACGAATTCTGCAGTTTTAGTGTCCCTGAGTACTGAGACAGAAGCCGTGGGTTCCAATTCCACCCAGGACAAATCTTTGTGTGATGGGCACGATTATTTGCTGTGGTAGGTGTAATTTATCTATAATACGCTATATGCTTTGTCTTCCACTGACTTCCTTTGACTCCCCTGGTGTTACATATCTCCATAGGCCACGGTAACCACTTTCCATCAGGTGGGCCGTGTGCTTGTCTGCCACCTCATAACAGGCCGCCGATGGCAAGCGTCCCCGTAGCCTATGGACGCCTGCAACGCCAGGGGAATCACACACGCGTTGCCGACCCTTAATAAACCTATTCACTACCTTTTTGAAGAATTTCATACTGTAGTCCCTAGGGAATACCCCGGCAGGGACTTCAGTCCACAATGAAATCGTTCGCGGAGGAAATTCTTCTCAAACCGGACAGTACGTAACAAATCAGCTGCCAAAGTGTAAGTATGAATGCTCTGTCGATGACGAGCGGTGAGGTGATATAGAGTAACCGTTGGCTTCATTTCAAACAAATGTTTGTAAATGTACAAACATTACTATTATTATACTGTAAGTTTACTTTCTCCCAAGCAACTAAAAGCATAGAACAAACAGTTCTCAAAGTCATACAGTATTTATTTCATTTACTATTTATTACTTACTTAATTTATTCAGGAAACTAAATAAAGTTAAAAAACTGCATTTAATTTTCTTAGTCAAATCAAGTTTTCCTACTGTTTATGTCTATATTGTGTCGCTGGCGGGGTCACCACCGAGTTCACCGTCACTGCGGCCGCGCGTAATATTTTCTGACCGGCCGGGATAGATAAATGCCTACTTTTGCAGGAATACAAGGCCTCATTCACCCGCCCCGTCGAGTGTTTTGGTAAACAGTAGCTATCTGGGTCGTTAACGTTATGAGTGTTAAAACCCTTTTATCGTTATGAAAACTTCACATTGCATAAAGGTTGTGAGTAAATCAAAAACCGGAACATAATTTTTTGTTATGCAACATTGTTTAGCCAAAGGTATTAAAATTGACCGAGCACTACGACCCACAGACGGCGTGTAGTTTAGTCGGTTCGAGTACGACATAACCTCCCCCTCCGGCTCCGGATTATCCGTGGGGATTTCCTGCACGTAAAAAAAAAAGGTATTAAAATTGATAGCAAGATTACAACAGTTGATTGATTGTTTATGTAGATAATGTTGTCTCGGGTCTCGGGCATCATTAATTTTGACCGGACACGCAATCAAAAAGCCCAGCTATGTTTGGCTTTATCCGGACGCCTGGCAACCCTATGCGCGAAGCACCCGCCGGTCATTGACTTCCAAAAGTCAGCTGCTCACTGCAAGTTGCAACCCATGTTAGCATCGGGGACCGCGTGGTCCCCCCTGACCTCCAGACCGAGAGGAATGGCCCTGGGTCAGCCGGGGTGCGAGGGATATGTCGCGAGACAACCTCACCTTCGGCCTAGCACATCGACCCACAGACGGCGTGCGGTTTAGTCGGTTCAAGTCCGACATCTTCGGCTCCGAAGGGCGGTTATGCGGGATTTCCCGCACGTAAAAAAGAAACTGTATTTCCGTCCAATGGGAATGCCGACTGCGCTTTTATCCCTACAGAGGGCGCCTCGTAATGGCCAATGTTAGCCGTCACCTACGTAGATTTCATTGTTTGTCTCTTCAAATCGGACAGCTATGAGTTTGTTATTGTCACATAACAGATGGTTATTGTTGTTTGGTCATATGCTGCTGCCTAATCACAATTAGTTTTGCGTCGGCATTCCCATTGGGTCACACGATATTTTTATTTTTTCACTCAGGGGCGGATTAGCAAATAAATTAAACAGATTTTGATTAAATTTGGTACAGAGTAAAGTAAATTTATTTATTGTTTTTGTAGTTTTTCCATTTTAATTTAACGAAACTACGAAAGGGACGGCAATCTTTCGTAGGCCTAGGGGAGACAACGTATCACATCCGATCCCTGCCGATACTAAGTAACACTACCGGATTTAGGGGAGGGCCACCGGGGCGGCAGCCCCAGGGGCTCCACAAAAGAGGGGCCCCCATAATAGAGACGTCAAATTATTTTTTAATTCCGTCTAGTAAACACTAGAAACATCTTTTCCTTTGATATTATTTTTCGCTGTTTTACCTTTACATAAGTATATTATTCTTGTAAGTTAACAGTAAAATCATTGTTCTATCTTTGTTCATGTGTTTGTTCAGTGAAAATTATAAAAATAGGCTTCGAACGTGTGCGTTCGCGCAGCGGAATGTTGTTGAATTTAAAGATTTTAATTATGCAGATATTTAGTGTATGACGTCGTGTAATTGTGTATGGTAAAAAAAAATTTGTGCATACATCCATTGTGGAGAAATTCGCTAAAAACTGATTCCGCTGGGCGAACGTTGTCCTGGCGGAACTTTTTTCTAATCCATGGACTTAGAAGAAAAGAAATGTGTCCAAAAATTAGTGTATATTTGTGTGTAATTGTGTATGTATGAATAAAATTAGTGCATCCATAAACTTCGGAGAAATTCAAGTTTCCGCTACGCGAACGTTTGGCCATTAGCTAGTTTTCATATAAAGCTCTTATATAGAGAGCTGTAGATTTTTACATAGGTTGTTTTGAATTTGTTTAAATTTGTTTAAAAAACAGATTTAGAAGAAATCGTAGGGTTTAAAAGATAAAAATATAAACGTGAAATACGCTCATTAGGTCTTAGTTCGTGAAGTAGCCACTTTGGGGTCTAGATTTTCACGTTTATACAAACCTTGTAAGTGTCTGCAACATGTTGCCAAGTATCAATGATGGTTCGTTAGTTATTAATGAGTTATAGGACAATTTACCATGACTAGACCACTGTTTGCAAAGCAGTCAAATATCAAGACGTTCTAAAGTAATTGCATAGTAAAATGTGTTCCAATGATTAGTGTATTAATTCAACTACTTGCATGCAAAATTTCATCTCATTAAATTCATTAATTAAAGAGGAACAATTAAAATACTTACAAAGCATCGAAAACTTACATAACCCGACCAAATTCTAATCTAGGTAACATTCTAAAATTTACAGTATAATACCGGTATTTAATTGGTACAGGTGATAACACAATTGTTTTGATATAATTTACAGGTCATTTATTTTTCTACACATGATTTTTTAAATGTATTTGACTATGACAGTAAGTACTATTTACGTAGCTACTTTATAGCTTTTTTTATATGATATTACCGTTGTACTGGACTTATGTATGTGGGCGTGTTCCCGCGCACCCCACCAAAATATTCAGAATTTTGTTCGAAGCGGTACACTTAAGGCTAGTCCTTTGATTAAATAGTCTAAGTATTGTAGTTAGGAATTGATCAAAAATATTATGCTAGTGTGAAAAAACAGACAACGCGCTGCGCGCAACGAGCGATAGAGGCGGCTTCCCTCTTGAAACGGTACTTCCATCCTTGAAGGAAAGAGAGCGCAATATGTTTTCATAACTCACATAAGCCACGGCCTGCGCGTATTCGTTTGCTGTTGAACTTGAACCTGGTTTTGTTTTATCCCCATTCACAAATTTGCACTCAAGGACAATGTGCGTATGCGCTGTTGTTTTGTTATGTATCGCCAATTCTCCGTAATAATAATATTGACAGTGTGTTATTAATGTTATAGTGTAACAGTGAAGCTTAAAATAATTATGTGGTAGGTATATTGAGTGAGTGATAGTAAGAAGCTGATGTTTAATTAGAACTTGTTAATTGAAGATTTATTCTTATCGCAGATAGGGGCGGTATTATTAAAAAAATATTTTTCATTCTAGAAATGCAATTGTTTTATTTTTTCCTAACGCTTGTGTACGCAACTGTACCATATTAATAAATACTATACTGGAAGGTTAAGAACGTTACTTAAAATATGGCACGGTTGCTTTTTTGTAGCCATCCGAACTTGGTCGGGTTATGTAGGTTTTCGTTGCTTTGTCAGTATTTTAATTGTTTCTCTTTAATTACTGAATTTAATGAGATGAAATTTTGCATGCGAGTAGTTGAATTAATACACTAATTATTGGAATACATTTTACTATGCAATTACTTTAGAACGTCTTGATATTTGACTGCTTTGCAAACAGTGGTCTATTCATGGTAAATTGTCCTATAACTCATTAATTACTAACGAACCATCATTGATACTTGGCAACATGTTGCAGACACTTACAAGGTTTGTATAAACGTGAAAATCTAGACCCCAAAGTGGCTACTTCACGAACTAAGACCTAATGAGCGTATTTCACGTTTATATTTTTATCTTTTAAACCCTACGATTTCTTCTAAATCTGTTTTTTAAACAAATTTAAACAAATTCAAAACAACCTATGTAAAAATCTACAGCTCTCTATATAAGAGCTTTATATGAAAACTAGCTAATGGCCAAACGTTCGCGTAGCGGAAACTTGAATTTCTCCGAAGTTTATGGATGCACTAATTTTATTCATACATACACAAATACACACTAATTTTTGGACACATTTCTTTTCTTCTAAGTCCATGAATTAGAAAAAAGTTCCGCCAGGACAACGTTCGCCCAGCGGAATCAATTTTTAGGGAATTTCTCCACAATGGCTGCATGCACAATTTTTTTTTACCATACACAATTACACGACGTCATACACTAAATATCTGCATAATTAAAATCTTTAAATTCAACAACATTCCGCTGCGCGAACGCACACGCTTCGAACCACGATCGCACAAAACAGTATCAAACCTTTCTCTCCTGCCCCTCTAGACATGTGGCAATTCGCTTGCCAGCGTATTATGGAATAGAATGACGAATGTATTGGATTTGACGTTTGCGACAGTCGTTAACACATGTCATAAACGTCAAATACCATACATTCACCTTTCTATTCCATCAAATGTTGGCAAGCGAATTGCCACTTGTCTAGAGGGGCTGAGCATTGAAAACGATTTACTTCGGGAGCTGGATTTTAGCGACATCATCGGCGAAAAAAGCTCGGAAGGTTCCGTTCGTTAACACTTAAATTTAACTTCAAATAATTTTTGTTTTCAAATAAATATTTATATAAGTTTGTTAAATACTAGACGAAGCTACCTTCTGTTTATACTGGAGATTGATGGCACTTGGTGGAATCTACTACAGATATTGAATAATGTAATCACTTGTACTGTTTCCACACTTTATTTGGTTTTTATTTTTAACCTGACCGGTTTCACCTCAAAAGTAAACCTTTGATAATGCCGTGAGGTGAAACCGGTCAGGTTAAAAATAAAAACCAAATAAAGTGTGGAAACAGTACAAGTGATTACATTATTCAATATGAAGCTACCTTCGTTTCATAATAAAATATTTGTTTAAAAATTCAACTGAAAAAAAAAATCATTTTATTCGGAAAATAATTTGGGGCCAGGGGGGCCTCCACTCATTTGTTGGCCCGAGCCTCCCAGACCTCTAAATCCAGCCCTGCTATATAATCTCACAAAGTTTCTAGAGTTCATTTCATCATCATCATCATTTCAGCCGAAAGACGTCCACTGCTGGACAAAGGCCTCCCCCAAGGATTTCCACAGTGACCGGTCCTGCGCCTTCCGCATAAATTGCCCCGCCGTTACCATGGCCGCTACCATACCCAGGAATAGCGGGGCCGCCGGGGACTAGGGGCCGTTTGTTGGGTTCGTTCATCATGGGGGGTTATGCCGTAATCGCCACGCTTGGCAGGCGGGTTGGCGATCGCAGTTTGGTGGCTAGTACGCGGAAAGATGCTGCTGCCCATCCTCCGGTATTTGTTCTCAGAGTTCATTTAGTTAGGTATAAATAGTCTAAACGAGGAAATGTTATATTTCCCACGTTACACCCAGGTGGTCTGTTAGGTGGACGATTGTCAAGCCGTAGGTGGATATTGGGTTTAGCTTTCATGTTCAAATATTTTGTTATTGTTGCAGAAAACCGCCCGCTGACAGCCTACTTATCAAAGCTAAAGCTGGTAAAGTGAGTATTCTTTCCATATTTTATACATTAGAATCAATAATGTAAGTATAATAAACTTTAGATACGTTGTCAGCCCCTCTAGACAAGTGGCAATTCGCTAGCAGGCGTTTGATGGAATAGAATGACGAATAGGATTTGACGCATTTGACATGCGTTAACGACTGTCATTTACGTCAAATCCCATACATTCGTCATTCTATTCCACCAAACGCCGGCTCCGGCTAGCGAATTGCCGCTTGTCTAGAGGGGCAGGACAGGACTCTAAAAAGGCGACATAGAATAATGACTTTGATCATCATTTTATGCACCCATGCTACGGAAACAATACATTTTTAATAATAAATTCGTAATAATAGTAATGTAATCCATATAAATTGACGTATGATTATTAAGTAGCTATTATTTTTTATTTGTAGTGTTTGTGCCATTTTTGAAAACCGCCATGTTCCTGCATGTCGTCGTATCTTTAGTTTTTAATACATCATTGATTTGAATTATATTTTATACTTTAGAATAATTTTCAAATAATGTATGGATTTTTGCCAAATTTGTTGATATTTGTGGTTACTGCTCACACCCGTATTCTTAAACGTTACCTCAAATGCCACTCCACTCAAACTCAACTGAGTGAGCTTTGAGGGTTGCTTCAAATGTCCCTCAAGTTCGGTATTTTTAGGCAAACCTTTGGAGTTTACGTTTTTCACTCAACTCGACTCCACGTGAGTGAACCCCAGTTAGAGTGGAGTAATTACGTCATCATACGTCATCAATTAGTGTCAAAATCTGTGTCTTTTTAATCTATGGTTATTATCAAAGACGATTGTCAACATCTCACATTAAAAAGTAAACAAAAGTATTTGTATTTTCATTGAATAACAACAATAACAATTACATTTTAACAACATTTAAGTCGCAGATTGTCTTTTTATGAGGGGCGAATACATTTTTATGACGGGCGAATATATTTTTTGAGGGTATAGGATGGTAAAAGTGTAAATAGAGAAAGCTGATACATCTGGCAAACCTTTTTTGTACTAACTTGAGGATGTCTTCTAAAGTTCAAATTCTACAATGCATACTGGTGACTGTACCAGTATGCATTGTAGAATTTGAACTTTAGAAGACGTTTACGTTTAGCTACCATGACTTCAAAACAAATATCAATAGTAATATACAATTTATGTTAACACAAGCTCCACACTCATTGGCCATCCGGGTGCTAAGAAGATTGCATTTTAACCGAAGAATATAATTGTATTGAAACAAATATACACTACTGTGTCTTTGTCGTTTCTGGAATTCCATATCGTCATACACTTCTGAAGTATTGTCTGCATACATATGTTAAATATATAATTTAAATAGTCTTCAAAACTGTTTTCTAGCGACATTTCTTCAATTTCATGATAGATCGAGGTCCCGAGTGAATTTTAAAGTAAGGTCGTGTGCTAACTTCAGATGACGTTTGTTTACTCCACTTAAATGAGGGAATTTGTCAAGTGAACTTGGAGTGGAGGGATTTTTTGAAACTATAACTGCCAAATTACTCAAATGTGGTCGAGTCGAGTGGAGTGAAATCTCGAGGAACGTTTAAGAATACGGGGGTTAGCCTATAACCTGCGATGAGTGGGCTATTTAACACAAAGAATTTTTCAACTTACACTAGTAGTTCCTGAGATACAGCGGGAAGTGTCAAAATACAAATATCATCCATATTTCCTTTATTTAATTTATTTATACCTAAATCTTCAGCTTTCGATAAAATTGCAATATGCAATTTAGTCAATCACCATCCACAGATGGTCTCATCGCATAATGTCCTTTTCTCGAAATGTCCTTTCTCATAATGTCCCTTTCTCAAAATCAGTATTACAGTCTTTATATTGTGATATCTTGTGATATGATAGCTGCGCAATCCGACTTGGTTAGGTTAGGTTAGAAGGCTAATGCGGGAGCGGAGCGGAGCGTAGCTCCTGCATTAAGCCTTCGTGGTTATTTTTTTTTAACCATGCTGAATCCATGCAGAAAAGGACATTATGAGAAAGGACATTTCGAGAAAAGGACATTATGCGATGAGACTCCACAGATATATAGTGAGTCAGCGGTTCATGCTCAGGGCCACAACGACGATTGCATGTGTGAAAGTATAAAATAAACTTTTCACCGTTCTCTTAAAGTCTATATTAACTATTCGTTATTTTTGTTGAGAATATTGCGACTTTGTGTACCTGTCGCCGCCAACTAGCTTAATCAGCCGTTCAATTAACTGCCTAGGCAGTTAACTAAACGGCGCCATTCAATTAACGGCCTGAATTCAGCCGTCTCGTTTATTACATCATTTAATAACCTGGCTGGCCAATCGTAAGATGGGGCACTACCTCGAAATAAGATAGAAAATTACATACATACATACACCTAAAAATCCCCGAGGGGGTAGACAGAAGTGTATTCACAGAAAATTAGTGATATGTTTATTGTGATAGCTGCGCAATCCGACTTGGTTAGGTTAGGTTAAAAATAACCACGAGGGATTAATGCATTAGGACTTCGTGGTTATATTTTTTATAACCATGCAGAAATAAGTCATTTTTCTAACTGTTTAATTAAATGCCTAGGCAAGTTGTTAAACGTCATCGATCCAAGCCATTTGCCTAGCCGTTTAATTAAATGGCTGAACACCATTCAGGCCGTTAATTGAATGGCGCCGTTTAGTTAACTGCCTAGGCAGTTGATTGGACGGCTGATTAAGCTAGTTGGCGGCGACATATATAAGATGAATCATAGAACGGTCAGTGACCGCTTATCATCCCCGCTCAATTCAGCTGACGGCGGGCGTACGGCGGCGGCGGTGTCTCACTCGACTCGGAGCTCCGAGGCCCGGCCATGTTGCCACTCTTCTATCGATTGACGTAAATTGACGCAATAACGGGACAACAACGTATTGGCATAGAATTTTTAAACGGCAAAAATAAATATACCTTAACTCTATGACTTAAAGTATAAAATTCAATGTTGATTTTCCCATACAGCTGCTGTACAAACATCATTGAAATTTTAATTTCATTTTCAAAATTGGAATGTTTATTTATATTTTTTATCGAAACGTCTTACTCCTTAAAAAAAAAAAAATAGCAACCAATAATATTTCCTCTAACCCCTCCAGCTTTTTTTAAATTTAAATTGCTTGTGTTAGCAGACGGTTCACGTCTATTGATTAATGGCCAGGATTTAAACCCAAGAACTTTCGGTCGTAAGTAGTTCTATTATATACCTACTCATCACTGTATACATGTATACCGTATACATTTTAAGCTCAAAGTGATCTGAACATAAAATGAAACACGACACGAGTGTCGATTGAATTCATTAATGAAGTGATAGTTTACGGTCATTTTATGTCGAATCCTGAAGCCAACATGGAGTGCGAATGTTGAATGGGAGGGAGTTATTGTGATGTCAGTGAGAAGACCAAAGGCCATTCCTGCTTTGTCTTCTAGACTGAGGGCACAGAAACTCTGTGTTTACAGTGTCGGCGGCACAAGTGTGACTCCCCTGGTGTTGCACACGTCCGTAGGCCACGGTAACCACTTTATATCAGGTGGACCGTGTCCTTGTCTGCCACCTCAGTAGTATAAAAAAAACTTTAAAGATTTTTTACAAAAAAAAAACTAGAGTTAGATATAATGAATTTTTTATTTTTCGTAATACAAATAACAGCTACAGTGACTGAAATCACAAGCACGTGCACTGCCTTCGTCTTGTATCATCCATCACATTTGCCATAATCATTCAGAATCTGAAGAATCAGAAGAATCTGCAGAATCTGAAGTGTGTTTTCGCTTATTTGATTCCGTCGAACCCTGACTGAGTTTTCTTTTTCTTGCTGTCTTTGAAGATGAGGCTTCCATATTCTCTAAAGACAGCGATGACGTATCGACATTTTTGTTCGTTCTCACTGAAGATTTGTTTATAGTAGAATATATTGTTTGTGTAGATATTTCCTTAGCTTTTGGCTTTGAAATTAAGGTCTCTGGTTTCGTCGGCAGCAGTTTGGTTGGAATAGCATCAGGTTTCAATTTCGGTATATATCTGATTGCAGACGCATCAAAATGTAGTGAACATACCATGTAAGAACTCGGTTTCTGTGTGGTTGCTAAACCAGGTTTACCGATCAGGTTTAACCAAACGAGGCGTCTGAAAATAGACAGTTTTATACAAATTCATTACTAAACCGTTTACTGTTCTATTACATGTATACATATTCTATTTACGCGACTTCGTCCGCGTGAATTAATATTTGGGCAGTTTTCTTGCTGACTGTACGATTTTGCCAAAATCTGTGAACGCGTTTCAATACATCTCAAAAAGTTACTGAAGGTCTGAAGGATGAAAAATACCCCCTGCAGATATATTTTTCATATTTTTTTTTATTTGAACGCGTGTGAGATGTCACCTGACCGATTGCGATACGCGCAAAGTACATCATTACCTGAAGGTTAATTAAATATCAATCAATTGCCATTTAGACATGGCTCAACATAGTATGAAAAATAAAGTCTTATCGCGACAGTAGAGCACTGTTACCTATTTTAAACTTTGTAATAATTGGATAAAGATCAAAGGAGTGTACCTTCTGTACTTAGTACTATTCTGTGCTCATAATAAATGTGACGTCATATACGCACGTCTCGCTCGCACGGCTGTTGCCAGCCCGACTGCATTAAGTACATGAGCGATCTTCGGAGTTCTGTTGCGGTTATCGCGCGCAAGTGGCATAGAGTGTAGTCAGCGTGAATGATCTTGAATACAAAGTCTCATAATGATATCAAAACTGAGGTATTAAGATAATCAAACTGTTTTATTGATTTAAATTGTGTTACTGTCCGAACTAAACGTCTATACCAAGTATGAGAACAATCAATTAACAGGAAGAGGGAGGAATCAAGGAGGCATTAAGATCATTTCGAGAACTTTCTTCATAAAGATCGATTTGAAGCTGACAATACCTTCCTACCTGCTGACGATTTCTTAATTACGAATGTAGGTACATATTCACCTGTGCCGTTGTAAATAATTTGAGAAAGTAGGTCAAATCGCTGTATCATATAGTTACCTAAATAGCCATGTAATGAATCCTACATATTTTTAAGTCTTTCTTTAAAGAATGAGTGGTGAAGTTCGTACAAAAAGTACCCATGAAATATTGTCTTAGGTTAGATATGTACGTATAGTAACATTTGTCATATATAGCCGTTCTTTAAGTGAACGTTAATTTGCGTAATTACGTAGGGAGGTAGCTACTTACTTTTCTTTATTTGTAGGCAGAGTGAAAAAAGAAAGGTTTTTATTCGTCTTGTTAGATTCGCAACCGTACACTGCACACGGGCTAGGCATAATATACAAGTAATAATTAGTGTATTACTAAAACAGCGATATTATAATGAATGCGTAATTCGTAACGTGCGCGCCGGACAGTTATTGACAGCCCAACTGAATTTAGCAGAGGAGCGACCGTGAGCGTTCGGCCGCGTGTAGGCAGAGAATAAAAAATAGTACTAACAGAATTGTAACTTCATTTATATGGAAGAAACGTGAGCCACAAAATAAACACCACAGAATACATATACTAACATAATTTTATCTACAAACTAGCAGACCCGGCAAACTTCGTACCGCTTCAGAATCAATAAAAAAAAGTTGCAATTTCCCATAATATTTTCTCACCGTTTAAACTTTCCCTGGAAATCCACAAATAGGTATTTCAAGACTAAAATTAGCCAAATCGGTTCAGCCGTTCTCGAGTCTTAGCGAGACTAACAGAATTGCAATTCATATTTAAGTATAAGAAAAGAATAAACCCTTCAGAGTAATAAACCAACTGGAGACGCCACTAACTCGCATACCCCGCTGTCAAAGGCATGAGACAGCGTGTCATGGCCGTTATATAAAAGTCGTTGCCGCGCTTTTCGCGCCATTCCGTCGCACGGCTCACAGAGTTCACTTCTTCTATTAAAATGCCGAGTTGCTGTGTATTTTCGTGTAAAAATCGATCAGCGACATCAAATAAACAAAAGGATAACATTACCTTTCACCTGTAAGTATTATTTCGTTTGAATATTATCAATTAATTCATTGAATTATCAAACATCCAAAAAAAATGCTAATCGACAGTGTTACCATTTTATGAACTACAATCTAATCTGGGGTAATTTTTAAGTTAAATTTTCTTATCAATTTAAGTAATTAATTTTGTACCAGTTAGGTTGCAGCAAGCACACGGCCCACCTGATGGAAAGTGGATACCGAGGCCTATAGCATTATGTTTATACTACGTAAAAACTTAAAAGTATGGAAATGAAGGAGGGTAGGTACCTACCTATCGGTACGTTTGCTATGCGCGCGATGTTCATCGAACGTTTGTTGCACAGCTGCATGACGTCACATTGACGTCATGCAGCACGCGGCGAGCCGAGTTCATAAATATGTAATAAGATTGTTGAGTGATACTTTGCTTGAAGTTTAAATTATCACTGTAGTTAGTTAGGTACATGTTGAATCGTATTTTCACTAGTTATATAGCTGAACTTATTAAATTAAGAATAGTAAAAGAGTGAAAATACTTGCGTCGGTTCTTATTTTATCGTTCCTATTTATTTTCAATCATCACCTTTAATAGTAAATGATTTGACTATTAAATATTATGACGGTACAAATATTTTTTTCATACAATTTTCCTTAAGTATAACTTGTCGTATTGACGTTTAGTAAAAAGTAAATAATTTGACTAGTCAGTTAAGTACCCAATTATGTACACTCATGAAGTTATGACGTTAATAATAGATGTCAAAATCACATTTGCTGTCATTATGTTGGAGCACAAAGATAGCCTTTCAACCAATAGTAGCAAATGCACACAGACAATTCAAAAAAGGAAATATCATCTTACATTCGATACTAAAATATTTCGAAAAAACAAGCGATTTGTTTTGTAGGAAGTTGGCCACACACACATATCGATAATAATACTTCAGTACCCTAATAACAATTTTATAAATGTTAATTTTTAGATTCCCAAAAGAACTAGTACTTCGCACCGCTTGGGTCCAATTTTGTGGGAACCATGTTTCGTGGGTTCCTAAACGGACAAGTACAATTTGCTCGCAGCATTTTAAAAGTTCCTGTTTTATAATACAATCAAACACTAAGAGAAAATTGATTCCGGGCGCTGTACCAACATTGATATTATCCAAGGTACATTTTATTATTTCACTTGTTCCTGATTTCAGCTTAGCACTTAACCCTATTTGTATTAGGTATGTATATGTCAACGTAAAATTGTAAATACCGGTAATGTAAAAACCCGCGAGATTGTAAACTGTCGGAAAGATTTTGAACCTCAACGTACTGCTTACAATTTAACGAAGTGAAAAAGTCAAATTATGAAACGAAACGCACCTCGCACGTTCAAACATGGTTAATAAAATATAACTTTTAGAAAAGTGGGTTAGGTTAGTTTAGAACTGTTACCCCAACAGAGCGCGAGCCGAGCGAGCGAAGCGAGCGTGCCGCGGCAGCGACCAGCGAATGTTGCATAACATTACGTACGTTGAGGTTCACAATCTAACGGTATTTACAATTTTACGGTGACATATACATATGAAATTGGCGTTTTACTTATATGGAAAAAGAAAAACATATTTTTTACAGTTTTTGTTATTTAAGTAAGTAATCAATCAAAGTTTGTACCGTTGCCGTGTTGTTATCTAGGCACTTTTGCAATTGTATAGGCAGTTCATTGATTCCTTTGCTGAAAAAGTTGCAGGAGCGAGCGACATATCTTTGAAGTCGTTTTGTATTGGACTGCTTCGTCTGAATTGAATTTTTTCCAATAATTAAGAAATCATCCGCAAATTCTGAAAAAAGTTGTAATCAGAACAGAATTTTATCTTCATATAAACGTACGAACCGCGAGCCATAACTACGCGCCTCGATCTGGCCTGCCCCCGCCCTGCAACCAGTTGCGACTGTGCCCCGCAGAGACGAATGGACTGTGGGTCGTTTTTTAAACAGTAACGGCGCGATTTTTGCTGCATCAATAATTTAAAATGACATAATAGACAATATTGTGCTTCTTTTGGTTGTATGACTTCGACAATAACGCATCCAGAAATAAGCTTTTTCAAATTACCTGCAAACTCCGAAAGGTAAGCCTATAAAATTATTATTTACGTATTAGTGGTACTTACGTAATTTGTGTCTTTTCACTAGATTTCCTTTTTTCCTCCCGAAAAAATACATTGAGTAAATTGAAGGAAATTGATTGACACGAGTGAACTAGGTACTATGCGTTTCAAATGAGAAGATAATCGCGACCGCGGCAACTTCATTCCGTATTCATGAAAAATGTACAGCTAACAACAAACCATTTCGGACAGGTTCATACGTGTATGGTAAGGTAACAACGACCTAATTATTAAATTCTTTTCATTAAGCACTTATCAAATTTTTTAGTAATTATAATTATTCAAAAATTCAAAATTACTGCCCGATTAAAAATAAATAAATATAAAAAGAACCGATAATTTAATTTTTACTTAATGTGTATGTACTTATCCTACCCTATCCTTATCT
Source organism: Eilema caniola (assembly GCA_949126895.1). Taxonomy (NCBI): domain Eukaryota; kingdom Metazoa; phylum Arthropoda; class Insecta; order Lepidoptera; family Erebidae; genus Eilema; species Eilema caniola. The sequence goes on along the minus strand of OX421485.1, from coordinate 17,179,648 downwards.
ATCTTGAAAAGGGAATATGGTTCAACAATCATCATAAATATTTAATTGGAAATATATTAACAACAGTGAAGCAACAGTGAAGTATAAAAATGTATTTGCTGACCTTACGTTACACAATGAAGTTATCGACACGTATCAAAATGTCATTATGACAGTTATCAACTTATTTGAAACGCATAGTAGGTAGTAATAGGAAGTTCATGGATCATGATACGGTAGGTACACTTGTGTTTATATGGCCCTTTTCTCCAGTATTCAGCCTCAACTTCTCCACTAGTAAGACGTGACTGATCCTACTGTTGAAATTGAAATAACCGTTTTTTTTTCCTTTATGCATATAAATATGGTATATGAATATAATACGGTATGTTTGTCTGTCTGTTTGTTCCGACTAATCCCTAAAATGGCTGGACCGATTTCGACGGGACTTTTATTGGCAGGTAGCTGATGTGATGTAATAAGGAGTAATTTAGGCTAGTTTTATTTTAGAAAAATTTAATGCTCAATAGTGTTGACTCAACACTAAAGGCGGTGCAGCGGGCAACAGCCAGCTCTTACATAATTATATGTCTTCAGTTATCGTTCAGTTATCGATTGTTATTATACATAGTAATTAATGATTGAACAACAAATTATTGAAGTTTGAAAACTCACTAGAAGGCTGACTACTGGGTGTGTTGCCCTAACAATTTTTTATGCCTAAAATGTAAAAATAAGTGAGAATCTGACAGTAGTGAGTTCTCAAACTTCAATAATTTGTTGTTCAATCATTAATTACTATGTATAATAACAATCGATAACTGAACGATAACTGAAGACATATAATTATGTAAGAGCTGGCTGTTGCCCGCTGCACCGCCTTTAGTGTTGAGTCAACGCTATTGAGCATTAAATTTTTCTAAAATAAAACTAGCCTAAATTACTCCTTATTACATCAGCTACCTGCCAATAAAAGTCCCGTCAAAATCGGTCCAGCCATTTTAGAGATTAGTTGGAACAAACAGACAGACAAACATACCGTATTATATTCATATACCATATTAGAAAAAACGGTTATTTCAATATTACAAATAAAATACACTAAACAGTTAATTAGGTATATCACGAAACATACACTTTATATTAAAACAATATAACAATAATTCACCACAAAATCAAACAAATACTTGCAAAAACTCAACAAAATCTCGAACGCGTTTCTTAATGGAAAAAAAATTGTGATGGTGACGAATTTAGGCAAATCAGTGCTGGCACAGAATAAATATACATTAACAGAATTTTATCTTCATATAAACGGACGTGACGTCATACCTACGCGCCTCGGATCTGGTGTGCGGTGTGCGCCCGGTCAGCCCGGTGCTCAGCCAGTCGCGACTGTGCCGCAGAGACGAATAGACGGTGTGTTGTTTTTTAAACAGTTACTGCGCGATTTTTGTTACTAAAATAATTTAAAATGACGAGTAGATTATATTGTGCTTCTTTTGGTTGTATGAATTCGTCAATAACTCATCCAGAGATAAGCTTTTTTAAGTTACCTCCAAACTCCGATAGGTAAGACTATAAAATGATTTTACGTACGAGGGTACCTATGGAATTGAAGTCTTTTTAATAGAATTCCTTTTCTAATCCCCAAAAAAAGGCCCGGGTTTATAAATACATTGAGTAAAGCAAAGGTAAAGGCAGAGATGTATTGGCATTTCTCAAACTATGAATTAATAAGTGCGGACTGTAATTATTACAGGCAAACGCACAGAAAATCAGGTTGAAACAAATTGCCCGTTCGGGCTAATTACGAATATAATATAAAAATTGAAATTCCCACCATACGGAACAAAGGTATTAAGGAAGCGTAGTTTTAAGAAGTTCATGGATCATGAAACGTTAGGTAGTGGTGTGATAAACGGCTTTTATTTATTACTATCTATACTATATTTAGACATAAAATTATATATACACTGAACGCTATATATATACAATAAGTTTATGAAACTTTAAACAAGGTAATTGAAACACGAAACTTGCATTTGAACTCGCGATGTACCTAGGTACAGTCAGCGTCAAAGTGATAGTAACACTTAGGGTAATCAAATTAAAAACGCAAGCAAAAAGTCAATAATTTCGGTACAAGTAAAGTTTTCATATTGTTGACAACGAAATAAGCACACAAAAACCGAGACGTTCAAAATCGCATAAAAATAGGTTCATTCAAACCGCCATAATTAAGGTTACAGTCATCCCATCAGTCGTATCCAAGCATTCAAGTGTTAAAAATATGGAACAGGTAAGTAAACTTTACTAAGCATATTAAAAAAGTTTCCTGTGAAGGAGTTGCTAAAGAGGGTTTCATTTCGTCCCTTTAAAAAAACCTTAACAATAGAAGTATCGTAAGTCGTCTTAACATGAAAAGGACAGATCAGATCACTTTCGTTTTATGTGTAAGTACCTAATGTTTTGATTTGACAATTTACATTTAAAATGTATAGGTACCTATTAAGTTTATTTACCTAATTTGTTCCACATTTTTGAACACTTGAATGCTTGGATACGACTGGTGGGATGACTGTAACTATATTTATGGCGGTTTGACTGAACCTATTTTTATGGCATTTTGAACGTCTCGACTTTTGAGCGCTTATATGGTTGTCAACAATATGGAAACTTTACCTGTACCGAAATTATTGACTTTTTGCTTGCATCTTTTAATTTGATTATCTTAAGTGTCACTATCACTTTGACGCTGACTGTACTACGTAACGTCGTGGACGAACGCTTTCACCCGGCAGCAAAACGCATTTCAAAAAAATGTGCTAACGGTAGGTACACTTGTGTTTTATATGGCACTGACACAAGACACGGATTCGTCCATAAAATATTTCTAAATAGTAAACCAACTTCAACACTATTTATAGGTAAATATAAATATTCCACAATATTTCACACAACGCTATCTAGAGCCATGGTAGGCATTAGTTTAACTAGCTTGTGTTATGGAATGTAGAATGTGGATATTCATACTTAGATACTTATTTTTTGTAAATAAATACATACGCGTTTACTACCGGCACGCCACAAAGTTTTATAAGGTCTGGAAACTTTGACTACCTACCGGTGCAGGATTGACTACAGGGTGTTTTACCTAATAGAAACGTTAAAAAACTGTGATAAAAGTTAACAACTCTCTATCTCAGCTCTCGTCAGCTGTTTCTTACCCTTTGGTTGAGTAGGTAGGTCTTGAAGTTTGTAAGTGTTGGGAGCTCTGTAACAGCGACAGAAGGTTTTTTTTTTCCTATAAAAGGATTTTCTTTACAGACGTCGTCTTTGGTTGCAACTGATCCGTCGAGATGATTTGAAGGACAAACTTAAATTTACTTCCTACCGCGTTTGTGAAAAACATTTTAATGCGGAGGATGTACTGCCATGGTCCAATAGAAAACTTTTGAAAAGGAATGCCCTGCCATTGTTGATGTTGCCAAATTTAGCCAGTACCGTGGCTGGAGACTCTCTAAAAGAAGACAAAGAAACTCAAACTGCTCCATTATTGGTAGGAAATTAATTCCAGCATCCAAATGACTAGTTCCGATTAAAATCGGCTAAAATTCACTTTTTGGGGTTCCGTAGCCGAATGGCAAGAAACGGAACCTTTATGGATTCGTCATATCTGCGTATCTGTCCGTCCGTATGTCTTTTGCCCGAAATTATGAGAACTGTGGGGACTTAGGGATTCCCCATACTTAGAACTGAAAGTAGGGGCAAGTGTATTCTGAGAACCGCATTAAGAAAATAACATAACATAAACTCACGCCTGTATCCCCGAAGGGGTAGGCAGAGGTGCTAGCACCCACATTTCGCCAGTTTATGTTTAGGTCCCAATGTAATAGGAGGCGAGTCTATTGCCATTAACCGGGCACTTATAAACCTGCGATAAATACACACATAACTTCGAAAAGCATCGGAAAGAAAAAAAAAAGAAAAAATAAAATAAATTTTAGGGATTCCCCATACTTAGAACTGAAACTAGGGGCTCGGATATCAGTGCGGGCTGAACCGTGTGTGAGATTGCGCGCGTACGCTGCTCTCAATTAATGTGATAATTGTATTTTGTGATCTTAATGATGACTTAAAACAGAACCAGGTCGGCCGGAGGGCCCGAAACTATTGCTATGTTCATGGGTGCCTGAACAATAACAAATTGACCCCGGACTTATCATTCTTCGTAATACCAACGGAAGAATATAGGTGTATAAGTATATGTAACCTATTGATGAGGTCCGTCTTTTATCTTTATTAAGTGAAACATTCTTGTATGTATCTTTATTAATTATCTTTATTACTTAATGAATACTTTCACAGTACAATTTTCACAAACGTCTTATTACACTTTATTGACATTATACCAAGAAGTTGCTTACCACAGACTAATAAGTATTGCAATGCCACAGTATAGAAACAACAGCACATATTATTATATAGAGGTAAAATTGCTAAATATAACCAACCTTAAATAAAGTCATGTGTCTTTAAATCACAGTACCTATTACTACTTCATATACCGTAGCGCGACGAATGTACTCACACCATGGAGAAAGAAATAACATATTCTGTGCTCCGTGACTCACACAGAATAATGGAGGGGAACTTGCGTAGTCGGGGGGCGCGGACGCGCTTCCCGCGAAATCGCGTCTTTTTGTGAGACAGTTTGCTGAGGGCTGCCGTGACCGTGATCGCGTATAGGTATCGCCTCGCGTGGCAATTATTAAGATATTTTTAAATTTTATATTATAATGGTGCACTATTGTTCCGTATACGGATGTCTTTCGACATCAGGTACCAATAAAGATATACGATTTCATAGATTTCCCCGTGACGCGAGGTAAGTTTATTTCTATAATTTCTTATTTATGTACGTCTAGAATATATCAATAGAATTTACGAAAAATGTAGTTAAATAAACATCAACATTGAAAGTGTTTTAAATCATTTGATACAGATATTAATTATTATAGTTTATCTTTTAATGTAGCTTATAAGCTGTTATGTTTATTTAATAGATGTTTTTTCGCCAGGCTTCAGTCATGGATAGAAGCTTGTCAACGACCTGAATTAAAAAACAAAACCTTAGAACAATTATATAATATGTGCGTATGCAGCTTACACTTCGAAACTTGGATGTATATGAAAATGAAATTAAAAAACGCTGCTTCTCCCGTGTTGAACTTACCAAGTACTTCAATAAACCACGTAAGTACACAAGATGAGGCCCCAAAAGTAGCGATTTTAAAGCAATTGCATAGCAGTTAGAAGTTGACAACCCTTGCACATTTGCAACGAATAGCGTAGATAGTTAAGCTAGCGGCGGCATCATCCGACATCAAAGGCGATTCCCCACTGTATTGTCCCTATTGTCCCTACTGAATATACTTAGAATAATAAATAACGCATAAAAACGCAAAACGCGCGAGTGAAGTGAAGCCTCTCAAAGTTTCAAACATTGTCATTTTCCCACTTAAAAAAAATAAGGTTCAAGAATTCGATTCTTTTACGATTAAAAAAGAAATAATATGGCACAAATAATGTCATCAAAACGACAGTTATTTAGAAGACAGTTACAGTTACGAGGTCATTAAAGCTGATCTCGTCTACCTAATGACATTGTTGCATCAATAACGTTTTTAACGTTGCATTTTAAAATAAATTAAGAAGTAGGTATCATATTGGTTGGACCTCGTTTATTGGCCTTCTAACTACCTACTATTAATGTTCAACTGAACCTCCACGCCTCAGAGGCTGTCATTATAAACATTTCAATTGAAATTCCAGTATTTATTATTTTAACATGTGCAGTAAAACATAAATAATACTAAATGATATTTAAAAACAAACAAACTAAAATAATAAATAAAATATTTACATACATAATGCGTCGATAACAAATTCTACATAGTTATTTTCCCCATTTATAGAGTAAATTTTATTGTGTGGCATTATTATCGGTGCACTTGTGTTAGTGTCACTTAGTGTAAGAACGTAGAGGTTACGCCTACATAGATATTACTCTGGCTTCACTCGCGTAGGGTTACCAGATCTCCGGATTTGTCCTGAGATCCCCGGATTTTTGGAGTCATCTCAGGATTGCGGCCGGATTTTGCAAAACTCATGAAATCTCAGGATTTTTAAGAATAATACAACTTATAGGTACATTTTAAAAATATTTTAATTATTGCCAATATCGCCAGATCCCTTGAACTTATTTGAAAAATAATTGTTACATAATTGAACAAAAGACCTACCGAAAGGTTCTCTCCCCTCTTCTGTGAATGTACAGCTATACCGTGGTCGTTTAGCCAGCAGTAGTATTTAATAAAAATGATAATAGATAATCACGACTTTTGAAAGAAGTATCTTTGTTTTCATATCCTGAACCTGTAATAAATCTCAGCATTTTGCAATGGAACTCAGGCTTTTTCTCCGGACTTTTGATTTTTCCATCTGGTAACCCTACACTCGCGTCGTTTCGATCGTAAGGGAGTATCTGTCTATGCGAATTGTTCCCTTATGTCAAATCCCGATATGTCGAGTCTGGGAGTCTATTGTTCTCACAAAGTATTAATATTTTACGCTTTCTATTACCGTCATGTCGAGTTTGGTGAACAGCCTCTCTAGACAAGTGGCAATTCGCTACCCGGCGTTTGATGGAATAGAATGACGAATGTATGGGATAAAATTTGACGTATTTGACATGCGTTAACGACTGTCATATATGTCAACCATATATTCACCATTCTATTCCACCAAACGCCAGCTAGCGAATTGCTACTTGTCTAGAGTGGCAGCATGTCCACTGACAAACGATTCAGATTTATCAATTCCGTTTGTAGTAAAATTGGTGATGAAGGTTTTAGCTTGCATCAATATTTGATGACACCTTACGGCGAAAACCATTTGGATAGAATAAAAGAATACATAACTACAAAGTAACCAGAGATAGACGCTATGTTGAGTACGCCTTTTTAATATTAACTACTGACCCGGCGAACTCTACCGCCAATATTTTTGCGCGTGGTGTCAGATCCCGTTCCCGCTGCAACCTCTACTATATTAAACATGTATTATACATATAAAACTTCCTCTTGAATCACTCTATCTGTTAAAAAAACCGCATCAAAATCCGTTGCGTAGTTTTAAAGACTTAAGCATAGAATATAGGGACAGAGAAAGCGACTTTGTTTTATACTATGTAATGATAAGTGGCGAATATTTCATCGTTGATGCTAGCACAGCAATTTCGATTGTAAAGGCTTGCACTTTACCACAGCATAATACAGTAAATAATCTTCATAGAAATGCGCCGCTGCGGTACGCTCACATTCAAAGCCGAGTACGAACACGCTGTCACGCACACGTCCGCACATTTAATACGGATGATTACGGTGTTCTCAGTGCGGGCTGAACCGTGAGTAAAATCGCGCGCGTACGCCTGCATTTAATTTAATTACATATAGTATTTTCGTATAATGACTTCAAACAGGGCCAGGCCGCCCAGGGCCCGAAGCTATTGTTGTGTTTATGGGTGCTTAAACAATGACAGATTGGACCCCGACTTATCATTCTTCGAAATACCATCGAATGAATATAGGTAAGTACCTACCTAAATAAAGCCATGTGTAAAGTGGCCGCGTGGTTCCCGGCAGAGTATAATTTGGGCCACCCCATCTCTTCCCATGTGGTGTCGTACAAGGCGACTAAGGGATAGGGCTGTTTAACTTTAACATCAGACAGATATTTACAGACCAGACTCAGCCTCAGATGCCTGGCTCGAGTCAACAATAGTGCCGGGAATACGGCAATAGGCTCACGCCCTATTACGTGGGACCGAATACAAATTGGTGAAATGTGGGTGCTAATTCAACTCTGCCTAACCCTCCGGGGATATTGGGTCAGCCGGTGTGCGAGGTATATTGTGACATTCTGCGAATGTGTTTGTAATTTTTAAAAGAACGAATAAAATATTAATAAATAGGTACCTACTGTATTTCGTGTCGGCTTAAGAGCCATTTCACGTTTTCGCACGAATTTCTAATATTTTGAGCTCCTAAATTACCATAGTCTGTAATATTTAGAAATTATTGAATAAGCGCAAAAAATGGGCCAAGCTTTCGTGTTGACGTTTAATGTAAAACATTTACTAAAAATAACTTATTTGATCTATAGTAATCAATTTTCCACAAGCATTTTATTGAAAAACGGGGGCAGAGTTGATTTCAGAGTCGTATTTCAATCAAAAATACTTATAAATTGAGTTTAAAAAAATACATAAAGCATTGGATATATATTTTAATCGTCATTTAATGTAACAGATGATTGAATTGTATTACAATTATTTAGTAAAAAAATAAACCATTCGGCCAATTTTTGAGTTTAACATCGTAATTTGATCGTGATATTTAGTTTAAATACACAGTAATTACAAAAATAAATTATTCCACAATAAACTACGTTCATTACAGAACCCATTTCTGCAGTAATATAGGAAGGAACTTTTTGCAATATATTTTGTCAAAATATTGATATAACTTCAATCGAAATTTCAATAAATTACGATACATAAGTGGGCACCGCTTCTTAGTACGGCGCGAGTGCCCATTGGAGTAGGACGGGTGTCATTTTTTCCCGCGTCCCGATTATCGAGCGTTCGTAGAGTGAAACCGCTTTTGTACTGCGACCACATAGCTTTGTATTTTTTTCACAAGGTAAAGTTTGGATTATTATCAAGTATACTGTATGATTTTCATTGTTTGTAGAATAAATATAAATTTTGGTTTTATTAGTTTTAGCAATGGGACGCAAGGATTGTGTATACCGTTGTGTTAAAAAAAGGAAACGTGATAATTCTGCAGCCTTAGAGAAAGCAACAGAAGTGAGGTAAATATCTATTTATTTTTATTGGAACGAAGTTCCTTATCGCGCGTAGCGAAAGGGGGCTTGACGGAAAAAAATTAAGACTAAAAGTTGTAACGAAAAATTAAGACCATAAGTTGTACGTGTCGTTACACTTTTTGCTATAGCTGTTATAAGCCGTGCGGCGTGCGCGTGTTTCTCTGTCTGTCTCTCTCTCTCTCTCTCTCTCTTTCCTACTTCAGTTACCACAAGCCAATTATTACTAAATTTAAGTTTATATTGGTGTTAATTCGGCATGTCCACCCGATTAAACTAAACCAAACTAAAAATTCTCTTATTTTAGTTTAGTTCAACGCTTTGTCTATTCGGTTTGGCCACCGAACTAAAAATAGTGCATGCATTTTTAGTCAAGGTCACACGACTAAATTGAATAAACTCTTTTTAATCTGTGAATTCAATGAACGAATGACAACGTCCTTAGAGAAAGATAGTAGGCAGTCTACGCATGGTAAATTAGTACAATCACAAAAAGACGTTGTTAAAGTGTGAGAGAGACAACTTAACTTCTTGTCAAAAAACGTGTTCAAATTCAAACGTGACCGTAAATTAAACCTCTGAAAAAGTAAACAAACCAAAACAACAAACTTGGCGGCATGGTAATGGGAATATTACGTGAAAAGAGGAAAAATAAACAATGTATGTGTGTGTATGTCACAATCACAAAAAAATCCTCTTCGCTTAATTTAAGGTGATTTTCAAGTATCTCCAACAGGAACTTGGCCGCTGATGACCCTAAAGATTTTTTTGAAATTTACGGTCGGCCATCTCAAACGGATTTGATGCATCCCTCGACCGAAGCAACCTGGCCCGTTCTACCCGATTTCTGTAAAACAAATAAATTTCAAACCCAACCTTTATGATAATTGTTAATTTTTCAATTATTTTTATTGTTACACAATTTTGACATATATTACAGATGTATTGGCAAATATTAAATTAAATTAATAAAGTTACTATATATACACAATACTAAATATAATAAAAAAACTAAAACTAAAAGTTAAAATGCGTCGTGGAATTCATCCGCATCGCATGCCTCTTTTGGTAGCGTTCCCAGAAGACTAGCAGCATTGCCACGTTGTATGGCAATACTTAATCTCTGACCTGAAAAGAGGCCAGCCTTCTGGTCACGAGAAGCGTCAGCCGTACATTTCGCAATCTCCCTGAAGAGATTGCGGGCGCTCGGACCCCAAGGCCCAAACGTTTCGACTCCAAACGGCACACATTCATAATCTCCAATAAGATTGGAGTATTTGCGCCGCTTAACAGCCTCTGCATAAGCTGCAGCGGCACCAGCACAGCTAGCAGTGCCAGTTATATGGGTAGGGGCAATGGTGTCGACGCACGTTGCGTCCCACACCTGAGTCCTACCCATTTTCCAAGGCATTATTGGCATACCATCCAGTCTCTTGCCATCGTCGCGCGCCAAACCGTTTGGTTCAAGCACAGCTGGCATACCAGCAATGACAAGAGCACGGCGGATTATGTCGTTGAGGCTGGCGTGCCGTGGAATTCGCCCCGCGCTCCTGCAGCATGACAGGCCATTGTGTCCGAGTCGGTCAACTGCTTCTCCGCAATGACATTGATGCGTAATTTTTTACTGCTAGGTCAGTTTTGAACAAATAAACACATATTTAGTTGATAAATTTTCTTATTTACCTTTCTTGCTCCTCGTAAAAAGCAGCCACAACGCATACGTTAATTTTTCTGTAATTTAAAAATTTCAACCAGCACAAACAATCAGCAGAACAAGGTTTAGTTTAGTTTAATCGCGACCAAAAATATGGCCACTAAAATAAGTCGGATTTTAGTTTGACAGGAATAAAATTTTGCCTTACCGAATAGCAAAATGGAGAATTTCACTAAATTGAATTCGACTTAACTAAAAATAGTTTAGTCCTGTCAAATTAATTTAGTTGGTGTTTTCCCGAATAAGAAACCGCAATTTGACGTGACTAAACTAATTATAGTTTAGTTTAGTCGGAATTTTGCCAACCCGAATCGACGTCATTACATTATATTTGTTAAAAATAAAAAAATAATATTATAACTTAAAAAATAACATTTTATTACAATTCCTTCACTAATAAATCGAAAGGAACTTCGTTCCATCCGGGTGTCCCTTGACACCTCTCAAGTTTTTAAAATGATTATTTATTGATTAAACATACACCTTCTTTATACATACCTAAACTCAACAGCTCTTTTATTTTCATTTTAGAATGAAAAATCGTCTAAAACGCTTAGAGGAGGATAGCACTTCTAGATCAGACACCACCGCCGTGCCGGGTACTAGCTATACAAGTGATAAGTCAGATTCGGTAACAGAAGCTGTACGAATCATTTATAAATTCTTGGTTCAAATCAGAACTTTACTAAGTGGTTAATAATTATTTCCTTAATTTTATAGGAGAAAGAGCATGTTGCATTAGACCCTGGAGACCTAGACGAATCAATGAAACTTTCGGACTCAATCGTAAATATATTGTTGCTTTTATTTTTTTTTAATTTCATTTTAAATGTGATTATTTATGAAGTACTAGCTGTTGCCCGCGGCTCCGCCCGCGTGGATGTCGATTATCGCTTTCCTGCTTTTCTGTTGAAATTTTTCCTGAATTTTCTTTGCTATAAACCTCACGGAGCCCGAGACCTTTCCAACGAATGCAAAACCGTGAAAACGGTTCGTGCGTTTTGGAGTTATAGCGTCAGGAAGGAAAACCCGACTTATTTTTATATAGTAGATTACTTTTTTAGGACGATTATACAGTTGATGGCAGAAGGATAATTGATTTCCAATACTTTTGGAGTCAATTAAAAAATATAAGCGAACATAGTTTGATGTTTAGTTTGATGACTGCCTTGGTCTACAGCAAGATCTAGACGAACTTCAAAAGTATTGTTACCTTAACAAGCTAGAACTTAATGTCTCAAAGTGTTTCGTCAGCACATACACACGTAAACCTTTACCCGTCACTTTTCAACATGAGCTGCAAAATATTCCTTTAAAAAGAATAACCGTTGTTAAGGACCTGGGTGTAACTTTTGGCTCCAAGTTAATCTTTGATGAGCATTTTGAAAACGTAGTTAAAAAGGCTTCGCGAGCCCTCGGTTTCATACTAAGGTTCGCGACCGATTTCAAGAAAAACGTAAAAAATTTTATACTGCGCTTTCGTTCGCAGTCACTTGGAGTATGCTTGGTGTACAATACATACATTGATAGGATTGAGCGTATTCAGAAACGGTTTCTTCGTTTTCTTCAGTACAAAACACGAAGGTATACCTCTAACTACACTGTGCGATATAGAAGATTTCACATACTGCCCCTGTATGAGCGGAGACGCATCGCAGATGTTGTGAATCCACACAAGATTGTGACTGGAGCTGTGGACTGTCCCGATTAGTTAGGAGAACTAGGCTTTATAGCACGATCCAAACTGCTGCGTAATCCTAGCCTACTCCATGTTCCCGTCGTCAAGTGCACCTACAGGCAAAACTCATTTTTAATACGCGTGAACAGATGTTTCAATTCCTTATGTCGTGATTTAGACGCAAGACCTCTTTAATACCAATGTTTCACGTTTAAGGCATGTTCTGGCGGACAGGTTCTTTGGCGAGAGTTAATTATTTCTATAGTGGTTTTAACCGATGTATAGACAGGTACTAAATTTTGTCTACCTACTGTTTTTTTACTCCTTATTCAAAGAAATATGTTTAACTGTGAAAACTTGTAAATGGCCTTCAGCTATTTATTTATTCAAGATTGCACACTGTACACGAGCTGTAAGTTTTCCAAATAAAATAAAATAAAAATAAAATAAAATAAATAAAATAGCAAGAAATTCGGCTGCAAATTGAACTATCTCAAAATATGTAAAGAGAAACAGGTGGCCTCATATTTAAATTTGACATTAGGTGTACGATGTGTGGATCTAGCTTTGTTCTAAAAACTTCGGACAGCAACACAACCGAAGCAAAACTTGACCTTAATGCTGGGGCGGTATCAGGTTCAATCATTACGGGAATTGGTCTATCAAACCTTAATGAGATCACTGCTTCGATGGATTTGCCAACAATGCCATTTCGTTTATACAGTAAAAAACACGACGCTATTTCTGACATGTGCAAGGCTGCTGCTGAACAAACTATGGTAAATGCTGCTAAACAGGAAATTGAGGCGGCAAAATCACGAGGCGATATTAGTAATGCGGGTATAGCCATGATACCGGTACAAGCGGATGCCTTTTCAATAGTATTGTGGCTAAGATGTTAGGTGGGAAACGCGTCAACTTTTCGCTAAAAGACTCCTACACTACAAGGTGTAATGCCGCAGTGGTAGCTTTTAATACCGGCAAGCCACAATATAATTTTTACAAGCTTTTATTTAACTTGCAATGTATGTTTGTTCGGGTGGAATCTTACAACTCAATTTTAAGGCACTTGCCCTCAACCGATTGAGCTGAAATTTGGTATGCACGTTCAGTTCGGATGACAATGCAAGATTATAAAAGATTGTTTTTAAAAAGGTTTTTAATAATTTATTATAAGTCAATTTGTAACACTAGTCCGGGAAAATCTTTAAAATTGTTGGAAAAAATACCCGAGAAGTAATAGCACGTACAGGAAGTACTCGCAAAAAAAATAATTTTAATGCTGCAGATGCGCATTATGGAGAAGAATGTGAAAGACCGGATATGGAAGCTGCAGATTATGAGCGAGGAAAAGAACTGTTTTTAAACAATTTAAAAGAACAAGCGTTAAACCGCCATGAAATTGAGAGAGCTACTGTATTACAGGCTGAAAGCTCTTTGTGGCTCGAACTTAGAAGGTGTATACTTACTGCGTCCTTCTTTGGTAAAATTTGCAAAAGGCGAACAAACCAAAATTCTGCTCCCCTTGTAAAATCTGTTCTATATTCATATAACCTAGACCACATTACCTCGATAAAACATGGTAAAGACAGTGAACCAAAGGCTTTGGCACAACTCAGTGTCCAAGAAAATATTGAAATAGATAAATGTGGTCTTTTTATAGATGAAGAATATTTTTATTTAGGCGCAACACCAGATGGATTGTACAGTGAAGGATTAGTGGAAGTGAAATGTCCAAGCTCACTGTTTGGAATAGATCCTGCTACCGCTTTGCAAGCTAAAAATCTGAAATGTTTCAAGGTGAACAGCCAATTTGAAATCGAGATGAACAAAAATCACGACTGGTACTACCAGGTTCAGGGCCAGTTGCACATAGCGAAAATTGAAATTGATTTTCCCTTGAAAGTAGTAAGAGAAGAGAAAGACGACGTTTTTTGGCAGGAGAAAATGCTACCCAAATTGACTCGATTTTACCAAGACTGCGTATTACCGGAAATCATAGACCCAAGAAAGGCAAGATCAATGCCTTTACGCCAAATATTTATATAGGTAGCATTAATAAGTATTTTATTGTTAATCGACAATAATATAGTTAAATAATAGTAATATTAGTTAAATCTTATTATAAATCATACCTATATACATATATTTCTTCTTAAGATGATTGTTAAAGGTGCAGAACTGGCATCTGGACAAACCTATTACGGGTTTATTGATGCCACTTTAATGTTATTTAAGTATCGTAATTATGTATAAAAAAAAAAATAAAAAAAAAATGTGATTTTTTTTTAAATCTTAATTGTTATCTATTATATTATTTTACATACCTAACTTCTTGTTTTTCTATTTACCTAACTTGGAAATTTCATTAGACTTAATAAAATAATTATATAACTTTTATAAATCTCATATAAAATCACATTACGGCTCAAGATTGCTTTGTCCGTCTCGTCTCTCGCGTTACACTGTTTATGTTACGTTTGAGTGCGTAGCGTACGCAAACATAAACAATTATACAGTATTTTACCTAAACTCAAGCGCAAGCATTTTGTGAAATGGCTCTTAAAAATTGAAACGTTTTCAAAGTACTTTATAGGTTCCACATTAAATACATATATATGTAGAGTTACGGCATATACCTATCTTGACAAAATGCCACCACTTAGGTGACAGACAAGCACACGGCCCACCAGTTGGAAAGTGGTTACCGTTGGCCTATGAACGTGTGCAACACCAGGGGCGTCACACTCGCGCTGCCGACCTTGTAAACACAGATACTTTCTGTGCCGTCAGTGTAGAAGACACAGCAGGAATAGCCTTTGGTCTTCCCTCTCTGACAACACAAAAACTGTCCAGTGAGCTCTACACAAGCTCGACACAAGTGGCAATTCGCTAGCCGGCGTTTGGTGGAATAGAATGACGAATATATGAGATTTGAAGGATATTCGTCATTCTATTCCATTAAACCCCGGCTAGAGAATTGCCACTTGTCTAGAGGAGTAGGTAGTTAATTGAACGGATTATTATTATAGTTGGCGGCGATATATTATATTTCCCCTACACAGTGTATGGTATACACTGACTTGACCATAATACTATTATATTGTACATGGTCTACGCACACCAATTTAATCTCTTTGAATAGAGTAGTGAGAACGGTGAACTATCCTAAGTTTCTCTATCAACAAGCCTTGAATTCACTATTTTATCAACACGCACGGACATGCAACGTCGCATTGTCTGGTCGAGTTTGAATTTCGAACCGGTTCCATTTTATCGTGAATCGTGAAGCATGCCGGTTGCGCGGAAACCACGTGTTATTTGTTTACAAAAACACAGATAACATAATACTAAAGTACAGATACCTCATCCCATACAAAAAAATGAGGCCATCATAACTCGGGCTATTTTACGGGCTAAATTTAAATATTAATATTCGCCACTAGATGTCAACAATATAGCCCGAGGTTCAGCTTACGTTTTACAGTAGTAGCTACTAGATGGTGGTGTACTATATTTTCAACGATAAGAAGTGTCATACATAAATGACAATATAAATAAACATAGGTAGGCACATTATGACTACTATTTATTTAAGAAGATTAACTGTGAGTCATGTTAGTAGAGACCGCATCTCCAAACTCGCAATCGGGCTTTTTCAAACAGCGGATCTTCGCAAGAAAAAAGGGTAATACCCTCGTTTGCCAGATAAGAGGGTTCTTGAGTGTGTTGAGTACGAATTTGATGTCATTTTTGGAATCCATAATGGCCGCCGCGGTTTCTTAGCTAATTTGCAATATGGGTATGGTTTATTAGGTTTTTGAGTATGCTTAGTGTGAATTTAATGTCATTTTTGGGATCCAATATGGCCGCCGCTGTGACTTAGATAAATTGCAATATGGGTATGGTCTAATGAGTTTTCGAGTATGCTGAGTTTTGGTCTCCAATATGGCCGCCGCGCTGTAGGTAGAAAATTGCAACATGGGTATGGTTTAATAGGTTTTTGAGTATGCTGAGTGTGAATTTGATGTCATTTTTGGAATCCAATATGGCCACTGCGGTATGGTCTAATGAGTTTTCGAGTATGCTGAGTTCGAATTTGACGTCAGTTTTGGCCTCCAATATGGCCGCCGCGCTGTAGATAGAAAATTGCAATATAGGTATGGTTTAATAGGTTTTTGAGTATGCTGAGTGTGAATTTGATGTAATTTTTGTAATTCAATATGGCCGCCGCGGTGTCCTAGCTAAATTGCAATATGGGTATGGTCTTATGGGTTTTCGAGTATGCTGAGTTCGAATTTGACGTCAGTTTTGGCCTCCAATATGGCCGCCGCGCTGTCGGTAGAAAATTGCAATATGGGTATGGTTTAATAGGATTTTTAGTGTGCTGAGTGTGAATTTGATGTCATTTTTGGGATTCAATATGGCCGCCGCGGTATCCTAGATAAATTGCAATATGGGTATGGTCTAATGAGTTTTCGAGTATGCCGAGTTCGAATTTGACGTCATTTTTGGCCTCCAATAGGGCCGCCGCGTTGTAGGTAGACAATTGCAATATGGGCACAGATAACATAATACTAAAGTACAGATACCCCATTCCATACAAAAAAACTGAGACCATCATAACTCGTAGAATATACTGCTTCCGGGCTGTTTGGCCGTGGTCGACCACGGCCAAACAGCCCGGAAGCAGTATATTCTACATGCAACGCCGGCCGTGAAAGCCTGAAGACTTAAATAAATAAATAATAAATAAATATTCCACAACATTTCACACAACGCTATCTAGACCCATGGTAAGCATAGCTTAACTAGCTTGTGTTATGGAATCTAGAATGCGGATAAACATACTTAGATACGTACTTTTTTTTTGTAAATATGTACATATTATACATATTATGCCCCTTGACTTATACATCATAACTCGGGCTAATTTGCGCATTATTTTTAAATATTATTCTTCACCACTAGATGTCAACAAAATATCCCGAGGTTCAGTCTACATTTCGCAGTAATAGCTTCTAGATGGTGGTGTACTATATTTTGTCAAGAAGTATAAATAATTAATCTAATATTCTCGTGTCACAATATTCGTTCCCATACTCCTCCGAAACGGCTCGACCGAAGTCTGAGAATCGGCTACTATTTATTTTTCATACTCCAGTCCGCGATAACGGACATCAACGCGGGCGGAGCCGTGGGTAACAGCTTGTAATAATATAAATTACCAAAGAGGTAAATTAATATAGATCGCATCTTCAAACTTGCAATCGGGCTACTACTTCACACTTCTTGTATGCTGAGTATGAATTAGATGTTAATCAAAGTCCAATTTATACAAAATTGCAATACGGGTATGATCTAACTTGTTTTTGAGTAGGTGTGCTGAGTACGAATTTGGTGTCATTTTTGGTGGTTATGTTGAACTCGAACCGATTAAAAACACACACCTCATGCCAGAGTAGGTATATCCAGTCGAGTTCAACATCACTGTTATCATCGGCATAGCATCGGCGGCTGACACGGTGGCACGGCGCAGTGGTCTCGGACTCGAACTCGAACCGACTAAGCCGTCGCGGATGCACCGCATATATGTCGAGTACGACATAAGCACTCCCGCCTTACATAAGTACTTATGAACGACGTGGGCCGTCGGCATACCTAGAATGGGACAAGAATATGTAAATATCGTAGTAGGTATCTATGCACCTATAAACACGAATAAATATGACTAGATTCCTACTCTCGCCATTTTGTGCCGGCACGACGAACGACTCAAAACAAATGACTCAGGCCCCATGGCTTTTACTTGTGCTGCCGCCATTTCATCTGGGCCAGTTAAATCTCAAGAAGAAAACTTGCGCCAGAGTCGCATCCTTTAATCAGTGGGTGGTACGAATAGCTCAAAATTCCTCAGCCCCTTGACTTTTACATGAGCGACTGCCGTTTGACCTACTATCCTCAAGAAGCAAAATTGCACCAGACTCGCATCCTTTAATCAGTGGGTGGTACGAATAGCTCAAAATTCCTCAGCCCCTTGACTTTTACATGAGCGACTGCCGTTTGACCTACTATCCTCAAGAAGCAAAATTGCACCAGACTCGTATCCGTTAATCAGTGGGTGGTACGAATAGCTCAAAATGACTCAGTCCCTTGACTTTTACATGAGCGACTGCCGTTTGACCTACTATCCTCAAGAAATAAAATTGCACCAGACTCGCATCCTTTAATCAGTGGGTGGCACGAATAGCTCAAAATTCCTCAGCCCCTTGACTTTTACATGAGCGACTGCCGTTTGACCTACTATTCTCAAGAAGCAAAATTGCACCAGACTCGTATCCGTTAATCAGTGGGTGGTACGAATAGCTCAAAATGACTCAGCCCCTTGACTTTTACATGCGCGACGGCCGTTTGACCTACTATCCTCAAGAAGCAAAATTGCATCAGACTCGCATCCGTTAATCAGTGGGTGGTACGAATAGCTCAAAATGACTCAGCTCCTTGACTTTTACATGAGCGACTGCCGTTTGACCTACTATCCTCAAGAAGCAAAATGTGCCAGACTCGCATCCGTTAATCAGTGGGTGGTACGAATAGCTCAAAATGACTCAGCCCCTTGACTTTTACATGAGCGACTGCCGTTTGACCTACTATGCTCAAGAAGAAAATTTGCATTAGAGTCGCATGCATTAATCAGTGGGTGTACGAATAGCTGAAAATTCCTCAGCCCCTTGACTTTTACATGAGCGACTGCCGTTTGACCTACTATCCTCAAGAAGCCAATTTGCACCAGAGCCGCATCATCCGTTAATCAGTTGGTGATACGAATAGCTCAAAATGACTCAGCTCCTTGACTTTTACATGAGCGACTGCCGTTTGACCTACTATCCTCAAGAAGCAAAATGCACCAGACTCGCATCCGTTAATCAGTGGGTGGTACGAATAGCTCAAAATGACTCAGCCCCTTGACTTTTACATGAGCGACTGCCGTTTGACCTACTATCCTCAAGAAAAAAACTTGCGTCAGAGTCGCATGCATTAATCAGTGGGTGTACGAATAGCTCAAAATGACACAGCCCCTTGACTTTTACATGAGCAACTGCCGTTTGACCTACTATCCTCAAGAAGCCAATTTGCACCAGAGCCGCATCATCCGTTAATCAGTTGGTGATACGTATAGCTCAAAATGACTCAGCTCCTTGACTTTTACATGAGCGACTGCCGTCTGACCTACTATCCTCAAGAAGCAAAATTGTACGAGAGCCGCATCCGTTAATCAGTGGGTGGTACGAATTGCTCAAAATGACTCAGCCCCTTGACTTTTACATTAGCGACTGCCGTTTGACCTACTATCCTCAAGAAGAAAGCTTGCGCTAGAGTCCCATCCGTTTATCAGTGGGAGTGTACGAATAACTCAAAATGACTCGGACTCCTTAAATTTTACCTGACCGACTACCGTCTGACCTACGGGTCCTACCCCTACTGTTAGGACAGTAGAAGAGTTAATGGAGCTAATGGAATCTTTCAACCAAAATTCTTTAATTGAGGAATGGTCACCAAGTCACCAATCCTATGAGAGATTTGACATCGGTCTTCGAAGGGCTCCAACTTTCTTTAACGATTGCCATTTCGCATTTGCGATATTCGTGTAGAAATTTAAAATGCACTGGCCGGCAGCCACAGAGACTATTGTTGCGCTGGCGACACAGAGCGAGATAGGATGAATCGATCAAGCGAGCGAGAAAGTCGTCTCATAGGAGCTCGTTATAGGTAGGTATATCATCCGCTCGCTTGGCTCGTCGCCGTGTGTCGTTGTATGTGCGGTAGGTACTACTACTACTGACTACCTTGATGTAGATACATTTTATTAAGTTCGCTTTATGTACTTAGGTATAAATGTTACCCTATTCCTGTTGAGTAATTGATCTGATATTAAATTTGATAGGTAGGTAGGTAAGTAGGAAGGCGTGTGTCTTTTCAGACGAAAATATACCTGCCTGAGATGTCATACTTTCAATTAATAAAGTCGTTTAACTAAAAGGTATTACGTAGATACCTACCTACCTTCTTGTTATTTTCAAGGTCACCCATCCTTAAACCGACCTGGCTAATATCGCTTAAAACTTCAAATGTTAAGAACGGTCACCCAGGGTTGTGCAAAAGTAGAAAGAATACTAATTTGGATACGGATTCTCAGTCGGGCGTCGGCCACCGGGGGCCTAAGCTCCAAAACCCGGTACTTACCGATTGAAAAAGTAATTTTAAGAGTTCTTACTCCAGTGGAAACTGGAAAAATGCCTGTGGCAAAATTATATAAATTCATTATTTACACTTAACCAACTCAGAAAATACCCCAGTAGATAGGTAGTCTTTAAAAAATGAGGCAGAAAGTAGGTACCTACCGTTATTATTTCAGTAGAAATATGCGAGAAATATTCCAAATATCAATTTTTTTTTCAAATCCGTACTCAGCATGTTTAAAAGCCCTTGTTATTTCTAATAGGTAAGAAGCTGGTACTACCTACCTATCTAGTACTACCTACCTAACCTAGTATTACCTACACAAGGCGCGCGCCACAGGAGCGTTATTTTTCTTAATTTGTTTAAATTGCTTTAAATATTTCAAATTGACTGCTCCCCGCCTAATGGTAAACTGGGGTGCAATCCACAAAATAGTGACCGCCATTACAAAATGCTGTCCCTAGTTTGACAGTTTTGACACCCTCAGAAGGTATTATGCAAGTGCCTTCTAATTTTCCCTTATTTTAAAAACCTTATTGATAAGTTAGAGCGAAAAAAAAATGACAAAATACATTTTGGCGCCAAAAATCCAACGTTTTGCTTTTGTTCACCCAAGTACTAATATGTGAACTAACATGAACCAATATGTACCCTAGAACACTGGGGAGAGTTATTATAATTTTTTAATTTTAAACAAATTATATTATTATGACTTATCCTTTTCGCGTGGGGGGTTAAAAATAAATTTTCTTCATTATCTTCATTGACAAAGTGACAACCCTAACACTCAAGTTGGCGGCGTTGTATGTTCGGAACAAAGGGCGATACCTACGAAATTTCGTAGATTATAAAAACAGCGGTTTTCTTCAACAATAAAGGTGGTACGTTAAAAAAATACAGAACAGAAGTAACTTTTTAATTGTTAGTTTTAATCATACTCCTAAAATAATTAAAAAAGAAACTAATCAATTGTTAATTGCAGTAAATCTCGTTCGATATGTTTTTTGTTTGAGGAACAGCCGTGAAAATATAGAGAACTGAATAACACGCCATCTATTGTGTGTAACGTAGTGCACAGTATCGGCAGTATCATTATAGTACCGATAAAAGACGGGAAGGGCGCTGCATAATTATAACAAATTGTCGAAATTAGGTTTAAAAGTTCATTATTATATGTTTATGAGGAACAAATATTAAAATTTTATGAGAAAATAATATTTATA
Source organism: Eilema caniola (assembly GCA_949126895.1). NCBI lineage: Eukaryota > Metazoa > Arthropoda > Insecta > Lepidoptera > Erebidae > Eilema > Eilema caniola. The sequence continues at coordinate 17,157,861 of OX421485.1, read as the reverse complement.
GGATTCAATTCTTGTTCATTTAGAATTTTATGTTAAATTGATACACATAACGCCATCTAGAATATTTTATTAGTCACTAATAAAATTTGTTCGTAGTGGGGACCCAGTGACAAAAATAAATAATTAATTATTATCAATGAGATTAACAATTCTTTTATGAAAGAAATACCTAGGTACATGCTTAGATGAATAAGCCTACACGGAAGATTTCGATTAATTGACTGAGCGAGCCTCCGTTTCGACAAGGTGGCCAATTTTGCTTTTGTTCGTATCGTCAGTATGTTTGTCAGTTCTGTTACTTTGTGTCTAGAGGAGTCATTTCATAAGAACCGATTTTTACTAAACTTAGCACATTCTACCTACTATTCTTTTGTTTAAAATTAGACTTGTGAGAGCTATAACTATCTAACAAAGCTTTTTTTTGTGTGGAAATCCCCACGGATTACTTGCTCACAAAGAAATAATGCGTCATACATAATGTCGTTGTCGCCTATTCTTTAGGAGTGTACACTACAAAATCGTCTATATAAGCCGGCCGGCCGGAGTGCGCGGTGCGATGTTGCGCGTCTCCCAGCGGTTTGGCAACGTCGCACACAATTCGCGTGTGGTGGAATTCGCTGTTGTGAAGTGTTTACGTTCAGTTCACGGTCAAGGACGTGATCATTCACAGTATTAATAATAATAGGAAGTTCTATTCTTTTCTAAAAATCCTGTATTTTGTTATGATCAACGATCACAGAATTGAGGAGAGTAGAACGGCAAAGTGGGTGGGAAACACGTGCGAACACTGAGGTAAACAAATACCTGTCACCTGTGACCTGTTTATGCCCCACTGCTATTTCCAACTGTAGAAATAAAAGTGAGAACGTAAATGTGAAAGATGAAGGCATTTCTTTTCACCCGTGAGTATCACTACATACCTACCTAGTAAAAACAAAGTCGCTTTTGCTGTCCCTATATCCCTATGTATGCTTAAATCTTGAAACTACGCAACGGATTTTGATGCGGTTTTTTTAAATAGATAGAGTGATTGAAGAGGAAGGTTTATATGTATAATACATGCTTAATATAGTAGAGGGTGCAGCGGGAACGAAAAAAAAATTGGCGGTACGAAGTTCGCCGGGTCAGCTAGTTTATTTATATTTAAACCAATATTTTAAAACTCAAACGCTTCAGTAATTCGCCGTGCACTCGGCGTAGTAAGTAACGGCTGGCCGGTTACGCTAGTGATTGACCAAAATCGACATTAAAGTCGATAAATTGGTTGTCAGCAAGAGATTGCTGCAGTGCGATACTGCCGCCAATTGGTCGGGCAGGAGGTACACGACGGTATTTCCGTCCAATCGAGCAGTCCGACTGGGGAAGTACCTCCGCCATGCCTCCGCCAAACGGAATACCGCGATCATAATAACCTCGTGTTGTGTTCCCGGCGGTGAGTAGGGTAGACAGAGCTCACGACCAAAGTCTATTCCTGCTTCGTCTTCTACACTGACGGCACAGAAACTCTCTGTGTTTACAGGGTCGGCAGCACGAGTGTGACTCCCCTGGTGTTGCACACATCCAAAGGCCACGGTAACACTTGCCATTAAGTTGACCGAGTGCTTTTCTGCCACCTCAGTGGTATAAAAAGAAAATTGGATTTTAAAACTTGTTCGCATTAATTCCCGTTAAAATTATTGCTGGAAAACATAAAAATAATAGTTTTTTTTTGTCATAGTAAACTTAACAGACTAATCGATTAAGATAGGGAAAAGTGAATGCTCAGGTGGGACTTGAACCCACGATCTTTCCCTTAAAGGGGGAATGCTCTGACCACTGAGCCACTGAGCCTGAGCATTCCCCGAGTTAATTTAGATTTTTCCGACTACGCAAAGACAAAGGAGGGTTATGATCTTGACAGGCTGTGTCTAATTTTCAATATAATTTTAAACTATAATTTTTAAAAACCAACCCGAAGAACCTTCAACTTGTCAAATTATTAATGAAACTCAAGATAATTTCGATTTACTTGAGTAGAGAAGGAATTGGATAGTCGAATACCCCATTGCGCGAGTAATATTGTAAGTTTGAATCATGTACTACGTAACAGCGGCCATCTTGGCTAGGTGACGTCACGCACCGTAGGACGAGTACCAAGAGTTAATACAAGCCGAGTCTCCAGGCAGTCGAGTCCATTTGGGCGGAGCCTAGGCTGGCGTCACACTTCAGTTCTAAGCGCCACACGCTTGCGTGTGGTTGTGATTCATGTTAATATAATATTTAACAGATAAATATAGTACTAAACTGTTTCAATAATGAAATGTGCGGTAACAGGATGTACAAATTGTTCGGATAAACAACTGAAACATAGTGTTGGTATAACATTTCATCAGTAAGTCTGATAAATTTTAATTTCGTTATTGAAATATAGGTTATGGGGCCATCTACCGGCGAATAGATGGAAACTTTTTTTACATATTTGTAAATTATAAAAAGTGTGATATGAATATCGCATGAGGACTACAATAATTTAGAAAATGTTTTATTGTAATTTAATATGTATATCATTAGTATATTTAAAGTCTGGGTAGCGAAAGATGGTTCAAGAAGACGGCGGTGAATTTGAAAAATGTACAGGTTGCATTGTGACCAATTTTTACTATAACATCATTGATTGTGACACTGACTATGCATCGACAAAACGGAGTTGATAATATGATATATACACATATTTCATTAGCTAACATGATACTACGTAGTGACATATATGTGTATAGTGTACTTTTTGTAGAAAGTTTGAAATAAAAACATACGTCTGTGCTGCGTAACGCTATCTGCGACCGAAAAAAGTTAACATGTTTATAATATAATCAATTCTCTTATTGATATTCATGCAGACCTTTAAAATTATATGAACATCAGACTCAATAATCCATATTTAAGAAAGAATTATTGGCCAATTAAGTACCATGATGTTTTCGATAAAAATCTAAATTAATGATTAATAATCATACAATAGGCCAGTATAAAAGATCAATTTCCTTGAGAATTATATGAATATTATGATAATGATAACATTATATTCGTATCAAGACTTTTTCGAAGACTATAAAATATTAACCGGCAGGAAAAAAAATAAAAAATTTGAAAAAAATATTCACGCATCTTCCGTTAGCCAGACTTAAGTTGAAATTGAAGAAATTTCAATCAGAAAATTAGGTCATCTGTTAATCATGTCCAAATAATTTAAGGGGCATCCATTAATTGTGTAAGTAGATCAGAGGCTCATAATAAAATAATAATATAGACGGAACGGAACGCATAGAGCTCGCGTGTCGCGGCCTAAAATAAAATACTAAAGTAGGACCATTTCGCTTGCACGCAAGAGTGCGAGTGAATGGTGCTACTTTAAGAATACTTTAGGCAGCGTCACACGCGGGAGCCCTATTAAGAACACACAATACATGTACTTTTACCGTAATGTTTATTATTTTCCTCGAATATTGTGGAAAAAGTACAAGCGTGTTCCCAATATGTGAAAACATAAAAGCCAGCAAGTGCCATCAATCAACGGTTTAAAATAGTCTAAATAAATTATTTTACGATTAGTCTGAGATAGTAAGAAGGTGCCAAATATAAATTAAATCTCATGTTCGTCACGTCTTCGCGTATATTACTTTTTAACTAACGAATACGGATAACGAATAGCCGCAATAGCCTAGTGGTATGGGTAATGGACTGCTGAGACGAGGTCTCGGGTTCGGTCCCAGGTTTTCCATGGCACACACCAATGACTTTTCGATGCTTTTCGAAGTTATGTGTGTATTTATCGCAGGTTTATAAGTGCCCAGTTAATGGCAATAGGCTCGCCACCTATTACATTGGGACCTAAAAACATAAACCGGCGAAATGTGGGTGCTAGCACCTCTGCCTACCCTTTCGGGGATAAAGGCGTGAGTTTATGTTATGTTATGCTAACGAAAGAAGGGGGTTCTCAATGCGATCGTTATTTTTTTTATGTATGTGCACCGATTACTCGGAGATTTGTCATTCGATTTACGTGTTTTTTTCTTAGTCCGATTTGAAATAATTGCCGTTTGTTCCCATAAATTTTTTATATAGCCTGCTCCAGTAGGTTTCATTTTATGAACAATTTTGTATTTCTTTAATTCATGCATTTCCAAATTCTTCGAAAACATTTCACAGAATTAATGGAAGCTCCCTTATTTATATTATATGAAAGAAATTTTAAAGCTAGCAAAAGAATAGCATTCAAATATGGTTCGTCAAAGCAGGGAGATCACATTCGTCATAAATTATTGTATTGTATTTTTTAATTTTTTTTTTTTATGACAACATAATGGCTATTACAATACCATTTTAGATTTCCCAAAGAGCCGGAAAAACGAGAAGAGTGGATACGTATTTTAAACAGGGGCTCCGTTTCAAAACATACAAAAATATGTTCGAAGCATTTCTATAAAGATGATTTTTATTATACAAAGGGGGGATATAAATATTTACACCAAGGTGCATTGCCTAAGTTGAATTTACAAAAGGTATGTAATAATTGTAAATTAAAATCTATCATATCTATGTCGCCGCCAACTATCTCAATCAGCCATTTAGTTAACTGTCTAGGCTCAATCAGCCGTTTAGTTAACTGCCTAGGCTCAATCAGCCGTTTAGTTAACTGCCTAGGCTCAATCAGCCGTTTAGTTAACTGCCTAGGCTCAATCAGCCGTTTAGTTAACTGCCTAGGCTCAATCAGCCGTTTAGTTAACTGCCTAGGCTCAATCAGCCGTTTAGTTAACTGCCTAGGCTCAATCAGCCGTTTAGTTAACTGCCTAGGCTCAATCAGCCGTTTAGTTAACTGCCTAGGCTCAATCAGCCGTTTAGTTAACTGCCTAGGCTCAATCAGCCGTTTAGTTAACTGCCTAGGCTCAATCAGCCGTTTAGTTAACTGCCTAGGCTCAATCAGCCGTTTAGTTAACTGCCTAGGCTCAATCAGCCGTTTAGTTAACTGCCTAGGCTCAATCAGCCGTTTAGTTAACTGCCTTTTTGTTTGTTTAGTTTTATCATTCTCTTATTTTAGAAGTTACAGAGGGGGGGGGGGGGGTCATATTTTACCACTTTGGGAGTGTCTCTCGCACAAACTATTCGGTTAAGAAAAAAGTGATATAAAAAACACGAATAAGTTTGATGAAAAATTTTTTTTTGAGTTCCAGTTCTAAGTATGGGGACCCCCAAAATTTATTGTTATTTTTCTATTTTTGTGTGAAAATCTTAATGCGGTTCACAGAATACATACTACTGACTAAGTTTCAACAGCATAGTTCTCATTGTTTCGGAAAAAAGTGGCTGTGACATACGCATGGACAGACAGACAGAAAGACATGATGAATTTATAATCCTGTTTTCGCCATTTGGCTACGAAACCCTAAAATCATTAGGTAATTGGGTTATGTTATATTAACGCTTACGATAAGAAACACACAAGAATTAAACAAAAGTGTGTTCAGACACATTATTTTTTTGGAATTCTTATGTGAATGAATCTATAAAGCTGCGTACACACGTACGAACAAATTTGTTGCGTTCCAAGATACGCAACAACTTGGATCGTACGTGTGTACCAGTAACGAACATCGAAAACTCGATTCGTCAAACATGTTCGCAGTGATTCTGTATATTCCTTATGGACGGTGTTCTAATAGTTTTGATAAATGTTACGTATCAAAACTGTTTTACAAACAAATATTTTCAATTTTGAATTATTTTGGTTTACAATAATTATTTACAATATGTACATTAGAATTATTTAAATAAAAATATAAAAACAATACATAATATATAGTCACCTGCAGGTTTAGGCGTCAAAGAATTCCTCCCCATCGACGTCAACTGGGAGGGTGGGTGGCCAGAAGGCTGGCGGCATTGCCACGTTCAAAACTGTTTCCCACCATCTAAGGATCCGCTTTAAACAATACCTTGTGAATTACTGTAACCAACAACTTCAAAATCGACTACTACTAATGGCGCGGCGTTCGCGACTGTTGTGCACGAGCTCAATTCAAACTATGTTCGCGTCCGTGTTCGGTATAACAAACCAAGTGTTCATGTTGGATGTTTATGTACAAAATATTCGTGTTTACGTCTGTACGAGGCTCAACACAAGCTGGCTAAGCACAAGTTAAGCTTTGCTTACCATCGGTGTAGATAGCGTTGTGTAGAATTTTGTAGAATATATTTTTATCGGATTGACATTAATACTGTTACGAGCGTGGGGGTCGGTTTAAATAGAAAATGCGAGGACAACCGTTGAAGGCAGGCTTTATTCAGCTTCACTTCAATTACAGCAAAGCGCGTAGAAATTCGAAAACTCTTCCTTACACAACACACAGTCACTTGTATAATCGCACTGTATAGCTTCACACACTTTATCGCTTTGTTCGCTTCGAATACTAGTCTTAGACTAACTGGGGCGGAGGCTGTTAGCTCGCCTTTTATATCGGGCGCGGCCGAGTAGCGAAAGATCGAGATAAGACAGGTACGTTCTGAAAAAGACAGGAACTTTCTGGGAGGTTCTATTAGGTCTTGTGTCTCTTTCTATTCATTCCATTCGTTCTAGAACAGTGACGTCAAGGCATGCTGTCTCTTTCTAGCCTGACGTCTCTTTCTATTCATTCCATTCCTTCTAGAACAGTGACGTCAAGGCATGCAGTCTCTTTCTATAGTGCCGTCTCGCTCACTCCTATGGAAATCTGGCCATATATTGAAGTGGCCAAGCGCCGGGCGTAGCAATACGTTGACAACTGTCATTTAAACGTCACAAACTTCTAAATTCATCATTCTATTGTATTGCTGTGATTGCGCCCCCTAAAATCCAACCACACGTCCTGATCGTCCACCTGAATCTCGTGGGGGGCGGACACACGGAAACAAATTTACTGGCGTGGCTAACGTGGCTCTGGTACACTCGACATTGGCGTGTCGCCATTAATAATTTTATATTACATTTTACTTGACATTGGTGAGTTGTGGTGTGGCGATTTGCTGCAAGCCATTTTGAAGAAGTTGAAGTTGAAGCTTTGGTTGCTCGGATATAATATATCTTGGACTTAAAATAGGCTCAAAATGTGCTCTGCTTACACATTTCTTGACTGATTATTGGGGCTAGAACATGATGCTTACTACGATGGACGAGCTCAAATTCACCAAGCACGGATTATTACAAAACAATTTGCGCGCGTTAGTTTTAGGGTTTTGTTTGTCTTGCTATTTAGGTCAAAGACACGTGCACCGATCAATAAATTGCCACTTGTCTAGGGGGCGGTACTTGCGCGGGGGGCAACCATGAGGGGTACAATGTAGCGAGCGGCGGGGTTAATGAACGCAAACTCGTTTAGTTTGCGCTCTCTATTCTCAAGGGGTGTACGTGTTGAATTTATTTTGTTGACGGTAAAGAGTTTAATACTAGTTTGTGTATAATGGTTTACAGGCTTTGTTCTGTGTTTAACTGTAAATCTTCATCGAGGTTTAATAAAGATTTGAAGTTCCATCGATTTCCACGGGACGCACGGTAAGTTATTTTGAGTTATTTGGTGTAGGTACGCGCAAATCGTTACATATGAAATTGCCGTTTTATTGAAGAAGAGAGAGAAATATTTTTTTGGGTATACAGCGTGGCCCGTACTGTACTGTTTGTTGTTTTTAGGTACCAGACATGGATTCAATCTTGTCGAAGACCAGATTTGTACGATAAAAGCACGGATCAATTGTACAATATGTACGTTTGTGGACTACATTTCGAAAAGTGGATGTATTTAAAAACAAAATTAAAAAGTACTGCCATCCCTACATTAAATTTGCCGCCTGTTTCAAGTTATTCAATCGGCACGCAAACTGAAGATCTTAAGGTACCTACGGATTTTACAAAATATAGGCTCCAAAAAAATAGACATTCCGAAAAACAAATTACGTCTTGTTTCGTTGAAAATTGAAGAAAAGAAAGAAAGAAAAACCGTTTGTTATTCACTAACATCATTAACAACACTAACACAACATTATAAATTAAAAAATGCGGTCAAAACAAAAACAAACACATGAGTTTCCTTCCTAATTATGGGGAACCCCCTAAAACTTATTGTTTTTTGCTATTTTCGTGTGAAAAGACTTCTACTTACCAAGTTTCAACAGCATATAGGTCTTAGTTTCGGAAATAAGTGGCTGTGACATACGGACGGACATACAGACAGACAGACATGAAGAATACTTAAGGGTTCCGTTTTTGCCATTTGGCCACGGAACCCTAAAAATAATTGAATATCTTATTGAAATAGCACTTATTATTTTAAAGAATATGTCCCAATGTACAAACACAATCACACTTTAAAATCTACACTGATATTATAAAGCAGTTTGTTTGTTTGAATGGTTTGAACGCGTTAATCTCAGTCAGGAATCAATGGTTCGAATCGAAAAATTCGCGATGAGATTTCAATTTCGCGTGCTGTAAATTTGGTGACGTCACGTTTTCGAGCACAAGTCGGCCGGGAAGTATATTTAAATGCTTGACAACGTGACGTCATCAAATTTACAGCATGCGAAATTGAAATCTCATGGCGAATTTTTCGAATTTCAATTATTTTTCTTCTTTTTTGCGACTTTTTTTCGAATTTCGATCGAGTTAAATCGATCTTTCGAAACGTTAGTGGAATAACTCGAATAACTGCCCCTCTAGACAAGTGGCAATTCGTTGGCCGACGTTCGATAGAACTAGGGTTACCATTTAGGATTCTGAAAAGTCCTGACAAAAAGCCTGACATTTTGAGAAAAGTCCGGACACTCAGTTTCAATGTCATGGTATTGCTCGGGGCATAATATATATCTTGGACCTAATGTGCTCTAAAGGCGCATTACACGTTTCTTGGGTGTCTATTGAGGATAGCAAGGGGTGCTACTGCGATGGACGAGCTGTAATTCACCAAACATAGATTATTACAAAACAATCCGTGCGCGACTTCATTTATATTACATAGTATGTATGTAGTTTTATTACTCATATACCTCATGTGGAATATGTCATATAATGAAAAGAAATCCGGACAAATTAAGTAGCCGGACAAAGTCCGGACAAATGTCTACAAGTCCGGACATGTCCGGATTAATCCGGACGGATGGTAACCCTAGATAGAACAGAATGACAAATGTATGCGATTTGACGGATATGACAGTTATTAACACATGTAACAAACGTCAAATCTCGTAAGTACATTCGTCATTCTATTCTACCAAACGCCGGCCAGCGATATGCCTCTTATCTAGAGGAGCAGGGTTCTTATGGCGTGTGCTTGCTGGCCCGTATCTGCCGTCTCCGATGCCCAGGGTGCATCTCACCATTCATAACCTTCATACCTAATTAAAAACATCAATATTCCATTAATATTTGTATTTTTTCAGATGAAATCTATCAACACAAGCAATAGGCTGTTAGCCTCGTTTTAAAATTTAATATGATGATACATAGTCGTACTTACTTTATGTGAGCGTATACCTACTCAGTATTATTAGAGTATTTACCAATCAATTCGGCTACTAATATTATTTTTATGCATATGAGAAAATTGTAGTTTTATTTTCTGTAATCCCTTTACCCCGAAAACTTAAAACCAAATTTTACACTCGTACTCCAGTCGTACCCGAAGCTTTTACCTCGGAATCTGAGGTCCGCTGAAATTCGACATATTTCGAGCACGAAAAATATTCGAATTCTCAACTTTAAGGCCATTGCATTGCTCAAAGGGTAAAAATCGCCCAGGTTTAAAAAAAAAATTTCTAAATCCTTTGGTTTATTTGCTACAATAAAATAATATGTTTTAGAGCTAACATCGTCACAATTTATTTGAATAGTTTAATTTTTTTATATATTTGACCATGATTAGATTACAAAAGAAAATCAAATACAAAGTCTGTTTTAAATCTATTTTGTATTTTTTCTCAAGAACGGCTCAGCAGTTTAAGATTAAATTTATATTAAAATATTTGTTAAGTCATACTAAAAAAAATGTATTGCTTTTATTGTATTTTTGTTAACTATATTTCTTAAAATATAGTAAAACATAATTCGGCCACTTTTCGCCCCTCGAAGCTCCCCCGCTATGGCCAGTTACGGTACGGATATTCACCAGTGTCGTCTTACGTAGTATATTACTTACCAGTGATGCCAGATTGGGGGGAATCCCCCCAAATTTGGGGGGTTTTTTAAGTTACGGGGGATTTTTTGGGGGGACAATTTCTTTGGGGGGATTGTCGGAGGGAAAATAATACATTTGGAGGGAATCGGGGGATTTTAACTTGGAAACTAGTGATTTGAAGATATCTGTGATGTTTAAAAACGTAATCTGAATCTTATTTAATTTCATTATATTAAAAAAAAACCCTCACAATTTTTCACAATACTAAGCATATGTCACAAATAGCATTAAAAACTGAGATGAGAATCTATACTCCATTCGATTAGGTATTATAGGTACGGGCACTTTGAGATAACTTACACTTTCAACTATATGACAACTGCCATCCTTAGTCCCACGAACATGGGTGCTGAAAAGTAGCCGAAACGTCGGTCTAAAAGTAAATAATAACAAAAAAATCGCGATTGAATCTGTTAAAATTGTTTGTCTCACTGAGTGATAAATTCGCGTAAACTTTGGCAAATATCATCCGATAATAGGTTCCTGTGGGAATCTAGGCGAAGAGTAAAGCTCTCTATTTCTCGAGGCACCCTTTTATTTTCACGAAAACCTGTGAGGAATTATGTCCTTGATGTTTTAGCTGAAAAACATATTCTGATGCTGTTAATGCTACTTTTTTTTTTTTTTTTTTTTTTAGGTACTAATTAAATATTACTAACTTTGGGGGGATTTTGAAAAAAATCCTAAGTTTTGGGGGTATTTCGTATCCATTTTGGGGTGAATTTGAAACAGTGATCTGGCAACACTGTTACTTACTCTGTGCAGTGTCGGTTCGACTCTTGCGAAGGTTAGACTGTGCGCGCGTTATTTTCTGAAAAAAATATTAAAAAGTTGGCAATATTTAAAATTTATAAAATCAGATTTGTTGTAAATAAAACGTACATTAATAATAGTTGATAAAAAATAAGGAATTAAGTTGATTTATGTAAATAAAATTGTTTTTAATTTTAGTTTTGAATATAATCGTATCATATAATAGACTAAGTTAACAATGCCGAAACACAAAAGCAAGTTAAAAGTGAAGCGTGGCCAAGCTCTTCAAAATTATTGGTAAATATTTTTTTATATATTTTCTTTGGCGTAAATAAATACATATACAGGGTAAGGGTATGGCATCGTTCCTAAAACAGTCGTGTTCACTTCTATTGTATAGGCGGGGAATTACTTGAGCCGCAAATAAGCTTGGTACTACAAAAACGTCTATTGAAAAAATATAAAGTATTATGAACATACTCATTTGAAAGGGCTCGCAATTACCTAGCTGCCTGTAGGCGGTAGTGAACGCGGCTGCTACGCAGCAGGCGCGGGTTCGATCCCCGCTCAGTGCAAATATTTGTATGCATAAATATGTATATTTGCATTGGTCTGGGTGTTTCTATGTATAAATACAATATGTATGTATTTCCAAAAAAAACGTATCTAAGTATGTTTATCCACGTTCTAGTTTCCATAAAGGTGATTTTCCACCAGAGGTGCGAGACGAGACGAGGCAAGAAGAGAACTGAAATCGCACTGACCCTTTTCCACTAAAAATTGCCATCGCGAGCTCGCGCGTGACCGCCGCGCCCCGCCGCCCGTATGCTTCATATATAAATGTATTTTAGACAGCTCACACACAATGCTCGATATAACTTTGTTCTAGCTTCACTGCCGAAAACTCCGAACAAAAATTAGGCGTTAATATTCTCGTCAATCCACACTGTTTCCACCAAAGATGCACTGGGAGAGGATTGAAAATTTGTTATACAAATTTCAATTCTCTCCTCGCCTCGTCTCGCCTAGCCACTCTGGTGGAAAATCACCTTGAAGGTGATTTATACTCTATTTTGGAACCAATACGGTTAATTTTTGCGCAAACAAATATTTCAATTCACGCCACGCATATTCTCGTCAATCCACACTGTTTCCACCAAAGATACGCTGGGAGAGGATTGAAAATTTGCCATACAAATTTCAATTCTCTCCTCGCCTCGTCTCGTCTCGCCCCTCTGGTGGAAAAATCACCTTAACACAAGCTATAGTTAAGCTATGCCTACCATGGATCTAGATAGCGTTGTGTGGAATGTAGTGGAATATGCGTAATGATTTCACTTATCTGATGCTGCAGTCCGGAGTAGTCCGAGGGTGGGTACGGGATCTCAGTGAAGGAACCACGTAGAACCATCATGTTTGTACTTATTTGAAAGGGCTTGCAGTCACCTAGTTTTCTGTGATGATTTCACTTACCTGATGCTGCACTCCGAAGTAGTCCGAAGGTGGGTACGGGATCTCAGTGACGGAACCATGTAGAACCATCGTGTTTGTACTCATTTGAAAGGGCTCGCAGTCATCTAGCTGTCCGTGAAGATTTCACTAAACTTTTCTGAAAATACTTTTATTACATCTTTTGTTGAGAGTGACTGTTGCGATAATATTTCTAATGTAACTTCATGTTTTTAGGCGGCATTTGAGAAATCAGCGGAAATCCCATTCAGAAAATCTGGACGAAGATCCGTCAACTGAATCATTACATTCATCTACGACTATTGAAGAAACTCACGATCCGTTTGGCATGGCAGTTGATGAGGAGACTTCGTCGCCGGATATTACGGTAGCTATTTTTTACAATTAAGACTGCAGGTGTTTTTTTAATGTTTTTAAATTGAACTTTCACTCTGGGTCCCCATTGCGCATTGATAACTATTCGTTTTTTGGTAATTAAAAACGTATTGAGGATCGACAAGTCTGAGAACCCATAAAATTCGAGACATCCTATCCTATAGGGTCAGTAAAAAATAAGCAATATAATACTATACACGGAAGTTTTTGTATATGAATTTAGCAATATATAATTATTTTGTTCTCAGCTTCCACAAGATCACATCTTACCGGAATTAACTATTGAAAACAATCAACCAGAGACAGAAAAAAGAAATATATCTGGCAGACGAATTGTTGATATAAAATACTCTTTTTTTCAAAATTGCAAGAAATCAGCAATCATAGCCCCTATAACTGTGGAGTACAAAGTTTAAAAATTGTTGGAGAGAAACGAGTGGGATTGTCATCCAAGTTAACTCTAGAGTGTTTAATATGTAAAGGAAAGTTAAATATGAATAACATAAACTCACGCCTATATCCCCGAAGTCGTTAGACAGAGGTGCTAGCACCCACATTTCGCCAGTTTATGTTCAGGTCCCAATGTAATAGGTGGCGAGCCTATTGCCATTAACCGGGCACTTATAAACCTGCGATAAATACACACATAACTTCGAAAAGCATCGAAAAGTCATTGGTGTGTGCCATGGTAAAACCTGGGATCGAACCCGAGACCTCGTCACAGCAGTCCATTACCCATACCACTAGGCTACTGAATATTCTATTAAAATTTGTATTTTTTTCAGATGAAATCTATCAAGACAAGCAATTGGCTGTTAGCCTCGTTTTAATATTTAATAATATGATACGTACTCGTACTTACTTTATGTGAGCGTATACGTACTCAGCATTATTAGAGTATTTTATTTACCAATCAATTCGGCTACTAATATTATTTTTATGCATATAAGAAAATTGTTGTTTTATTTTCTGTAATCCCTTTACCTTGAAAACTTAAAACCAAATTTTACACTCATACTCCAGTCGTACCCGTAGCTTTTACCTCGGAATGTAAGGTCCGCTGAAATTCGACATTTTCCGAGCACGAAAAACATTCGAAATCGAAAAAAATTCGGAAAAACATTAGAATGGAGCATTGCGATTGGTTCACAGTGGACAGGCGACCAATCACAATGCTTCGTTCTCTTGATACGTTAACGTAACGAATTCGAATATAATTCGTGCTCGGGGCTATGGGGTTATGGGGATATGGATTTAATAAAAAAAAAACATTTTTGAGTTTTAGTTCTAAGTATGGGGTGCCCCAAAATTTATTGTTTTTTTTTTTAATATTTGTGTGAAAATCTTAAAGCGGTTCACAGAATACATCTACTTGCAAAGTTTTAACGGCATTTTTGCCATTTGGCCATGGAACCCTAAAAATTAATTTCTTTGTTAAATATTTGTTTTTTTTTTATAAATAGTCGCCATAAGATTGTTCCCCTTTAGTTAAGCACCTAACGGACCTAACCGAATGCAGTTTGTTTAAGATTTATTTGCCCGTAATAAACTTCTTTTTTTGTTTGTTCTGCAGCCAAAACTCTCTTCACAAACTGTTGACGCTCCGGGGACCTCTGCGACAGCACAACAGAATGAGGTGACACAGCAACAAGTGACGTCACAGCAACAAGTGACGTCACTGCAAAAAGTGACGTCACAGCAAGGTGTGACGACACAATCAGATGTGACGTTACAGATAGAAACGGCGCCACCATTGAATCTGAAAAATTTACCCGAGGTAATATTTTTTCAATTCTTTTTTTTTATTCAATTTAGATGGCAGACTAGCATACTGACCACCTGATGGAAAGTTCTTACCTACTTATCTAAACGCTGTTACTATTTGGAGGACTGACCGCTATTTTTTCATGCGACTTTTTCACTGTAAATAAATACTCACGAGAGATAACAAACACTTTTATTTTTTCAAAATTTACTTTTCCATTTTTATTCTAAAGTTGGAAATAGCACATATAGCAAATAGCCGCGTGGTTCCCGGCAGAGTAGAATTTGGGCCACCCCATTTCTTCCCATGTGGTGGTACAAGGCGACTAAGGGATAGGGCTGTTTAACTTTAACATCAAACATATATGTGCAGACCAGACTCAGCCTCAGATGCATGGCTCAAGTCAACAATAGTGCCCGGAATACGGCAATAGGCTCACC
This sequence comes from Eilema caniola, assembly GCA_949126895.1. Classification (NCBI taxonomy): domain Eukaryota; kingdom Metazoa; phylum Arthropoda; class Insecta; order Lepidoptera; family Erebidae; genus Eilema; species Eilema caniola. Next base: position 17,142,823 of record OX421485.1, on the reverse strand, counting down.
CGCTAATACGTGGGACCGAATACAAATTGGTGAAATGTGGGTGTGGGGATAAAGGCGTGATTATATGTATGTATGTATGTATGTACAACATGGCATATTCACCATGGTATTTTTAACGATGTAATTAATTACGAGCTAGTCTTAACAGTACCGAGTAAGCATTCGAAAGTTCCTGTTTCATTGGACAGGAATTGATGAAAAAGTTGCCACGCTTTTCCCACCCACATGACCGTTCTTATTCTTCTTAATCCTAGCGTTAATCCCAGTCGCATCCGACGCTTTTCAGCTTGGAGTCTGGGGTCCGCTTTTTACCAGTCTAACTGCGGATTTGGCTACACTTCGATATTTTTCATGAAGCGACTGCCATCTGACCTCCACAACCCAAAGGCGATATCGAAGCATTGTAGCTAGACCAGCTGTTGGATTTTTGAGGGCTCCAACTACCTGTAACGACTGCCATAGATGTTTGTATGACAACCGGGACCGGCTGCTTAACGTGCTTTCCGAGGCTCGACCAGACCAATATTTTCACTGAGCGGGGATCGAACCCGCGCCTCCTCCGTAGCGGCCGATGATTCTTCTGTATATCATGAATTATCTCTTCAACAGCCTAAAGTTATCATCGCCCGCGTATACGAGTACTTTCAAAATGAATATGAAACTTTGAAGAATCTCACCGGCAGCAGCTGTGAACTGAACCCTCTAGCGAACTACCTCGCCAGGACTGCTGAGGCTACCGGCGTCAGTGAACAGACAGTCACCGCGATTCTTGAAGAGAGAGAACGGGAGAAGGAGTCTGGTGTTAAGAAGAAGGAAAATAGAAAAAGGAAGCGAGTGAAAAAGGGTCAGAAGGTGCCGATTGATGTGAGGTGAGTTGGATGTACTGGAATGTATAGGCTACAGGACACCGCGGCTATAATAACCTCGTGTTGTGTTCCCGGCAGTGAGCAGTGTAGCCAGAGCTCACTGGAGAGATTTTGTGCTGTCATTGGGACTATTCCTGCTTTGTCGTCTATACTGACGGCATAGAAACTCTCTGTGTTTACAGGGTCGGCGGTTACGAGTGTGACTCCTCTGGTGTTGCACACGTCCATAGCCCATGGTAACCACTTTCCATCAGGTGGGCCGTGTGCTTCTATGCCACTTCAGTGGTATAAAAAAAGGCAATGATGTATGTCCGGACCTCTATAATGGCGACAAAAAATGATGACATTAGTCATAATTTAATACATTAATCAACGACGTGACAGTGCGCTACGGAAATAAAATACGTCTTTAATATTAAAATATTTTTAATATTTTTTTATATAAATAATATAATTCAAGTAATAATGTAGTTGATTGAATTTGTTGAAACTTCTTGATGGAACTTAATTTTACTATCTTTATATATATTAAAAACTCACTTTTTTACCTGAAGATGAGTTATTCGAAACATGTCGTTATATTATAAATTAAATATTAGTATTTATAATTGTGTGGAACTTGTAAAGTGAGTTTTTAATATATATAAGGATAGTAAAGTAATAATATTGACGTATTATAGTCCGGTCAATTTAGACATTCGAAGTTAAATAAATTTTCAACAAGCTGATTATCATAAATCAAATATCATTTACAATTATATTTTGAACGATTTCACAAATGTTCAGCTGGTTGTAAAATGTCACTTCACCCTTATTTTTTGGTTTAATTTGAGAGGACTATTGTTAGTAAGTACCTAGCTATACTTTTTTAATATTTAGTGTTTGCGAAATTTTTGAAACGAGGTCATCCGACAAAGAATCAAAGTTACCGACATAGCTCGTAGAATAAGCAAGCTGAACTGGCAATGCGCTGGCCATATCAGGATTTCCCGCCACGTACAGGTGTGGAACCGGGAAATCTGTATTCCTCCTTAGAACCGGGAATTGCAAACCCTATATATCACCAATTCATTTTTTAGAAATGTGAGATCAGAATATGAAACATACAATGTTGACTTTTTAGACCTGCAGATCTGTTCAGCCGATAGAGCGTAAACAAACACCTTTACAAACTTTCCCATTTATACATTTTATGCGGCGTCCTTTGTGAGTGATTTTGAAGCGAACGCGAAGCGGCGCGACGCAGTTCGGAAAAAACAAACAATCGATATGTATACCTCACTGTATGTATAGAAGTGGCGTACGTGACCAAACGCACGAAGGTCGCCATGTGGCGCGACGCGATTTGTAGCGAACGCGTTCGCTTCAGTTGGTTTGATATTTTCGAACGAATTGACGCGGAGGTGGTTTTTCGAAGTGTCTTTTTTTTATTAATAATGTTCGATATAGAAATTTTTATAAATTATATTCAAGAACGTCCAATATTATGGGACAAGAGAAATAAAAACTTCTATAATCGATCATTATCGCACAGCGAGTGGGAGAATATGGCAAAAATATTTGGAGATGGGAGTAAGTAAAATACGTTTTTTTTATTATTGCTATTATAAATTAAACTCTTCATAAAGGATGTAATTCAAAATATAATTTAAAGTTTTCCCTGGCTTGTGCGGCCTACTCGTGTTTTAGCACTATGGCATAAATATGGCGTGCGTGGCATACCTAGGTACTTAAATAAGTTTCCATTGATTCAAGGTCACATATCACATTGTGCAGTAAACATACAGCTTTAACTAAATGGATCGCATTTTCAATGTCGGTTTCGATATTTTTTTGTAAAATTATGAATGATAAATAGAGGTTATTGAACCAAAAGAACATTTCACTAGAGTCTGACTAGCAAAAGATGGTTAAAAAAAAATGGCGGCAAATTTGAAAAGTCAACAGGTTGCAACACTGAGTATACACCGACAAAGCGGAGTTGATACTATTATTTGTTTTTCTTTTTTTGTATTAGGTACGCATAAAAAAATACTTATATGGTACTAATGATATGTTTTTAAGCAGCGCAGCGCTAACAGACATGTTGTGTGTCTAAAAACATAAATAAATAGCTTTTGCTAAGAAACGTAAAGTCAAAGTACATCTCATTTTTTTGAGATTTTCTTGAGTGATAATAATAATTGTAAGATGTTTATTGGTAACTAAATAATTAACAATCATCAGGCAGCAGCAGGACTGGGCTGGAATATCGGATATTACTGCCTACCTTTAAAGTTACATGAATATCAGGTACTCAATGCCCATATTTAAAAATAAATACTGACCAATTTCTATACTCATTAATAATTGAAAATTTATTACTATATATTATATCAGAATAGTTACATTTTTGCTAGATATTATAACGTTGTTAACATTGAATTTAATTATGTCTATGTTGAATCTATTCCGAGGCAAAGGCCTCCCCCAACACTCTCCAGTCATCTCTGTTCTGTGCCAGTCCATAATTGAAAATTAATAAACATTAATTATGCAGATGACCAGTATAAAAAATAATTAATTCACTTTGAAAATTAACGACAAATCTATACAAAATACCTACTGACAGGAAAAATTGTTGCCATACAAAAGTTTAGAAAAAATATTTGTTCAGCCTACGTTGGCCAGACTCTAATTAAAATTATCTTTAGCCGTTGACAGTTCTGGAAAAGGTCTCATAAGATAGTCCTAAAAGAACTTATGGAGCTTTATATCTGAGCCAGGCAATTGCTGTGCTTGTGGTATTTTTAGTGTTTAAACGGGACATTCAGCGAAAATACCGGCATCGTTTTCTATCAACAATCAAAAAACCGCAGTTTTGTAATAGATATCATTATGTGCCTAATTTTGGTAAGATTAAAGCCATATTATGAGCAAGTAAAATGGAAAAAAAAAACACGACAAGTGTGCCAACATCGCGGTCGTTTGAAAAGCTGATATCAGCATACTATTTTGGTATTATTCGGGGTGGTAGAAATTTGATGGCACAAATTTGTCACAAATTTCGACCGGGTTAGTACCACCGTGCACTTTTGCGAAAAATCCTCCATAGTAATCCAATCTCGGTTGGATTGCGTTCAGGGGTCAGCAAGTGCATAGCCGGGCAGGGGGGATTGAGGTCGCAGCACGAGTGGGACCGGTGGGTCTTGGCGTAGTCTAGTGGGGGGTGGCGCGGGGCGACGCGCCGAACAGGGAGACCTGTAGAAACGGTGGTGCCGCTGGCCGCCCGCGGCATAGTACAGGGGCCCAACCGGGACTAACCACCCTGGGAGGCTGCCCCACCAGGTCGCGCATAATCCCGATATGGCTCGTCGTGCCGGTTGGTGACCGGACGAGGGAGCCCGGCGACCATACTCGGGGGGGTACGGGGGCCCTTCCGTTCGGCGCGTCGGCTCTCGCCATACCTCACATTCATAGATAAAACCAATATCCCACGCTTTGTCACGCTGTGCTGCGACAACAATCGCCTCTTTTTCACGCCTTCCCTCCTCTTCATCCTCATGGCAGCGCATAATAACAGTAGATTGGTCTACACAGCGGCAAGAAACTCTCCCTCGAGCTCGCTATTTGAGGTGGAGTCCACGAACATCTGTGGGCTCCATACAAACCTCAACGCCGTCCACCAACACCTGGAGACGGCGAAACCAGCAATGCTGTTTCTTACGGAGACACAAATACGCCGCCCTGATGACACGACCTACTTACTCTACCCCGGCTATGTCCTTGAGGAGAATTTCCGCGCAAAAGCCGGGGTGTGCGTGTTTGTTAGGGCGGATGTTTGTTGTCGCCGTTTGCGCTGCCTAGAGGACCCATCCTTTTCCACCCTTTGGGTACACATAGACCATGGCTCTACGAGTCAGATCTATGTGTGCCTCTACCGCTCCCATACAGGAGATGCCGAGACAACTCGACTCTTTGAATACCTTAGTCAGGCGGCAGATGATGCGCAGGAGCGGTTTCCGAACGCTGAACTGGTGTTTTTGGGGGATTTTAACGCCCACCACGAGATCTGGTTGGGCTCCGCCAAAACAACCCACGCGGGAAGAGCCGCCCATGCATTTGCTCTGGCGCATGGCCTGACCCAATTGGTACACGAGGTCACTAGGATACCAAAAAGGTCGGACCATGAGCCCTCTCTGCTAGACCTTCTGCTGACGAGTCGCCCGGACCAGTACAGTGTTTCGGTGAGCGCCGCTTTAGGTGAATCCGACCATTGTCTGGTCCGTTCCGAGGTGCCCATTTTAGCGCCCCCACGTCCCGTGCAGGGGAAGCGGCGTCTCTGGCACTACTCGTCAGCGGACTGGGATGGACTGCGTGATTATTTTGCGTCCATCCCGTGGGTTGAACGCTGCTTTGAAGGTAAGAACCCATCTGAGGCCGCAACTGCTGTCGCCGGTGAGATCAGTCTGGGCATGGAACATTATATCCCCTACACTGATGTCGCCGGTGTGCACGCCCCTGGTTCGGGCGCGAGTGCGCGGAGGCTGTTAATCATAAACAGTCTTGCTACCGCGTTTGGATCAGGGCGCGCGCTACGTGCGATCCCAACGTGGGCTACTTCAAGGCGGCATACAACAGAGCCACAAAGGCCTGCAAGAGGGCTTATGTCAGAGCGGATGCCCAGCGCATAGCGCGGCTTGGTCAGGAGCTAGTAGAGCATCCCACGGGTAGCCGTGGCTATTGGCGACTGGCCAAAGCCGTGCAAGCCAACTTCTGCCAGCCTTCGCTGCCCCCGCTGCGCAATCCCGATGGATCCCTGGCCCATGAGCCGCAAGAGAAAGCAAATTTGCTGGTTAATCTCTTTGCGGCCAACTCCCGAGTCGATGATTGTGGTATGGAGCCGCCGACACTGCCCGTCAGTGACCATGCAATGCCTGATATTCGTATCAGGCAACGCGATATCCGAGCGGTGTTGCAATCACTCGATGTCCGGAAAGCCAGTGGTCCGGACGGTATTCCAGCGGTGGTTCTGCAAAAATGTGCAGCGGAGTTGTCTCCAATGCTTGCGCGGCTGTACCGGCTGTCCTACAGCTCTGGTACAGTGCCTTCGGCTTGGAAAGAGGCGAATGTACAGCCGATCCCCAAGAAGGGGGATCGCTCAGACCCAAACAACTATCGACCCATAGCCGTCACCTCAGTGCTGTGCAAGGTGTTCGAGCACATTATCAACAAACAGCTCATGCGTCACCTTGAAGATCACTCCCTAATTAATGACCGGCAATATGGCTTCAGGCCGAAACGGTCAGCGGGTGATCTTCTGGCGTATGTTAGCCATATTTGGGGTGAGGCTATGGACAAGCACGGCGAGTCATTGGCAATTAGCCTTGACATCGCCAAAGCTTTCGATAGAGTTTGGCACAAGTCGCTTCTTTCCAAGTTACCAGCCTTTGGTCTGCCTCCTAGACTGTGCGACTGGGTTGCCGGCTTCTTGCAGGAGCGCCGTATTCGCGTCCTTTGTGATGGACGAGCCTCGGAGTTCTTGCAGGTAAATGCCGGCGTACCGCAGGGATCTGTCCTATCGCCAACTCTCTTTCTTCTGCATATCAATGACATGCTGTCGACCGGCAGCATTCATTGCTATGCGGATGATAGCACCCTACACGAGAGTTATCATGGACGTCCTGCGGATAAGCAGACGCATATCGCGGAAAAAAGGCAGCTTCTTGTCACTGAGCTTGACCGGATCCTGAATCACATTTCCCAATGGGGCTCTGAGAACCTGGTCGAGTTCAATGCCAAGAAGACGCAGGCATGTGCGTTTACAGCAAAGGTATCTTCTTTCCTTCCCCTTCCCACTCTTCAGAGCACGCCACTGCCACTGCAGGACAACCTCAATATCCTAGGTATGGATGTTCGCTGCAAACTGAACAACAAAAACTACATCGAGAGTATCATCAAAGCAGCCTCGCGTAAACTCGGAGTCCTGAACAGAGTGAGACGGTTTTTCACGCCGGAGCAACGGTGTCTTCTTTACAAGACACAAATTCGTTCCTGCGTGGAGTACTGCTCACATCTCTGGGATGGATCCGCAAAGTACTTATTAGATGCTCTCGACAGGTTGCAGCGACGTGCGATCCGCATTATCGGAAATCCTGAGGTCACGAGTACCCTCGAGTCTCTGCAGATGCGTAGAGATGTTGCTTCTTTGGCAGTTTTTTACCGTCTCTACCATGGTGAATGTTCTGAAGAGCTATTCCAATTAGTCCCACCCTCCCCCTTCCTATACAGGACGACACGTGCAGGACTTAGATGTCACCCCTATACGGTGCAGAACATTCCTTCAAGAACCAAGCGGTTCGGTGACTCTTTCCTTTGTCGCACCATTAAGACCTGGAATTCCTTGCCAGCTCACGTGTTTCCCTCTTCCTACAGTCCCGGGTCCTTTAAGCGGGGCGTGAAAAAGCATCTGATGAGGCCGTCAAGCTGAGTGCCACCATTGTTAACATGGCACGTGTACATAATGGTGACCCTCTTTCTTGAGACTTTACCTTCAGCTTACCATCAGGCGAGGTAAAGTCAAATTGACGTGTCCTATTTATAAAAAAAAAAAAAAAAAAAACATTTTTTATCAATCCACATGTTATTTGTTTGGCACTGTTTCTTTTTAATTTTTGTAAAATGGATGTACATAATCATTGGAAAATAAAGAAACACGCATATTCCTTAGTGTATGCTTGTTGTTAAATACCTGTAATAATTAAAAACACGTAGGTATTAATTCATTTATTATTTTCAGCTGAAGTGCTGAAGAAAAAATGGAAGAATTTAAGGGACACCTTTATAAGAGAATTAAAAAAAAATTCAAAGCCATGTTCGGGATTTGGCGCTGGCAATGTGCAGAAATATACAGGCTCTTGGCCATATTTCGAGAATATGTCCTTTTTAACCGTAGTTTTGAAACCTCGTAAAACACATGAAAATATTGAACCAGAAGCTGAAATAACAGAATATGAATCAATAGATCTACCTACAGGCTCTATTAAGCAAGAAGACATATCTGGCATCGACGAGAATATCAATGATAATACACTATCTACAGCTATTTTGCAGGATTCCTATTTTGCTCCATTACATTCGCCTTCAACTCTAACACCTTTGACTTCAATTGCAACATCTTTGCCTTCAACTTCAACATCTTTGCCTATAATTCAAACACCTTTGCTGACAGCAACTGCCAGACATAAAGTTACAAAACGGAAAAGACGAGGTGATGATTTACGAGCTTTCTTTGAGCTAGAGAAAGAAAAATTAAAACTTCTTCGAGTGGATCAAAAAGATTCCACCGATGATGACATAATGTGGTTTAAATCAATATTGCCATACGTGAAGCAGTTGCCATCAATAAATAAGTTGCTTTTTAGAACGAAGATGCAAGAGCTTCTGCTAAATGAGCTGTCTAAGTTGAAGAATCCAACGCAGTCTGCTCAACATGGATATAACACTTCATAGTAATAATTCATCAATAATTATTCAACTTTAGATACTAATGCTCGCTCCACATTATCCCAATCCAGTAATCCACCCAGTCCAGTGCTAGTCTGGTTTCTAGTATTCAAGCTATTCCAGTGTTTTAAACGCGCTTGAACAATTCACTCTATTGAAATCACTGGAATGGGCTAAACTAGTGCTGGTTCACATTATTCCAATATCATTCCAGAATTGGATTCGCTTGCTGGACTGGAATGCTACTAAAATAATGTGAAACTGGTATAATTATACTTACAATAAACATTATTTATTACTACATAGTTTTCTTCAAGACACCATCAGTCCTACAGAAATAGATCGTTGAAAATTGTGACAGTGAAATGCAAAACAGATCTATATGGCTTGCATAATATAGTCAAATATAGTTGGCAACATACGATAATATTAATTAAATAAGACGTCGTTTAGTTTCAAAAGAAACTAGTTAATTGAGTGAAATTTTTGTTTATTAAACACATACAAGCCGAAATTATATATTTAAATACGAAGTTGCATGAAATGAGCAAGTCATTTAATTTATTTGTACTTTTTTGTATCGAAACTTTTTTAAAGATAAACCACTTTACCAATAAAACTTTAAAAAGAATTTATAACTCACTTGTGAATTATAACAATCAAAAAACCACAGTTTGATTATAGGCATCATTGTGTGCTTAATTGCGGTGAGATTAGAGCTATTTTATGAGCAAATGAATTGAAAAATAAATTATTTAACTGAGCTTATTAAATTAAGAACGATAAAAGAGCGATATAAATAACTTCTTTTCTTATTTTATCGTTTCTATTTGGGGTTATTGCGCACGAAAGAAAATGTGTGCGTTCGCGCAGCGGAATGTTGTTGAATTTAAAGATTTTAATTATGCTGATATTTAGTGTATGACGTCGTGTAATTGTGTATGGTAAAAAAAAAATTGTGCATGCAGCCATTGTGGAGAAATTCGCTAAAAATTGATTCCACTGGGCGAACGTTGTCCTGGCGGAACTTTTTTCTAATCCATGGACTTAGAAGAAAAGAAATGTGTCCAAAAATGAGTGTGTATTTGTGTGTAATTGTGTATGTATGAATAAAATTAGTGCATGCATAAACTTCGGAGAAATTCAAGTTTCCGCTACGCGAACGTTTGGCCATTAGCTAGTTTTCATATAAAGCTCTTATATAGAGACCTGTAGATTTTTACATAGGTTGTTTTGAATTTGTTTAAATTTGTTTAAAAAACAGATTTAGAAGAAATCGTAGGGTTTAAAAGATAAAAATATAAACGTGAAATACGCTCATTAGGTCTTAGTTCGTGAAGTAGCCACTTTGGGGTCTAGATTTTCACGTTTATACAAACCTTGTAAGTGTCTGCAACATGTTGCCAAGTATCAATGATGGTTCGTTAGTAATTAATGAGTTATAGGACAATTTACCATGAATAGACCACTGTTTGCAAAGCAGTCAAATATCAAGACGTTCTAAAGTAATTGCATAGTAAAATGTATTCCAATAATTAGTGTATTAATTCAACTACTCACATGCAAAATTTCATCTCATTAAATTCAGTAATTAAAGAGAAACAATTAAAATACTGACAAAGCATCGAAAACCTACATAACCCGAACAAGTTCGGATGGCTACAAAAAAGCGACCGTGCCATATTTCTAAGTAACGTTCTTAACCTTCCAGTATAGTATTTATTATTATGGTACAGTTGCGTACACAAGCGTTAGGAAAAAATAAAACAATTGCATTTCTAGAATGAAAAATATTTTTTTAATAATACCGCCCCTATCTGCGATAAGAATAAATCTTCAATTAACAAGTTCTAATTAAACATCAGCTTCTCACTATCACTCACTCAATATACCTACCACATAATTATTTTAAGCTTCACTGTTACACTATAACATTAATAACACACTGTCAATATTATTATTACGGAGAATTGGCGATACATAGCAAAACAACAGCGCATACGCACATTGTCCTTGAGTGCAAATTTGTGAAAAGGGGATAAAACAAAACCAGGTTCAAGTTCAACAGCAAACGAATACACGCAGGCCGTGGCTTATGTGAGTTATGAAAACATATTGCGCTCTCTTTTCTTCAAGGATGGAAGTACCGTTTCAAGAGGGAAGCCGCCTCTATCGCTCGTGTATCGCTTCGAACAAAATAATTCTGAATATTTTGGTGGGGTGCGCGGGAACACGCCCACATACATAAGTCCAGTACAACGGTAATATCATATAAAAAAGCTATAAAGTAGCTACGTAAATAGTACTTACTGTCATAGTCAAATACATTTCAAAACAAAAAATCATGTGTAGAAAAATAAATGACCTATAAATTATATCAAAACAATTGTGTTATCACCTGTACCAATTAAATACCGGTATTATACTGTAAATTTTAGAATGTTACCTAGATATATTGGACGGCCGTTTTTTTATATCTATCCGAATTTGGTCGGGTTATGTAAGTTTTCGATGCTTTGTAAGTATTTTAATTGTTCCTCTTTAATTAATGAATTTAATGAGATGAAATTTTGCATGCAAGTAGTTGAATTAATACACTAATTATTGGAACACATTTTACTATGCAATTACTTTAGAACGTCTTGATATTTGACTGCTTTGCAAACAGTGGTCTACTCATGGTAAATTGTCCTATAACTCATTAATTACTAACGAACCATCATTGATACTTGGCAACATGTTGCAGACACTTACAAGGTTTGTTTAAACGTGAATATCTAGACCCCAAAGTGGCTACTTCACGAACTAAGACCTAATGAGCGTATTTCACGTTTATATTTTTATCTTTTAAACCCTACGATTTCTTCTAAATCTGTTTTTTAAACAAATTCAAAACAACCTATGTAAAAATCTACAGCTCTTTATATAAGAGCTTTATATGAAAACTAGCTAATGGCCAAACGTTCGCGTAGCGGAAACTTGAATTTCTCCGAAGTTTATGCATGCACTAATTTTATTCATACATACACAATTACACACAAATACACACAAATTTTTGGACACATTTCTTTTCTTCTAAGTCCATGGATTAGAAAAAAGTTCCGCCAGGACAACGTTCGCCCAGCGGAATCAGTTTTTAGCGAATTTCTCCACAATGGCTGCATGCACAATTTTTTTTTTACCATACACAATTACACGACGTCACACACTAAATATCTGCATAGTTAAAATCTTTAAATTCAACAACATTCCGCTGCGCGAACGCACACAAAGAAAATGTCTAGATTTAAGAATTGGTTGTAGGATATTTCATACCTTTATTTTTCGTGTTTTTTTTTGTTCCATTATTTGGCATTTAAGAATACATATTATAGTAATTTATACCCTTGACACTACCAGCACACCGCTTTGGTATAGAATTTTTTTTCTTCGAACTCTGACACTACCAGTGGTGTCGGTAAATTTCGCTCTTCTACTACCGATTCTCCTTTTCCAATTCACCATATCAGCCGCATATAGTCCACTGTTGAACATAGGCCTCTCCTATGGACTTCCAGAACGACCGATCCAAAGCAGCCCGCAACCAGCGCTTCCCGGCGACCTTGATGAGGTCGTCCTTCCACCTGGCCGTTGGGCGTCCTACACCACGTTTGCCCGTACGCGGTCGCCATTCCAGAACTTTTTTGCTCCATCGGCCATCTGTTCTGCGCGCTATGTTTCCCGCCCACTGCCACTTCAACGAGCTAATCCAATTAACCACAAAAAGACGTTTGCCCGGTCAGTTAATATAATTGTATATCTTTTCTCTGTACAGTCCGATCGTTGAAGAGCCACCTCGTGATACCACCGACCACCACGCAGATGTTGACCCCCAGATAGACGAAGAACAGTGAGTATGACCTACCATTATCCTTTCTGACTCCTAACCCTGACTCTGATAGTACAGGTTCTCCTAGTTTCAGAGTCAGGAATACACTAAATGTAAATAGCTAAAGCCCAAAATCACATTCTTGTTACCATTGGATAACTATGTAATAAATCATTCATTCATTCATGCATTCAACTTGGTCTCGGTTACACCCGAACAACATTCTGCTGCTTAGAGCTTCCGAGCCTCTGCAGATGCTTAGAGATGTTGCTTCCTTGGCAGTATTTTAACGTCTCTACCATGGTGAATGTTCTGATAAGCTATTCTAATTAGTCCCACCCTCTCCTTTCCTACACAGGACAATACGTACAGGGCTTAGATGTCACCCGTATTGCATAACCTTCCTTCAAGAACCAAGCGGTTCGGTGCCTTTTTTCTTTGTCTTTCTATTAAGACCTGGAATTCCTTGCCAGCTTACGTGTTTCCTTCTTCCTACAGTCCCGGGGCCTTTAAGCGGGGCGTGAAACATGCTACTTGTATGTATCGGTGACCCTCTTTACTGAGACACGTCAATTTGATTTCAACTCGCCTGATGGTAACCTGAAGGCAAAAGCTGATTGGTATGTCGACTTTTCCGAAAGCGACTACCGTCTAACAAATATCCTCGAGATGACGGTTACCTATCTTAATTCCGAATTTTAATATTCCAAATATCATAATCCCGAAAACGTTTGGCCATTTTTTCATAATTCCGTTTTTTCAAATTTCATAAGTTTCATTTGCCATATAATCGCAACTTCATTTGCCCATTTATTAATTTGTACGACGTTTTATAATCCAGATGAACGAGTTCCAGACACACGAAATCTAAATACACAAAATCTAGATTACCGTAATCCATATGCACGAAACCCGAATATTTAAAACACAAATTATTGAAATGTAGTTAATTGATATTCAGACAAACAATATCCAGATTTTTAAAACTAAAAGTCATTCCTTACATCTGTCTTTTAAAAGTTCTACCAACCGTTTTCGGGGTTTTAAGATTCGGGTAACAGAATTTCGATATTTCAATAGGTTACCCGAGATGACATATTTTTTTACTTGTTGATTGAGTATTTTTTAAAGAATATTTATATCCAGAATTAGGTACTAATAATCCGTCTAACCCCTCCAACTTGCTTGTGCTAGGAGATTCACGTCGGTAGTGTAATGGCCAGGATTCGAACCTGGGTCCTCTTGTTCGTAAGGTCGACTCCATAATCAATAATCTACCGACGCTTACATTACTTTTTTATTTTCCTACACTACTGCATTGGATAAACATCTATAATTAAATAATTATACTGTACGGTATATAAATCTACACTACTATTATAACGAAATATTTGTATTTTTGTATGTTTGTAATGCAAACACGTGCAGGACTTAGATGTCACCCCTATACGGTGCAGAACATTCCTTCAAGAACGAAGCGGTTAGGTGACTCTTTTCTTTGTCGCACCATTAAGACCTGGAACTCCTTGCCAGCTCACGTGTTTCCCTCTTCCTACAGTCCCGGGTCCTTTAAGCGGGGCGTGAAAAAGCATCTGATCAAGACCATTGTTAACATGGCACGTGTGTATAATGGTGGCCCTCTCTCCTGAGACTTTGCCTTCAGCTTACCATCAGGCAACGTAAAGTCAAATTGACGTGTCATATATAAAAAAAAAGAACAAACTCGAAAAGTACTGTGCCGATTTCAAAAATTATTTCACCATTGGAAAGCTACATTCACCCTGAGTGACATAAGCTATATTGGATTTCCACGGAAACATTTTTATCGCCCGTGCGAAACCCGGGCGGATCGCTAGTAATAAATAAAATACTTTCAGGCAAATGGAACAAGAAGACAATTTAATAGAAACCCTGAAGGTGGAAGTGGATGATGAGTACGATCCGGCCATGACAGCAAGAATAACCAGTGATCCATTGGTGACAGAGTGAGTTTCAGTTCATATCTCGGGATAGACAAATAATAGTTAAAAATATCTAAAAATATTTGAATGAAATTTTGAAACATTTACTATGCTAACTTTTCAAATCGATTACCGTCGCCCTAAGACGGTAGTATAGGAGAATTTGGATTGCTTCAGGTGTGGCTCGGTGGCTCAGTGGTCAGATCATTCCCCCTGTAAGGGAAAGATCGTGGGTTCGAGTCCCACCTGAGCATTCACTTTTTCCTATCTTAATCGATATCTAAAACTATGCTTAAATAGAAAACCAGAGACATGTCAGTGATTTTTTGAGACTATTCTTCAAAAAAAAAATACCAGCCAAGTGCGAGTTGGAATTGCGCACGATGGGGTTCCATACTATAATCTAGTTCGGCTTAAAATCACTCTATATGTTATTTTATACCACTTGGTGGTAGAAAAGTACACGGCCCACCTGATGGAAAGTGGTTACCGTGGCCTATGGGCGTGTGCAACACCAGAGGCGTTACAAACACACCAATCTACAATCTACGCCATTGCCTAGAAACACTACCGACTTCTGAAATATATTGTTGTCCCCAGGATGCACTCCACAGTGTACCAGATGTTCTCTACAGGAAACTTCCCCAATGTCACCATGAACACAGTGCCCGTTGAATGTCCATCGTGAGTGCCCTTAATATACTTACTAATACTTACTTTGATGAGGCTAAGTGAGTGTGTGTGTCTAAGTGGGCGTGTGTGTCTAAGTGATTGTTTGTGTCTATGTGACTGTGTGTGTCTAAGTGGGCGTGTGTGTCTAAGTGATTGTTTGTGTCTATGTGACTGTGTGTGTCTAAGTGGGCGTGTGTGTCTAAGTGATTGTTTGTGTCTATGTGACTGTGTGTGTCTAAGTGGGCGTGTGTGTCTAAGTGATTGTTTGTGTCTATGTGACTGTGTGTGTCTAAGTGGGCGTGTGTGTCTAAGTGATTGTTTGTGTCTATGTGACTGTGTGTGTCTAAGTGGGCGTGTGTGTCTAAGTGATTGTTTGTGTCTATGTGACTGTGTGTGTCTAAGTGGGCGTGTGTGTCTAAGTGATTGTTTGTGTCTATGTGACTGTGTGTGTCTAAGTGGGCGTGTGTATAGGTGATTGTTTGTGTCTTAGTGAGTGTGTGTGTCTAAGTGATTGTTTGTGCCTGAGTGAATGTGTGAGTGTCTAAGTGGGCGTGTGTGTCTAAGTGGGCGTATGTGACTAAGTGGGCGGCTTAAGGAGCAATCAGCTTTTCTTAGTTTTTACTGCAGTTCCCTATCCTAAGTGTCTTATCCTAAAACTTGAATTATCACACTATTTACATACCGTAGACCTTCTTTTCAGGCGGCGTGGCTCAGCGTACTGCACATTAAGATTTTATCGATAACTCTTCTACATTACTGTGTACAGGTCCACATCCGCCGCTGTCATACCCCAAGTGACTGCGGCGGGCGCACCCTTCCTCATAATAAAGACTGAACCAATAGAAACACAACAAAGTGACATACAAACGTAAGTAAATAGTGTAGTGTAGGAGGTATTACATATAAATATGTATATATACATATGTGTATACACGACGGTATTTCCGTCCCAGCCGGGGTACGAGGGATATGTCACGAGACAACCTCACCTTCGGCCTAGCACATCGACCTACAGACGGCGTGCGGTTTAGTCGGTTCGAGTCCGACATAACCTCTCCCTTCGGCTCCGAAGGGGGGTTATCCGAGGGGATTTCCCGCACGTAAAAAAAAAACTGTATCTCCGTCCAATGGGGATGCCGACTGCGCTTTTATCCCTACAGAGGGCGCCTCCTAATGGCCAATGTTAGCTGTCATCTACGTAAATTTCATTGTTTGTCTCTTCAAATCTGACAGCTATGAGTTTGTTATTGTCACATAACAGATTGTTATTGTTGTTTGTTCATATGCTGCTGCCATCTACAATTAGTTTTGCGTCGGCATCCTCATTAAGCAGTCTTATTAGGGAAGTACCTCCGCCCTACAGAATACCGCGGCCATAATAACCTCGACTAGAATTAACGCTAGGATGAAGAAGAATACGATAAATCAAATTAGCCTTGTTACATATAAAATTGCCGTTTTATTGAAGAAATTGGAGGAAACCCAATTTGCAGTACTAACATGTTTGCATTTTTTTTTAGGAATGACAATTTCAAAATCTATGGTATTTTTTGTGTATAAATAAGACAACATTAAACTAACAGCATATTTTATTACATTTTTGAAATGTGACAGCTGTAAAAAAGTAATACGAAATGTATCATCAAAATGGATAGCATTTAGGAAGTACTGTTTTTGAAGATCGAATGTAATTTATCAAGCGGCCAATAAAAACAAAATTTAATACAGAGTTGTAAAATTTTGAAATAAACTTTCAAACAAAGTATAAATAATGGTAATATCTATTAAATAACAGGAATAACGAACTCGTGAATCTGTAACAAAATTCCGGCAATTGCATATGTAACGAACTAATATTATCGCGTTATGCGCCTTTCCGTTTTCCCGCCAAAACTCCTGATTCTCCGTCTGCCGCAACCAGTGTTATATTTTGGTATTTACTTGCAGACAAATCCAAAGCGGCGTTGCTGTTCAGGATCCATTGGAGATGGTTCAGGAACCTTCGTCACATGAGTAAGTGTTTATCAAGTTTATTTGTAACTAGCTGTTGCCCGCGGCCGCGCCCGCGTGGATTTCGGTTATCGCTTAGTGTCGAGTCAACGCCATTTAGAACATTTTTTTTCTAAAATAAAAGTAGCCTCTAAGTTACTTCTTATTGCATCCAGCTGCCTGCCAATAAAAGACCCGTCAAAATCGGTGCAGCTATTTCAGAGATTAGCGGGAACAAACAGACTGACAGACAGATAAAATTAAAAAAAAAAAGTTATTTTGTTGTATGTACCGCATTATATTCATATGTATGTAGTAAAAAAAGGATATTTCAATATTACAAACGGACTTTATGTGTATGGAGTATGGTTGTATGGATTGCAAAGCTTCCTTTCCCGAAGAATACGTGCGGGACCGTGATTCTGGCCTAAACCACTGGCGCTGCAAATTTTTTTTTTAATTTTAAACTTTACTTGTGTGCTTTTAAAATCTAATATTAAATAGCATTTTGTCGAGTTAATGAAAAACTTTTATAAACGCTTTTTTTAATGCTATATTAATATATAGTGTCAGTGCTGCTAATTGCCTCTATAATGGCGGCAACTTTTCTTTGGACTCCATCTCAGCTTACCATCAGGCGAGGTGCAGTCGATCTAAATATAAAGAATACCTATTCGATTTACCAATTGTCCTGTATTTTTACAGCAAGTCGCAGAGTCCAGGACAGCCTAGCTTGCCGGACCAGGGAGACCCACACTGAACCGTCCTGTAACCATCTGTCTATAGCAAAAGGCTTGTGACAAAACTGTAGGCCTACCATTATTTGTACATTCAAAGTAACGAACAAAGTGTCGAGCAAATAGAACAGAATAAATAATAGTTCTATAGGGTACCAACAGGAATATAATATCTTTAGTATAACTCAAAAGCTAATAGATGGCACTAGTAGTCTCATTTAAGAAATAAAAAAGTTAAAACGCTCAATTCCCTGTTTAGAATCACGTAAATTATTTCAGAATATGAAAATGTCAGCATATAAAACTAAATAGTCATATTCAATAATGTGGCGTAGCGGTAGTGAAAGCGGCCGCTACGCAGGAGGCGCGGGTTTTATCCCAGCTCAGTGCAAATATTTGTATGCATGAATATGGGTATTTTCATGGTCTGGTCGTGCCTTGGAGAGCACGTTAAGCCTTCGGTCACAGTTGTCATACAAACACCTATGGCAGTCGTTACGGGTGGTTGGAGCCCTCAAAAATGCAACAACTATTCTAGCTGCAATGCTTCGATATCGCCTTTGGGTTGTGGATGACATATGGCAGTCGCTTCACGGAAAATATCGAAGTTTAGCCAAATCCGCAGTTAGACTGGTAAAAAGCGGACCCCAGACTCCAAGTTGAAAAGCTTCGGATACGACTGGGATTTACGCTAGGATGCAGAAGAAGTCATATTAAATAATGTGTTTAGTGTATTTTTGATAAATTAATTAATTAAAAGTTTGCCAAAATATTGTCGCCATCTAGTAACAACGCATGCGTACTAAAAGTTGCCTGCCCTCTTTTGCAAGTTATGAGTGTAACCGTTTTTTTTGTTCCTGATTCCTGGTACCGAATTTTCGGATTTACGTAGTATGATAATATGTTAGTTGTTTTTAAGTATTGAGTCAAATTAAAATTAGTAAGTTATTTTATGTTTAGATTATGCAAAAGTTGAAAATAAACAGCAATTCAGAATAACATGACTTTTTATTATTTCACGGTTTTGAAGCATTCGTGGCCATGTGCGCTCTCACTGTTCGGCAAATGATGTGTAGGTTAAGCTACCTAGGCGCGGTTGCTATTTGTATGGGTGACCGTTTAGATTTTATCTGAGCGCTTCTGTATTTCGGAGGGCACGTCAAGCGTCGGTTCCGACTGTCAATATTTGTATGGATGAACGCTTAGTGGTATTTCATGTGAACACTGTGTTCGGAAGGCATGTTAAGAGCGTCAGTCCCGATTGTCAAGTCTTTAGGTCAAGACGGAGGCCTATAAGGGCGGCCTGACCAACTCTGTCAGTAGTTGACCACCAGACCACCACCCACCACCAAGACTGGGAGATCAGACGGCAGAAAAAACCAAGCCACCGACTTATTTACATTGACTACGGACTCCGGAGGCGAAGGCCACGGATGTGACCGGTGCTAACTCAAGATTGATGATGATTTCTATTAAGTTTACCCATTGGGTGTGTTAGCTCCACTAAGACCGTCGGCCCAAGCCTCAGAACTACACATACATCCGCTCCGGACTCGTGCGTCTACTAAATGGTCCTACTGGTAGGAGCACCAGGATACCTATGTCCATTTTTTTATACCACTTAGGTGGCAAACAAGCGCACGGCCCACCTGATGTAAAAGTGGTTACCGTGGCCTATTTTTGCTGAATGTACGCTTTGGTTTCGTTGAAACATAACAAAAGATCACTCAATCCAGATGCACATTACCGTGGCCTATGGACGTGAAAGAAACCTCCTAATGCCCTTTTTGAAGAACCTCATATTGTAGCTGCTTGGGGAAACCGCAGCAGGGAGTCCATTCCACAAACTGAGCATGCGTGGGATGAAGTTCCTTTCAAACCGCACGGTGTCCTGATGCTCCTAGCTCCTACTGCAAAGGCAACCGTAAGTATCCAGTAGGAACATTAGGACACGGGTGTCCCGGTGCTCCCACCAGTAGGACTATTTAGTGGGAGTACGGGGCCGTAGCGCATACATCATACATAGGTACATCTATTAGCCAGTACATCTGCTAATTGAAAAACTAACCTTCTTGCAATTTCCTCTTGAGATTAGGGGCGGCACTCGCTTACGTATATTAAAGCATACAAAAAGCGACGTAGTAGAAATTTAGATCGCTGTAAAGATGTAAGTACTCACCTTGTAATTTTATTTATACCAATAAATACTCAATACATACACTTAGGTGGCAGTCAAGCTCACGGCCCACCTGATGGAATGTGGTTACCGTAGCCTATGGTGTGCGTTCGCGCAGCGGAATGTTGTTGAATTTAAAGATTTTAATTATGCAGATATTTAGTGTATGACGTCGTGTAATTGTGTATGGTAAAAAAAAATTTGTGCATGCAGCCATTGTGGAGAAATTCGCTAAAAACTGATTCCGCTGGGCGAACGTTGTCCTGGCGAAACTTTTTTCTAATCCATGGACTTAGAAGAAAAGAAATGTGCCCAAAAATAAGTGTGTATTTGTGTGTAATTGTGTATGTATGAATAAAATTAGTGCATGCATAAACTTCGGAGAAATTCAAGTTTCCGCTACGCGAACGTTTGGCCATTAGCTAGTTTTCATATAAAGCTCTTATATAGAGAGCTGTAGATTTTTACATAGGTTGTTTTGAATTTGTTTAAATTTGTTTAAAAAACAGATTTAGAAGAAATCGTAGGGTTTAAAAGATAAAAATATAAACGTGAAATACGCTCATTAGGTCTTAGTTCGTGAAGTAGCCACTTTGGGGTCTAGATTTTCACGTTTATACAAACCTTGTAAGTGTCTGCAACATGTTGCCAAGTATCAATGATGGTTCGTTAGTAATTAATGAGTTATAGGACAATTTACCATGAGTAGACCACTGTTTGCTAAGCAGTCAAATATCAAGACGTTCTAAAGTAATTGCATAGTAAAATGTGTTCCAATAATTAGTGTATTAATTCAACTACTTGCATGCAAAATTTCATCTCATTAAATTCATTAATTAAAGAGGAACAATTAAAATACTTACAAAGCATCGAAAACTTACATAACCCGACCAAATTCGGATAGATATAAAAAAGCGGCCGTTCAATATATCTAGGTAACATTCTAAAATTTACAGTATAATACCGGTATTTAATTGGTACAGGTGATAACACAATTGTTTTGATATAATTTATGTCATTTATTTTTCTACACATGATTTTTTAAATGTATTTGACTATGACAGTAAGTACTATTTACGTAGCTACTTTATAGCTTTTTTTATATGATATTACCGTTGTACTGGACTTATGTATGTGGGCGTGTTCCCGCGCACCCTACCAAAATATTCAGAATTATTTTGTTCGAAGCGGTACACTTAAGGCTAGTCCTTTGATTAAATAGTCTAAGTATTGTAGTTAGGAATTGATCAAAAATATTATGCTAGTGTGAAAAAACAGACAACGCGCTGCGCGCAACGAGCGATAGAGGCGGCTTCCCTCTTGAAACGGTACTTCCATTCTTGAAGAAAAGAGAGCGCAATATGTTTTCATAACTCACATAAGCCACGGCCTGCGCGTATTCGTTTGCTGTTGAACTTGAACCTGGTTTTGTTTTATCCCCATTCACAAATTTGCACTCAAGGACAATGTGCGTATGCGCTGTTGTTTTGCTATGTATCGCCAATTCTCCGTAATAATAATATTGACAGTGTGTTATTAATGTTATAGTGTAACAGTGAAGCCTAAAATAATTATGTGGTAGGTATATTGAGTGAGTGATAGTGAGAAGCTGATGTTTAATTAGAACTTGTTAATTGAAGATTTATTCTTATCGCAGATAGGGGCGGTATTATTAAAAAAATATTTTTCATTCTAGAAATGCAATTGTTTTATTTTTTCCTAACGCTTGTGTACGCAACTGTACCATATTAATAAATACTATACTGGAAGGTTAAGAACGTTACTTAGAAATATGGCACGGTCGCTTTTTTGTAGCCATCCGAACTTGGTCGGGTTATGTAGGTTTTCGATGCTTTGTCAGTATTTTAATTGTTTCTCTTTAATTACTGAATTTAATGAGATGAAATTTTGCATGTGAGTAGTTGAATTAATACACTAATTATTGGAATACATTTTACTATGCAATTACTTTAGAACGTCTTGATATTTGACTGCTTTGCAAACAGTGGTCTATTCATGGTAAATTGTCCTATACCCTACGAATAATGTATCCTATAGAAGTGTAACTCAGCTCAAAAAATGGCACCACATAATGGGGACCGCGGAAGGCGGGGCTTAAAAAGTGTACCGCGCTGTCACGCGTAGGTATCGTACGGTTGTGTCACTGGAATCAATCTGTCAGTGATTTTAATTGTGTTTGTTTTTTGTGTGTTTTCGTGTAATTACATTTCAAATATGGCTTCTTGTGTTGTGAAGTGGTGCAGAAACCATACTGGTATGAAAAGCGCTATAATCACCTTCCATAGGTGAGTAAATATTCATTTTAAAAACACGCACTTGGCGAAGTTGAAAAGTGGTATGCAACATGAACGCAATTCCTAAATAAAATTATTTTTTATGCAGTGTTCCTAGTTCATAGTATGTTAAGCGCTAAGGTAATAAAAAATATTGTTACTATGATATTATATTAGTGGGTTGATATTATGCATAAAAATTAAATTATAATTTGAATGTCACAGATTCCCAACAAATGAAGTCCAACATGAAAAAGAGTGAGAGCGGTTCGTTTGGAAAGAAATGAACGTGATTGGATGCCTAGTCAGTACCTACAGTAAAATATGCAGCATACACTTTCGAACTGATGACATGTACACACCAAATAATGGGAAGGTTAAGCGATTAAGAAAAACTGCGGTGCCTACTTGCACTGTGACATATTTTATATACCTATTTGCAATTTCTAAATTTAATGAAAAAGTTAAACTGTTCTTATTTAGTTCATTACTTAAATTATTTATTTTTAAAAAGTATTTTGCTGTTTTTCAGATGGTTAGTCCATTACATTCAAATGTAGAATCATCTGGCCGACAATTGAAATTAACAATTTTAAAATAATGGTAAATAAGTGTATAACCCCTTAAAGAAAGCCATCCTATAGAAAGCAATCACGACGTTATGTTGTTAAAAGTTATAATCGAACAGTTTCTTATAATTCGTTTGCATTATATTGTTAAAAACGAGTTTTTAGTAAATTCCAACCGCCACAAATTAAATAAACTAATTATTTTCAGAGGTACGTAATTGTGAAAAATAACAACGTATTTTAATTTGTATGCGTATGTGGTTCAATCAATAGAAAAATAAGAACAATCCAGTTATTATTTTTTGAAGTGATAACTTCTTTAGCGGCGTTGGATGGGTAAAAAGTGTTAAACTCACGTCAGGATTACTTGACCTTTGAACCGTAACCGACGACTGACGTCATACAACATTAGCTAAAAATTGTTTATTTTGTTAGGTACGCCAAGAAGCTTCGTAGCTTAGCGGTAAGCGCTTCGACTGTAAGTCCTTATGGTTTCAGATAGTACCGGGTTCGAACCTGGGCTTCTGACATTTTTTGTGATTATATTTTCTTTTTGTAATTTATTACGTTTTGTGATTATTTTTCTTTTTGTAATTCATCAATTTGTTCTGACAGAAAAATAGTGATAGGTTCTATGATTGGCATTATATTATAGGTATGGTATGGTATGGTATGTTCTTTTTATCATTTTCTCTGTATATAACGAAGTAAGAAAGAGAGAACAAGTTTTCACTTCTGCCGGCACTCCCGGAGTGCAACCCGACTTTTTTTATTGATTGAACTTATTCAATAAAAAATAAACACAAACAAGCTGTCTTATTATTGTATAACACCATCCACGCTCATCACGATCGCCGCTTTGCCACTATGACGTTTGGGGCGCCGAGACAGCATGATTTTGGCGCGACCAATCGCGTGCAAGTGTTCGACAATGGATGTGTGAGTGTTTTGTTTTATTGCTGTATTTTAGTATGCGTAAGTTACTCCAATATTTCAGCGGTAACTCTATGGGAGTTACACTTCTATAGGATACATTATTCGTAGCCTATATACCTCATTAATTACTAACGAACCATCATTGATACTTGGCAACATGTTGCAGACACTTACAAGGTTTGTATAAACGTGAAAATCTAGACCCCAAAGTGGCTACTTCACGAACTAAGACCTAATGAGCGTATTTCACGTTTATATTTTTATCTTTTAAACCCTACGATTTCTTCTCAATCTGTTTTTTAAACAAATTTAAACAAATTCAAAACAACCTATGTAAAAATCTACAGCTCTCTATATAAGAGCTTTATATGAAAACTAGCTAATGGCCAAACGTTCGCGTAGCGGAAACTTGAATTTCTCCGAAGTTTATGCATGCACTAATTTTATTCATACATACACAATTACACACTAATTTTTGGACACATTTCTTTTCTTCTAAGTCCATGGATTAGAAAAAAGTTCCGCCAGGACAACGTTCGCCCAGCGGAATCAGTTTTTAGCGAATCTCTCCACAATGGCTGCATGCACAAATTTTTTTTTACCATACACAATTACACGACGTCATACACTAAATATCTGCATAATTAAAATCTTTAAATTCAACAACATTCCGCTGCGCGAACGCACACAGCCTATGGACGTGCAACACTAGGGACGTCACACTCGTGCTGCCGACCCTGTAAACACAGAGTTTCTGTGCAGTCAGTGTAGAAGATGAAGCAGGACAAGCCTTTGGTCTTTCCACTGACAGCACAAAACCTCTCCAGTGAGCTCTGGCTACCCTACTCAACGCCAAGAACACAACACGAGGTTATTAACTATGGGTTTACCACTGGTGACCGAAATTAATTTGATTATTTGACGTGTGACCGATAAAACAGGCCATTAGGGCGCGCCGTGTCCACGAGACATGTTTCTCAATGAACAGATTTTTCGACCATACGTTCATTCGATCAGTAGTAAAAATAGAAAAGAACTTCTTGAGACAGATCTTTTCTTCTTCTTCTTTCTTTTTCAAAATGGCCACTGCAGTATATCGCCGCAATTTAGCCAATATCAAGTAATCAATCAATTATTTAGTAAATGTATTATACAATTACTATTGGCGAGACGCCAATGTCGAGTGTGCCATAGCCACGTTAGCCACGCCAGTCCATTTGTTTCCGTGTGACCGTCCCCGCGAGATTCAGGTGGACGATCACGACGTGTGGTTGGATTTTAGGGGGCGGCCGGCCCTGCGCCACTGAAGATGTGGACCGCAGTGATCGACGAAACGTCTGGAACGCAAGTTTCACATGGACCACGGCCAATCAGCCCGGAAGCAGTATATTCTACATGCAACGCCGGCCGTGAAAGCCTGAAGACTTATATATATAACCAAATGTTTGTTTGATAAAAATTCTTTTGTCAATTGTTCATTCGATCAGTAGATTGGCCTAATGTTTTATCGGTCACACGACAAATGATCAAATTAATTTTGGTCACTAGTAGTAAACCCGGTTATTATGGCCTGAGTATTCTGTAGAGCGAGGTACTTCCCCAGTCGGACTGCTGAATTGAACGGAAACACCATCAGGTTCTACCTCCTATTGAATATATGCATACTTACATACTTACTTAGCGCTGGATACACATCAGCATACAAGATATTATCAATCTTAACAACTAAATAAAAACAACGAAATCTTTCATTGATTATTTAATTTTAATCTATACAAATAAAAACAGCAGTATAAGTCTTCAGGCTTTCACGGCCGGCGTTGTATGTAGAATATACTGCTTCCGGGCTGTTTGGCCGTGGTCCATGTGAAACTTGCGTTCCAGACGTTTCGTCGATCACTGCGGTCGACATCTTCAGTGGCGCAGGCCCGGAAGCAGTATATTCTACAAAAAAAAAAACAGTGTCTGCTGGACAGAGACCTCCAATGTGCACCATTTCGTCCGATCCTCTGCCCTCCGCATTCAGTCTGTCCCAGCCACCTTTTTCAGGTCATCGGTCCATCTGGCTAGGGGGCGTCCTACCCTTCGTTTGCCTTCTCGCGGTCTCCACTCTAGGACTCGTCTGCTCCAACGGCCATCGGTCCTTCGACAGACGTGGCCAGCCCACTACTAATACAGCTTGCTTATGCTGTGAGATATGTCGGTAACTTTAGGTTTTACAGGATTTTATCCTTCAAAGAGACTCCAAGCATAGCTCACTCCATAGCCCACCGGGGGGCTCTTCACCCTCGCATCTGAAGCTTTCAACTTGAGGTCTGGGGACTGCTTTACCAGTCTAACTGCGGATTTGGCTGAACTTCGTTATTTCTCCATGAAGTGACTGCTATCTGACCTCCGCAACCCACAGGCGATATCAAAGCATTGCAGTTACGCCAGTTGTTAGAATTTTTAGGGCTCCAACTACCCGTCACGGCTGCCATAGATGTTTGTATGACAACGCGGACCGACGGCTTAAGGTGCTCTCCGAGGCACGACCATACCAATGCAAATACCCATATTAATTAATGCATATAAATATTTGCTTTGAGTGGGGATCGAACCCGCGCCTCGTACGTAGTGGCCGCGTTCACTACTGCTACGCCACAGAGCCTGATTGTTCATGATCTATTACTGGTCATTAAACTCAAGATGGTGAGTCTTCAAATGCCCTTTCAAACTACATTTCTGTACGAATGCCTGCCCACAGATCGTACAAGAGAATCTCCTATCGTTGTTGTGTATCCGCATATGTTCCTTCAAAGTTTTCTGCCTAGCGTATGATTTGTTGCATACAGAACACTCATGTATGCGTTCCCCGTTATGTTTTATCATATGCACCCTTAATTCATTTTTTGTAAAACACTTATACGAACACAACTCGCACTGAAAATCTCTTTCTTCTAAATGATCCCGCTTCATATGTCTTGATAATGTGTATCTTCTATCGAAAGCTTTGTCACATACGTTACATTTGTATCTTAGAGGGGCCAAACCGTGGGTTTGCACCATATGTTTTTGTCTTCTAAAATACTCAGCGAATCTTTCAGGACATTTTGTACACTTAAATCGTTTAATTTGCTTGTGAACGGTATTTACATGGTTTTTATGCTTCTGTGGGGTTGAGAATACTTTTCCGCATAGCTCACATGGATGTGTACCTCCTGTATGCATGCTTTTAACATGAACTTTTAATCTGTATCTTGTAACGAATCCAGTACCGCAGTCTTTGCAGACATAGTTTCTAAAATGTACATTCATATGCCGTTCGATGGCTCCAAAAGTCTCATAATTACAACTACACATTTGACATTCGTACATACCACCGTCCGATAGCTTAAAAGGTATAATTCGATCCGTAAACTCCCCATACATCTTTTTCTTATGTACATTTACCAAATGTTGTTTTAATTCTTGGAGATTTGACATATTTTTATCGCATATACTGCATTTGAGATCTGTAATATCTACATATACTACAAGCGATTCTGCACCATATGTTTTTAATATTTTGGTGATTTCTTCCGGTTTGTGTTGTGTTGTGTGTTCTTGTAGTTTGAATAGAGTTTCGAAGATGTTTCTGCAGTAGAAGCAAGGGAATCCTTGGCGACTCTTGCTTCTGAAGGGAGTGACGTTAGAATGCTCTAGAATGGTGGCCGCGTTCACGATGTGTGCTAGTTTCTCTGTGACGTATTGACGTCGGATGTTCATCGTTTCGCGGCTTATTTCATGGTCTTCTACCAATCTGGTTATTGTGTGTGGCAACACTTTTGTATCTGGGGAATTAAAGGGGTGTATTAATTCTTTCTTTTTTTTTTTAAATTATTTATTGAGATTCTTAGTGTAATTATTAGATACTTTGGAATTGATATTTATGTTTTATGACAGTATATTGACATTACAATCACGATTACAATTACCTAAAGGTTAAATAATTATGTATAATTTTGTAACAGTATAATTTGACAATTGTAGTTAATTTTGTAATGCTCTAATTTGACATTTGTATATTTGCATGCCGATAGATCGACGAGACACACCGCACTTTAAGAAACCAACATTATGTAACATCCTTCACACTGTGTTTCATGCAAATAAAGACTTCTATTCTATTCTATTCTATTCTATTGGTCTGGGTGTTTCTATGTATAAAATGTATGTATTTACATAAAAAAAAGTATCTAAGTATGTGTTTGATGTGTGAAATGTTGTGAAATATTAAATATAATAATTTAATTTAATGTTGAAATTCGAACAATACAAGTATCATCACCCCATTTCATCCGAAGGCGACTGACAGAACAATAGACAGACGATATCACCGCGAGTGTAGGAAAACTCGAAATAAAACCCTGTTCCAACCCGTCTGGCCAGCGGAGACACAATAGGCCAGTCTTCCAACATTGGGAGAGACCTATGTCCAGCATTTGACTGTGATGGGCTAATGATTAATCGATACCTATATATACTAGGTATTCTGCAGATTATCTGGCTGCGTCAAAGTAGTTTTTTTTTTATTTCTTACATTAACAAGGTAATATTCAGACTACCTAAGTAATGTGTCATGCTTCTGTGCTATCAATATAGAAGACAAAGTAGGAATAGTCTTTAGTTTTCACACTGACAGCACAAAACATTTTCAGTGAGCTCTGGCTACTCTACTGACCGCTGGGTGCACAACACGAGGTTATTATGGCCGCAGTTCTGTAGGGCGGCGATACTTCCCCAGTCGGACTGCTCAATTGGACGGAAACACCGTCATGTCCTACTTAGGTCTAGTATCGATCTCGGTATCAATTCAGGCGGGATTCGAACCCGCGATCCTTCTCTTCTCTCCTATCTTAGTTCAAATTCAATAAAAGATTCAAATGTATCTTAATCCATTTTAATTATTATCAAGCTTAACGTTTTAAAATTTAATTAAACTATTTTAATGCTAAATAATTACCTCTCAACAGTGCGAGTTGTTTGTAGTACTCCGGGCATATATCAGGCAGGGCTCCTTTGGTCGGCAGCGGGGGTACATTCTTGAACCTTGCTAAGAACTCAGCTTCACCTACCACAAGACCTTCGGTGTCCTCATACTGGCTGTCGGAGCCGTAGTCTGTAAACATATAAAACTTGTTGGTAATGTAATAAATAAAGATTTCGTGACAATCGTGCTATTTATTTATTTATTTATTTTTGTGCTATGTTGCCATTTGTGTATTATGTCTGCTACTGTTATACAATTACTGCAGAATCTGGCAGTATCAATATAGATTAGAATATTTATAGTTTTATTAGTTACACCAATATTATAAAGACGAAAGATTTGTATTTTTGTATGTTTGTAATGAATAAACTCAAAAAACTACTGTGTTGATTTCAAAAACTCTTTCACCATTCGAAAGCTACATTCACCCTGAGTAACATAGGCTATATTGGATTTTCACGGGAAGGTTTTTACCACCCGTGCGAAGCTGGGGCGGGTCGCTAGTATTCAATAATGTGTTTAATACAAAAAATTGAAAAAGTTTGCCAAAACAATGTCCCCATCTAGTTATAACTCCTGAATTTATTATATTCAGGTGACCATGGGAAGCGGTGATCGCTTACCATCACGCGATCCGTACGCTAGATTGCCACATATGTCATAAAAAAAAATTAAAAGCTGCCTGCCAGCTTTTGGAAATTAAGAGTGTAACCATTTTATGTTCATGATTGTGCATCTGTATGATAATTATATTATATTATCTTTGATAGTATTGAATCATCACTCACCACTCACAAAGTCTGAACCCCCATCTGCAATATCAAGTGCTGTATCACATATGACCGTTTCAGTCTTCACTTGCGGTTTCAGTTCTACGTTCACATCTTGTTGGTTATTGATGGTAGCCTCACCTAGGACTAGAATATGATATGACATAGCATTAGGCCAGTGATGAAAACATAAAAACTGTGGTTATTTTTTTTTTCAAATAATAGTGTAAAAAGCAGGTTATAATATAAAGTTCACCGTAGTATTAAAATATTTCTTACCAGCAAGCTGTATAATTCAGGTATTCAATACAATGTACGGGTAATTTATGCTGTTATATGGAATGACTACTGTTCCCCATACAAAGCACCAAAATATGTAGATGAAAAGGAAAACTATACCAATAACCTAAAATTTAACATGCAGCAACTTGGATTAAATAGAGAAGGAAAAGATGTTCAGACACTCTACGACGAGATTGTTACCGCCATAACCACGAGCACTGAAACAATAAAGGGAACCAAAGAAAGCAAAGCAAACAAAATTTTATGTAGGGATACCATAGAATTAATAAAAAGACGCACAAACCTAATTAAAATGAATCCTAAAACAAAAGAAATAAGAGCAGAAATAAGCAAACTATTCAAAGCTACCAGTAAATCAATTAAAAAAGATTATAATGAACACAGACGAGAATGCATTGAGAGAAATTTAAAAAACTACCGAAGCACAAAAAGAGCCTATAAAGAACTAAATCTACATACAAATTGGATACAAAAGTTGGGTAATCAGTCAACGCAGACAAAATGCAGGCAAGACATAATAGAACACGCTACAAACTACTATAGAAACCTATATAAACACCAAAGCTGCCAGACAATCGACAGAGAACACCTTAAAGATATTGTTGAAGAACCCATACCACCAATAGAAGCACAGGAAGTGTTATAATGTATTAAATCACTAAAATAAAAAAAAAGCCCAGGCCTTGATGGCTTAGGCAATGAATATCTGAAGCTAGGATCATTGGTATTAACCAGCCACCTTGCACACCTCTTCAACCAAGTACTGGAAATAAAAAATGTGCCTAAGCAATGGTGCATTTCGGATATCATTCTACTATATAAAAAAGGAAACCCCCTAGATATAGGAAACTATAGACCAATCAGCCTATTAGGGAGCATTTACAAACTGTTTGCATTAATTATATTAAAAAGAATAACAACTGATATCGAAAACAGTCAGCCAGTGGAACAAGCTGGCTTTCGGTCAGGATTCTCCACAACCGACCACATACATACACTGGTACAAGTAATCGAAAAGTACAAAGAATTCAATAGACCACTATATCTTGCTTTTATTGACTACAGTAAAGCATTTGATAGCATAAGCCATGACTCTATATGGAATGCGTTAGAAACACTTAACATCAATGAAAAATATATAGGCACCCTGAGAAATATATACTCTAAGAGCGTCAGTAAAGTTAAACTAGAAAAGAGAAGTGGGGAGATCAAAATAGAAAGAGGGGTCAGACAAGGCGACCCCTTGTCACCAAAATTATTCATTGCCGTGCTGGAAAATGTATTTAAAAAACTAAAATGGACAAAGAAAGGCATACAAATTTCTGAGCATCGTTTAAGCCACCTAATGTTTGCTGATGATGTTGTACTTTTTTCCGAAACGCCCACCGAGCTAGAAGAAATGATATGCTCTCTGGTAGACCAGAGCTCTAAAATAGGCTTGGAAATGAACGCCAGTAAAACAAAAATAATGTCTAATAGTCAAAGAAAAACAATACAAGTTAAGGGAAAAGTAATAGAATATGTGTGTACTTGGGAAAACAGGTATCATTTAGTAAATCTAGCAACGATGAAGAGATAGACAGAAGAATAAACATAACATGGAAAAAATTCTGGTCCCAAAAAGAAATCTTAAAAGGCGATTACAACATACAAATGAAGAAAACAGTGATAGAAACGTGTCTCTTGCCATGCCTGCTATATGAGTGTCAATCATGGATATTTACAAACCGCACTAAAGCAAAAATTAGAATATGTCAACATTCCATGGAAAGAAGCATTCTAAAACTGAGAAAAACCCAAAAAGTACGAAGTGAACTAATAAGACAGAAAACTAAACTAACAGATGCTTTACAGCTCGCCTTAACCTTTAAATGGAAATGGGCGGGACACATTTCCAGGTACACAGACAACAGATGGACATATAAAACGACAGTATGGAAGGGACCAGCGGGAAAAAGAAATGTTGGTCGACCCAAACAACGTTGGTGCGATGACATTAGCCAGGTCGCAGGAAGAGACTGGATACAGTCGGCTAAAAACAGAAAAGAATGGATGCTGATGGAGGAGGCTTACACCCAAGAAGGGATCCTTAGCATAGAGAATTAATAAAACTATTGTAAACTATTGTAAACCACAAACAGCTTGCTATGGAATATAAATAAGCTTAATAATAAAAACTGTTCCACCAGCAATGTGTATAATAAATAGATCTTTCTTGGTGTATATTTGCAGATGACTTTAGAATTTCTATCCTTTTTGACGTGACAACGTCTTATAAATTGGTTTGCCGGGTGACACTTCAAGAAACTGCGTTACGCTCCGCTCACGTTATGCGCTCACAATGAGAGCGAGTGAGAGGCACGCGTCCCTTCCACTCGGGCATGGTTAGCCCGCCTAAGAGCGAGAGAGACAGACATTTTTAAATTGTTACTATTATTTCATCCTTCTTCCTACTATACGAATGAATATTCACATTAAAATTATTTTACCACTCAAAGTCGTTGTCACGTAAAACTTTCGCCCGTATACCGACTTTACAGGCAACCAAATTTTTTTTATTGTGCAGGAAATCCCCATGAATACCTCCCCTGCCGGAGACGGAGACGGAGGTTAAGTCGGACTCGAACCCACTAAACTGCACTACATCTGTGGGTCGCAGTGCAAGGCCGAAGGTGAGGAAACTATAGAGCATATCAGTCGCACACCCCGGCTAACCCAGGGCCATCTCTCTCGATCTGGCCCTCTTGGATGGTTAAGGGATTTCTATTCCTGGATGGTAAAAAGATAACCTTTTTACCTAATCGGATAGATTAGAGGAAAAAGGTTGAAAAAAAAAGTCTCATTTTGTAGAGTGGAGACTGCATGAGATATTTTACAACCATCATTTATGTTTTTTGATAACATTTTATACACTGCTGGTTACGCACTCAGTATTGTATATGTTAGGTATCATATAGATTACCGGCTTATACACATTGCTGGTAATATTTAATATAGTTAATGAATTAGTGGCGTGATACAATACCTGTGCCTGTCTCCTTAGGTATTCTCAGACCTGACAGAACAGAAACAATATGTATGTAATATTTCTGGGGGTTTTCAACTTGTATAATGATATGCTCGCCCACGGGCTTGTATATTGTAATTGTTGAATGTGAATGATAATAGACTCCTAGATGATTTTGCCTCCAAGGTTGTCACTTCCATAACACGCAATATTAATTAATACAAAGAAGTACAAGCTTCAGGCTGTTGCTTCATGGAAAATGTTGAAGTTCAGCCAAACTCACAGTTAGACTGGCAAAAGTGGACCACAAACTCTTCAGGTGAAAACTTCAGATGCAATAGGGATTAATGCAATAGGATGAAGAAGAAAATAGGAGCAAAAGCCTTGGGGATTGGATAGGGGAGGAACTCTTGTCTGCACTTAGCCTTGCCATTGTGCATGAAGAGTACTGGCTAAAGGGAGCCAGCCTAGCTAGCCTAGCCCAGAGGCGCAGAAGCCAAGCCTTGGGGTCCAAAATACATGCATCAGACATAAGTGAGATTGCATTGCATAAAGAAGAACTAAATAGAGAGTTAATACCATCAACAAACTCCGTTTTCTGATAATTTTCAGGTTTCACTGCATCCAGTAGTTGCTTCTCGGTGCTGGCTACCATCATCCGGAAGCTCGTAGCATCCCGAAGACGGTGAATACATGTTGAGCATATTAGTGTTGTAAGTTGTGAGTTGTTTGATAGCTGGAATAATAAATAATAAATCTAAATAAAAAAGCCTTTTATTTCTGGTTTAAACACGTAAGTAGGTTTTCTTAATCTAAGTTTTCTAGGTTCACACCAGAACCCTCACATGAGGTATAGGTGTCTTCCAGGGACAGCCAATTATCACAGTCTTGGGCCCTTCAAGCCCAGTTAGGCCCGGCCACCTCAATGATATCGTCCGTCCAGCGTTACAGAGGTGGACCCCTCCTTCGTTTGCCTGTTGGGCCCTTCCAAGTTATAACACGGGATGTCCATCTTTCATCCTGGAGTCTAGCTGGAATATATTGTGTTAATTATATTAAAAAGGCAGTGACTATAGACACGGCGCCGTGCCTCCATTCGGGGCATGACATGACGTCACTTTTTCTTTTTCTTATTTTATTCAAATGGCTCCTTGCATCAGCTATTTGACTGCCAATGATTCTGCCAACCTCAAGGTAGCGATTGGGTTTAAATGTTTAAAGCGGTCTCTAGGTATTTATGGGACAGTTACAAAATTTGGCTTAGCCTTATTTCGCGGATTCAAATTATTTCGATTAGAAGTAGCTTGGATCGATGATGTTTAATTACTTGCCTAGCCATTTAGCTATAAAAATGGATTTATCCTGCATGGTTATAAAAAAAAGATGTATTATGTTGTATGTAACATGAATAAAGACATATGAACACACACACACACAACCGGTAATGAAATTAGATTGCAATAAACATTGAAATTACAATTTTTAAGCAAAACATACCAATAAATTGAAGATTTCTGCGAATATCTCTCGATATACTTCTCGTATGCCATTGTAGAAGTATTCTATCGACAAATCTCTGTGATGGCCCCTTGCTAAACAACAGCGGCACTGCCCGTAAGTTGTTATACTTGGATTATTCGTATCCATTATCGTATCTTTTCAATTATTAGAAGTTACGAGTATTTTTTTTATAATAATATTTTCCTTCACGATTACATATTATTTAACTTTTTTATATTTTCATTGGCATGGAAACTGGTCTTTTAGCCCACATAGTAAGTAATATATTTTAGCCAGCAGGAAGCACAGGAGTTGCTACAATAGAAAAAATGCGACTGTTCGTGAAGTTTCCGCTATTGCATGCTAGATGTCACTATAACCAGTTAAAATCGGAAAATTGAACAGTAAAGAGAAAAATTGAGTATGTTATATATTGTGAGGTAAATAAATTATTTGTTTGTATATTATTTATTGATAGCATCCAACAAATCTACATAAGCACAATCAAGGAGATCCTCATCTTTGACTCCCAGTTTAGTCTGCAAGTCCTGTGCTATTTTCTGGCCATCTTCTAGGCTCTGTTCTGGTCTCAATACTACTTCTAGTTCCATATAGTGACCGAGGTCTTGGACCGTGTCTATGTGTATCCTAGTTTGGTCCACCATGTATAATTTACTGAAAAATAAATTATTTTGAAGCAATTAGCATGCTACCCTTGAAAGGAACCGGAGTTGAATCCTTGATTAGTCACTGACAATAACATCACTTGGTTCCCATATTTCCATTCCCAAAGCTGACCAAGGAGGTCCTAGTGAAGAGAGCCTCAACCAGAGCCATTTTTTTATCATTAAAGGTGTCAGACAAACTCATAGCCCACCTGATGGAAAATGGTTATCATGGCCTCATTATATTCAGCAGGTGAGGTTGGGTTAGGTTGAGCCTCTAAGATGTTGGCTGGGTCCTGTATACCATAATATGTGTGTCCAGGACAGGTCCAGGCAACTCAGTTGGTCAAAGTACCTAAGGTCCAACGTTAAGACGTTAAGTTTCAGGTCCGTTGTACTGTTTTGATAGTACTAAAAAAATCTTCTTAATATCAGAAACCGTACTTATGGGTAATTACTATAAGGCTTAAAATTATCATCCTAAGGATAAAAACTCACCGTTCCTTCACAACTCTGCCTCTAAAACCTAAACATTTTTTTAACATTATATCTATTAGCTTAGCTTTCTCACAATCGAAATCCAACAACTCATAATTACTAAGTTTTGGACCTTCTTCATCCGCACGATCGTACCTCACGAGGGTGGCTGTGGCATTTTCATACGTTCTAAGCTTCAATCGACCTTCTTTCACGTTATAAAATGTATCGTCTTGCTTTATCAAAGTTGGTGGGTTCCCGCTCAATTCCGCTGCTACTTTGCAAATGTAGTCATAGTCTGTGATTTTAGCTTTTATTTCCACGTTTCGCCGTAGAGCCATGATGGCTATGCTAGTTTAAGTTAATAACTTTAGAAGTTTAGACTTGAAATGGATGTTGTGTTGTGTGTGTGCAATTCCGTTCATATTATAGCAAACTTTGCTTCAAATGACAAATGCTCAGCTGTTACTGTCAATAATATACTCCTGTCAATTAGTTACAGCAATCAGCTGTTTATGTTTTGTTTGACAAAAAGCCTCTAAATCTGAATGACAAACCGTTAACTTAACTATGATTTAATGGTTAAAATCAACCAACCATATGATGGTTGGTAACGGTATCCGAATCTAGTCGTAGAATGTACAAATTCACAAATTGTAAGTACATACTTATAGATTAGTGATGTCAACTGTGGAGTATTTTCCTAGATTTAGTGGGAATACTGGTAAGTTGGGGGTCCATAAATATGTTGTTTTACATGAAAGCACTTTGTAAATGAAATTAAATCTGCTAAATAATTAGTTGATTATTTATTGTTGCTTAAACTTGCTGTGTCCCCACTATTGTTTTGTTAAAAAGTTTACAGTGCACTTACTGCACATGCACATAGACTACGAACAAGCTAGTTCAGCTGACTGGAATTGGCCATTCATTCGTTCATCGGATTCCATTCCGCCGGGTAGAGACGGGCTAAGTGAATGCTCTAAAATAATCGCCTAATCAACAATTGATTAAATTAGCTATTTAATCGATTGCAACTAAATCGATTACTTGGCGGTCAAATCGATTATTCAATTGATGCCTTTCAAATTTTATGGGCAAACTAATAAAAAAACATTCCGAATAAATATTCTCTTTATTTATCTAAAATTATTACACACAACTTTACATTCTGATAAGATGACATAAATCTAGGTGACAATAGATATTCCGTTTAGGGTCAATCCCCACTGAAAGAGCAGCAGCTGGCACCGGCTTTTTGAGATAAAATATTACAAACCATTTTAAATCCTATCCACGGGAGAAAAGATCATAGTCATTTCACCCGCATCAATTCTGGTACAAAAGTCTGGACGCCGCTGGCGTTATTCAATAAGTTTCAACCTGTTTCAACGTATGTAGGTACTAAAAGTGGTAATGAAATATTTTATGACATGTTATTTAGAAGTACATAACCAGCATGCAATACTTTCCTATAAAAATGTGAAACAATTAACAAACAGGATGGAATTTGACTTTTGGAAATGTATCCGTAGCTGTAGCCATCATGGACAAGTCCAGGTATCTCAGTTCCCTGTCCCGAAGTTGAACTTTTTCGATTTAAATTTATACAAAATAGGAAATAGAGAAGGGAGGACTAAGTTAAGTTGCATGATTGAGCCAGCCAAATGCTGTGCAGCACTAGTTTTCACCAGGAAAGTCATAATTATGATAAATAAGATTTACAATCACATGCCAGGTTATCAGTGAACTGCCTCAAACTTAATTCAAGTTGAATTATGGTTAATAAATGAATGCTATTATAATTTGAAAGATTTTTTGAGTGTAAATTACACTATTAATATAAAACGAAATTCTATTATTAATATAATGTACATGGATTGACAATGCTTCATTTTTTAATAT
This sequence comes from Eilema caniola, assembly GCA_949126895.1. Lineage (NCBI taxonomy): Eukaryota > Metazoa > Arthropoda > Insecta > Lepidoptera > Erebidae > Eilema > Eilema caniola. The sequence goes on along the minus strand of OX421485.1, from coordinate 17,105,632 downwards.
ATTATGCTTGTCAAAATGATTCATATAACATAGGTATAGTGTATATGTATTTTTATACCACTGAGGTGGCAGACAAACACACGGCCCACCTGATGGAAAGTGGTTACCGTGGCCTATAGACGTATGCAACACCAGGGGAGTCACACTCGTGCTGCCGACCCTGTAAATACAGATATTATGTGCCGTCAGTGTAGAAGACAGTAGGAATAACCTTTGTTTTTCCCACTGACAGGCCAGCTCAGGCCACCCTACTGAATTGCAGTTCTGTGAACATCGATAAATGATCCCTATTTCGTTGAAATTTGTTTACAATTATTAATAATATCATACACACATACATATATTCACGCCTGTGAATCCCCGAAGGGGTAGGCAGAGGCGTATTAACATCCACGTTTCGTCAATAGAATAGAGATATCAATATCAATTCAATCTTAATTAAGTACGTATAGTAGGCATTTAAATAATAATACTATTTATGTACAAAATTTGTCTGCCTAATGAAGGTGAGATATCCTGCAATTAAAGCTTAAAAAAGCAATGAAACATTTTATCATAATCGTGTCTCCTATGAATAAATGCATTTCATTTCATAGGTGCATGTCGTAAGGTTGCTTATATAGAGAAACAGACCGGTACGGGTAATATCGACGCGGTTGGTACAGGTTTAACTTAACGATACATATAAACCTGTCCATTAGTCGTCTGATGATGAATTTACTACTTTTGGAAGATTATTACAAAAAAAAAGAGAAGAACAGTTAGTATCTCTCGTTAACAGGTCAGTAAAACAATGTGAATCGTGTTCCTTTATTGTAAAAGGATTTATGTTAATGTAATAAAGCTGAAAGGTTTGTTTATTCGTTTGAACGCGCTAATCTCAGGAACTACTGGTTCGAATTGAAAAATTCTTTTTCTGTTGCATAGATAGATACATAGATAATTCTTTAATGCACGCCCTTAGATTTACATTAGGGCAAGAGGGTAGCATATGTACAATTTAATATACAATGGGCGGCTTTATCGCTGGAAGCGATTTCTTTCAGGCAACCTTCAATAGTCCGTTTATCGACAAAGGTTTCAGGCTATATATCATCACGCTACTACTCAAGGGAGCGGAGCAGTGAGTGAGCTCAAAAGAGTAATATGAGGTTTCAAAATATGCCACGGACAAAGCCGAGGAGGGTAAGTAAATGATATATTTATTAAATTTCAAACTACGTACTGCTATGTTCCCTTGAGCAGCAGCGTGATAATACATTTTCAATTCGATTCAGTATTTCCTGAAATAAGCACATTTAAATAAACTCTTCAGCTTTATAAAACTGAGTATAATGTATAGTATGGATTTCAACAAATAAATAAATCAACAAGACATAGTTTTATAAAGAAATATAAAACTGTCCACTGTGAAAACTCATTTACACAATCATATTTACATACTCCTCTCTAACCAGTGCAGGTAGCCTATATCGGTAACTTGTTTCTCTATGTAAGCACTCTAAAACTAATACTAAACTAAATAGATAGCTTAAGTAATATTGTTTCTCAGATTGCTTAAAATGATAAAACATTTTGTAGATAAAGATTGACGAAAAATTTCTGTCAGCTCTGAAACGGAATTGCCGTTTTGGAGCTGACGAGATGGCGGTGACTTATGAATGTAAATTATGAAGATCTATCTGAGGATCAGCAGCTCTTCAACTGTTGTTGAAGCACGTACACGTAAAAGATCTACCAGACCAGCGCCTTGTATCCAATTATGACATCCTGAAATCATGGCAAAATGAAATATTTAGTATGCTAATAGCACAGATAACATAATATAATTCTTAAACAGATACACAATCAGGAACGAAAAATAGTTACACTCGTAACTTCAAAAAGCAAGCAGGCGGTTTTTTAGTTTAGGAGTTTTTTTTTAGTTTTTTAGTTAACTAGGAGGCGACACTGTTTTGGCAAACGTTTTATAATTTTTGTATTAAAATTAACCTATCAAAAATAAAACATACACAAAACACATTATTGAGCATGACTGAAAAAACTATAAGTATTCTTATCTAAATTGATTCTCAAATTCTGCACTAATTGTAAAAGTGAGAGATATAATGCACTATACCGCTAGATGGCACAAAAATAAATAAATAGCACGATTGTCACGAAATCTTTATTTCTTACATTACTAATGAGTTTTTTATGCTTACATGCTTACATTATCATGTGTATATAAGTTCTGAAATAATTTAAGTAATTCTAAGTGAGCAGATAAGCGTTTTAACTTTTTTATTTCTTTTATTGAGTCTACTAGTGCCATCTATTTTTTTGATATTACTAAACATAATTTCTTCTTTCTCAAATTTAAAAGTACCTCTTGATATGAAATTACTAGTCATGGTTGAAGTGTATTTTAAAATTTTAGTGTACAGTACTTTCTTTGGTGGTTTTCCTTGTCTGAACACTAAAATACTGGATTCAATAAATTGGAGTGTACGTCGTCCCAGACAGATCTTAGTGGCCTAACTCAGCCTCGCCTGCATGCCAGTAGTCGCTGATTAACAGACAGGGTACTGGAGCAGACTTTCTTCTCTTGGTTGGGAGATCAGGTGGTAGTCACTCCCATAAAAGTCAAAATTAACTAATAAACGGAAAAGCAGGAGAGCAGACCCTGTGTTTCAAAGTGCAAGGTTTGGATACGACTGAGATTAGGACTCAGTTTAAGCAAATAGTTCACTAATTCAATAACTACAATGGACTCACCGTCTGCGGTTGAGATATGGGGTTTGTCTTAAGACTCTTTTTTTTTTTACTTTTTTTTATTCTAAAACTCATACACTGCTCACAAACGTTGATAATATACGTATTTACCTTTCTTTATTTGGAATCTGACGATATGGCGATGACTTATGAATCTAAATAATGAAGATTTGGTTTGAGGATCATCAGCTCTTTGACTGTTCTTAAAGCACGTACATGTATAAGGTCTACCAGGCCAGCGCCTTGTACCCAAATCTGACATCCTGAAATCATGGCAAAATGAAATATTTAGTATGCTTATATTATAAACTGTACGTTTATACATTATCTATGATAAATTTAAATCCATTTCTTGATACGAATTAGTCTAGTCGACAAATTAAGCTTTTTAGGCCAACTTATGCTGTCATTTTTGAGGTGTCTTACGATTGGAAACAGCATATAAAGGATTTAAAAACATAATGAAATGTAAGCACAAATTGATTCATTCCTTAATTTTCATATTTAATGTTTTATTATTTTGTTGATCCTTTTAGATAATGTTGATCTCTGTGGCTTGGCGGTTGTGAAGGCGCCGGCTACGCAGGAGGCACGGGTTCGACCCCAGCACAGTGCAAATATTTGTGTGCATGAATATGGGTATTTTTTATTTTATTTATTTATTGCAATCAATACAAGCTAACAGAGAAATTTGCATTGATGTGGTCGTGTCTCGGAGAGCACGTTAAGCCGTCCGTCCCGTCCGTACCATACGAACATGTATGGCAGTCGTTATGGGTAGTTGGAGCCCTAAAAAGTTCAACTACTTGTCTAACTGCAATGATTCGATATCGCCTTTTAGTTGTAGAAGTCAGGTGGCAGTCACTTTACGATAAATATCGAAATATCGAAAAATATATATAATACTAACTGTTGCCCGCAGCTCCGCCCGCGTGGATCTCGGTTATCCCTTAGTGTTGAGCCAAAGCTTTTGAGCATTAAATTCGTCTCTCTACTCAACTCTACTCGACTTTCTATTCGCCTCTCCACTCGCCTCTATACTCAACTCTCTACTGTCTTCTCTACTTGACTCTTTGATCAACCTCTGTACAAAATTTCAGGATATTTTTAAAATTGACAAAGTTACATTCCCAGGGCCTCTACCCACTTTTTGTGATAAAAGGTAGCCTATGTCCGTTTTCTAGCTCTAATCCATCTCAGTACCAAATTTCCTAAGGATATTTAAAAATAACAAACTTTAATTCTACTTCATCCCCTATTTCCTCCTTAATCCCCCTTTTTCACGTTAAAACGATAAAAGGTAGCCTATGTCCGTTCCCAAGCTCTAATCTGCATCTGTACGAAATTTCATCAGGATATCTTCAAAATTGACAATTTTACATTCCATAGCCCTAGTTACCCCCCCCCCCCCCCCCCCCCCCATCTACGTCCATTTTGTGATAAAAGGTAGCCTATGTCCGTTCCCTAGCTCTAGTCCATCTCTACCAAATTTCCTAAGGATATTTCAAATAACAAACTTTCATACTATCTTTCATTCCCTACTAACCCTCCCCCCTTTAACCCCTTTGTCGCAATAAGAGGTAGCCATATCCGTTCAGCACGTTAAGCCGTCCGTCCCGTCCGTACCATACGAACATGTATGGCAGTCGTTATGGGTAGTTGGAGCCCTAAAAAGTTCAACTACTTGTCTAACTGCAATGATTCGATATCGCCTTTTAGTTGTAGAAGTCAGGTGGCAGTCACTTTACGATAAATATCGAAATATCGAAAAATATATATAATACTAACTGTTGCCCGCAGCTCCGCCCGCGTGGATCTCGGTTATCCCTTAGTGTTGAGCCAAAGCTTTTGAGCATTAAATTCGTCTCTCTACTCAACTCTACTCGACTTTCTATTCGCCTCTCCACTCGCCTCTATACTCAACTCTCTACTGTCTTCTCTACTTGACTCTTTGATCAACCTCTGTACAAAATTTCAGGATATTTTTAAAATTGACAAAGTTACATTCCCAGGGCCTCTACCCACTTTTTGTGATAAAAGGTAGCCTATGTCCGTTTTCTAGCTCTAATCCATCTCAGTACCAAATTTCCTAAGGATATTTAAAAATAACAAACTTTAATTCTACTTCATCCCCTATTTCCTCCTTAATCCCCCTTTTTCACGATAAAACGATAAAAGGTAGCCTATGTCCGTTCCCAAGCTCTAATCTGCATCTGTACGAAATTTCATCAGGATATCTTCAAAATTGACAATTTTACATTCCATAGCCCTAGTTACCCCCCCCCCCCCCCCCCATCTACGTCCATTTTGTGATAAAAGGTAGCCTATGTCCGTTCCCTAGCTCTAGTCCATCTCTACCAAATTTCCTAAGGATATTTCAAATAACAAACTTTCATACTATCTTTCATTCCCTACTAACCCTCCCCCCTTTAACCCCTTTGTCGCAATAAGAGGTAGCCATATCCGTTCTAATCTATCTCTGTACCAAATTTCATCAGGATATCTTTTAAAATGACAAACTTTCATCCCATAGCCGTATTCCCCCCTTCTACCCCCTTTTTCGCGATATAAGGTCTATAAGCAATTGTCGCACTTTAATTCACCTCTGTACAATTTCATCAAAATTACTTTCGCATTTATAACATTAAGTAAGCATGGATAATAAAGCAGACACCAGATTCCGAAGTGAAAGCTTGGAAATGAAGAAAATGTTGATCTCTTATCTCTTGCACCATAGCGTCTTTCATTGGTTAGCAGATGCACCAACTTACAAGTGTGGGTGGTTTGGCAAAAATGTTGGTAAGGCCTTCTGCTTTTATAACAAAAAAAAAATACAAATTAAATATTAACATTGTTAACAATAAGTATATTGATAGAATAAAAAAAAGTATATATTATAAAATAAAGAAACAAAATAGATTATAAAATCCGACTCTTACTACATCAAAATGTGAGTCTGTATACCGAGTTCCATAAAAAAAATAGATTCATGGTAACGAAATTACCTGCCTAAATTGATAAATGCATTGACTTTGTTTCAAAATGTTACAGACATGAATATTGGTCATCAGTACCCTAGCAAGAAAAACTATCGTAATTGTAACTATTATCAGCTCCATCATCAGACCCTGGTAAACATTGGAAGACAAATTATTTGTCAAGATGATTGAAATGAGCCAAAACCTAAAATTGTGTTGTTTCATTGTGAAGTTCCTCTAGCTACCTTCCAGCTTCATCATGAGATCAGCACCATATCATCAAAATATGGCATTGTCACACGATTTACACATTTTTGCCAAATTTCAGTTCAATCAGCAAATGGGAAGTGGGTCAAATTTAATTTGTAAGATTTGATAGCAAACATCGGGACAGGTTAAATGAAATAAAAGCTTGTAATAAATAAATTACATACCAATCGAATTGAAAACCTCCTCCATTTTGAAAGTCACTTCAAAATATGCTCATCATTTATTATCATCAGGGAACTTGGGCACACTTCTCTTTCTGCATACAGTGCAACACTTGTTATTATTGATTTAGCCCATCGTAGAAAGGATCAAAGATATCTAAAAAAGGAATAGTTTTTGTTTGGCATATAGTGTATTCACCTTCTGCTTAAAATAATTAGAAAATTGTTCTCATGGAAACAAACTTTTAGTAAAAGTGTTTATTATATTTGTGACGACACGTCGACGCGAGTAAATTAAAACAAAATTCCATGTCTTGGAAAACATGTTAAAGAGCAGCCTCTGCCGTCAATAGTTATTAGGTCAAGACGGACATCTATATAGGCGACCCAACCAACTCAATTGCTGGCCGCTAGAGAATTCAGGGAATTCAAGTTGCTCCTAATATAGCGGAAAAAACCAAGGTTGTTGAAGATAATTCACTTTTATCAAACACAGTTTGGATTTCGAGCTAGTAGTCTATGTCTGATGCTGTGCTGTGCTGTTTTATATAATATTTTTTTATTAAAGAATATTAGAAATCGAAATTATTAATATTCCCTTTAACCCCTTGAACTAGGCTAAATTGCTAGGTGTAGGTTCACATCGGTAGTGTAATGGCCAGGATTCGAACCCGGGACCTCTCAATAGTTAGGCCTACTCCTTAACCACTAAGCTAGCGATACTTTAGGTGTTAAAATAGATAAAACCCTTTCATTTAAAGAACATAGTAAAACACTAATTATGCAACCATGCAAGTACAAATTTGTTTTTGAAAGAATAAGATATATCAGTGAACCAAAATTTGATTAAACAAGTCTACATCCTTTGTCAGTCAATATTGACATATTGCATAACATCATGGGGAGGACTAGGTAAGGCTACCCACCGGGCAAGCTCAGAGAGTGATCCTCAAGGTACTTAGCAACTTGCCATTCTGTCTTATGTCCCACCGACCTTCTATACAAATTATGCGAAGTACTACCAATCTATCAGCTATTTATATTAAGCACAATACTAAAGCAGCATGCAACACTTCCGCATTGCACCGAAATTACTAACAAAAGGTGTGAATTGCGACAGAACAAAAATGTACAGGCAAATTTGACTTTTTCGTACAAAAGGATAAATGCTATAAAAAGCATGTATTTTGTAAGATTGCTCTCCAAAGTTTGTGCTACGATGACACAGCGGAGTTAATGTCTATCTTAAAATAAATAGTGATAAATTGCGCAGTTAACAAGACTTAACTCTGGTTAGCAGTATTGGGTCACTTTAGCATTATTCTTAGTAAATAGTTGTAATTTCTGTAATAGTCTTTTAAATGTATTATGAATCTGCACTTGACGCCTAGGATTACCTAGTTCAATAAGGCACAACTTAGTTAATATCTCTAAGTAAAGATATATTTAAGACAACTGCACAATTAAATATAATAATACATACTTGAGATACCTACTCATGCACAATGTAGCAACGCATGATACATTAAGAACCATTGTAAAATACTGTACAAGTAAAAGATTATGAAAATAATTTGATTTGATTTGAGATATTGACGTAATTTGTGAACTTCTTGCAAAACAGTACCTAACATGGCTGATCTAATTTTAGTGTATTTAAAAGACAATTTGTTTACCTGCCTGTACATACACAATAAAGCATTTGGTAATTCACTTGTAATATGATTACATTCCATTGGAATGAACCAAACAAGAATTATTTCTTATAATGTAACACAAAAGCACTGGTAAAAAGAAAACATGGAGATAATTTGAAATAAAACTGATAGATTTGGCCACCATTTTGACAACCTGACCTTGACATTGCACTGCCAGCCGGTAGATGATTTTGATTGGTAAATTTATTTGAGGGCGCCGAGTTGTGCCCAATCAGAATAGAAACTCGGCGCCCTGTAGCAAATTAACCAATCAGAAAAAAATGAGAAATATGTTTTTGAGCAAATTAGTGTAGTGAAAATGTAAAACTATCTTACTATTTGGATTTAGTGAGTCAATGAGAACGAAACGTAATGTAGCGATAGCCATGAAGGTTTATCTGCTAACTTCATAGCGATGGCAGAATGAGAATGACACTATTGACAGCGAATCTGCTAGTAGGGAAGTGTCCCGTGCCTGGTAGGTACTGCAGTTGCTCAAACACGTGCAAGTGCAATGGATATGCATTGCATACGTATGAACCGGTGCAATGTTATTACTTATTGGTGTCGATTCGGGTTGGCAAAATTCCGACTAAACTAAACTATAATTAGTTTAGTCACGTCAAATTGCGGTTTCTTATTCGGGAAAACACCAACTAAGTTAATTTGACAGGAATAAACTATTTTTAGTTTAGTCGAATTCAATTTAGTGAAATCATCCATTTTGCTATTCGGTAAGGCAAAATTTTATTCCTGTCAAACTAAAATCCGACTTATTTTAGTGGCCATATTTTTGGTCGCGATTAAACTAAACTAAACCTTGTTCTGCTGATTGTTTGTGCTGGTTTTTTTATTTTTAAATTACAGAAAAATGAACGTATGCGTTGTGGCTGCTTTTTTCGAGGAGCAAGAAAGGTAAATAAGAAAATTTATCAACTAAATATGTGTTTATTTGTTCAAAACTGACCTAGCAGTAAAAAATTACGCATCAATGTCATTGTGGAGAAGCAGTTGACCGACTCGGACACCATGGCCTGTCATGCTGCAGGATCCGCCGTGCTCTTGTCATTGCTGGTATGCCAGCTGTGCTTGAACCAAACGGTTTGGCGCGCGACGATGGCAAGAGACTGGATGGTATGCCAATAATGCCTTGGAAAATGGGTAGGACTCTGGTGTGGGACGCAACATGCGTCGACACCATTGCCCCTACCCATATAACTGGCACTGCTAGCTGTGCCGGTGCCGCTGCAGCTTCTGCAGCGGCTGTTAAGCGGCGCAAATACTCCAATCTTATTGGAGATTATGAATGTGTGCCGTTTGGAGTCGAAACGTTTGGGCCTTGGGGTCCGAGCGCCCGCAATCTCTTCAGGGAGATTGCGAAATGTATGGCTGACGCGTCTCGTGACCAGAAGGCTGGCCTCATTTCAGGTCAGAGATTAAGTATTGCCATACAACGTGGCAATGCTGCTAGTCTTCTGGGAACGCTACCAAGAGAGGCATGCGATGCGAATGAGTTCCACGACGCATTTTAACTTTTAGTTTTAGTTTTTTTATTATATTTAGTATTGTGTATATATAGTAACTTTATTAATTTAATTTAATATTTGCCAATACATCTGTAATATATGTAAAAATTGTGTAACAATAAAAATAATTGAAAAATTAACTATTATCATAAAGGTTGGGTTTGAAATTTATTTTAAGGTTAGAAATTTATTTGTTTTACAGAAATCGGGAAGAACGGGCCAGGTTGCTTCGGTCGAAGGATGCATCAAATCCGTTTGAGATGGCCGACCGTAAATTTAAAAGAATTATTTAGGGTCATCAGCGGCCAAGTTCCTCTTATTCCCGGTTCCTATAACCAACGAATCGTAAATGTTAAAGATAAACATTCGTTTTCGAACTTCGAGCAACGAGCCGTTCGATGCGTTCCTATAACTTTCTACATCATCTACCTGCGTCGAACGGATGTTCGTTACTCGCTTACGGGCGCCCTCCCTGAACACCACAGAGTATATTGAATAATAAGCTCGAGGCTCGTCGCGTTTCGTTTTTACAACAAACATATTTGGAATTTAAACAAAACCAAATTTATATTTATGTTTTTTGAGTTAATTAAATATTTATATAAGACTCTAATTCAGAATACTAAAGTTTTTGGTTATTTCCAATTTTGGCAATGGTGAAATCTTATTATTAAAATATAATTTTAGTTATTTGTGTTACTGAAGAATGAACAGAACGAAACGTGTAATTCGCGCCAAAAAGACAACGTTTGTTTTGTTTGACTCCCGCGCTTTGCTCCCCCGTCGCGTCTACTTGCAAATTGCAATTTAGTTTTGTTTTATTATAAATTGAATACCTATAACGAAATGGATAGTAATGTAATGTTGGTAAGTACATATTTATTATTCTATCATATTCTATCCCAGTTTTGTAGTATGTTCTGACTAATGTTTTGTGTTACAGAAAACAAAGAAAGCAATGACCAAGGATGAAATGTCCCTGCTGATAGATTTGATTGAAAGCAAGCCAATTATAACTAGTAAGGAGACTAATGCTTCATCAAATAAATTAAAAGAAGATGCTTGGAACTCCTTAACAGATAATTTTAATTCAAAAAATGGCCAATTTCCGAGACACAAGGATCAGTTAAAAGCAAAATGGGACAATTTGAAAAAAGCAACTCGTAAAAGGTGTCAACAAATTCGTTTGAATAATTTAAAGGTATCAACAATTTTTTAGTTCTTTATAATGATAGCATATGCTCGGTTGCATACTTGCATCCAATACTGCATTTCCTGAGGCCTGCTCCTGGTTTGTTTCATTAATGTGTAATTATTATGAACCTAAGAGTGCCCATTATTAATACAAATTTTTTCAATACAGACTGGTGGTGGTAAAGCGGAAGTCATACCCCACGATGAAATTCTTGACAGAGTAGCAGGTTTGTTGGGATCAACTTGCACGGGGTTTGAAGTGCCATTTGGTGGTGATGGAGCAGGTTACCCTGCAGAGGTTGTTTTATCTGATGGTGATGGTATCAGTAATGGTGTTTCGTCCCCTGTGCCTATAGATGTGGTGTTCGAATTTACTACGCCAGAAACCAGTAATATCTCATTGCCCATTAGTGAAGGTATATTATTTTCTCATTGTATTGTGTACATATTTGTGAGGCTCTAGTTAATATTAATTATTAAGCTTTTATACTTTATTTAATAAACATGCATGGCTGTAGCAAAGGGTGTAAGGATGGTTGTAAGCATATACGGGTATAATTGTAAATATTCTGATAGTACAAAGTATAGGCATAGGTGTGTGTCAGGTCAAGACAGTAATTTATATTTTCATTTTGCAGCTAAAAGGAGAAAAGCAGATTTAAAACCAAGATGCCTATATGGAATGAGTAATATGTCTACAGAATTACAAAACAAAGGTATGCATTTCCTTACTTAGCCCATCTAAACTTGATGGTATTAATAACTAATTTAATTTTCTTTATTTATACAGGAAAGATGAAGAAGAAGAGATATGATGGATCCGGTAGGCAGGAAATGTATTTGGCCATTCAAAACTATTATGAAGCAAAAACGGCAAAAGTAAATTTAGAAACAGAACTACTTCGACAAGACCTAGCAAAGAAGACCAGTGAAGCATCAACTAGTCAAACAGATTACCCTTCACTTCTATAGTTTTCATTAAAGTAATTACCCTTCACTTCTATAGTTTTAAATAAAGTAATAAGTAATAAAGTCATCATTGAAATGTTTAATAATTACCTACTTGCTTGGCTGGTCTTCTTTGGTAATTCTTGTCCTAGTTATATGTTTACTAACATAGTTTTAAGTTATATAGATAAGTACTAACAACAATTGTATAGTAGTATATTTGTAGGTTAGTGTATGAAAGTCCCGGGCCTGCTATTGCATTCCCATTTTGCATGTTTTTAATTCAATATAAAACCAATTAAATATTAAACTAATCAAATAAAAACATCCTAATAAAATGAATTGGTTTTATTTACAAATCAAGTTACACTTTTCAACACTAAAAACTTGAAAGTATTTATGTAAGTATATTGTAATTTTTGCTGTATCCGCCCTTGATCCTTGTGCTACTATTGCATCATTCCAAGCTGTAAACAAATAAATAAATTAATACTTTCTAATAGCAATATAACATATTACCTACAAGTTTTCAAGAGTTTGACATACTTATTAAAATAGTTAGCAATCAAGATGGCTCGTTCTGTATTGAGTGCACCATCATGGTTGTTGTTTGGTAGCTCAGCATTCTCCTGCAGTTCTATTATGTCCTCCTGAGGAATCTCCACCTCAGGAGGAACATCACCTATGCTGTGTATACGGCAGATATTGTGCAGCACAGCAGTTGCAATTATAACTGCATGTGCATTTAACAGGTTTAACCGCAATGTTAAAGAAATTACTGGAAATCTCCTTTTCCAAACCCCAAAACACCTGAAATAAAAACAAATCTCATAGGCTTTCCAATGCTTACCCGCGGTAACTTGAGTAACACAGAACCTATTTTTCTAATTTATGATTTTTGTTTTTTTGCTTTTTAATGACCTCAATTTTAGTAGCATAAGCATACCTCTAAAGCCTGCCATATAAGTTCAAATAATTTGATTCAAACAGGGTGGTTTAAACAATTTGATCAATTTTAGATTTCTTAGAACCAGCTGATTTTCAATAAATTTGTTCAAATTTTGCCACTAACACACTCATGCCAATTTGGTCAAACTGTTTGAAACTGCTAGTTCGATGATGATGAATGAATTTATTTCTAAGAATATGGTACATCAAGGTCTTTATATAATTACCTTTCAATGCAGTTTCTAGTTCTGATTTGAGCTTCATTATACAGCACTTGTCCTCTACCTTCTGGGTTCAGTAGAGGTGTCAAAAGGTATGGTTTCAAAGGGTATGCACTATCTCCAAGTAACCACATATTGCCAAACATACCGCTCTCACACTGAGCTAAATATAACAAAATAATATTAATACAATATTAGAGATTAACTAATAAATTGTTATTAAGTTTCTTTATTACCTCGTAGCACTGAATTATTAAAGATTGTTGCATCATGAGCAGAACCTGGCCAACGAGCCACTACATTCATCAATAATAGGTTGGCATCACAAACTGCTTGAACATTGATGGAGAAGTACCCTTTACGGTTTCTGAATTCCTCTCCTATCTGAGAATCTAAAAAGCAGAAAGGCAGTAATTAGGTATTAATTAAATTATTAATTTATTATAATCAAATATACTGTATATATATATGGTAAACTTTAGTTAGGACCAGTAAGTAGTATGTGTTGTCTTGTTAATTGTATATTTATCCACCAATGCGTTTCAATCAATCAATTAATAAGCTTACTGCAGTCCACTGCTGGACATTGGCCTCTACCAATGCACTTACATAGAGAGAATGCAAACATATTTAAGAATGCATGAATAAACTAAAGTTACTTACTAGGAGATTGAATCCTAACATGTGTCCCATCAATTGCACCTAAAACATGTGGAAATCCAGCTATTTGGTAAAATGCTTCATGTGTGTTATTTCTAATTTTAATATATTTGCTATATAATTGGGCTATTGCAAAGCTTACGTCACGCACGATGCGACTGGCTGATGATTTGGCAACACCAGTGAAATCTGCGACTGACAACAACATGGTCCCCAAAGCATAAAACCGTAGTGTCAGTAGCACTTGATGCAATGGTGATATACCGTGATTTCTGAAAGAAATATGTGCTTATGTAGAAATAAATTGCATCAATACAAATGATCATCATGCAATCAACCAGCAGATGAAAAATAGTGCTTACTTGTTTCCTGTTACAAGCAAATGGGGATGAATTTCCGTGAGAAGTTGTTCGACAGCCGGCTTATTAAGTCGAAATCGCAGCCGGAACTCGCATGCATCTAACGTTTTAAAATAATTTACTCTTTCTTTGTAAATTCTACGAGGTTCTTCATCAGATTCAAACTCAGAACCCCAGCCCGACAACACATTAAGCACTTCCATATCACTTTCTGAACTCGACATTTTGTACAGATAACTCGACAAAACAATCACGCCACGTCCTCCTATTGTAAATTTATTAGTCTAAAACTGTAATGTATTTTATTTTATTGGAATATAAAGTATCAAACCGGCCAAAATTGAGCGGTAGCGAAACGAGTAACGGATGATAATTTTGACAGCTCTCTGACATTTCATTTTTGTTATAGGAACACAATATTTGTCATTTTCATACAAAATGTTAACGGATCGTAGTTGTTAACCCTCCCGTGCGTTAGGACAAACTTTCTGCAATTTGCCCAACGAGCCGTATTTTATAGGAACAGTTTATGATAACATTTGGAAAAAAAAAATAACGTTCGTTAGTGAAACGGGTCGTTTTACAAATATAGGAACCGGGCATTAGAGATACATGAAAATCACCTTAAATTAAGCGAAGAGGATTTTTTTGTGATTGTGACATGCACACACATACACATACATTGTTTATTTTTCCTCTTTTCACGTAATATTCCCATTACCATGCCGCCAAGTTTGTTGTTTTGGTTTGTTTATTTTTTCAGAGGTTTAATTTAGTTAAGTTGTCTCTCTCACACTTCAACAACAAGGACGTTGTCATTCGATCATTGAATTCACAGATTAAAAAGGGTTTATTCAATTTAGTCGTGTGACCTTGACTAAAAATGCTTGCACTATTTTTAGTTCGGTTGCCAAACCGAATAGACAAAGCGTTGAACTAAACTAAAATAAGAGAATTTTTAGTTTAGTTTAGTTTAATCGGGTGGACATGCCGAATTAACACCATTAGTTCAATACAATACACATGCATCATTAAAAGTGACAGAAAAAACTCAACTCTTAGATACTCTTTTCAACTTGAAACTCGCCGCCAGAAAGAATGGATCCACTTTCCTTGTTCTTAATTCAATTCATTCATAATCATAAATCATAATTAAATATAAATTCTTTTTAGTGAAATGTCTCTAACAGAAGAGTTCAAGACACTCACATAACCAAAAATATGGTAGAAGCTAAACTACCATCTGACCAAAGAACTTACTGTTGACTTCCAATACCTATAAAATTTAAGAAGCAAACGATAGCTTGAATTTTAATCGAGCAGCGCCATCTAGTCTCAAAACTGTAACTAAAAAAAGCTATTCGATGTCCGAAACACTTGGGCATAATAATAAAAAAATATTCAACTCTCGCGGTTGAAAATACGTTCAATGAAAATGAGTTTTCACACTAATTTGACTCAAGGAAAACGCTCGTGGCAAGGTGAACTCACTGTTGGTAAACGATCATTGGGTAAAGCTACCTAGACGCGGTTACCATTTCGATTGGTGACCACTTAGTGGTATTTGATTTGAGCATTTTGAGCTCGCCCTATTTATGTATGCCTCTTGCTTTATTTAAATAAAAAATCAATGGGCTTTTGACTTTATCTTAAGGGGTAAATGCTTTTAACGACTGGAAACACTGATTGCAGTTTATACCCCATAAATGCATCAGCACCACTAAATCAATAACAAAAACCTTTAAAAGCATGCATTGCTGTTGTCAAATCTGTCAATTATGAATAACTTCCATTGTAATTAATTTGTGTGATGATCGTCTGGTCAATTCTGCTCATCAAATTCTATAAGATTTAATGCAAAATGGACCCAACAGATTGTTCTTATACTGAAAGCTGGGTATCCCAACCCGATGTTTGCCGCTGTTGTCTGTCATCCAACGGCACCTGGGATATTACTTCTACTTATATTACCGAAACCGGCGAAAAGGAGACTTATGCCGATATGTTGCAGGAATGTTATGGAATTACGGTGAGTTCGTATTACTTCAGCTAGCTAGACGACTAATACGATTAATAACATACATATATTCTCGCTTGTAAATCGCCGAAGGGGAAGGCAGAGGTGTATTAACATCCAGATTTCGCCAACTATGAGTTGCGGCCTCACGGGGCGAGCCTATTGCCGCCACAGTAAGAGATGAGATGCCCAATTGGAGCATAATAATTCCATCAGGAAAAAGAGCAAAAATAATAGGATTAATTATTTAAATTAAACAACATAAACTCACGCCTATATCGCCGAAGTGGTTAGGCAGAGGTGCTAGCACCCACATTTCGCCAGTTTATGTTCAGGTCCCAAAGGTGGCGAGCCTATTGCAATTAACCGGGCACTTATAAATCTGCAATAAATACACACATAACTTCGAAAAGTCATTGGTGTGTGCCATGGTAAAACCTCGGATCGAACCGGAGACCTCGTCTCAGCAGTCCATTACCCATACCACTAGTTTACACCTTAATATAGGCTATAACTTAAAATAAGTAATACTAGACATAGAATCGAAATGGATGCGCCAAATGTAGGAATTAGAATTGTCGGAAATAGAATGTATTGAATGAGCCAGGATTTGGGTTTAGTGACCTGTTAGGGTGAGGATACGTTAGGGTGTTTTTGTGTGGCGATAGGAACTAATAAGAAATGGTACAAAGCTTGATAAGGAAATTGGATGCTTATCCTATGATAAAAACTAATAAATCTAATAACTTACGAGAGAAGCTCAATAAAGATACAGAGTGCTTGACGCCTATGTAAGCAAAAATAATAGGATTCTTAACAAATAACATACTTATAACGTAATCATCAATTTTCAACAGGCTTTTAGATGTGGATTTTCAGTAAACCACTTAGCAATGTAAATTTATAAAAACACAAACATTTTAATCTAAAAGCTGGAGAAATAAAATTAACAGAATTTTAAACAAAATTATAATTTATTTTTCATATTTTAAAATATATTTTTTTAAGCTTCTTGCACTATGCATATGTATGCGGTGACTTGGGTATCAGCTAGTATAATATATTGGTGTTGTTTGATTGCCCCCAGCTTTCCAGTATACTACAGTGGGCCCCCAGAATGGTGTGTGAGCTCTGCGTGGGCCAATTACGGGGAGCAACCAGCTTCCGTAAGCAAGTATTAGCAGCAGATCAACAATTCCTCATGTACTGTAATACAAAACTATGTGAGTTTTATGAATATACTAACTGTGCCTGCGACTTTGTCTGTGTAGACTTATCTGGGTATTAATTTTTTGTCCTTGGGACCCTAATTATTTTTTCTAAAACAAAAGTAGCCTAAGTTTTGGCTTAAAAAATCAGCTATCTAAAGTAAAAGTCCTGTCAAAATCGGCGCAGTTAGTTTTGAAGATTATTTAACAAATAGCCAGACAGACATTTCTTTCACATTACAAACAAACTTCCATTTTAGTTATTTGTACAGATAAGATAAAGCAATTCGTTTTAGGTAAGACTATTGATGTCCTCAAAGACACTGATTCAACGGACTCGCAGTCTCAGGTACAGGCCCGAGAGACCCAGGTAGTAAAGAAAAAGAAAATAACATTGGTGTCAAAAATCAAGATAAATCTGCCTCGAGTGTCTGTAAACCCTCAATTGAAGTCTGAATCTAAAACAAGGACCACAGGACTGTCGGGAAAGAATCAAGTACCAGACACTATTAGCAAGGAAACTAATAAAGATTCTGTCGGTGAATTTAAAGTACCAAATGGTAAGTATTCCATTAAATTACTTGCTGTAGTCTTTTTCACCACCTGGAGGCCGCCATCGGACAGGCCTGTCGACATAGACGATGAAGCGGCGTGGTTCCGGGAGGCCATGACACGTGTCTGCGATGCGGGTATGCCTAGAGCTCCAGCCTATAATCCGAGGCGTCGGGTCTACTGGGGGAGTGCGGCGATCGCGAGGTTGCATCTGGCCTGCGTGATCACGCACCGCCGGTGGGCCCGATTCCGTAGGAGGCGTAGCCGTCCCGCAGACTCAGAGCCCCGATTGGCGGAGCTTCATGAGGGATACAGGGAGGCCCGGAATGCCCTCCGAGCGGAGATCAAGCGGTCAAAGGCCGCTTGTTACCGGGAGCTCCTGGAGACGCTGGAGCGGTACCCATGGGGGCGGCCTTACCTTATGGTAAGAGAAAAACTGCGCCCCCGGGCCCCTCCGCTGACCCAGATGCTCGAACCGGCTCTGCTCGGAGGAGTGGTGGAATTCTTGTTCCCGGCGCGAGCGGAACATGTTCCGCCTCAGATGACTCCGCCGCCTCGGTCGCCTATGGCGCCCAGTGTGGTGACTGACGACGACGTGCCCGAGGTCACTTGGGTAGA
This sequence comes from Eilema caniola, assembly GCA_949126895.1. Classification (NCBI taxonomy): domain Eukaryota; kingdom Metazoa; phylum Arthropoda; class Insecta; order Lepidoptera; family Erebidae; genus Eilema; species Eilema caniola. Next base: position 17,087,521 of record OX421485.1, on the reverse strand, counting down.
ACTAGAGCTGGCGGTGCGAAGGCTAAGGGCCAAGAAAAACACCGCCCCGGGACCCGACGGCATTCCAGGCCGTGCGTGGGTCCTAGCTCTAGGGGAAGACGGCCTCGAACACCGACTGAGAGGGTTCCTCAGCGCATGTTTGGAGCGGGACCAGTTTCTGAAGATGTGGAGGACGGGGAAACTGGTCCTCATCCGCAAGAAGGGACGCCCGGCGGACGAGCCGTCCGGGTACCGGCCCATAGTGCTGCTCGACGAGGTGGGCAAACTCTTCGAAAGAGTTATTGCCAAGCGCCTCGTCGAGCATCTCTCTAGAGTGGGGCCGGACCTGGCGAATACCCAATTTGGGTTCTGCCGGTGGCGTTCCACTGTGGATGCCATCATGCGTGTGAGGACTCTGGCGGGGGATGCGGTCGCTCGGGGCGAGATGATGTTGGCGGTGTCCTTGGACATCTCCAACGCTTTCAACACCTTGCCCTGGAGTTGCATCAGGGAGGCACTCGTGCACCACGATGTGCCTCTCTACCTCCGCCGCATAGTCGGGGCGTACCTGACGGAGAGAGCCGTCATCTACCCAAGTTCGACGGGAGTCGGTAGGCGTGAGATGTCGTGCGGTGTTCCGCAGGGGTCGGTCCTGGGGCCGCTCCTGTGGAACATCGGTTACGACTGGGTGCTTCGCGGTGACTTCGCGTACGGTGCCACCGTCACGTGTTATGCGGACGACACGCTGGTGACGGTTAGCGGGGCTACGCACCGCGAAGCGACCCTGAGGGCCACGACCGCAGTTGCTCAGGTCGTCGAACGGATCCGGCGGCTGGGTCTCGAGGTGGCTCTGCACAAGTCCGAGGCCATGTTCTTTCAAGGCCCTCGGCGCAGGCCAGGCCCGGGAGCCAGCCTTACAGTGGGAGGCACTCCCATCGACATCAAGCACCGGTTGAAATACCTGGGGCTCGTGCTTGACGGTCGATGAGACTTCAGACAGCATTTCCGAAGTCTGCGCCCCAAGTTGGTGACCACGGCGAATGCCTTGGGTCGGTTGTTGCCCAACTTGAAGGGCCCAGAGGCCTCCTGCAGGAGACTTTACCATGGCCCTATAAGGGTGCCCCGTGTGGGCGGACACCCTGGAGGCCAGATTCCTGCCTCTGCTCCGTACGGCGCAGAGCACGATGGCCTCCAGGGCCATCAGGGGATACCGCACGATATCCTTCGAAGCGGCGAGTCTCCTGGCCGGATCGCCACCGTGGATCCTGTTAGCGAGGGCCCTTTCGGCACTATATAAGTTCCGAAAGGAGGCGCGGGAGCGGGGATTCGATCCCGAGCCCGAGGATATTCGGGCCGAGAAATCTCGGCTCCACCAGGTCATGGTGGCCGAGTGGGAGCGACGACTTGGGCAACCACGCGCAGGGCACTGCGTGATTGCGGCAGTAAGACCCATCATGGGGGAGTGGCTAGAGAGGCCACACGGTAGCAGGGCCTGATTAACCCTTAGGCTAATTAGGCTGCAGCCTAGGGCGCGAGGATCGGGAGGGCGCGCGCGCTGAAATCTTGTCTTCTTATGCACTAATCTACCATCATTGCATCTACCCTACGTATTTCAACTAGACCGAGACAAAACACTAAAACTAAATGCACTTGAGAGTTCTTAATTTTAACAATAAATTTTAAATATTTAAAAAGCGCACATAGTACAAAAATAACGGGCGCAAATTTTAACTTCATTTTGTATGGGAAAGCGTTAATTTTAACTACATTTTATATGGGAAATTCCTAATTTAAACAGTGCAGCCTAGTTGTGCCATGTTGAAATGTTTAAGCTATTACTCTACTCACTAATTTTAGGCCGTCCGTAATACACCTAGCGGGTGAGATGGGCGGCGTTGTAGGGGTGCGGGTACGCCTCCTACACGATCGGCCGGCCAGGTGCTTTAGGTGCTTGTCGGTCAGCCAAGTGGGAGTTGCGAAGCTCTGCCGCACTGTTTTAGGTGTGCGGCGGAGGGTAAGCCGGCCGACCATATGGTTGGCAGCAAGGCCTGCACCCGCGGGGAGCCGAAGCCGCGAGGCGGGCGTTCCGCCAATGGTTCGGGGCGGCATGCGGAGATGGTTCCATAATGGATCCCCAGCTCCGCGTCCTGCAGGCGAATTTGGGCCACGGTGTCGATGCTCAGGCACTTGTGCTCCAGAGCATGGCACAGTGGTCCATACACGTCGCCGCTGTGGCCGAGCCATACACTCACCGACCACTCGGGCCCGCCTGGGTGGTCGGACCTGGATGGTTCGGCGACACTGGTGCATAACGCCGCTGTGGGTGCCCCTCCCCTTGTAGTGATCGCTAGCACAGAATAGATAATAGTACTAGCGTATCGCAAGGGACCATGGCATCGTAGCGGCGCGTGTGGGGGAGATTGCGGTCATGCCCACGTTCGTAGGCGGCTCGGGCGTAAGAGGGCGCAAACCGACCTTCGCCCCCATGAGCGCGGGGCTGATGGTGACGGGTGGAGCCGCTCGTCACCCTAGCAGAAGTAAGGCACGGCGGCGGCGCGCATCATAGCACGATGCATCGTAGCACGATGCGCGCCCCCCTTATACCGGGGGCGAGTCGGGGACCGTGTGGTTCCCCCTCCCGAGGAGGGCCAGACCGAGAGGAATGGCCCTGGGTCAGCCGGGGTGCGAGGGATATGTCGCGAGAAAACCTCACCTTCGGCTTAGCACATTGACCCACAGACGGCGTGCGGTTTAGTCGGTTCGAGTCCGACATAACCTCTCCCTCAGGCTCCGGAGGGGGGGGGGGGGGGGGCTATGCGTGGGGATTTACCGCACGTAAAAAAAAACCACCTAGCAGGGGCCGGGGGCGCGTCCTCATATTTAGCCTAGGGCGGTCAGAACTCTTGATCAGTCGCTGCACGGTAGCCTCTCGTACCGTCAGACGCAGATCATCACCGGGCACGGCAGTTTCGGGCGGTATCTGCATCTGATGGGTATAGAGCCAACGCCCGAGTGCCATCACTGCGACGCGAGCGTGGACTCGGGGCTGCACACGCTCACCGAGTGTACGGCGTTTGAGACGCCGAGGCGGGAGCTTGTGGCGGCTCTGGGGGTGAGAGTGCTCACGCTCTCCACCCTGCTCGCGGCGATGGTCCGCTGCGCGGATGCGTGGGCGGCCAGCGCCGCCTTCTGCGAGCACGACATGCTCGCGAAGGAGACAGCAGAGCGGGCGCAGCGCGATGAGCGAGAAAGACTCGCTGACATCGCTGCACGCGCTCGAAGGCGGCTCGGGCGTCGGAGGGCGTAAACTGACCTCCGCCCCCCATGAGCGCGGGCTTGAGGGTGACGGGTGGAGCCGCTCGTCACCCTAGCAGAAGCAGGCCACGGCGGCGGCGCGCTCCCCACACCGGGGTTGAGTCGGGGACCGCTTGGTCCCCCCCTCCCGAGGAGGGCCAGACCGAGAGGGATGGCCCTGGGTCAGCCGGGGTGCGAGGGATATGTCGCATGACAACCTCACCTTCGGCCTAGCACTACGACCCAGAGACGGCGTGCGGTTTAGTCGGTTCGAGTCCGACATAACCTCCCCCTCCGGCTCCGGAGGGGTGGGGATCCGTGGGGATTTCCCGCACGTAAAAAAAAAAGCTGTAGTCTTTTTCAGGCTACTTTTTCAACATAATTTTCTTTATTTTTCTTTACATATAAAATTATAAACAGAAAAGTTGTTGTCAAACTATACTTGGCATGTCTAAGAAAAACAGGATTACTTTTTTGTATGCCTTCTTCATTCTAACGTAAATCCCAGTGACAACTACCCCGAGCACGAAAACGTCAATTCGTCCAATTCGTAACTTAAACGTATCGAAAGAATGAAGCATTTCGATTGGTCCACAGTAGGAAGGCGGCCAATCGCATTGCTCTGTGCCCCCGAGCACAAATAAAATTCGAATTCGTAAAGTGAACGTAATCAGAGAACGGAGCAGTGTGATTGGTCGCCTGCCTACTGTGAACCAATCGCAATGCTTCATTCTTTTGATACGTTTCTCTTTTTTTAAATATTTTTTGCTTACCTATATACTTAGCTCGCAGAATAAGCAATCTGAAGTGGTAATGGGCTGGCCACGTCTGTCGAAGGACCGATGGCCGTTGGAGCAGATGAATGAAGAGTGAAGACCGCGAGAAGGCAAACGAAGTGTAGGACGCTCCCTGGCCAGATGGACCGATGACCTGAAAAAGGTGGCTGGGACGGACTGGATGCGGAAGGCTGAGGATCGTACGAAATGGTGCATGTTGGGAGAGGCCTATGTCCAGCTGTGGACTGCCGTGGGCTAATTGATTGATTGACATTTTTGACCCAGGAATGTATGTAATGGTTTCTGTCTCCTTTCTGTTATACTTACCTGTGCTGTATGTTACTATAAGAACATAGATGATTCTAGATTAATATGGTCACGGGTTGGGCGTGGATCGCCGCATATTATAGACTTAGGTAACTCGGATATGTGGTCACTGGTTTCCAAACATTGTTTTGCAGATCTAATGATAGCAAAAGCAAAGGAAAAGTTATCACCACCTGAAGTAGAAAAGGTCTTGGCGTCCGGTTCTCTAATCTCAGCAATATTAAGAAAGACATTATCACCAACTGGTGAACAAAAAGGCTTCACAACTGAAACTCCAATGCTAGTGATACCGAGAAAAGATCATGTGCCAGAAAGTGAGAATATAGAACTAGAACATGGACTTGTTAATAAATTTGCCACAACAAGTATGTATTTAAATGAAACATTTTCATACATTTGTATTTCAAAAACCATAAGCCATAACACCAGCTAGTTATGCTATGTTTACCATGGGTCTAGGTAGCGTTGTGTAAAATACCATAGAATAATTATTTACTCATGTGTTTCAGAAACATTGTTTAAACTCTATTTTGCATTGTGTTGGAGCACACGACCCACCTGATGCAAAGAGGTTGTTGTGGCCTATGGACGTTTGCAACACCAGGGGGGTAACACTCGTGTTGCCAACCCTGAAGAAATCTTCTAAGAATTTCTAAAATTCTTTAAGAATCCCATATTGTGATCGCTTAGAAAAACCACAGCAAGGAGTTCATTCCACAGCTTGGTATGGTATATACTTACCTCTAGCTTTTGCCCGCGGCTCCGCTCGCCTGGATGTCGGTTAATGCGATCAAACATAGCCTAGGCCCTTTCTTAAAGGTCTAATCTACCCCTATACCAAATTTCATCAAAATCGGTTCAGTGGTTTAGGCGTGAAAGCGTAACATACAAACAGACAGACAGAGCTCTTTTTGGATTTAATATACTAGTTGCTTCAAGATTTCATAATGTAATATATTTTAATTTTTATAGCTTGCACCGATAAGATAGCGACATCACTGAGTCATATAAACAAAGACTTGGATTTTGAAACTGTTGAAGTGATATCGAAAAAAGATCATAATATGCCAGAGAGTAGTGATAACAGATGTGAATCTATTAATGATGGCTGTGATGTGAAAAGTGAAACTTTCAGTGACGTTACGCCCAAAAGTCAAAGTACGTATTTAATATTATTACACTTATATGAATGAAGCTATCTGTGTGGTGACAGAAAAAGAATTCAAGTATCACCACCCCATCTCATCCGAAGGGTGTCGTAAGAGGTGACTTACGGAAATATACGTGGACGATATCACTGCGAGAGAAGGAAAACTTGACATAACCAACCCGTCTGGCCAGCATGGAGACGATAAGCCTCCCAACATTGGGAAAGGCCTATGTCCAGCAGTGGAAAGCCAATACAGTCGCAAAAACCAAGAGGTGGCAGACAAGCTTAAAGCCCACTTGATGGAAAGTGGTGACCGCGTGGCCTATGGATGTGTGCAACACCAGGGGAGTCACACTCGAACTGTCGACCCTGTAAGCTGTTTCTGTGCCATCCCATCATCCAAGTATCAACACTTTGAGTGCGTAAATTTTTTGTATTAAAATAATTTGTGGCGGCCTGCTCGACCGCCAACTGCTAAGTCTGCGCGCATGCGCGATGCACAACGCCGTGGCTTTGCAACTGAAATAGCTACACTGTCACTTCTCTGTATATGCCGGCCGGATTTGTTGACATTAATGATCACTGGTCCGCTCCCTTGAGTAGTATCGTGATGATAAATTGCCTATGTGTTATTCTGATTGTAGTTTCATTAAAAATAATTAAAATCCATTCAGTAGTTTTTGCATGAAAGAGTAACAAACATCCATCTTTTTTTCAATAATTTTATTTTCAATTACTAATATTATTTTTAAACGATCTGGCGTACTTAAGTCGATTTTGCTATTTTGGGTATTAATGACTTTGTTGCACCGAAGGTGCGATATATACAAACCTGCAAGTTCAGGCGTCAAAGAATTCCTCCCCATCGACGTCAACTGGGAGGGTGGCCAGAAGGCTGGCGGTATTGCCACGTTGAATGGCAATACCGATCCTTTGCGCAAGGAATAAACCGGCCCTCTGGTTAATGCTAGCGTTTTTGTCACTATTTATGATTGATGAAGTTTCAAACTTCAAAGTTATTTATTGTACAAAATTCATGTAGGTATACATTATAATGTCGAATCTATTCTTCCATAACAAAATAAAAACTGTCTTATATTTTTTTATTTAATAGAATGTGTCACCAAGCTAAAAGGAAAGATACAAGGAAAGAAAAAAGGAAAAAGAAAGATAACGAAATCAAAACCGGCGCCAAAAGTTAAGAAAGGATCAGCACCGTCTGATACAGATGATGACTCCGAGTTATCACCTTATACAGGCGATGATGAAACTGATATTGCACTGCCAAAATCATTGAAAATGATATATTTGCCAGAGACTGATCTAGAAAATGGAATTACGCCTAAAAGTACGTATTTATTTCTGACCTACTTACATACATATACCTACTTACATAAATTTTATAAAGAATTTATTTGTAGATAGAAACTCTGCCTCTAATATAAGTTTAATTCAATAATGTGACAATTAAAATAATCTAAAATAAATAAATATTTACATACATAATCCGTAATTCCTCCGCATCATCACCGACCGGTAATGCTCCCAGAAGGCTGGCAGCATTGCCACGTTGGATGGTAATGCTTATCCTTTGTGCAAGATAATAATCAGCCTTCTGGTCACGCGTGGCGATGATCAGCCGCTTTGCCAATTCTTTATAAAGAAAACAGGCACTTGGACCCCATGTCCCCAACGTTTCAACCCCAAACGGCTCAAAAACATAATCACCAGTTAATTTTATAAAGGACGTAGGACACGGAAGTAGAAGGTATTTTTGGGACTGGGGAAGTACGTCCGCCCTAAAGCATACCGCGGCTATAATAACCTCGTGTTGTGTTCCCGGCGGTGAGTAGGGTAGCCAGAGCTCACTGGGGAGTTTTTTGGCTGTCAGTGGAATGATCCTGCTTTGTCTTCCACACTGACGGCACAGAAGCTCTCTGTGTTTCCAGGGTCGGCAGCACGAGTGTGACTCCCTTTGTGTTACACACATCCATAGGCTACGGTAACCACCTTTCATCAGGAGGGCCGTGTGCTTGTCTTCCATCTAAGTGTTATAAAATAAAACTATGTTTTTCGGTCCCAAGTAATAAGGGGCATATATATCCGCCAAGCGAGCATTTTATCATGTTCTATGCTTACCATCGGATTGAGAACTAATTGACTGATATTGTGCTATTTGTTGCTATTATATATTTACGCATACAGGTCACAGGTCACGGCGAATATAAGTTTCCAAATTCATCTCTTCCCTTTCTTCGATATATTGCCCTGTAACAGCCGAATCTCATATGTTTTTGTATTTATTTTTAGGCTTCATCTTCACGAGGCTACAGAACGAAAAGCAGGTATCCGAAAGAAAACGCGTCATTCTCACGTGTGACATCGTCCTTAAAGACACCAACGCCTGCCCGTTTAGACACCACAAGAGCTGGTTCCAATGCTTCTACTGCCAACAAGACTTCATGGAAATAAATCCGCTTAGGACCCACACTGTGACAACACACTCAAATATAGACGACGAATTAAAAAAAATTAAACGCTACCCGCGTTCGTTACAAATCGAAATTTCAAATCTCGAATGCCGCCATTGTACTTTGAAATTGACAGATGTCAGTTCGATGCGACGCCATTTTGTAGATGTGCATAAAAAGGTTATTTATAAAGAGTGTATTGCAGATTACAAAGTGAATAGAAGTCCGTATACTTGCCACTTATGTGAGCAACAATTCCATGTGTTTAGAAGTCTAACTACACATTTAAATGAGCATTATGCTAACTGTATTTGCGATGTGTGTGGGAAATCATTTTTAAATTCGAAACGGTTAAAAGTTCATAAAAGAACGCACGAAAACGGCCAATTTCCTTGTGACGAATGCGGAAAAGTACTTAAAACTAAGACTTCTAAAGTTAATCATATAGAAAGTGTACATTGTAAGCGAATAATAAAATGTCAAATATGTTTTGAACCAATGAAACATTACAATGATAGAATTAAACATATGTCTGAAGTCCACAACATTACACATACCTTTAAATGTCATATATGCAGTAGGGAATATAATATAAAGCATTATTTAGCTACCCACATACGACAAACTCACGGACATAGAAACAAATGTTGTATAGAATGTGGTATGGCATTCATTACTAATCATGGTTTGAAGAAACACATGCTGAAACATACTGGAGTGAAACCTTATACATGCAATGTGTGTTGCAAGTCGTATGCGCGGAGTTATACGCTAAAGGAACATATGAGAGCGCATGATAATGAGATATTTTTAGCACCTGAATAGAGTTTAACCGTTGAAAAAGGGTTTATAATTTGAATTATCTGTAATCAGGTACCAGGTTACCCAATATATACCTAGTTATAGATTTCATGTGCTCATGGCCAGCAGGTGCACTCACTGTTCTTTAAATGATCAGTAGGTTAAGCTTCCAAGGCGCGGTTGCTGTTTGGATGGGAGACCGGTGACTGACCTAGGTTTGCGCTTATAGAGGACGGAGGTCGCGTGACCTCTGACGTTCGAGTCGCCTCCGCGCATTGCAGGTTAAGAGAGAGAGAAGAGACCTGAGTCTCCGAGACCCGCTACCCTGCCTCCTTTTCGACTATTGCTTGCTCTCAGAAGGAGGTCGTTCTGTCGGGGTGGAAGTCATTCCAGTCAGTCTAAGTAAAAGGTTGTGTTAACAGTTGTGTTTATAGTAGTAAAAAATACACTTGCACATCCTTCGTGACTATGAACGCTAACAGCCGTTAACGCATGCAATAAATGTCAAATCCCATAAATTCTTCATTTTTTTCTACCAAAGGCCGGCCGACGAAATGCCACTTGTCTAGAGGGGCTGACAGCTTCTGTGGCGTGGCGGTAGTGAACGCGGCTGCTACGCAGGAGGCGCGGGTTCGATCCCCGCTCAGTGCAAATATTTGTATGCATGAATATGTATATTTGCATTGGTCTGGGTGTTTCTATGTATATTATGTATGTATTTACAAAAAAAATAATGTATTTAAGTATGTTTATCCGCATTCTAGATTCCACAACACAAGCTAGTTAAGCTATGCTTACCATGGGTCTAGTAAGCGTTGTGTGAAATGTTGTGGAATATTTAATTTTATTTGTGGAATATTTAATTTAATTTAATTTAATATCAAGTATATCCCGTGAACTGAAGTAGGCCACCACTTTCCCCTTAATAATATAAAAAAACTTGCTAAATTGTCTTTGATTCCCAAACAATATGTATTTGACAGTGACAGTCATATTTGCCATTTTCTCCATTTCACGTAATCGGTGGATGTAGAATAAGTTTTAAAAATATCAACAAATAAACTCACAATAAATTTCTTTAAAAAAGACTGTTATTTCAATTAATCACAACCTTGATTCTCTCTACATAAGCTCTAGTCTCTGAGCAATATATTGACCACATCGATCCAGCATGCACGGCAGGCCATTACGGAAATTTTCGCGCCAATTTTTTCTTCATATTGCACATCATAGTCATATAATGAGCCTAAATAAAAAAAGAAGGGTTGCACTGCGGGAGTGCCGGCAGAAGTGAAAACTTTTTCTTTCTTTCTTTCTTCGTTATATACAGAGAAACAGATAAAAAGAACATACCATACCATACCTATAATATAGCGGCGAGGGATATGTCACGAGACAACCTCACCTTCGGCCTAGCACATCGACCCACAGACTGCGTGCGGTTTAGTCGGTTCGGGTCCGACATAACCTCCCCCTTCGGCTCCGAAGGGGAAGGGGGAGGGGAGGGGTATCCGTGGGGATATCCCGCACGTAAAAAAAACCTATAATATAGCGCCAATCATAGAACATATCACTAATTTTCTGTCCGAAGAAATTAATGAATTACAAAAAGAAATAATGATCATTAAAAGTGTCAGACGCCCAGGTACGAACCCGGTACTATCTGAAACCATAAGGACTTACAGTCGAAGCGCTTACCGCTTAGCTACGAAGCTTCTTAACGTCGCTTACAAAATAAACAATCTGTAGCTAATGTTGTATGTCGTCAGCCGTCGGTTACGGTTCAAAGGTCAAGTGATCCTGACGCGACCCAACGCCGCTAAAGAGGTTTTCACTTCAAAATTGTAATTATGTCTGTGGTCTCCACCGGAAGCACGCCGAGATCTCGTTCTGACATACCGGACCGGAAATAGAGAATGTTTAATCTGCGTCGATTGCCGCCAAAAATATTGTTGCAAATATGTATTATACAAAAACGAAACATTTACTGTGTATGTTTGGTACATTTGCCAGTGAGAAACTGATTATACTGACATACTTGAGAAAATAATAATTTTTAAATGTTATTTAATGATATATATTACAAACTATAGATATGTTGTACGCACTCTGGTGTGTGTGTCAAAATCCCTCATTTTAACCACCAATCAGAGACGCGACAGTGCGCTAAGCAAGAAAAAACCGTCATCCAACTTAATAATATACACGCGAAAGTTTGTAAGTATGGATAGATTTATTGTGTATTTATGTATAATATTATCATGTACCTATCTATTTATAATAAATATTTTATTATACTGAAATATATATTTCGCCTCTTTGCTTCGATAATGTGTTATCTTGAAAACTGCAATTTTACAGGAGACTGATTTTTAACTTACAAAACACAATTGTGACGAAACAAAGAACTTTTTTACTGTAAATCATTAATTTATTATTTAATACAACAAATATAGTATTTGAAAAGTTGTTAAAATCTTGGCTATTTGAAAGCTTAGCAAGAAATTGACTTCAATTTCAAAAAGGGGGAAAATATATCACGTTATTCTTGCAAAAAATTAATAACATAAGTGTTACAACCTAAGTAGTCACGGTGTTGATGATATTACTTTTGTTATGACACTGAGTTATGTCATAAATAAACATTGAAGAAATAAAAACTATTGGATTTGAGAATCAATTTTTATTGAAAAAAAGAGGAACCGATACCTCACTTATTGTAATTTATATTATGACAAAACCAACTTAATACCTGCTACAAAAATAATCACAATTTGTATCGCTTACTTACTGAGATTACAGAGTCCACGTCATAATTTCGAAATAATCTGGCCGACCGTCAAAATTCTGAACGCTCATTTCGCCGATGATGAATTCAACGAATGGTTGTATGGTCGACTGTTAAAACTCCGAATGGTCATTCCGCCGATAATCAGTTCTACTAATTATTGTATGGTCGACTATTAAAACTTCGAATGCACATTACGCATTTTTTTTATAACTATGCAGAAATAAATATTTTTTCTAACTGTTGTTTGGGTCGGGTAGTAGATGCAGCGTACTATTGGTTTACTGACGACGATATAGTTTACTGACGATGTAGCATACCATCGTTTTAGTGTACTAACGATGTAGTGTACCAACGATTTGGCGTACTGTCGATGTAGCGTACCATCGATTTGGGGTACTGTCGGTACATTAGCCTGTCGATGGAATTTTCGATACAGCGATCATCGATATAGTGACTGTTGATATTATGAACTAGACCCATTGAACTGTGCCACATCAGCGTAACGCTGCACTCTGTCTCTACACTGTGATTAAACGGATTTCTTCATCACAACATAATACCACAAATAATGATAAAGTTCATCATCGGCGTAATAAGCTTTCGAAGTTTTAACAGTCGACCATACAATCATTCGTAAAACTGATCATCGGCGAAATGACCATTCGGAGTTTTAACAGTCGACCATACAACCATTCGTTGAATTAATTATCGGCGAAATGAGCGTTCGGAATTTTGACGGTCGGCCAGATTATTTCGAAATTATGACGTGGAGCCGAGATCATATTTTACTAGACAAGTTAAAGCATCTTTAGCTAAAATCTGCTTGATGACGATGAGGAGTCAGTCGACGAACCACTGCTACTACTAGTTGAATCACAACGATGGCAATTAGATTTTTTTTATAAATAGGACACGTCAATTTGACTTTACCTCGCCTGATGGTAAGCTGAAGGTAAAGTCTGAAGAACAGTTGTCTCAGTTTTTTTTTCTGCTACAGTATCTACAACTTCATTTACGTCCATTACATCCTCTATATTTGCATCCTCCACGCTTAGCATTGTGTAATTTTGTAAAACAAAAGACGTTCTGTTGCTTTAAATCTTTAAAATATTTTAGTAGGTACCTTCTTTGATTTATAATGTACCTTTTTTAACCTACTATGCACGCCTGATAACGTGTTCGAGACTAATAGCGTGTAATAATCACTTGAATAACTACTATAGTAGGCGTGACAGCGTAACAAACTAACTAACGAACTCGCAGACGTAATTAATTAGTTTTATTATGAGGCATAGATTAGGATTTGTACGAATCAAACATTATTACTAAAATATTAATAGTACCCATATTTCTGTGCATTATTTAAATAGTAGATAGAACTAGTATTTAAGTCAGACGCGCGTTGGTATCTCGCACAGCGAAGTAGGTATACTAAGATTTATGGTTATACCTACACACAAATACGTAGTTACCTACACTTGTGTTTATTTCAGGAGTATTTGCATGTTCCATTGTCATTGCCAGTTTAACTAGTTTTTTACTTCTAGGTTCCATCTGAAAAATTAAGTACCAATGGCTATTAGTTTTAGCATTAACAAAGTACTATTTGGAAATAATTCCAAGAAAACAAATTTATTTTTGTTCTAAAACGAGACATAAACAATTATCTATTGCTTAAATTTTATATTAGAAAAAGTTTTATTACCTACAATGTTACATCGTAAGTTAAGACAAAGCAAAACTAACAGCCTTTCGGCAGCAGTGTGACATAAACATAATATAACAATCGACCTTCCGTATTATTTTTCAATATCAATGTGTCAAAGTTACATATCACATTATAAAATTAAAAATCGTATTTAAAATGAACCTTACCTTTGCAATTAAAACGCGATATGGTCGATAAGTCACGTATTTGCAGAAATTCTTTAACACCTTCCGCTGCAAGCGCGCGGTGGCTACTATTATGTTGCGTTGTCGCATCAAACCTCTTCGCAGTAAGAGACAACGTGATATTGTGATCTATCACAGTGGCGCTGTCTTTTTCACCCACAGATTAGCTATTTCGCGCGTAAAAAATACCACGTTTTGTGAGAAAATAAAATCGGATACGGCGGTTTTAATTATCAAACAATAAAAAAAACGATTTTTCGGATATGTCACGTTATTGAAGCAAAGAGGCGATTTGTGTATTTATATGTATATTTTTTTGTAATTCTATGTGTGTGTGTGTGTGTGTGTGTGTAAACTCTGTTCTTTCTCTTTTTCATACACACGTCAGTTTACCTTTTCTTATTCTTCACGATCTCCTCTCGCCGGTCTGCTGGAAGAAATTTCTTAAAGAAATAAGCAGTACCATTGTACTATACTTTCCACCATCCATATATTGTAATAATTTCATTGTGTGTGCATAAATTTTTAAATAAATAAATAAAAATGAATGGATGTTTGTTACTCTTTCTCGTGAAAACTACTGAATGGATTTTAATTAAACTTTTCAATAATTTAGCTTACATATCAGAATAACACATAGGGTACAATTTATAACGATAACCGACATCCACGCGGGCGGAGACGTGGGCAGAAGCTAGTCAATACAAAATTCGTATCAACACAACAATAAGTAGTAGCAGCAGTAGACTGCAGTTAGCTAATTGATTAATTAATTTATTGATCGTAGTGTAGAAGCTGTGGTTACAGGTTGGTAAGTAGATAGGTATACCAACCGCTTCTAACGAGTTAAGCGCTGCGCGGGTATCGAACCCGCACGTCGGGGCGTGCTTGAGGAGCGACTAATAAATAATAAACCAAGCTGAGGGCTATAACCGGTTATTATATTGGAACAACTTTACATTACATTGACACTGATGTTAATGGAGCGATAAAGTAGAAGAAGTGAAGAACAAAAACATATTCATAATTCATATAAGTTGATAAACTATGTATGTAGACCACGGCCAAGAGTTTAGTTGTAGGTTCCTTCACTTAAGTAGCTATAATTTTTTTTATACCTAGCATTTGCGCCATTTTAGAAAGCCGCCATGTTCCTGCATGTCATGTCCATTAATAATACATTATTGGCAGGAATAATTTACTATCTCATTGACTTGCTAGCTTTTGCCCACGGCTCCGCCCGCGTGGATGTCGGTTATCGCGACTATCCATAGCCTATGTCCTTTCTCAAGGTCTAATCTACCCCTATACCAAATTTCATCAAAATCGGTTTAGTGGTTTAGCCGTTATCATACTAGTATTTATGTAGGGAAAAATGGAGAAAACACAAAACCACCGCCCGGCGGGGGCGGTTATGTCGGACTCGAACTGACTTAAGCCGTACGCGGTCTTGGGTCATCAGAATGCGATTGACTAAGACATCGCTCGCAACCCTGACTGACCCGGGACCATCTCCAGTATCGAGATGGCCCCCCTCAGAAATGGGAAACACCACAAAAATGTATTAGGATAGAACGGCCCGTTCACGGAATGTGAACGGGATAACGTGGCAACTTTTTAGTCAATGCCTGTCCTATGAGACAGGAACTTTCGAACGTTTACTCAGTATTGTTAAGACTAGCTTGTAATAACATCGTTAAAAACGTCTTTGGGAAACACGGTGTCCCCACCTTGACTCGGGAAAGGGGGGTGAGGGGGGGGGAGGGTTGTGTTCCAGCCCTGGCTGGGGTGATGATGACTAGCATTAAATAAAGAACAAAATAAATACAAAACAGTATTTTTTGCCATTGGCTTTTACTATCAAGTCACTCTCGCTAACATATACACTTAAAATAGTACATTTTATACAAATTGATAACTTATATTCTTATAAATAAGGTGCAGTCTATGATTATTCGATAATTAAAAATAACGATATGTGAGTATCGATAGTTGAATATCACGATACGGGTCACTATCAATAGCTGAATATCACGATATGTGACTATCCATAGATGAATATCACGATAGGTAACTATAGATAGTTGATATCACGATATGTAACTATTGATAGGTGAATATATCGATCTAACACACCTATCGGATAGTACCTACGATCTATTTGATAGTTACTATCACATTCACTATATACAGGATACTTAGAATAAAAATAGTTTGAAGTGAGCTAAAGCGTTTAGTACACAGTGACCCATGATGGACCACGGCCAGCAATACTAGGAGCAATGGTATAGTGTCGCGATATTGATCATCGTGGCATTGAGAATTTCTAAAGTTAACACGAATATAACTCATTAAAATAAAACCACTTTTTACCGGATTCTATCGTAATTTATTTGTTAAATACTTATTTAATTAAAAGTTAATGGTAAATAATAACAAATTCGTTAAAAACTGGTTTTATTTTAATCAGGGCATTGTCGGCTTTTTGGCATATTTTAAAGAAATCGTCCCGTAACAATGAGATATGACCAATTCTGTGAACGCCTGAGTGATGTGATGATAGTCCACAGAAGCATATTGCAGAGCTTGGACCATGACAGGCCACAGTGTACTAAGGACATTATACTATTGACTAGTGTTATTCAAACAAATACAGACAGATATTCCACGATAGACTAACAATAGTACTATCGATAGTTAAAAATAGTGAAAATATCACACTATCCAGTTCTCTATGTACATGATATTTAGGTAACGGTTTAATGCCATTAAAAGAAGCCCGCGATGTGTTTAAGAACATAAGCAGACGTGGGTTATCGTCTCTGCCTACTCTAGAGGGAAAAAGGCGTGAGCATATGTACGTATGATATTTCCAGCAATACAAATGAGATAATACATTGACTAGTGGAATTCACGAAAACGTGCAGTTTACTAATGTCTTTTTTTGCGCTTATTCATTTTAGGTACAAAAGTTACGGCTTATAATATTAACTGTCTGCCAATAAAACTCTCACCAAACTAGAACCAGCCGTTCCAAGATTATGTAATTCAAACGGACAAATAGATTAAAATAATGATAAATATGTTTTTTTTTGGTATGCCTAGTCTAAAAAGCTGTTATACAATATTACAATACAAACATACAATTTTATTTAGGTATATGTATTTATTATTATACTTGTCTAATTAGCCTCTTATATTCAGTGAACTGTAGAAGTGTGTGGACAACTTAAGATCTATAATACTTTGAGCACTTAAGTCTTATTTAACAGAATGAAATATAGATGAAGCTACCCCACTGACCTGTAATAGTACTCGCTGGACTGGTGATCGGTACCCATATATTGTGTCCAATTGAAAATCGCCATGTTGGCGCTGATAGTTGCGGCACGCAGTAGTGAGTGTACTCGGAACTAATACTAATGATGGACAACAATTGTTTTGGTATCGATAATTTAATATAAACGATGGGTCTTATTTATCAAATTAACAATATGGCCATTTTAGGCATTTTTTATGGTCAACGCATAAATAAAAACAACGAACAACATCCATTTGCAAACTAATTAGTTATCAGTACACTCACGGTGGCGCTTCGAATCGACACAAAAAGTAAGCTGTATTTTCTATGGTATAGCCATTCCAGCTAAATATAGAGGTCAGTTGGTTACCTCTATTAATATTAAAATTAATTACATTTATTTAATACCTTGTTAATACCTAAAGACAATATACAAACTCGATAGACACAATATGACCACTTTCAAGCGGCGTAAAAATTGTTACTGCTTTGGTAAAAGTTTTACTCACCCCATAATCCCATAACATAATAACAATAACATAATAAAAATATTAAAGAACAATATTGAAATTAACTAACTCACATATAACGCGTATTTCGAACCGTTTTATGTGATGCATTATTATTTATTAGAAACGCTGTGTCTATATAGTATATAGTCAAATGTTATCATATTGGTGTGTACCTTGCATTACTTACTAGATGTGGTATCACTTCATACAATCTTAGTTTTAAATTGTATACGGAAATGAAGCCAAACATACCCACTCCTGTAGGTACATTACATTTAAAAAGATTAGTTCTATGACTTTGCATGAATATTGAATATTGAATATGACCATTTCCGATTTATTTATTTTTGAATAATTTATTGTAATTTTTAAAATTAAATTTTAATTACGATTTTATCACAAAATTTCGATAAATCAAGCCTATTTTTTCATAACTTACAAATTACTATACATGTTGTTTAATTGCTTTACAATTTTGTTTACATACCTACTCTATCGAATTAAATTAAAAAAAAACTTCCTATTTTTTTAAACTCGGTTAAATACCGGGTGTATGCTAAACCCGACTCTATAACCCGATTCCTGCCGGCTTGCTCTGCAAAAAGAAGCCGGGTAGACATATTTAAATTTATATGCTTAGTAACTTAAATTCAGTACCTATATGAGATTCAGTATCTGAAATCAGAACGGCCGGAAGTCCATACAAAATTGCTATAGTTGTTCCTCCACAAGAGTTACCATTCTATAAGAGTTTATTTTCATCGGCTTCCTTTTCGAAAATGTTCACCCTTCACCACTGATAGGTGTAGCTGGTGAATTATTTACCTCGGTACGACTTTCTTTGGGGAACCAATCGATTTCTGTGTCGAGCCATTCTTGATATCGTGACATAAATCGACTTTCACAGCCAGACTTCTTCTTTTTGGCGCGAGCTCCGTCAACAAACAGTGTGATTTTTCTTATGAGTGAGCTAAAAATGAAGAAATTAGTATGAATATATAATTATATCATATTGTATCTGAAATGATGGTTTTTGGGCTATACTTTAGCCATCAGGCGGGGTGCAATCAATTTGACGATATGTAAAAAAACCTGATATTATTTTTAATGAAATTTTTACGGATTTTACATGCGTAAAAATTTCAAATAGATATTGATAGGAAAAATATTGAATTGGTCTCAACTGATCTTTGCCTTACAGGGGCAATGTTTGACTACTAAGCTACCAGACCTCGCCCGAACCAATTCAAATTTCTCCTTCTATATGTCTTTGAGGCGACAGTGGAGATAATCAATGTTGAAAAATCATTCATTGGTTCCGATAGTTCGTGAGTATATCGGTAGACGCCTCCACTGTCGCATAAAAGACAGATATAAAGGAGAACTTTGGATTGGTTGCAATTGTCAAAGCATTGCACCCTGTAAGGCAAAGATCGTGGGTTCAAACCCCGCCAAGACCGTTTCAATATTTTTCCTATCTTAATCGATTAAAACCTGATATTATTTTACACATATATTGCGCGTAAATGTACCATCTAGACCTTCGGGGTCCAGCTAACCTAACCAGTAAGTCGGCACACCTGACTTTCCTTCTGTGGTGGGAAGTCAGATGGTAGTCATTCTCCCGGTGGTCCATTTGCCAAACTAGATGTACCTAACTTTAGTTAAGTTGGGTATGTACATAACTAAAGGTAACCAAACGGAGGTTAAGGAGGTAGGACATGACGGTATTTCCGTCCAATTGAGCAGTCCGACTGGAAAAGTACCTCCCTCATACAGAATACCGCGGCCATAATAACCTCTTATTGTGTTCCCGGCGGTGAGTAGGGTAGCCAGAGCTCACTGGAGAGGTTTTGTGCTGTCATTGAAGACCAAAGGCTACTCCTGCTTTGTCTTCTAGACTGACGGCACAGAAACTGTGTCTGTGTTTACAGGGTCGGCAGCACGAGTGTGACTCCCCTGGTGTTGCACGCGTTCGTAGGCCCCGGTAACCACCTTCCATAAGGTGGGCCGTGTGCCTGTCTGCCACCTCAATTGCATTAAAAAAAAGGGAGTATAGTTTTATTTCAATATTTATAATCGTCTAAGATTAGATACACACTCACGAGTTATCCTTAGGCGTTAACCTTTCAGGTTGTAAAGCTAAAATCTTATTTATTGAACGCTGTCGGTTTTTCAAATCACCTTTCACTAACTCGAACAAATCTCTGAAACTGAAAATAATTTTCTTTAAATTCCATCTCGCTTAAAGGTGGATTATAAAATATATCTCTGTATACCTTCTGGCGATATATAGTTGTAATTATAATTGGGTATTTGACTGACTAGTCAAATTAGTTACTTTTTACTAAACGTCAAAACGGTAAGTTAAAAGGAAAATTGTATGAAAAAAATATTTGTGACGTCATAATATTTAATAGTCAAATCATTTACTATTAAAGGTTGGGTGGATGATTAAAAATAAATTAAAACCATAAAAAAGAACCGACGCAACTTATATTATTCTTTTACCATTCTTAATTTAATAAACTCAGTTAAATAGTTTATTTTGACTACAGGAAAAATATACTCAATTTTATTGGCCATTGGTATTTGAGTGCGGGGTCTAAATGGTTGTAGTGACGAAAGACTGTGGGATATTAGTTCGATTTTGTCAGCACTGAGTCAGGTCAGAAAGAAAAAAAAAAGAAATAATCAAACCTTTGTTTATAAAAATAAATTATATTAATTTCTTATACTATAATTACATAATTTAATGTATACTGCATATTACACAATGGAAATGAAAATTTAAAATAATTAGTAAATAGCTTTTTTTAACGTGCGGGTAGTCTCCATGGATAGCCCCCAACGGAGCCGAAGGGGAGGTTATGTCGGACTCGAACCGACTAAACCGCACGCCATCTGTGGGTCGCAGTATCCCTCGCACCCCGGCTGACCCAGGGCCATCTCTCTTGATCTGGGGTGGGGGGACAGTTAATAAAGCCTCTACACACAGGAGCGTTACTATCACTCGATAAAGCATCAAACACACAGGCGCGTCTTAGAGCATCTGCGCGTTATTATAGACCGATAAAGTCTCAAACAAACGAACAAACATTGTAAAATTTATTGAAATTCAATTTACATGACACTTAAAAATATATACCCACTGTCCATCACACTAGTATTCCCTGTATCGATAACAGAGGCACGTTATTATCGGTCGATAAAGCCTCAGATACACAGACGCGTTATTATCGCTCGATAATATTATAGCTTAACTTCCCCTATTATTATTAATCAGCAGTTCAATTAACTGCCCAGGCTATTTAATGAACGGTCTGAATGATATTCAGCAGAAAGGTTTATTAAATCATTTAATAACCTGGCTGGCTAAGGCTTAGACTATTTGTAAGATGGGGCACCATCCCTAAATAAGACCGAAAATTACATATACACAAACATATACTCACACCTGTGAATCCCCGAAAGGATAGGCAGCATTCACAGAAAATTAGTGATAAGGTTTATTGAGAAAGTTACGCATTTTTTTAAAGAATATTAGCAACCGAAATTATAAAAATTACTAATATTCCCTCTAACCCCTCCAACTAAGCTTAATTGCTTGTGCTAAGAGTGGGTTCACGTCGGTAGTTTAATGGCCAGGATTCGAACCCGGCACCTCTCGATCGTAAGGCCGCCTCCTTAACCACTCAGCTACCGACCCCTAATCCGACTTGGATACTTGGTTAGATTAGAAGGTAAAAAATACCCACGAAGGCTAAGTCCGCTCCGCTCCCGCATTAGCCTTCGTGGTTATTTTTTTTATAATCATGCAGAAATAAGTAATTTTTCTAGCTGTTTAATTAAATGGCTAGGTAAAGTAATTAAAAGTCATCGATTCAAGTCTCTTGCCTAGCCGTTTAATCAAATGTCTGAACACCATCAACGGCGCCGTTCAGTAAAGAGCCTAGGCGGTTAGGAAGGCTGGTCAAGCTATTTGGCGGCGACATATACATATATATATAATGATGTTTATACAGGAAAATTTCGAATGCTCAAGACATATTAATGTAGCTCTGTTGGTTAGAGCATTCTCCTGTAAAGGACAGCTATGCCATTTTCTAAGCACATAGCGTTGAACACACCGCTGCGACAACTTTTATAAAGAGTGTCATTGGTCGGTCTCCAGTGACGTCACACATTGCGACCAATGACAATGTCTATCAAGGTGGTTGCAGCGTTACGCTCGACACTGTGCTTAGAGAATCGCACAGCTGGTCTTTCTGGAATTTTCCTATACTTATGTCTCGAAACGACAGTGGAGCCATCTACTGATTTTTTCACGAACTAATGATGATACAATAATTTTTATCATAAAAATCTTTTTATTGTATCTTACCTTTGCTAAAATTATTTCTGACACCCTCTTTGACGTACTGACAGATCACTTATCATCATCATTGACACGTATTTTTCACATTGCATCCGAGGCTAAGATGCCCTCCGAGTTCAGGGTCCACCTTCCGGCTCTTCCTCTTCCACTTTGCACGATCTTGGGCGTCAATGGTGGTGAGACCATTTGCACACATGTCGCTTCGTCAAGCCAGGACTTTTTGGGCCTACCCCTTCTACCTGGACCCGGAGAGGGCGCCATTGTCAGGCACTTGTTACCCACGTAACCTGGCTCTTGCCGCAAGACATGGCCACACCAGCAAACGCGACTCTCTTGTATTTTATTTGCGATGTGAAAGATATGAAGGCAGCCGCGGATCTCCGGATACCGTTAGAACTCGGGTTCGATACCTACCCAGTGTAAATATTTGTATGTATGACTATTAACATTGGTTTAGGTGCTTCTATGTATGTTTATTATAGTTATTCTTTGTACTTGATATAGCATGTTTATTTCTTCCTATGTGCATGTATTTACAAAAAAGACCATTCATCAGTATTCTAGATTCCATTTGTTTAATTTGGATCCAAAAAGCACTATATATCTCATGAACCATGATAGATATACTGCTGAATTTCACACAGATGATGTATATCTGTTGCCGCTATAACAACAAATAAAAAAACGTGATTTTAGGGCGTTTTAGATTATAGTACGGAACCCTTCTTGCGAAAGTCCAACTTGCACTTGGCCGGTCGTTTTTCTCAATATTCTTAACATTTTTTCTGTTTTCTCCTGCTCTGTTCTTTCAGCTTCTTTTTTTCTACAATACTCTTTGCTCTTAGTTCTTTTTACTTCTTTCTTATCTTCTGTCATACTCGTTTCTCTTCTTTTCAAATAACCTTCTATACCCCCTCTTCTCTTGTTTGTATTTGAATTATTATTTTTCGTTGCTGAAGTTGCAATATTTCTATGAAAGGAAAAGAAGTAAGTTACCTTAAATATGTAAAAAAGTAATAAAACTTTGATACAAAACCCAGTTACAAAAGAAAATCATCATTTCGGGAACGCACTCGTCATTTCGGGAACGCTCTCGTCATTTCGGTAACGCTCTCGTCATTTCGGGAACGCTCTCGTCATTTCGGGAACGCTTAAGTAGTTTAAAATTACAGGGGAAACATGTGATAAAATCGCATATTTAAAGGTTTCAAAAGTTCCACGTGGTAACATGAAACTACTGGGAATATACTATCAACATGACCGTTCTCGGAATGACAATTTTAAATAAGTTTGAAGTTGAAGTAAAATAACGTAACCATACCGTAAGCTTTCGGCCAAAGTAAATGAATTCATTTACTTTAGTCGAAACCGTAAGCGTTATCCCTTAAACCTCTCCAGCTAAGCGAAATTTAGTGTGTGATGTTTAATGGATAGCATTCGAACACGGGACCTCTTGATCTCAAGACCCTCCTTAACCACTAAACTACTGACGCTCGAGAGTAATATACTATTTTAGGTCAGTAGTGGGTAGTAATTGATGTACACGCATTGCATAATAAATTGGTACTTACCACAAAATATGTATAATTTTATTTTAGGCCGATAATACACTGACAGTCTTTCGTGTTTGTTTTTTGGTTTTTAATTTAGGCCGGGGGAATTTATACGAAGTTTCGGATAAAAGATTTTTGGACACAGGTTCGATGGCAAATTTATTTTTGCCAACTTAATCGAATCAGTGTCCAATTTTTTTTGTCCGAAATGACCATAAAATAAGCGTTTAGATGGGTTCGCATAAAATGACTTTCGGGCCGGGCGAATATAGCTGCGTTCTCGAAAATGACGTTCCATTAAATTAGTCTTTTTTGCAGCAAAGACTAGCTCCAAAAATAAATCGCAATACGTCTTTTTTGCCAGTAGGGCCCAACAGAAGCAAGCTTGCGTAATGTTGCAGAGCCCCTCATTCTCTTTCCGGGCATTGCGCATGTATGTTTGTTTGTGTATTCATAAATCATTTTTTGTCATTTCCAATCACACCAAATACCACCTGTTCTTACATTTAACTCAAGTCCATCCAAAGGTTGTTTAAGGCCGCCCTTTGTACAACAATTGTATTAAGTATATTTCACTCGTAAGATTTTATGTAAATGGTGTACAAATAAAGTATTATTCTATTCTATTCTATTCTAAAATATTCCAATTTTAATACAAGTACTGCCAAAGCCGGTACTTCCGGGGTATAAACGCTCATCTCAACACCGTAGGTAGCCCAGGATCGGCCGGAATGCAAGAGCAAATGCCTTATTAGATAACCTTTCACCCCGGCAATTTTGGTTTTAATCGATCTAACTGCAATACTTTGATAACGCTATTGGGCTGTAGAGGTCAGATGGCAGTCGCTTCATGCGAAATCGAAAATTGAATCGAAGACTAGCCAAACCCGCAGTTGGACTAGTAAAGCGGACACTAGACTCCGAGCTGAACGCTTCGGATGCGACTGGGATTAACGCTAGAACGAAGAAGTTTTTTTTTAGGTGCGCAAATTCCCCGCGGAATTGCCCCTTGTCTAGAGAGGCGGTACAGGTTTCATGGGTGTCTTTTAAGGTGAGCACGGTGCGCTGCCACGGACGAGCTCACATTCACCAAGCCCAGATTATTACATTTTTTTTTACGTGCCCCCCCCCCCCCCCCCGCCCTTCGGAGCCGAAGGGGGAGGTTATGTCGGACTCGAACCGGTTGAACCGCACGCCGTCTGTGGGTCGATGTGCTAGGCCGGAGGTGAACTATCCGCGTACCAGTGCTTCGTTTGTGTCCCAACGTAGGTCTAAGATACATGTTCCGAGTTATATTATGTATAATATGAAAATATAACTCACTTTTTATGTGCTCCATTTAATTTAGATATATATAGTGTGTCAAGTTTTTCATTCTCGCTCTCGATTAGTTCGTTTAGCCTGAAAAGTAAAAAATAATATGGTTTGAGAAGCTGTTTGTTTATTAAATCACACTCACAGAAAAGAAAAAACTGTTAGAAATGTGATAGGACAGATTCAATAGCGGAACCAATGTCGCCAAACTCACACATACAATCAGAAAATAATACGTTGCACTACTAGTAAACAATTGTTTTGGTTGGTCGTATGTCTTTAACACCAAATTAGCCTAAAGTACACTGCAAAACAAAAACACACCTTATTGATTCGCAGTAGGGATTACTTTAATATACGGATTTACAACGTTTCGCATCTGAATAATACGTCCTACGGGTTACGAAAATGTTCAACGAATCCTCAATAGATGTCAGTTTATTTTAAGAAAGCTATTTAACACTTTAAAACTTAATGATACGGTTGACATTACTTTGAAGGTCGACATTGTACGCTCTTGCAAACCTCCGCATATGAATGACACGCGTGCCACACCTACTTCACGCTTCCACCGTTTTTTTCTGTTCTGTGACCACACTCCAATGGCTGAACCACAGAAATATATATGTGTTGTAGCTGATGTAATAAGGAGTAACTTAGGCTACTTTTATTTAAAAAAATGGCGTTGACTCAACACTAAGCGATAACCGACATCCGTTTAGTCGTAGAAGGTCCAATTTGCAAAATGTCAAGTGGTAGCAAAATGACAAGTCTCAAAATGTCCGAGTCCAAAAAAAGTCTCAATATGTCAGTCTCAATATACCACAAAACTAAAATATTTTCTTCAAACTTAGGTGGCAGCACACGGCTCACCTGATGGAAAAAGGGTCGACGGAGCACCGCTCCGCGTAGGCTCCTATTTCTGGGTGGTTTAAAAAAGAACCTTAATTTTGCAACTTGAACCTTCTGCACCTAAAGCCCGACATCCACGCGGGCGGAGACAACTAGTAAGATAAACAACTCACTGGGTAGGTATTCCGTCTGACGCGTCCTTGCTAATTTTTTCACTCCTACTTTCGGCTGGTTCATTTATTCTGAAAAATAAATCACACTAACATTATAAATCACTCCACCGCCACTGGGTTATCTTTTATGGGGTCCTGCTGTTTGACCAAAAGTCATTTGGTAAAATTACACTTGACAAACAACGTTTGGTAAAACAATGGTTTCGCCGACTGATCATTCTACTACTTATCATTTTACAAATGAATCACTTTTCCAAATGATCAACGCATAAATGTATATTTAATAAATAATTATTTTACACAATGAACATTTAGCAACTGAGTTATCTGATAAAACTACTATTGTTCTAAAAACGTTTGATATAATGTATTAAGTGACAAACGTAATCGAAAATCATTAGGTCCAACGTTTAATATATATAAAAAACGTCATTATGGTTAACACCCCGACTCGGAGTACCCCGACTCGGATAGGTTAGGTTAGAAGGCTAAGGCGGGAGCTCTGCTCCGCTTCGCTCCCGCCTTAGCCTTCGTGGTTTTTTTTAAACCACCCAGATATAGGATTTTATTTCTACGTTTTGTTTGAAATATTAAGTACTTTTATGAAATAATATTTTGTTAAATGACATTTGGATTAATGCTCAATTTTTTCAAAGAAAGGTCAATTGACATTTTAATATTTAATACATTTGGCAAGAATAGTGTTTGTTAATGAATCATTTGCTAAGTGAGTTTTTGTAAGATGATACTTTTGTCAAATGTCTCATTTGCCAAATGAACATTTGGTGAAACGTTGTTTGTCGAATGACCATTTGTCAATTGTTTTTTGGTCAAACATTAGTAATCCAACTTTTATACCGGCCGAGGTGCGAGGGATATGCCCTAGCTACCTCACCTTCGGCCTTGCACTGCGAACCACAGACGGCGTGCGGTTTAGTTGGTTCGAGTCCGACTTCACCTTCCCCTCCTCTTAAAGTTTGTTAACATGTTTGAATGTTCGCTCTAACGGCTGAACAGATCTAGGCTGTGATTCTGCTATTTTTTTTTTCATGGCAAATCCACTTTGGTCACTGTAACCAATGTCATTTAACTTCACACTTATACAGTGAAAGTCGAAAATTAAATGACAATCTTGTAGAGTGAAACTCTTTCTCTTTTCATTTTGAACTTTAAAGCTCAGATGTAAAGTCTAAAATTAAATGACATTTTATGCAATGTTAGCGGAATGACAGTGGTTTTTTTATGGCATAAAATTAGCAGAATCATGGGCCTGGATGCAAATTTGGTTAAGGGATAATTTATAATTTGAAATAAAACATAGGTTACTTTTTATCCCAGGAATAGGGGCAGGTGGAGTGTGGAAACGGTATTTCCGTCCCAATTGAGCATTCCGACCAGGGAAGTACCTCCGTCCTACAGAATACGGCGGCCATAATAACCTCGTGTTGTGTTCCCGGTGGTGAGTAGGGTAGCCAGAGCTCACTGGAGAGGTTTTGTGCTGTCAGTAGAAAGACCTAAGGCTATTCCTGCTTTGTTTTCTACACTGAAAACACAAAAACTCTCTGTCACACGTCCATAGGCTGTAACCACTTTCCATCTGGTGGGCCGTGTGCTTGTCTGCCACCTAAGTGGTATAAAAAAATAAAATAAAAATATAACTCACTTGGTAGGTCCACTGTCTTCTTTAACTTCCATGTAATTTTTTTCAATCACATTTCCGATAAGCTCATTTAATCTAAAAGGCAAATATATTATTTCATCAGGATATCTTAAAAAATTGTTAATAAAAATTACTTTTAAAAACAAGCTTTTAAAAAATCTGTTGTACTAAAACGAATTAATAATTTTCTGCGAAGGTTGGCCTCCTCCATCATTATATCAGCGCCATGTCATCATAATATTGTATGATTTACATATGTATTATACCGGGTGTTAGGGGAACGCTCCCGAAGCTGAAGACCCGTGGTAGTACTCCGGGTATAGTACATATTGGCATAATTATTTTTTCGAATAGGCGAAAAAAAATTTTTTTTTTTAATTTTTTTAATTTTTTTTTCGTTTTTTTTTACCATTATTTATTCTTCATCGTATTAGGAAAGCTCAATGAAACTATAATTTCGTAAAAAAAACATCACTACAGAAAAAAAACAAATTGCGCCAAGCGCGTGCTTTTTTTGTAGCGATGTTTTTTATGAAATTGTCGTTTCATTGAACTTTCCTGATATGATGGAGGATAAATAATGTAGAAAAAACTAAAAAAAATATTAAAAAAAAATGATTTTCATCAAATCCAAAAAAAAACATTATGGCAATATGTAGTATACCCGGAGTACTACCACGGGCCTTCGGCTTCGGGTGCGTTCCCCTAACACCCGGTATATGCAAAATTACGGCTCAATCGGTACCCAGGAAGTGGGTCAAATTTAATTTGCAAGATTTAATGACATACATCAGGACAGGTGAAGATTGTTTCGATCTTTTCAGCATCAGCCGAGATTGTTATTTTTAATGATTTATTTTATTTTATACTTTTTAGTTATGACATGTATATTTATATAATCGTCTTCTATTTTTTTTATTTTGATACCCCACTCGATAAAATTGTGTTTTTTTTTACCACATCCATTTTGGCGCCAAAAAACCAACATATAGATTTTGTTTATAATTTATGTACTCAACAACCTTTGAACAATAAATACCTTTCATTTGTGATATGAATCATTGAAATACGTATAGTGGTTCAGAAGATATGAAGTAATAAAGAATAAAATAAACATACATACATATAAGATACGCGCGAAAAACATAACCCTTCCTGGCAGTCGGGTAAAAATACTTTTAAACCCTACACCCTTTGACCACCTTTTTGCGATAGAATAGAAAATTAAAACTTACTCTAGTCCACACGGATAAAATTACGGGTACAGACAGTGCCTTATAAACCGCGAGAGAAACCAAAGGGCGTAACTAGTATAACAGTAAAACATAACTCACTTGGTAGGTGCTCTATTTGATACGATATCCGTGCTATTTTGTTCATTCTTATCTGCTATTGGTTCATTTAATCTGAAACGTAAATAACATTTATATATATATATACACAGAACAGAAAAAAACTGTTAGCACTACTACTAAACAATTGTTTTATATGGTCGTATGTCTTTAACACCAAATTAGCCTAAAGTACACTGAAAAACAAAAACACACCTTATTGATTCGCAGTAGAGATTACTTTAATATACGGATTTACAACGCTTCGCATCTGAATTTTACATGCTACGGGTTACGAAAAAGTTCAACGAATTCTCAATAGATGTCAGTTTATCTAAGAAAGCTATTTAACACTTAAAATTTTAATGATACGGTTGACATTACTTTGAAGACCGAAATTGTACGCTCTTGCAAACCTCCGCATATGAATGACACGCGTGCCACACCTACTTCACACTTCCACAGTTTTTTTCTGTTCCGGGTTCGATCTGGGCCATTACACTACTGACGAGAATAAAAAAACTTCCTCGGGCGTAGCATTTCGCCTTACCGGTGTATACAAAACGCTTTCGTCGCTAACGTTCTGTTGGGGAACAAATCCTTTCTACCTCAAAACCACCCCGTCGGCCATTGGAGATGATTATGTCGTACTCGGACCGACTAAAACCGCACACCATTTTATAGCCAGCACCCATCCATACATGACCCGTAGTTGAGTCATCATGAAACTAAATCTGATTGTTTAAACTGTCATATGTTTCATAATGCCCTAACATAATACTTAATGCCCAATTTATCACTTGGATAGCTACGCTTGCTTTTGCCCGCGTCTCCGCCCGCGTGGATGTCGGTTATCACCATAATATCGGTTATCGTTATAAATTGTAGCCTATGTGTTATTCTGATGTATAATATTGTACAATTTCATTAAAATCCATTCAGTACTTTTTACGTGAAAGGATAACAATACATCTATTCATACTTACAAACATTCGCGTTTATAATATTAGTAGGATATATCTTCGGTGGAAAGGCAGCCAAAAATCCAAAAAAAAAAAACTTACTTGGAATGTTTTATATCGATGGGATATTCTTTTAGTTTATAGTCAACGCCATCTTGATCATTTTGTTCAGTAGTTTGACATTTGCTAGTATCTATCACTAACGCGTCATCGTCCAAGTCTTCTTCTTGTCTGAAAATAAATAATAAAATTAATTTGCTTAGGACCTGATGCAGAAGGCGGTACTCCTCGACACGGCACGTGATCGAAACGTCAGGCAATCAAAGGTATGTAAGTACCTATACCGTGATTGCGTTAATTACCGTTCTCTTTATTATATAATATTATAGTCGTAAGGAGAATTGTGACCAACTTCAACTTCTTCAAAATGGCCTCTACAGCAAACCACCTCAATGGCAATGTCAAGTAAAATGTATTATAAAATTATTAATGGCGACACGCCAATGTCAATTGTACCAGAGCCACGTTAGCCACGCCAGTAAATTTGCTTCCGTGTGTCCGCCCCCCACGAGATTCATGTGGACGATCAGGACGTGTGGTTGGATTTTAGGTGTCGAATTGCGACCAGAAACGGTGCGCGCTGTGCGGTATGAAAGGAACTTCATCCCACGCACGCTCAGGTTGTGGATTGAACTCCCTGCTGTGGTTTTCCCAAGCGACTACAATATGGGGTTCTTCAAAAAGGGCATTCGAAGGTTTCTACAGGCTCGGCAGCACGATTGTAATGCCCCTGGTGTTGCATACGTCCATAGGCCACGGTAACGACTTCCCAGCAGGTGGGCCGTGAAAAAAAAAATGAATGAAGGAACGAATGAATAAATAAATATAACTCACTCAGAAGTTTGATATTCTTTATCATCTATGACCAACACTCTGTCGTCATAGTCTTCTGGTCTGAAAATAACTAAAATTTATAAATAAATGAAATAACTAAGATTTATAAATAAATAAAAAACTAAGATTTACAAATAAATAGCTGCTGCCCGCGGCTCCCGCCCGCGTGGAATTCTGATTGCAGCTATAAATTGAGATGTTAGCTATTCCATATTTTAAGTTGGACCATATTATTAAAGGTTACACAATTTTATCAAAATACGTTCAGTAGTTTCGGGGTTTATCGCAACATACATCGTGACACGATTTTTTTTTATATATGTGAAAAAATATATATAAATTCCTTTCATTTCATTTACCAGGTTTGTCCCTTATGATTGATAGTATCGGTTGACGACATAAAAACACAGGATGTTATTTTATCGAATTTTAATCGGTACCGTTTGTGACAAGCGAGTTTTCAAAAATCTGAATGATTAAAGGTAGTTTTGTTTCTTTTTAAAAATAAAGGAATGTTTCCTTTGAGTGAAATCCGCTATCTCCAGTATTTAGAGTACTTTCCCTCCAGGTAAGGTGAAAATCTTCCACCCTGTTATATAGATTTTACTTTAATTCAAATAATTAGTAATATGGAAGAACTCACCCAGCTGTAGTTTGACATTCATTGTCATCTATGACTAACGTTATGTCGTCTATGTCTGCTGGTCTGAAAACAAATAATATATTATATTATCCAGGCGCGCATTCGATTCCCGGTCAGTGCGAATATTTGTATGCATGAACTAGTTTTTGCCCACGGCTCCGCCCGCGTAGATGTCGGTTATCGTTATAAATTGTAGCCTATGTGTTATTCTGATGTATAAGCTATATTATTGCAGATTCATTAAAATCCAGTACCTGGATGACCGAGCCTCGCTCGGTATTTTTTGTAACAACGCCATCTGTTGGAACCTTTAGTGTTGTTGTGTCGTTAAAGCAGTTAGTTGCTCACATCGCCAATAGATGTCAAGAAGAGGCATATTTCTTTTTTTTTTAAATAAAATGACATTTTCTAAAAATGAACCCTAGCTAGATCGATTTATCGCCCCCAAAACCCCCTGTATAATAAATTTCATGAAAATCGTTGGAGCCGTTTCCGAGATTCTAATTGTATATCTACAATAATTTCTCGTTTAAAGATATAAGATTCAGTAGTTTTTACGTAAAAGAGTAACAAACATCCACCCATGGTTACAAACTTTCACGTTCATAATATTAGTGCATGAATATGTCGATTTGCATTGGTCTGGGTATTCCGATCCCTCGGAGAGCACGTTAAGCCGTCGGTCCCTGCCATACAAACATCTATAGCAGTCGTTACGGGTAGTTGGAGCCCTCAAAATTCCCACAACTGCTCTAACTATGGAACTTGGATATCGATAATGCTTGTGGAGGTCAGGTGGCAGTCGCTTCACGGTCATGTAGTTTTTTTTTACACCACTGAGGTGGCAGACAAGCACACGGTCCACCTGATTTAAAGTGGTTACCGTGCCTATGGCCGTGTGCAACACCAGGGGAGTCATACTCGTGCTGCCGACCCTGTAAACACAGAGAGTTTCTGTGCCGTCAGTATAGAAGACAAAGCAGGAATAGCCTTTGGTCTTCCCACTGACAGCACAAAAACTGTCCAGTGAGCTCTGGCTACCCTACTCACCGCCGGGAACACAACACGAGGTTATTATGGCCGCGGTATTCCATAGGGCGGAGGTACTTCCCTACTTGGACTGCTCAATTGGACGGAAATACCGTCGTGTCCTACCTCCTAGAAGTTGGAAACTGCAAGTATTAGTATTGTTATATTTCTAATATAACTCACCCAGTTGTAGTTTCATATTCATTGTCATCTATAACTAACGTTATATCGTCTATATCTGCTGCTCTGAAAATATATAAACATATATTTTATAATGTGCGATTTAATTTGCCACCGAAGTATCTCTCCGAAGTCTAAGAAGTATAGCTGGAGTGACTTTGGTAGATAAAGTGAGGAACAGTGTGATAAGGGAACGTTGCGGTGTGGTAGAAGATGTAGTGACAAAGATAGAGAAAGGGATGCTTAGATGGTTCGGACACGTAGAAAGGATGAGTGAAAGTAGATTGACGAAACAGATTTTTGTAGCGAGAGTGAATGGGCGAGTCGGTAGGGGGCGACCTAGGCGAACGTTCTTCGATCAAATCGAAGACGTCTTAAGTAAAGGCCAGGTCAAAAGTACCCAGAATCGACGCGCTTGTATCAAAACGCTTATGAAAGTAGGAGAAGCGAAAAAGGTGTGTCAGGATCGTAGCAAGTGGAAAGAAGTGGTCTCTGCCTACCCCGATGGGAAAAAGGCGTGACCTTATGTATGTATGTAAATATTTGGTGATAGTTTTATTCTGGTCGTGAGCAACAGCGGCTACTTCAAAAGGCTGCCTTTCCACTGGGGATGTGCTATGCTGCGTTGCTATGAGTTACGTTTAAAGCACTAAGCTTCGGTAGCATAGTGCTTAAAGAGTCGGCCTTGCTATCGAGAGGACCCGGGTTCGAATCCTGTCTCAGCTTTTACATCCTAGTAGCATATAGCTGCATAGCACATTTTCCGTTTTTGTAAAAGCAGCTTTATATAATATACTATAAGAAACCACGCGGTGCCATTTTACGTGTGAATTATTCTACATATCTGGCAACAGAACTGCCATATTTGGTGGTAGCTGTACAATTTTCAGTACCAAAAATATATTTCTGCTTTTAGGGTTCCGTAACCGAATAGCAAAAAAAAGGAACCTTATGGATTCATCATAAACATAACCGTATCGAGAGAATGAAGCAGTGTGATTGGCCGCCTGCCAACTGTGAACCAATCGCAATGCTCCGTATCTCGATACGTTAACGTTACAAAATCGCATGTTTTTTGCTCGGGTCACTGGTCTAACTACAGGACTTCGATAACGTGAGTTGTGGAGGTCATATGGCAGTCGCTTCACGGTAAATATCGAAGCTGGAAAATTGCAAGTATCGATCAGTATTGAAGTATAACTCACTCAGTAGTTTGGCTCTCGTTGTCATCTATCACTAATATGCTATCCTCGTCTTCTGGTCTGAAAATAAAGAGTAAAACTTAGAAAGAAACAAAGAAAGAAAGGAAAAAGTAAGGAAAACTGTTTAGGAAACACTAACACTACACACTGGAATATTATTTATAACAAAATAAATCAAAAATAATAAGACAAATAAATAAATAATTATATAAGGAACACGAATTTCAATATGTTTATCTACTCTGATACTATAATACAAAGATTATAAAATTGAAATCAAAACTCTTATGACAAACATTACGCACAGGCCAAAAAAAAAAAGATTTATTACGATACAGGTCTTGTATGGACACCTATATCATTAAATAACTTTTTAATCATAACGATACACCTATACAACCTCCATCTGGACTGAACCTCTACTTTAAAAAAGAATCCGCCGATTCGGAAGAAAAAAAAGGAAACACACATGCGCAATCGATGTTTGCGCCTTGGCGCCAACATTTTACATTTAAATTAAACAAAGTTTGGTTTTGTTTGTAAAATAAATTAGTTTATGTATTATAGTATGAGAGTAGATAAAGTAGTTTATGACACTGTACATAATTTGGTCTTATAACTCTCGAGTGATACTATAAAAAACTCGTGTTATAAGAACCCTTATTATGCAACAGTATCATAAACTACTAATTTGCATGCCATTTTCTGGTGATAATACAATGTACTTATTATTTTTGTGATCAACTAATTACGACTATATTATGTGAATAAAATAATATTAATAAACACCGAGTGTGAGTCGGGCGCGAGCGAGATACCGCCGCGAGCGATGGCGACGGACTGACCAAATCCTACGGTGTTGCGGTCGGTACACTAGCTGGACTGGCTATTCCATAAAAAATGACAGCTTACTTTAGTGTCTATTTGAAGCGCCACCGTGAGTGTACTTAAAACTAATTAGTTTGCAAATGGTCGTTTCTAGTTTTTTTATGCGTTTACCATAAAAAAATACTAAAATAGCTATATTGTTAATTTGATACATAAGACCCATCGTTTATATTAAATTATCGATACCAAGACAATTGTTGTCCATCATTCATATTAGTTCCAAGTACGCTCACTACTGCGTGCCGCAACTATCAGCGCCAATATGGCGATTTTCAATTGGACACATTATATGGGTACCGATCACCAGTCCAGCGAGTACTATTACAGGTCAGTGGGTCAGTACTACCCCGTCTCGCCGCGCATGTACCCAAAGCGCGGTACAGCTATTACGGTCGGTCCATCTATCCTTCTTACCTAAACTAACTGAATATTACTCACTCATAAGCATCTATTACCAATGTTCTATCCTCCGAGTCTTTTCTGAAAAACAAAACATTATTAAATGAATATTCCACAAGCTATGCTTACCATGGATCTACATAGAGATCCATGGTAAGCATAGCTTAACTAGCTTGTGTTATGGAATCTAGAATGCGGATAAGCATACTTAGATACTTTTTTTTTGTAAATACATACATATTATACATAGAAACACCAAGACCAATGCAAATATACATATTAATGCATATAAATATTTGCACTGAGCGGGAATCGAACACGCCCCCTGTGCAGCAGTCGGACGTGCTACCACTACACCACAGAGGTCGTCGTATTAACCATACTAATATTATAAATGTGAAAGTGTGTGTGTCTGTTTGTCCGTCTTTCACGGCTAAACCACTGAACCGACCTTAAGAAAGGACATGGCTATGTTTGGTCGCGATAACCAACATCCGCGCGGGCGGATTCGCGGGCTAAAGCTAGTAGGGTATACAGGGCTCTACCAACACCCTTAAAGCTCACCACCTATTGCTAAATGGACGACGCTCATGCGCGTCATGCGACATATCCCTCGCACCCCGGCTAACCCAGGGCCATCCCTCTCGATCTGGCCCTCCTCGGGAGGGGGGACCAAGCGGTCCCCGACTCTTCCCCGCTTTGCCCCCGTTCTGCTAGGGTGACGAGCGGCTCCACCCGTCACCCTCAGGCCCGCGCTCATGGAGGGCGGAGGTCGGTCTGCACCCTCCGACACCCGAGCCGCCTACGAATGTCCGCGAGTCTCTCTCTCTTATCGCGCCGCGCTGGAAGAAGCTCTAGCACAAGCTGTCCTCTCGGGGTTGAGAAATCAGATGGCAGTTGGGGGCGACTGCCAACTAATCTGATCGGCATGTATGTGAGGTTGGCTTGGGAGATCTTAATGAGGCTCTATATACAATCGTATGTATGTATGTGTCGCAGCCAACTAACTTAATCAGCCGTTAAATTAACTGCCTGGGCTGTGAACTAAACGGCGCCATTCAATTAACGGCCTGAATGATATTCAGCCGTAATGTTTATTACAACATTTAATAAACTGGCTGGCTAACGTTTAGGCCATTCGTAAGATGAATCACCAATCCGTATAAGACAGAAAATTACATACTTACATACATATACTCACGCCTGTAAATCCCCGAGGGGATAGGCAGAGGTGAAGAGGTATAGAAAATTAGTAATAAGTTTATTGAGAATAGCTGACCCGGCGAACTTTGTACCGTCAATATTTTTCCGCCCGCGTGGCGTCAGATCCCGTTCCCGCTGCACCTTTTACTATATTAAACATGTATTATACATATAAACCTTCCTCTTGAATCACTCTATCTATTAAAACCGCATCAATATCTTTATAGTCATAGTTTTAAAGATTTAAGCATACAAAGGGATACTTTCTATCACCGCACCACTCGCCATAGACAGGGAGTTCATCCTCACACAGTGCGGTACGAAAGGAACTCCATCCTACGCACGCCGAAGCTGTGGAAGGAGCTCCCTTCTGTGGTATTCCCAAGCGACTACAATACGGGGTTCTTCAAGAAGGGCATTAGAAGGTTTTTTCAGGGTCAGTAGCGCAAGTGCGACGCCCCCGGTGTTGCACACGTCCATAGGCCACGGTAACCACTTTCCATCAGGTGGGCCGTCAGCTTGTCAGCCACCTAAGTGGTATTAAAAAAAATATAAGGACAGAGAAAGCGACTTTGTTTTATACTATGTAATGAAGGTGTGCAATCCGACTTGGGTAGGTTAGAAGTTTAGGTTAGTTGAAGGTTAGGTTAGAAGGCTAATGCGGGAGCGGAATGCAGAAATAAGCCATTTTTTCTAACTGTTCGATTAAATGGCTAGGCAAGTAATTTAATATTATCGAACCAAGCCATTTGCCTCGCCGTTTAATCAAATGGCTGAACATCATTAAGGCCTTTAATTGAATGGCGCCGTTTAGTTAACGGCCTAGGCAGTTCATTAAACGGCTGATTAAGCTAGTTGGCTTCGACATATTTATGTATGGTATGAGACACTCACTTGCAATTTTGCCGAAATTTATCCTCGCCGTTATCTTGTCTGAAAAGAATTCAAAGTTAAATATCATTTATTCTGTACAGACATTTACAATGTAACTTGCAAAATGTCAAAAATAATAAATTCTTGTTTAGCAAATGAAATCAATGAAAAAATTAAAAATATGCTCACTCGTCAAAATCATCTTCTAAAATCTCCACTTCAACAGATTTGATCATCGAAGCATTTTGTTGTAGGCGTCTGGAACAGAAAGTTTAGATTTAAGTTTATCGGCTTGCAAGTGAGGTATAATAACATAAGATAAGATATAGTAGTTTATGATACTGTTGCATAATAAGGGTTCTTATAACACGACTGTGTTTTAAAAAAACGAGCCGTCGGCGAGTTTTTTTATAGTATCACACGAGTGTTATAAGACCAAGTTATGTACAGTTTCATACACTACTTTATCTACTTTCATACTATAATACATAAACTAATTTATTTTACAAACAAAACCAAACTTTTTTTAAATTTAAATGTAAAAAGTTGGCGCCAAATATCGATTGCGCATGCGTGTTTCTTTTTTATTACTTTTTTTAAAGTAGAGGTTCAACCTTCTTGGTCCAGATAGAGGTTATATAGGTGTATCGTTATGATTAAAAAGTTATTTAATGATATAGGTATCCATATAAGACCTGTATCGTAATAAAACTTTTTTTTTGGCCCGTGCGTTTGTGCCTTGCCATAAGAGTTTTGATTTTGATTTTATAATCTTTGTATTATAGTATCAGAGTAAATAAAAAAAGTAACACGCACGCGCAATCGGTGTTTGGCGCCAACATTTTACATTTAAATTTAAAAAAGTTTGGTTTTGTTTGTAAAATAAATTAGTTTACGGATTAAAGTAGTAGAGTAGATAAAGTAGTGTATGACACTGTCCATTTGGTCTTATAACACTCGTGTGATACTATAAAAAAACTCGCCTACCGGTTCGTTTTTTTAAAACGCACTCGTGTTATAAGAACCCTTATTATGCAACAGTATCATAAACTACTAATTGTACACCAACGTAACAAATGGCGGCCTTATCGCTACAAGCGATCTCTTCTAGGCAACCTTTGGATGGACGACGATGCATGTTTAATTAAAACGATAATAACTTATGAGTAAGATAAGGACTTAAGGATAAGATAGAGGTTTATTTTTTGATATTTAATTTAGATTTTATCCTAATAATATTATAACATAACATAACATAACCTCACGCCTTTATCCCCGAAGGGGTAGGCAGAGGTGCTAACACCCACATTTCGCCAATTTATGTTTAGGTCCCAATGTAATAAGGTGGCGAGCCTATTGCCATTAACCGGGCACTTATAAACCTGCGATAAATACACACATAACTTCGAAAAGCATCGAAAAGTCATTGATGTGCGCCATGGAAAAACCTGGGATCGAACCCGAGACCTCGTCTCAGCAGTCCATTACCCATACCACTAGGCTACCGCGAAAGTTTGTGAGTGTGGATGCATGGGGGGATGTTTGTTACTCTTTCACGTAAAAACTACTGAATAGATTTTAATGAAACTTTACAATAATATAGCTTATACATCAGAATAACACATATGCTATATATCATCACGCTACTATTCAAAGGAGTGAAACAGTGAACATTAATGGCAAAATAGTCGAGAACAAAGTTGAGTAGAGAGGTGATTTTAATGCTCAATAGCGTCGGCTCAACACTAATTGATAAACAATAACCAAGCGGGCGGAGCCGCGAGCAAAAATAAGTTTATCCTAAATTTCTATTTAATGAAATTTAAAGCATCGATTAAGATAAAAAACTTAATCGAATGAGGCGGGATTCGAAGCCGCGATCTTTCCCTTACAGGAAAAATGACCCACTGAGCCATCGAAACATGCCTGAATCCAACTAAATTCTCCTATATTATGTCCGCCTTGGGGCGGTACCCCTGTAAAGTAAAGATAGCAGGTTCTAATCCCGCCTGAACATTAATTTTTTCCTATTTAAATCGATTAAACACTCTATTGTTTTAATTCATTATTATCCTGCAAGTTTCCTCGGACTGCGTTAATTTTTTTGTCTCATTAGTTGGCAGATAAGCACACGGCCCACCTGATGGGAAGTGGTTACCGTGGCCTATGGACGTGTGCAACACTAGGAGCGTCACACATGCGCTATCGACCCTTTAATAACTTTCTAATGCCCTTCGTGAGGGGCCCCATAATTCTGTTAAGAAATAAATGAATTGAAATGTTTAATTTAAGGCCAAATTAAGTACCAGGGCGTATTATACCATTAGAGACTGTTTTTTTTTTTTTTAATTAAATTTTTGGCATTCTGCATGCTAAATACTGAAATCGAATTAAAGAGAAAAAATTAAATCGGTCTAGGCGGGGTTTGAATCGCAATCTTTGCCTTACAGGGGCAATGCTTTGGCCACTAAGCTACCAGACCCCGCCCTAACCAACTCAAATTTCTACTTCTATATCTGTCTTTGACTAGAGTAGGCTAAGTGGTCAAAGTATTACCCTTGAAAGACAAAAATCGCGGGTTCAAGCCCCGCCTAGACCGATTCAATTTTTTCACTTTAATTCGATTTATATATTTCAGACTATTTGAATGACAAAAAAAAGTGCTTGGTATTAAGTCGCTCTAAGTCAACACAAGAAGATTATTGTACCTACAAGACGATAAAAAAAAAGAAAAGGATTCCTACTGAGTTTTCTGGCAGTGTCTCTCAGTAGTTGTCATGTCACGTACTGCATGGTAGGGGAGAAAATAATGATAATTCCAAACAAATTTATAATTTGAATAAAATTTTTAAGCATCTTTCATGCTTAATATTCAAATCGAATTTAATTGAAAAAATAATATTTTTTTATGACACATTCAACTGTCGCCTCAAAGACGGATATAAAAGGAAAAATTTGAAATGGTTCGGGCCAGGTCTGCAAGTGGTCAAAGCATTGCCCCTGTAAGGCAAAGATCGCGGGTTCGATCCCCGCTTGGACCAATTTAACTTTTTCAAATTTAAATCGCACACAATTCCATGGCACACACCAATGGCTTTTCGAAGTTATGTGTGTATTTATATGGTTAATGGCAATAGGCTCGTCACCTATTCCATTGGGACCTAAACATAAACTGGCGAAATGTGGGTGCTAGCACCTCTGCCTACCCCTTCGGGGATAAAGGCGTGAGGTTATGTTATGTAATTTAAATCGAAATTTATAATTTTTATGGAATAAATGATTTGAATTGAAAATACTCACTCAAAGTCCGTATATTCAATATTAATTGAGAAACTAGAATTGAGGGAATAGCTAGGACTGGGACCATCATCGGCGATACCATTTGAAGTCCTATTTACACCCATCATCTTTCCTGCGTCAATCCCGGCCGCATCCGGGACTCTCACCCCTGCATCCGGGGAAAATGTATCAGGCCTATTTGCATTTATTTTCATCCTTGCGTCAATCTCGATAAGATCCGGAATTTTCACCATTAAGTTTGGGGAAAATTTAGGCCCGTTTACATTCAATATACTCCTGGCTTTAATCCCGGTCGTATCCGGGGCTTTCATCCCGGAGTCCGGGGAAAATGTAGGCCCGTTTACTTTCAATATACTCCTGGCTTTAATTCCGGTCGTATCCGGAGCTTTCATCCCGGAGTCCGGAGAAAATGTAGGCCCATTTATATTCAATATACTCCTGGCTTTAATTCCGGTCGTATCCGGGGCTTTCATCCTTGAGTCCGGGGTAAATGTAGGCCCATTTACTTTCAATATACTCCTCGCTTTATTCCCGGTCGTATCCGGGACTTTCATCCCGGAGTATGGGGAAAATGTAGGCCCATTTATATTCAATATACTCCTGGCTTTAATCCCGGTCGTATCCGGGGCTTTCATCCTTGAATCCGGGGACAATGTAGGCCCATTTACTTTCAATATACTCCTGGCTTTAATTCCGGTCGTATCCGGGGCTTTCATCCTGGAGTCCGGGGTAAATGTAGGCCCATTTACTTTCAATATACTCCTGGCTTTATTCCCGGTCGTATCCGGGGCTTTCATCCCGGAGTCTGGGGAAAATGTAGGCTCATTTATATTCAATATACTCCTGGCTTTAACTCCGGTCGTATCCGGGGCTTTCATCCCGGAGTCCGGGGTAAATGTAGGCCCATTTATATTCAATATACTCCTGGCTTTAATTCCGGTCGTATCCGGGGCTTTCATCCCGGAGTCCGGGGTAAATGTAGGCCCATTTGCACTGTGGACAAATAAAATAGTATTAAAATAAAGCCACAAACACACATGCGCGTTATTATCGGTCGATAATATCGTTCGCGTTGTAATCGATCGATTATATCGCCACCTTATTGCGATATCTGTTTAGTACGTTATGTATTAGAACGACGGCTGCACACCACAGTGCTGTAATAATAAGGATCAATTTAGATCAGACCTGAAAATACTAAAGCACTTTTTTCGAAAAAACCGCAAAGAGTATGCACAATTAAATCTTATCGTATAAGACAATAGCGCATTGTTGCTTACTACTTTAAGAATAGTAGGCAACCTGGTTTGAAATGATCCTAACGGTGCAATAGGAGTTCGGCGCTTGCGTTCCTGTAATGTCAACTGAAAAATATCACTCGCGTTTTGTAGTGTGAACGAATACGATATAGAAAGAATTATCTAACGATAAAAACTTAGTGGTATAATCGATGAATATATTTTCTGAGGTAAATAAAAAATCAACAGTGGACCTAAAAAGCTACCCTGTGGAACCCCTTTTTTATTGAAATCTATGATAATAATATATACCCATCTCATGTTTAGGAGAACGCTCTCAACCTAAACCCAACACAACAAGTGTCAATCAAACAATTTACTTATCGCACCACTGCTGGACATAGGCCTCTCCCAATAAAGGCTTTGCCCTACTGTTTCCACGCTGGCCAGACTGGTTGGTACAGGATTTTATTTCGAGATTTCCTTCTCTTGCATATATCGTCTGCTTATTGTTTCCCGAGGAGGGCCAGACCGAGAGGGCTGGCCCTGGGTCAGCCGGGGTGCGAGGGATATGTCGCATGACAACCTCACCTTCGGCCTAGCACTACGACCCAGAGACGGCGTGCGGTTTAGTCGGTTCGAGTCCGACATAACCTCCCCCTCCAGCTCCGGAGGGGTGGGTATAAGTGGGGATTTCCCGCACGTAAAAAAAAGAAGCTTATTGTGCGTTAGTCGCCTCTTACGACACCGATGAGGTGATGACCAAGCGTGGTGAACAAAAATACAAATCTTTTATCTGGATGATGGTACTCTTGGTGGTGACGTAGAGACAGTATTAAAAGATTATTTCTAAAAGAAGAATTTAGTTCAATTGGCTTAGAATTAAATTCCACCAAATGTGAATTTTTTCTTTGTAATCAAACTGATAGTATTTCGGTACTCTCAAAATTTAATGCTTTGGCTCCAAATTTAAAAGTTTCACAAAAAAATTCTCTCCGCCTCCTTGGGTCACCAATTCTAGAAGATGCCTATGAGTCTTTTGTGGTAGAGAAAATACAAAATTTTTGTGAAGTCTCGGACCGCCTGTACCAAATTAATATTCATTCAGCCTTTACCATCCTTCGGTTTTGTCTTTTCGTACCAAAATTTACACATGCTCTGCGTTCATCTCAACTTTTTAAATGTTCGTCTCTTTTAGGTCAAGTGGATAGACTGTTGCAAGACACTCTATGCAAAATTCTAAATATTAATTTGAGCGACCGAGTGTGGCTTCAGGCGTCCCTCCCAATTCGCCTCGGCGGCCTCGGCGTTCGCAAAATTGCAGATGTAAATATGCGTTGCGTTTCTATCTTCGGTCTATGGCACTGAAGAATTAGTCAGGAAAATTCTGTCTTCTTCACTGATTAATTCAGATATGCCAGGTAAGGCCGAAGCTTTAAATGCTTGGAAAATGACCTGCCCAAATTCCGTCATGCCCGCCAACCCATCTTCTCAAAGGCAATGGGATGAGCCGCTCCGTATTGGTGTTAAAAAACATTTAATCAGTACAGCTACCACTGATGCTGAGCGTGCTCGCCTTTTGGCTGTGGGGGAATGGGAATCTAGTGTTTGGCTCCAGGCACTTCCTTCGCCCAACATTGGTACAATGTTGGACGACACGACCTTCCGCATCGCGACTTGCCTACGTTTGGGGGCACCGTGTGTCTCTCCGCATCGATGTCTATGTGGAGAAGCAGTCGATTGCCTTGGACATCACGGATTATCTTGTAGCAGGAGCGCAGGCCGCATGTCCCGACATGCCAACATTAACGATGTTATCCGTCGGGCTCTTGTCACCGCCGGCGTGCCAGCTATTCTTGAACCTGTTGGCTTGGCGCGCGTCGATGGCAGGAGACCGGACGGTATGTCGTTGTTACCTTTGAAGATGGGTAGGCCTTTGGTGTGGGACGCAACTTGCGTCGACACCCTGGCGCCTTCCCACGGCCGGTGTAACCTGGTCGAAACGTCAGGCAATCAAAGGTATGTAAGTACTTATACCATGATCGCGTTAATTCCCGTTTTCTAAATTATATAAAACTGGATACAGTCTCGAGTCTTCAGACGCAAGGTGTTCCAATAAAGGATTTCCCTTCCCTTCCCACCCCGGCTGACCACAAAAATATACATTAGGATAAATAAATAAATAATAAATATTCCACAACATTTCACACAACGCTATCTAGATCCATGGTAAGCACAGCTTAACTAGCTTGTGTTATGGAATCTAGAATGCGGATAAACATACTTAGATATTATATATAGAAACACCTAGACCAATGCAAATATACATATTCATGCATACAAATATTTGCACTGAGCAGGGGTCGAACCCGCGCCTCCTGCGTGGCGGCCGCGTTCACTACCGCCACGCCACAGAGGCCCATGTGAGCGGAAAAAACGTAGCAACTTCCTGTCCTATGAGACAGGAACTTTCGAACGGTTACACAGTACTGTTAACTAGCTTGTAATAACATCGTTAAAAATACCTTGAATATGTCATATT
Organism: Eilema caniola; assembly: GCA_949126895.1. Taxonomy (NCBI): domain Eukaryota; kingdom Metazoa; phylum Arthropoda; class Insecta; order Lepidoptera; family Erebidae; genus Eilema; species Eilema caniola. The sequence goes on along the minus strand of OX421485.1, from coordinate 17,043,612 downwards.
GTGTTATTTCCAACTGTAGAATAAAAATAGAGAAGAAAATTTGAAAAATAAAGGTACTTATTTCTTATCTCTCGTGAGTATTTATTTACAGTGAAAAAGTCGCCACGAGCGACATGCAAATGAACACTGGCATATGGCCGCTCTATCCTAATACATTTCAATCTCGGCTGATTCATTTTCGGTTTCTAGACTAGCTTACTCACTTGGTAGGTCCTGTATCCATTGCATCCACAATCACATTTTCAGCCACAGACAGATCTTGTTCAATCATTCTGAAAAGTAAATATACATAAGACGTAAGGCTATTCCTGCTTTGTCTTCTGTACTGACGGCACAGAAACTTTCTGTTCTAACAGGGTCGGCAGCGCGAGTGTGACTCCCCTGGTGTTGAACACGTCCATATGCAACGGTAACCAGGTTTCTGTGGGAGGTAAGACACAACGGTATTTTCCGTCCAATTGAGCAGTCCGACTAGGGAAGGACCTCCGCCCTACAGAATACCGCGGTTATGATAACCTCGTGTTATGTTCCCGGCAGTGAGTAGGATAGCCAGAGCTCACTGGAGAGTTTTTGTGCTGTCAGTGGGAAGACCTAAGGCTATTCCTGCTTTGTCTTCTACACTGACTGCACAGAAAATCTGTGTTTACAGGGTCGGCAGCACGAGTGGGCATCCCCTTGTGTTGCACACGTCCATATGCCACGGTAACCACGCACCATCAGGTGGGCCGTGTGCTTGTATGTCACCGAAATGGCATTATGAATACACTTTCCATCAGGTAGACCGTGCGCTGTTTTACCACCTCAATTGTATAAAAAAAACATTTAAACTAACTTTTTAGTTTAATTTAGAGTTTAAGAATCTTTCTTTGATTGTCCATTTGTACGCGAAGGACGCAAAAACTATTAAACAGACTTTGATGAGGTTTTAGTTAAAATTAAAATGTCTTATATCTTACTTGGTAGGTCCTGTATCTGTTAAGTCCACAATCATATTTTCAGGAACCGGCTTCACTTGTTCATTTATTCTGAAAAGTAAATTTTCATCTATACTGTACTATTCAAATCAAATCAAATCAATCGTGTATCTCCGAATATTGTTCACGCAAAATGAACATGTTTTTATTATTGTATTATCTGTGATTAAGTAGCTCTAAGTCAACACAAGAAAATGATTGTACACATACATGACGACGTTTTTTTCTAAAAAAAGGATTCCTACTGAGGATTTTGGCAGTGTTTCTCAGTAGTTGCCATGTCACGCACTGCACGGTAGGGGAAAAAATAATGACGATTTCAAACAAATTGAATATTTTTATGGAATAAATGATTTTTTGAATTGAATTGAATTGAATTGTGCATAGTTTAAACTTCCTGCAACTCAATTCATTCGACAATCAATTTTGATCCGTATTCACTTAGTTACGCTTTCATGCCTAAGCTACTGAACCGATTTTAATGAAATTTGGCATAGGGGTAGATTAGACCTTAAGAAAGGCCAAAGGCTATGTTTGGTCGCGAGGACGACATCCACGCGGGTGGAGCCGCGAGTAAAAGCTTATTTATGATATTAGTATGAATATTTGATTATAATTAATTGAGTAGAACCAAATATATGACCAGAAACGCGAGTGGAGCCGCGGGCATCAGCTATTATACTAGCTACTTACTTGATAGGTCCTGTGTCTATCACGTCCACATTCATTTTTTCAGCGACAGGCTCAACTTGTTCATTTTGACTGAAAAATAAATAATAATTTTAAATAAAATACATTTACAGAGAATGTAGGTTCCAAGCAAAATAATCGGGGTATAAATCAGTTTCACATGCAAACCGGTATACAATATACCGCGGCCATAATAATCTCGTGTTGAGTTCCCGGCGGTGAGTAGGGTAGCCAGAGCTCACTGGAGAGTTTTGTGCTGTCAGTGGGAAGACCAAAGGCTTGTCCTGCTTTATCTTCTGCACTGACGGCATAAAAACTCTGTCCTCACAAGGTCGGCAGCGCGATTGTGACTCCCCTGGTGTTGCACGCGTCCATAGGCCACGGGGGGTTGCACGGTATCCGTGAATACCCCCGCCCCCTCTCCGGAGCCGTAGGAGGAAGTTATGTCGGACTCGAACCGACTAATCCGCACGCTGTCTGTGGGTCGATGTGCTAGGCCGAAGATGAGGTTGTCTCACGACATATTCCTCGCACCCCGGCTGACCCAGGGCCATTTCTCTCGGTCTGGCCCTTCTCGGGAGAATTAATGCTGTGATGTTTCCAAGCGACAACAATATGGGGTTCTCCAAGAAAGGCATTCAAGGTCAAAGATTTTTATTTATCGTTAAAGAATATTGTAGGAGGTAGGAAACGACGGTATTTCCGGCCAATTGAGCAGTACGACTTGGGAAGTACCTCCGCCCTACAGAATACTGCGTCCATAATAATCTCGTGTTGTGTTTCCGGCGGTGAGTAGGGTAGCCAGAGCACACTGGAGAGTTGTTGTGCTGTCGGTGGGAAGACCAAAGGCTATTCCTGCTTTGTCTTCTACACTGACGGCACAGAAACTCTGTTTACAGGGTCGGCAGTGTGAGTGTGTGTCACCCCTGGCGTTGCACAGCTCCATAGGCCACGGTAACCACTTTCCATCAAGTCTCGTGTGAAAAAAAGGAACTTAAATCAAGCAGTAACAATCTTATACCTGTTACTATTACTTCTGTTCTCTTCTCCATTAACAGCATAATCATGGTCCATGGCAGCAGAACTCTTTTTCTTCTTCTTCTTCTTTACTTTATGTACAGTGAGACTCTGGTGTAGTTCCTCTGCTTCCCGCTTCTCATCTTCCAGGATACTGGCTATTGTCTGTTCGCAGACACCAGTGGCTTCTGCTGTCCGCCTGAGGATGTTCACCAGCAGTCCTAGATCATTGCACATCTTCATGTATTCATACTCTTTTTGTAGATAGTGGTATACTCTTGCGATTACCAGTTTAGCCTGGAACATGTAGAAGGAACAGTTGAAAATTGTAGTATGGAAGGAAAAATATCTTTATGGCCTTGTAGTGTGGTGGGTCACACTTTTTATAATTACCAATCACATTACCGGGCCACGAACAAATATTATTGACGGTACTACTAATAGTTTGACCTTGTAGAGCGTGTCTAAGCTAAAATATCGCGCTCCACCACCTCCCTCACGCACACAAGCAAATTGACGATGATTGTTTGCGGATTCGTTGGCCAACTCGTCATAATGTAACAGAACGCGCGGGCGAGCGGACGTCTTCTTCTATATAATATTTCAGCGCTAGTTCACACACAGAGCGTACACAGCTTTATCGTGCGACTTATCGAAATGGAAATAGAATTGATTTGCTCATAAACATTGTTACAAATATCTTAGTAAGCAAGTATTATAATAGCACAACAGGTTTAGTCGCAGTATGTGGCAGGCAAATTTTGATTATAACAAAAGAATATTTATTAGTTCATTACTATGATTATTAAACATGAATTATCATAATTACAATGATTATTTTAAACAAAAAAAAAAACAATTTAAACATGAAATTAAATAATAAAAAATTCTTCTTCTTTTTTTCAAAATGGCTTCTGCAGCAAATCGCCGCAACTCCGCCAATATCAAGTATTCAATCAATTATCAAGTAAATGTATTATACAGTTATTTATGGCGAGACGCCAATGTCAAGTGTACCAGAGCCACGTTAGCCACGCCAGTAAATTTGGTATCGTGTGTCCGCCCCCCACGAGATTCAGATGGACGATCAGGACGTGTGGTTGGATTTTAGGGGGCTAATAAAAAAAAAATTAAAATGTCAAATGTTAGAATGTCAGTCGTCAAAAACAGTGACAGTCCTTACAGTTGAAAAACTCTTCAATACCATAGAAACATTTCTCGATAACGTATTTCTTGAAATTTTTAATATAAACGCGTTGCAGTAGTCCTCGCAGTGTCTGGTATTTTATTTATTATAAATTATTACACATGATTGAATACTTTGAGTCGATGATGTCATAGTTCATGAAACCATCGATGTTTTTACACAGATGAAGAGATGTGACTCCAAAAAAAAAGATTACCTCTAATTGCTCAAATGCCTCCTTTCCTTCTGGTCCCATGTGACATCCCTGAAATACAATTATTGACAAATATTATATTCTATCATAGACTACATAGTGCTTACGAAACTCAATGTAAGAATAGCTTAATCTTGTATTATGGATCCCAGAAAAAATAATAAACATTCTACAGTAGGGAGGGGTCCCTACAACATAATTTCTGGCGGCTTGCTCTGTGACGGGAAACAGTGGTAGAGATTTTTACATTTATACTCGAACATTTTCTCGGCTTGCCTTTTGAAAATATTCACCCTTCGCCACTGACATTCTTTATCCTGTCTTCATACATACATACATATAATCACGGCTTTATCCCCGGAGGGTTAGGCAGAGGTGAATTAACACCCACATTTCACCAATCTGTATTCGTTCCCACGTAATAGGGCGTGAGCCAATTGTCGTATTCTGGGCACTATTATTGACTCGAGCCATGCATCTGAAGACTGAGTCTGGGCTGTACATATCTGTCGGATGTTAAAGTTAATTAGCCCTATCCCTTAATCCTGTCTACACCCAAAGTAACCATAGCTTATCAATTTAAATAGATAAACTTTTTTTTTTTTTTGACCACTGAGCTACCAGACATCGCCCGAACCAATTCAAATTTCTCCTTCTATATCTGTCTTTATGACTACAGTGGAGCATCTACCGACATTTTTAGGAACTATCGGAACCAATGAATGATTTTTCAATCATTTTTAGGGTTCCGCACCCGAAGGGTAAGCACTGGACCCCATTACTAAGACTTCGCTTTCCGTCCGTCCGTCCGTCTGTCACCAGGCTGTATCTCAAGAATCGTAATAGCCAGACAGTTGAAATTTTCACATATTGTGTATTTCTGTTGCCGCTATAACAACAAATACTAAAAACAAAATAATAATAAAAAAAATCCCATACCAAAAACGTTATATTTTAGCCCTTTTTCATGGCTTTTAGCATTTTTATCTGGTACGGAACCCTTCATGCGCGAGTCCGACTCGCACTTGGCCGGTTTTTATTAAAAATTGATTTTTTACTACTCCGCCAATACAATTTAACTAATCTAACCATAGCTTAATAACTCGTGTTATGGCTTTTAGAATGTGGATATACACAGATACATTTTTTCTGTAAATCCCTGTGTATTATACAGAGAAATACCCAGATCAATGCAAATATATTTGCACTGAGGAATCGAACTCTTCGTCGAGCAGTCGAATGCGCTACGGCTACGCCACTGAGGCAGTCATATGCCGAGAATGCAGCTAAACATAGATTGTAAGTACTATACATAGAAACATCAATCAATACTGATAGTAGTCAAGCATACCGAGATTTGCACTGATCGGGCATCGAACTCGACATACGCTTAAATTAGATTAGACCTAACACTATACACGACGAAAATACCTTTGCGAATCGATCGAATCTTAAGCCGGTGTTACACGGTGCGCGATTTCACGTACGGTGCGCCGCCGACGCAGACTAATGACCGTGAAATGAGTCGCCTGTTGCAATGCAGAGCAACGATGGTCGTACAGAGCCCTAATTCTGCAACTTTTATGTCAAAGCATAACCCTGGACACTGGGAATAATTCCATCTTATTTTACATACATACATTACTCGCTCTACCGGGATCCAAGATGGCATTTAATTTTAGACTTTACTTTTATGCTGTTTGTCTAAAATTAAATGGCTCCTTGTAGAGCAAATGAAAAAATGTATTGGAATCCTTTTCATTTATTTAGATTTAGTGTATATCAGTCAGTGTATTTATGGCAATTTTCTCTGTGTCAGTGTTTTTTTCTATGACATAAAAATAGCTGCCTAAGCAAGGCTGTCTTAATCTGTGAAATCTCGCACTGTGAAGCACCAGCTTTAGTATACAATGTCTTTGAGTACATTCTTTCCACAAATATCTAGCTAGCACATCTAAACATGAGCATTTCAATTCTACGAGGTAATTAAAGATCAATCACATACCTTAATACATATACACGTATGTTGAAGTGTTTTGGACAAACTTTTTTTCAGTTGCGGGTGCCGAGATCGGAAATTCAAATACCAATTTACGCCAGCCATATTCTGTTCGTCCCATTTCTTTGGATAATCACAGCATGGCAATTTTTTTGCATATTCGTAAGCCATTTTCCTGATAGTTGTGTTTGTGAGCCCATATTGAGTTTTACTACATTTGATTATATGGTCTCGTAACTTTTTTTGTTGTTCCGTTGTGAATACTAGAATCGGACATGGTTCGGAATTGTGGTTGCCATTACAGGACACGCACCGTAATCGCTCACTTACAGTTTTGTATGAGATTTCGTACTTTTCAAAAGCTTCTTCTATTGTAAGTTCATTATTTTTTATTTTCTTAATAACTGATGCAAGTAAAGAATTTTTTTTGCCGGAAGCTTTTGTTTCTGTAAAGAAAATTTATTAATGAATTACTCATAGGGTGTGTCTAGGGCCGAGTCAAATCTGCGGTCCCCTCAGCTCCAAGCTGGGAAACCTTTTTAAACAGAAGTTGGGAAACCTGCTAAAGACAAGGTTGTTGTGCTTATCAAGATTTGAATGTCAGAAAGCAGTTACTACCACAAATGCTAAGTTTAAGTAATCCATACCAAAATTTAAATTATAAATGCAAAAGTAACTGTCTGTCTGTCTGTATGTGACGCTTGCATGCCTAAATCACTGAACTGATCTTAATGAAATTTGGTATAGGGGTAAATTAGACCTTGAGAAAGGACATAGGCTATGTTTGGCTGCGATAATTGACTTCCAAGTAAGCGGAACCATGGTCAAAATCTAGTAATGAATATAGGGTTGATCATCTGTCCCCATTTCCGGGGATTTGGTGACAGTGGGAATTTGGAATAACCCTTCATCCTTTGGGAATAGAACTTGTTGCCAACCCTGTTAACACAGAGAATTTCTGTGTAGTCAGCGTAGAAAACAAAGCAGGAATAGCTTTTGTTCTTCCCACTGAAAGCACAAAAACTCTCCAGTAAGCTCTGGCTACACTACTCACCGCCAGGAATACAACACGAAGCTATTATAGCCGCGGTGTTCTGTAGGGCTGGGGAAGTACCTCCACTTCCCCAGTTGGACTGCTCAATTGGACGGAAATACCGTCGTGTCCTACCACCTAATAAATTTCTCTCTCTAACCTTTAAAGCAATGAAATACTTACTTGCTTTGCGCTTGGAATGTTTGTTATTCCCAGATGTCTTTTTCTCTGGTTTGAGATTGCTGGATTCAGGAGCCATGACGAAAACTGTTGGCTTTTTTATTAAACCGATATTTTACCACACCAAGTTCTTTCAGTAGGCTCCTTTTTTTCAAGTAGGTATACATACACTTTTATTTTATACTAGCCCTTTTTTACGCATTGAAATCAATCAAAGCAGGTTCCATTAATCTATTTGCTTACTTATTCTCCGTCTACGATCTATATATAGAAATGTTTTGATACTTTATTTGTATTTTATAACACAAAAAGTATTGTATCGATCGAGTTCCAATTTATCACAATTTACAGTACAACCCGCTTTTGAGATCTTTCTTAAAGTTTTCGGGTTCGTAGAATAGCGTGGCATGCGAGTTATAGAATTCTTTTTGTAGTTTTGTACGTATACGCGGACGAAGGCAGGGCCCGTGCCGCTGGCTGTTTGTATTAAATAGATCAATAAATACTAGAGAGACGCCGTAACCGAATAGACAACAATAGCCAACTGACAACTTCAACTTCAACTTTTAAAGAGTGGCTTTTGCGGAAATCCACCACAACTTCGCCAATGTCATGTGTCAGAAAGACAAACTGTCAAATGATAAACAAATATCTATAACGGAGCTGAACGGAGCCAAAGGAAATTTAGAGTTTCACAATAAGTAAAATAAACAACAAACAAAACTAGTATTAGAAAACTCTAAAAACATAATAATTTTTATTTAATATATACATTCGGACACATTAAATAAAAAGAGTAATTAAAATTCGTAAATTAGGAAAATTCTTGAAAGAATACGTTTTCATGTTATATAAGTATAATAGGAAATAATAAAATTAGTACATATTTACAATTTAATTTTATTAGCAATAATATATCTACCAAGAACATTAACAAAGGGAGAAAAGACAAGCGATAGAAGAGATTTAATAGAAGTAGGGCGCGGAATATTAGAGGGAATAATATCATAAAGAGAAAACCTTGTCCTAGGGCAATTAAAAAATATGTGACGTCTCCTTCGAAAAGACCACAATCACAAATTGAACTATCCCTAATTCTAAGTTTGGCTAAGAATACAGGAGTACACGAATGATTTAGTCTTAACCGACAAATTGTAGAGGTGGTGCTTTTATCTAGATTAGAAAATTTAAAGAACCAGGGCTTACGAGGAATTTCAGGCTGAATATCCCCATAAAATTTGCCAGTGATAGTTTTGGAAATTTGCCAAATTTTAGACCATGAGTCAAATAGGTTTAATTTTAAAGACGCGCAAATATCATGAGAATATACTTCAGGATGATCAAGAGAACCTGTATGGATAGCATTTTTTGCAATTGAGTCAGCAGTTGCGTTTCCTGAAATACCTGAATGGCCAGGAATCCAGGCTAAAACAACATCGATATGCAAATGATGACATTCAAGCAGAAGATGTTTTATTTTAAGGATAATAGGAAAACAGGGATTTGATCGAAAAGGGTTAGACAATATTGTTTGCAGACAGCTTTTGGAATCTGTAAAAATTATACTTTTATTTAAATTGTGGGATTTAATGAAGGAAATAGCTTCAAGGATAGCAATAGCTTCACCTGTGAAAACTGATGTGGAAGATGAACATTTGTAACTCAGAATTATTCTTGTGGAAGGAATCCATACAGCAGCACCAACTGGGCCATTGACTGATATTTTAGAAGCATCCGTAAAAATAATACGCCAATTATGGTAATTTGAAGAAATTTTATCAATAAAAAGACTGTTAGCTTCTAATGAGCCTTTATTAATATTGAAATCCAAGACGATATTGGGTTGGAAAATCAACGCTTCATAAGGCGTAACGAAAAGGGGCAAAATTGAGGATTGGAAGAATGGATCAGCAAGCTGAGAAAATTGATGATAAGCCATAAGTAAACAAGGAATAGCATTGGAACGGGGATAACGAGCGTCAAATTGGTTGGATAGATACCCAAGTTTAATAAGAAGAGGATGATCCAAATGTTGAGCAAGTTTGAAAAAGAACCTTTTAGCAAGAAATTGTCTACGAATAGAAAGAGGAGGATCACCACATTCTACCTGCATAGCATTTATGGGAGAAGACTTCATCGCCCCAAGAATGATGCGAAGGCACTGAGATTGAATTTTGTCAAGCTTTTGCAACCCTGATTTGTTGCAAGGGTCTAAAATAAAAAGACCGTAATCCAAATGACTACGAATAATGGCATTATAGAGTAACTTCTGGGTGAATGGATGAGAGCCCCACCAAACCCCAGAAAGACAGCGAAGCAAATTCATATTCTTTACACATTTCTGCTCAACGTATTCGATGTGATTAGAACCTGTAAGCCTAGAGTCTAACCACATTCCAAGAAACTTAACTTTGTTATCTTGAGGGATATCTTCATTATCTACTTTTACGACTACTTGGGGAATAGATAGTTTTTTAGTAAAAACAACAACGGAACTTTTAGAGGCCGATAAAGATAGACCGTGACGAAGAAGCCATTCTGACAAGTATTTGAGTGCAGACGATAGATGCCCCACCGCTAGCTCAATGGACACACTGGATACATATAAGGCTAGGTCATCTGCATATTGTAGAAGATGACAATTTGGCGCAATCACTAGTTCTAGATCATATGTGTACAGACTGTATAGAAGTGGACTAAGGACTGACCCTTGGGGTAATCCTTTCCAAATAGTCCTGGGAGGAAGAGACAAATTTCCGCTTTTAATCGATATGGATCTTTCCAAAAGTAAGTTACAAATAAAACGAACTATTTTTTCTGGAATCATTAGCTGATACAGGAGTTTACTTTTTAACAAGGGAATTATAACACTATCGTAAGCAGCTGAAATATCCAGGAAACACCCAACAAAATATTCCTTGTTAAAGAAAGAGATACGAATATCCGAGGTTAAAATACTAAGGCTATCCATAGTGCCTCTACCCTTTCTAAATCCGTACTGGGATTTAGCTAGCAAATTTTTATTCTCTACAAACCATTCAAGGCGATGCTTAATCATATGTTCTGTGACTTTAGACAAAACTGAGGATAAAGCTATTGGTCTATAGCTATTAGCATCAGAAGGACTCTTACCAGGCTTAAGAATGGGAATCACTATTTGGTTTTTCCAAGATTGAGGGACTGAGCCCAAATCATAGTAATTGTTAATGATTTTAAAAAAATATTCCTTGCTTTTATCAGATGCATGAGTCAAAAATGAATAGGGAATTCCATCCACACCAGGAGCAGAATCTCGTAGACCGTCAAGAGCCAACTGAAGTTCGGAAAATGTGAATAATTGATCAAAACCAATAGTTTAGAGTAGGAAGAAGAAGAGGAGGCGAAGGAAAGTAATCTAAATATGGGACAAAAGGGGGAGATAGCTTATCAGCGAAGTCCTCAAGCCAGGACGAGGGATCATTGGCTGAAATATCAATGCTGTTGAAGGAACCTCTAAACCTTTTAATTTGTTTCCAAACTAAAGCAGAGGGAGTCCGTGGGGAAAGGTTGGAACAAAATCGCACCCATCCTTCTTTCTTTTTTTTCGAAAAAAGTTTTCTTGCTCTGGCAGCTTTCATCTGATAATCTAATAAATTTACAACAGTCATGGAAGATTTGTAAATCTCTTCTGCCCTTTTCCTTTCATTAACTGCAGCAGTGCACTCTGAATCCCACCATGGAGTGGAAACTTTAGAACTGTAAGGCTTTTTTAAAGGAAAATGTTCGTTAGCACTCGAGATAATAGAATCAACAAATTTAGAGTAACAATCAGAAAGGATGTTGGATTCGGGAGAAGGAAGAGTAGCTAGTTTGTTTTCAAGGGAAGAGGCAAAAGAGGGCCAGTTGGATTCGACTACTCTATATTTAAACGATGGGTTAAAGGACCGTGTAGGAGAGACCCTGTCGGAGAACGACAGAAGAATAGGAAAATGATCACTGCCATGAGAGTCAGGTAAAATATTCCAGGAGAGAGAAGAAGCCAAAGAAGTAGAGCAAATTGATAGATTCACGGCACTACTCTGATTTTGAGAAGGGCGGACTCTTCTAGTGGGGGATCCATTGTTGATAACACAAAGATTGGCATCATCCAAAATTTCAAGGAGAGAAAGAGCAAAGAAGTCATTATAATAACAACCCCAAGATAAGTGGTGGGCATTGAAATCACCCAGTAAAATAATCGGAGGAGGAACAGAAGAAATAATTAGCAAAAGGTCTGGAATTAAACTAGAGTGAGGATTTGGAGGAATATATACTGAAAGGAAAGAAATATTAAGAACCCTTACAGCTACCATATTTATGATTGGTGAAATTGGGGGAAGGGGAATTTGGTAAAAAGGAAGAGAGCGTCTAATAAGAATAGCACTGCCATTATGACCAGTAGCTCTATCATCCCGAAGACACGAGAAACCCGACACTCTAAACCGAGCATCAGGCCTCAACCATGTCTCCGCTATGGCAATTACCGAAGGACGAAAGGTATTAATTAGATTAAGTAGTTCATGTTTCTTGGCACGAAGACTGCCCGGATTCCATTGAAGGACTGTAGTCATAATTAGAAGATAGGGAGGAGATCTGAATTAGTTTTTGGGCAACGTTGGGCGGTAAAAAGGATTTATTTTTTGACATTAAATTGATAATTAAATTTAATAATAATTCCAATAAGTCATCGGAAGCAGGAGGGGATGAATGAGAAGAAAGGAGAGAATAACCATTAGGCAATGAAGAAGCCTCATTAGCGATTATGGCCTGATGAGAAGATTTATCCAAAGATTTACCTAAGGGCGCCCTCGAACGAGGGGAAGAAAAAACGGTTTTTTTATAAGATACAGAAGCAGGAGGAGAAGACTGTTGTGTAGGATTAAGAGACGCGGGAGACAAAAGAGGATAAGGAGACGAAGACTCACTGACAACTCTAGAGAACAATGTATTCACTTTAGGATAGCGAGAGCTAGCTTCTTCATAGGAAAGGCTTTCCCGAGACATCAAAACTTTGATGTTTTTTTGTCTGTCAAACTCTGGGCAACCACTGCTATTTGCAAAATGATTGCCAAGGCAGTGCAAGCACGAGCTCTTAGCCTCATCTACAGCACAAGATTCTCCAGAGTGTGACTGAGCGCAGCGAAAGCACCGAGGTTTGGACCTGCTTTGTGCTTTGACGTGGCCAAAGCGACAACATTGTCTGCATTGAATAGTCGGGAAATAGTAAACTTCTACGGGAAGAGATGAATGGTAGCAAAAAACCCGGTCAGGGAGGATTTGCCCGTGGAATGTCAACACAACAGACTGGGTGGGAATCCAAACTGTCTTACCTTTATCCGAGACTTTTCTGTTTAGTCTTCTGGCTTTAATTACTTCACACTCGAAAGGGAAAGATAGTGATTGAACAAATTCGTCCATTGACCAGTCTGTTGGCACCTGACGAACTACGCCCATTTTAGAAATAATAAAAGATGGAATAGATGCTGAATAATTGTTCTCACATAGAATCGGGTTGTCTAAAAATTTGTTAGCGTCAGCTGCAGTAAGAAAGTCGACAGAAATTTTATTTCTGCCTGCTCGCTTTACGCCATCCGCGCGAATATTTGAAATATTATTTTTGTATAAAAATTTACCGAACTTAATTGTTTGCATTGATAAACCAGTAGAAAGGTCCGGGTCATTCCGAGAGACATGGACCACGAACGGGCCTTTATCAGAAGGCTTATAAGCCTTAAACCCTAGGACAAGGTTTGGGTGAATGTAAACATTTTGAACTGACGGGAACGGAGTTTCCCTTCGCGATATGGACAACTTGGTAGCAATGCCACTTGTATCGTCAGATATGTGACGCTTGCCGTGATTCGACACATCAACAACATCAATATCCATGTCCGAATTCTTTTCAGGATCCGGAGGATCAGGAGGGATTTTGGAAGGCGGGCCCATAATGGAACCCACCTTCCTAATAAAAGAGGGAAGAATAGAAAAAATAGAAATAAGATTAAACTAACTAAAATACTAAATTAAATAATATATAATAGATACTAGTTTTGTTGAAAAAAAGAAATATTCATAAATGAAAAATATGAATTTTTAAGATCAAGTGACAGTTGACTAACCCCACCGACGTTCTTCAGGCGAAAAAAAAAACTCCAACTGACAAGATAACACACTAAATGAAGTGACATATGACGAGAATTGACACGACAATATGGACAATTTCTTTGGAAGTTTTGACATGGTAACTTGGACCTTTAAGTCAATTTTTTCTGTTCCGCGGTTGTTATATTATATTAAGTAGGATAGGATTAAATTAGACTAACACATAACACATAGGCTTCATCACGTTACTACTCAAGGGAGCGGAGCAGTGATCGTTAATGTGAAAATAGTCGAGGAAGAAGTTGAGTAGAGAGGTGAATTTAATGCTCAATAGCATAGGCTCAACACTAAGCGATAACCGATAACCACGCGGGCGGAGCCGCGGGCAACCGCTAGTATTGACATTAGCTTACTCACCCACACATGATGCGTATTTGAAGCCGTTTTTGCAACGAATTTTATTAGCATACTGTGTCTTTAACCGGTCAAGTGCACGGTGATCCTTATGGTCCGCGAACCACGCGAACTTAAAGCGCGGGAGGAAGACGGTTGCTCCGCGTATGCTGCCGCCGTACTTCCTACTTCATCTCAGACGTATTTTACGTGGCTTGATACCACAGACATATAAGAGGATCCTCTTATATGTCTGTGCTTGATACCAAAGCTTTGGTATTTTACTACATTTCTTAAGATGTTTGGCGCCTGCGAAACATTTAGCAACAAGTGCCTTCACGAGAAAATATGCAACATTTTCACTAAAAACACGTAACAAAATATGCTAAGATTTACATCTCGATTGCTTTTAACAACATTATTTATGCTATTTGACAATATAGAGTTAGAATATTTTCTCTAGGGTGCTTGTTGTTGAATGTTTGGCTGCTTAGAGACTCTTTAAGGTGCCAAACATTTACCAAAAGCACCATAATAAAAAACATTGCCTACATTTTCACTAAAAAACATGTAACAAAATTACAAAACATGCACAGGATGCCATGTATCATAAAAAAATGTCGTTAATTAAAACCATAGAGTTGGAAATCTCTACGTGTTTTGTTGTACTGTCACTACTGCCAACTGCCAGTTTTGTGTGAACTGCAACTACTCTACTATACATAATAATCTATGGTGAACTGTGTTGTGTTTTCCACAAGTGTAAATACTGTAAATAAAAATAACTCGATTTAGAAATAATAAGCTGCGTTTCGTGTGATTTAGAGTAGTTCTTTGCTGAGTTGAGTACTTTAGTAAATCATCTAAGGTTCGATTGTGCTGTGACTTGTTTTTCGCGTGGGGATGCGCAGAGACTCGGTAACGTGATTTATATTAATTATTAAATGTTTGTACTCTAATAAGTGCGTGGGACATCGTTGGTTTTCGTCATGCCAAAATATAACAAAATTCGGCGCTCGAGAATAGAAAAAGCGCGTAAAATGATGGTGGCACTACGGTAAGCTTTTATGACTCATAAATTTCTACTTTGATGATACTTTCCATTTAACAAAATACATTTTTTCTAATCTTATTCAAAACAAATGTCAAAATGTCGCATTTTTTTTTTGGAAGTTTTTGGCTTGGTTACAAGACCTTTAAGCCATGTCTTTATTTAGTTTTGTTTATTCACTTCACATTCACAAGAATAGTTTTTCATGACGATGATGATGAGTGATGATTGCCATGACGATGACGATGAGTGATGATTGCCATGACGATGACGATGAGTGATGATTGCCATGACGATGACAATGAGTGATGATTTCTGCTTCAGTAAAGTTGTGGGGACTTTACTTTACACGAAATGTCACAATTCACTGTAATGTAATATCCCACTTTCTTACACTTGTGTGAATTGTCCAAGACTTTATGTCTAAAAATCCACCATTTTTACACATAAAAACTTTATAAATTTTTTCAATCATTTGCATGGTAAAATGCCAATAAGCTTTTTTTAAGGAAAAAATATTATAAGGTAGTTTTTATTTATTTTTGTTTTGTTTTTTATGTAATGCGAATGTGATTATAGTGTACTAGCTGACCCGGCGAACTTCGTACCGCCAATATTTTTCCGCCCGCGTGGCGTCAGATCCCTTTCACGCCGCACCCTCTACTATATTAAACATGTATTATACATATAAATAAACCTCTTGAATCACTCTATCTTTTTAAACCGCATCAAAATCTGTTGCGTAGTTTTAAAGATTTGAGCATACAAAGGGATATAGGGACAGAGAAAGCGACTTTGTTTTATACTATGTAGTGATATCAAGCTAGTTTCTGAAAATAGAATCCATATTCGTTACTTTTTAAATAAAATTTTTTTTAGAGATTTTGCCATCTCCAGTATTTAATTTAGAGTACTTTCTTTCCAGGTAGGGTCAAAACATAATATGTATTATTAATTACATACCATTACACTATATTATAACAAATAACTTGTGTAAATAAAGAAGAAGAACTTATAGAATGGGCAATAAAAGCAAAAAATATAGGAAAATATCCAAAGGCGCTTTGCGAAAGCTAAACAAACTTAAAAGGTTAGTAAAATAATGATTTACATTATACTTAGGTAGCAGTATCCTTCCTTCACCCTAACGCTATGCCACGGAGGCTGTCGAGGTAGATAGATATATTATATTGTTATTAGGTGAAGGAATCTGCTCCCAGATATATAAGGAATGGAAGGACATTCCGAAAAAGGTGACTGGTCAAGGAAATATCAGGTGCACATTGGGTGACGCCAATTTCTAGCAGTAAATTGCAATAGGCTAATTAATTGATTAAGACATCAGTAAATTGCAATAGCCTAATTAATTGATTATAATATTTCAATTTGGGGACGCCGGATGGCCGGACGGACGATCCATCCGCGGCTTCTGCGGGCCATTTCGTCCATTTCCCCGACCCTCCCCTGAGGGAGAGTTTGTTTTTCCCAGCTCCTACGGCGCCCCTTCAAATCTCTTTGTTTCCTTGCAGAAGCTCGCGATCCGTTCCACCTTCAGATCTCGTAGCTTCTCTGTGTCCAGTGTGTCCGTTCCCAGGAGATTCCATCTGATCAGGGAGTACATGGGGCACTCTGCCAGTAGGTGGAGGCTGGTCTCCTCGCTCTCCATGCACTCCGGGCAGATGGGGTCGGTCTTCTGTGCCCTGTTATTATCTCTATGACAAGCCTCATATCTCCTCTTGAAAGTTTGGTGAGTTGGCTTGTCTTTTTCTTGTCGATGCCTTTTATGAAGATCTTGGACTGTCTCATTCCGGTCTTGGATCTCCATCTTCTGTTAGTTTCGGCTGTGATACTACAGCTGATTACTCCCTTGGTGATCTTATGCGATATTGGCAGCCCGGGTTCGGGCCCCACCAAGTTTTCTTTAATTTCATAATTTTGGGATGAAATTAAAGAAACCATCGGAGCTCTATAAACACCTTAGAGTTACCAAAGCCCACATCTTAGGTAAATCCCAAGATGACACAGTCAGGGCACTCCCGAAAGATAATAACGCGTCCGAGCTTGAATCTAGACTTATATTCCATAAACGATTTATGATAGGAGCCCAGTCGAACAAAGTGGGGTTGGGAGTACGAGAGCCAAAAAGGGACCAGGATATACTTAGGTCCTTTCTGAAGCAAGACGAAAATGATAAATATCGAGTGCACGCGATGAATTTGGAAATCCAAAACGAATGGTTGACAATGGGAGAGTTCTGCATACCGATGGCTTTAAAGTGGCGCACCTTGATATATGAGTGGTCGCCGGCCCTGTTAAAATTCTACCTTAACGCCTTTCAGATGACCCTTCCAGACCAGAGTAATCTGGTAAGGTGGGGGAAAGCCACAGAAAAACAATGTTATACGTGTGGTGAGGCAATAGGGACGGCTAGGCACATATTAGTAGGATGTAGGGTGCTTCTTGATAGAGGCCAATACTCACGCCGCCACGACAAGGTGCTTTTCATCATACGCGAAGCAATGAGTCTGGCAGTAGCTAGAGCCCAAAAAGGATTGACTACTAACAGACGTCATATCAACTTTGTGTCTGAAGGTTCATCCATAAAATCCAGGAACAAACCTTATTCAATCTTAGATACTGCCCCAGATTGGACTCTCCTAATCGACACGTATGAAAAGCACTATAAAATTCCGGAGGATGTTGGGGTTTCGTCATCTAGACCGGACATATTTCTATACTCGAAAAAGACTAAATATGTGGTCCTTGTGGAACTTACTGTACCGTGGGAAACAAATATACCGAAGGACCACACACTAAAGAAAAATAAATACTACGATCTCACAAACGAATTAATCAAAAACGGTTACGTGGTTAATTTGTATGCAGTAGAAGTGGGAGCGAGAGGTATACCAGCTAAATCTCTCTATAACCTACTTAAAGATCTAGGCCTATCGAGAGCTACAATAAGCTCATTACTAGGACGAATGTCTAAAGCGGCACTAGTAGGTTCGTATCAAATTTGGTTAGGCAGGGAGGGGAACTTGGGTAGTGAAGGTGAGTGTTGATGTACATCAACAAAAGGGGCCCCTTCTAAACCTACACTTGGGTCGCAAGTCCCAGGCACTGTCCCGAGTTCCCAACTCAGCAACGCGATGGACCCGGCACCCGCACGGAGAATCCATGGATTGCTAAGAATATCGTCTCCTTCTCTGGCTAGTTCGTCCGCCTTCTCATTACCTGTGATTCCCTTATGTCCGGGAACCCACACGATGGTCAGTTCAGCTTTGTTAGCCAGATTCTCTAGGGACTCCTTACATTCCTTCACGATTGCTGATGTTGTCTCTACTTTGCTTAGAGCCTTGAGCGCCGCCTGGCTGTCGCTGTAGATTGTCACTCTTCCTGTAATGTTCAGGTGGTTGACCATCTCGGCGCAACTTTTAATGGCGTATACTTCCGTTTGGAATACGCTGGCAAATTTTCCTAGAGGTATAGCTCTGTTTAGCTCCGATCCGTCTTCGCACTTGTGACATGTGTATTCCGGATCCGGAGAGTCTCGTGGATTCTTTCCTGGAGCCGTCCGTGTAGCATACGGTTCCACCAGTGTCTGTTTTCCAGTCGTCTCTTGAACCTATGTGTATTCTGTATTTTTTGTCGAAGATTCTCTCCTTTCTTATCAGATCGTTATTGCAGATGATCATCGACATTTTCTCTTCGTAGTTTTTACTAATGCTGGTGTGGCCTTTGTCCATAAAGGTTCCGATCCACTGGCCAGTGCTTCTAAGTTTGAACCATTGTTCAATTGCTTTCTTCTTTATTTCTAGGTCCAAGGGGTTAAGTCCCAGTATGATTTCGAGCGCGGTTGTGGGTGTTGTCCTCATCGCGCCTGTAGTCATTATGGTTGCTAGTCTTTGGACTTTCTCTAGTTCCGATTTATTGGTCTTTATTATGGCTTTGTGCCACCATACTAAAGCACCATGTAAGATTCTGGGTAGGATTATTGTTTTGTAAATCCAGAGCACTATCGCTGGTTTCATTCCCCAGGTTCTTCCTATTGCACTTTTACATTGCATCATAGCCATTTTAGCTTTGGCGCATGTGTTACTTATATGGGTCTTGAAGGCGAGTTTGTTGTCCAGTGTTACACCCAGGTATCTAACCTCTTTCACTGTTTCCAGGATTTGGTTTTCTAGGTGCACTGGTGCAGTTCTGCCTATCTTTCTTTTCTTGGTGAATAGGACTATTTTGGTTTTGTCAGGGTTGAGGTTCAGGCCTTTACTCCTGCACCATTCTAGTGTCTCCTTCAGGCCTCTGTTCATGATATTGCACATGACGCTGAGGACTTTGCCTGTGATCAGGAGCACCCCGTCGTCCGAGTACACCTGGGTGTATATATGCATCCTATTTATTTTATTTACTAATTCATCTATTAGTAGACACCACAATAGGGGCGAGAGACATCCTCCCTGAGGGAATCCCCTTCTTGCTACCACCGTGTGGGTCGTTCCTGCTAATTCTGCCTTTATCAGTCGGTGTTTGAGCATGTTTTTCACCCATACTGATAGATCTGAGTCCATTCCTTCACGATCCAGGGCGTCTTCTATTGAGTCCGGGGTGGCTCTGTCAAAAGCACCCTCTACATCGAAGAAGCATCCCAGTGCGTATCCTCTGTCATCTATGGACCTCTGGACTCTTGTTACAAGATTGTGGAGGGCCGTTTCAGTGGATTTCCCCTCCATGTAGGCATGTTGGTTTTTGTGGAGGGGGATTCCATTTTTATCTATCTGTTCTCTTATTATTCTGTCGATTATTTTCTCTAGTGTCTTAAGAAGGAAGGATGAGAGACTTATGCATCTGAATGCCTTGGCCTCTTGGTATGTTGTTTTCCCTGGTTTCGGGATAAAGACTGACCTTACCTCCTTCCATTTGCTTGGGATATAGCCGGCCCTTATGCTACTGTTGTAGAGAGTCAGAATATCGTTACCCATATACTTGCTTGCTACTTGTAACATTTTCGGGAAGATTTCGTCCGGTCCAGCCGCCTTGTATGGCTGAAACGAGTGTATACTCCACCGTAAATGATCCTCTGTGATGACTGCCTTTGAATCCAGGCACTCGATGGGTGTTGGGTCCATTGGCGTGTCGTTCTCTTTGTATTCTTCGCATTCGGGGAAGTGTGTTTCCAACATTACCTTAAGGATATCCTTTGGGTTTGTTAGTAGCTCTTCTCCTTTCTTTATACTGCCTAGTTTGCTTGTATTCACTTTGGAGAATGTTTTCAGTAGTCGCGCTGCTTCGGGTTGTTTTTCAACCCCTACGCAGAACGCCTTCCAGCTTATTCTGTTCTCCCTTCTACATTCATTCTTATATATATTTCTCTGCGCTCTGTACTCACGCCAGCTCTCATCATCGTTTTTGTTTAGAGCGTTTCTGAGTGCCTTTCGTGTTTTTTTCCTTTGTTTCCCCAGTGCTTTCGTCCACCAGGGTTGTCCTTTGCCTGGTTTTATCTCTTTGAGTGGGCATGCCTTATGATATGCTTCTCTGAGAGCTTTATCCAGTCTGTTAGCTTCTTTTTCTATTTCTATCGTGTCTTTTAATGAGGTTCCGTCGCCTGGGCTCCATTGCTTTATGTTTTGCTCGTATGTTGCCCAGTTTGTTTTCCTCGCGTTTCTTAATAGTATCTTTTCTGTTCTTGCTTCGATAGCGAAGGTGACCCGTCGGTGGTCTGACATCGAATCACTTTCGTCTATCTTCCAATCTTTGATGTACCGGCTTATCTCGTTCGTTGCGATACTTCCCTTCTTGCTTTGGTGACAAACGTAGGTGTGTTGCCCACGTTTAGTATCTCCATTCCTGTGCTGCTGATGAAATCTAAAAGTAAGTCACCTTTTTTATTACAGTTTGTGCTGCCCCATACCACATTATGGGCGTTGGCGTCACAACCTAAAATAATTGGAATATTCTTACCTTGATATTTCCTTATTATGTCCTCCATTTCCTAGGATGGTGGCTCGAAGTCTCTCTCGCTGGGCAGATACGCGGAGACTATAAGCGCCCTTACTTTGTTGCCAGATTCTGCATGTAGTGTCACCGCAATGCTGGCTAAATCTCTGTAACAGTCTGCTTTTATTAGTTCTAATGTCCTTGCTCTGCTGCTGGCGTATATGCATGCCCTTGGTGTCGACTCACCATCTTCGTGGTAGATGATGTCTCCTCCGAGGGAGCTCAACCCTGTCACACGTCCGTTATAGACGTGTGGTTCTTGCAGCAGAGCGATGTCGATTTTCTTCTCCACCACATATCTACACAGCTCATTCATAGCATCGTGGCAGTGATGGAGATTTACTTGGACTATTTTTATTTTTGTGTGTTTTTGTGGTGTGTTGCTGTTTGTGTTCATTTGTTTGTGTTTGTGTGTTTGTGTGTGTGTGTGTGTGTGTTAGTGTTTGTGTTCCCTCCCTATTGCTTTTCCGCTTCAGGCACCCCTTTCCAGCGCGGTTGCAGTGATGCAACGCTTGGTGGGGGTGTTAAGTCCTTCCGCGTTATAGGGGGGGGGGGGGGGGGGGGTGTGTTGTGTTGTGGTGTTGCGGGTTGTTGGCCTGTTGGCGGGAACTGCGACATTCAGTGGGGACACCCTGCGGTGTACTCGCCTGCGCTCCGGCTCCCCCGCCTTCGGGCCTTGACCCTTTTGTGTTTTGCGCCTGTTGTGTGCTGTTGGGAGTTGTGCTCGGCCGACTTGGTCCGCTTTCTACGGCGGGATGGTCGGTCGGCACCGTCCTGGTGTTTTAGTGGTATGGTGCTGTGGGCATATGTCCTGGCATATACATCTGTTGGCCTCCGGCTCAACAGATGTTTTTCCTTGCAACCTGGCATAGATTCTGGTTGCTTGGTAGTGCAACCAGATAACCTCTTGGGTAGCGTCTTCCTGAGGGACTCCCATCACAAGTCGTACCCCTAGGGGGAGTACTTCCCTGCGTATGAGGGTCCACTCACGAAACCGCACCCCTTCCCTGTAGCGATTCTGGAATCTCAGGTATTTCAGCTCGTCCGTTTCTTCGGGGCTGCCTGGGATCCAGATCGTCGCACGGTACTTTGCCAGTCTTCTGGGTCGTAGGGCCACTCCATTGAGAACTCCGAAGTCGCAGCCGAGCAGCCAGTTCATCGCCTCCTCGGTTGTTGGTGTCACCAGGAAGTATCCTTCCGACACCAACCCCGAGGCATCAAATGCCAGGCTGCGGCCTTGATCCTCGGAGTCGTCGTCCGGGGCCTCGTCTATGGCCTTTCCTATGTGGGCTATGAGCCTCTTCCTGATTTCGGCTGCGGCAGCCTCGTCCACCGCAACCCCGTCCTCCCGCTGGATTATGACCGAGAATTCGCTTTGACCCGGTTTGGGTCTCTGCGTCTCCTCGTTCCTCGCGGTCCTGGGCCTTTTCGGTGGACGTTGCTGCGTCCGCTCGTCAGGGTCAGTGCTCTGCCTTTTTACTTTAGGGGCCCTCGAGCCGGTTCCTCCTTGGGGTGCAGTCGTTGCCACTGCGGCTGACGGTCCCTGGGGTTGGGTCTGGCTCGGTTCCCCTTGCCTTTTCCTACGGGCCTTTAACCTCTTCCATTTGGATTTGGTCATTGGCCCTTCGGTTATGGTGCTGAGGGTAGGGTTCTGAGCATTGGCCTCTGCAATGCTTAATTGCGTTAGGTCATCCCCGAGAGTCTCTGAGAGAGACCTACCGGGACGAACCCGTCCGCTGGTGTTGGTTCTGTGGATTGAGGTTGATGGCGCTAAGGTGTCCCCCCCAGAATACGTGGGACAGCCTGAACCCGAGGGTTCAGGGGGGGATTCTCCGGTTTTCCCGGTACCCCCCTGGGGTATTTCTTTGGTAATTTTTTCCATCGCGCATAAAAAAAGAAGAAAATTTGTCCGGGGCTGCCGGAAGGGTTGGGTAGGATGGGATTTGGGTAGGGACGGTGGGTAAGGAGAGGGTGTTTGGAGGTTGGGTGGTGGAGAGGAACCCTGAGTAGGGCTTGGAGGGATTCCCTTGAGAACCCTCCGCGCGGGCCTTGCAGGCCCACCATCCTGCGACCCCCCCGTGCAATGGGGTCTTCTGTTGCTCGTTTGGCACCACCCGGGGAGGACGTGTAGGGAATTAATTGATTAAGACATTTCCTTATGTAAGAAAATAATATTGTAATCCTGCTAAATATCTAATAAACTTTGTGAAGATGTTTTTTATTCAAGGGTTGTGTGGACTCAGTTCAAATTGGGTAGTGGCATAGAATATAGTCTGGAATAACACATATGTTAGACTAACAACATTAAAACCCAGATCTAAGCATCTAAAGAGGCTGTCAAGCTGAGTGCCACCATTGTTAATAACGTGCTTGACGACGAATGGTGACCCTGACCCTCTTTCTGGGTCCTTGCCTTTAGCTTTCCATAAGGTGAGGTGAATTCAAATTGACATAATAAAGAGAAAATAATAATAAACAAACAAATAGTAGAGGAATTGAGTGATGAAATAAATGTCACAAAGAAAATTTTGCTGAGGGAAAATACCCTGGTGTTTCTTTTTTTATTTTAGTAACTTATTGATTTTATTTATTTTATCAAAAAATAAAATATAAGCTTAATGAAAATATAAAAATTTATCTTAGTAAAATAGTCCAAGAGCCAACAAACACCATTTATTACTTCAGTTTTCTTTTTTCTTTCTATGTACATCTTAATTTTATTTTTTGGAGGCCCGTGCAGCTTCAACAAGAAAAATGAGGTTTTTATCGGAATCAAGTCAGGGGAAGGATCATCGAGAAAATATTCGGACGAAAAAGCAATAACATTGTCTAAACAGGGGAAAAGGTTTACTGAATATTATCATTAGCACGTACGAATGTCTGTGTTAGCACAAGAAGATTAAAAAAAGACGGGTTGCACTCCGAGAGTGTCGGCAGAAGTGAAAACTTTTTCTTTCTTTCTTTCTTCGTTAAATACTGAGAAAAACATAAAAAGAACACACCATATCATACCATACCTATAACATAGCGCCAATCATAGAACCTATCACAAATTTTCTGTCAGAAATTAATGAAGAAAATAATCACTAAAAGTAATAAATTACAAAAAGAAAAAATAATCACAAAAAGTGACAGATGCTCAGTTTCGAACCCGGTACTTTCTGAAACCATAAAGACTTATATTCGAAGCGTTTACAGTGAAGTTACGAAGCTACTTAACGCATCTAACAAAATAAACAATCTGTAGCTGTTGTAATGTTGTATGTCGTCAGTCGTCGGTTACGGTTCAAAGGTCAAATAATCATGACGCGAGTTTAACACTTTTTACCCATCCAACGCCGCTAAAGAAGTTTTCACTTCAAAAATCAGATCAAATTATTCGCGTACTTTTGGAATTTGGTACAATAATTCCCTAAGGTGACCAGGCAAACAACTCAACATACAAAAAGTCCCCAAGTGTGACATTAATCACGTTAAATTTCTCGTACTATATGGCTATCTAATAAAATATCTAAATACTATAAAAGATTCTATAATTTAATGTGAGTGCTCAATACTCAATACTTCACTTTATTTTTTAATTTAAATTTGATTTACTTTGTTACAGAGTGTCTAGAGTTAACAAATCTCTACTGCCTCCACCGCCTCCATCGCCTCCACGGGAGCCAACGGAAGAAGAGCTAGCACAGGTATGTTTGTCAATCAATCAATAAACCTATCGTTCGTAGTCCACTGCTGGACATAGGCCTCTCCCAGTGTTTGAAGGGTTTGGCCTACTGTTTCCACGCTGGCCAGTCTGGTTGGTACAGGGTTTTATTTCATTTTCCTTCTCTCGCAGTGATACATTTTCGAGAACCTAATGTATATAAGGACAAATATCTCTAAAGGACATGTCCACTTTTTGTATGGACGTTGGTTTTTTATTCCAAGTAAATTCGGCACGGCTCAAATTACACTGATAAATAGTAGCTAAAATTAGGAATCGGGCGTTACTTAGATAATAATTTTTAACGGCTGCATTTAAGAGAAAAACCAAAAGGTATTTTATATAAGTAGATATTTGAATTTGAGGATGGCATTACAGTTTTTTTTTTTAATAGCAATTATCGCTGTCATGTCATGTCTGTGAACTGAACTGTCACTTTCGCGTCTCGCTTTGGTTTTTGCTTACTATGCGTTTCAAATAAGTTGATAACTGTCATAATGACATTTTGATACCTGTCGATAACTTCATTGTGTAACGTAAGGTCAGCAAATACATTTTTATACTTCACTGTTGCTGGACACTAATAATAGTACTTAATATATTTCCAATTAAATATTTATGATGATTGTTGAACCATATTCCCTTTTCAAGATAGATAAGGATAGGGTAGGATAAGTACATACACAATAAGTAAGAAATTAAATTATCGTTTCATTTTTATATTTTTTATTTTTAATCGGGCGGTAATTTTGAATTTTTGAAAAATTATAATTACTAAAAAAAAATATGTGCTTAATGAAAAGAATTTAATAATTAAGTCGTTGTTACCATACACGTATGAACCTGTCCGAAATGGAAATTTTGTTGTTAGCTGTACATTTTTGATGAATACGGAATGAAGTTGCCGCGGTCGCGATTATCTTCTCATTTGAAACGCATAGTACGTATTTGCTGGTTTCGTTTATTTTTCCACTTATTTTGACTACTTGGCTTATCGCAACGGATTCTTTGATTTCGGCACGTGAATTGGATGTTGATAGTATATGGACTTATAACTTTAACGACTTGGCTTA
Organism: Eilema caniola; assembly: GCA_949126895.1. Classification (NCBI taxonomy): domain Eukaryota; kingdom Metazoa; phylum Arthropoda; class Insecta; order Lepidoptera; family Erebidae; genus Eilema; species Eilema caniola. Next base: position 17,017,976 of record OX421485.1, on the reverse strand, counting down.
TTCACAACGGTTATTTGTTACCACTTGCGATTTGGACTTTGAATTTCGATTTTAGAACACTGACTGTAAGTATAATATTACATCTTTGCTTACCTCTCTTATAGAGTATTATGTATTCTTATTTGTATTATGTCACTACAAAAAGACTTATTATTATTTATTACTATTATTACTTATTACTATTATTTTTCAGATCAGGAGTACCTATCATGGTTCAATGCATAAATTGCAATATAGCTATTCGGGCCAGTCAACTGTTTCAGTACGAAGCTATTAACATGAGTCCGGAGCTTATCTCAATACTTGAGGAGTGGACTTCTCAGGAGGTGAAATATATTATTTTATGCATGACACGTTTTTTTTAAAAGTACCCACAGTTAACACTATGGAATTCTCACTCAAATACCTAAATTCTTTCTTGTTTTTAAGGTCACTGTAGAAGATTGTATCTGTCAAGAATGTATAAACTTACTAGTGATAGAACTCCGTAACAGAAATGAAGGCAATATTGGTAATCGACAACTGGGTCATCAATCAGTGTGTGTGTGTTGTGGCATATCTCTTCTAAGACAGACAGGCAGGCGTTCTCACCCTTTACTAGATGGCCATCCAGAGAGAGATAACATTGCTACCACCATAGAACCTCGTCAGGTAATTTCACGTTTCTCAATCATTTATATAATAGTAAATATGTGTATTTTTCGTTTTTATTAATTTAAACTTTTATTCCAGATGCCTGCAGATGCCCGAGCTTGTCATGCCTGCTGGCACAGGGCTCGTTCTAACATCCAACATGTGATGGAACCACTGGGAGATGTCCAAGTCCACATTCAAGAAAATGTTGTTTTTGAAAGTGGGTCTAGCTCAGTCATTGAACCTGTAAGTGTTCCTAGCTCGGATTTTGACATTCCAAATGTACAACATAATGTCAATACATTTATTGAATTAAATGGTTATAGCCGAACACCTGATACATCAAATCACTGTTTTGTTCCTGATTGTGTAAATCGGGAGCGCTTAAGGGTACCTTTGTATCTCAAAAAGCACATTCTTTTAGAATACAAATTGTACATCACACCAAATGCTAGGGTTGGTGAGGAACATGCCAGTGTGTACAATTGGGAGTTATTAGAGGAATATGAGTATACAGAACAATTCAGTAAGTCACATATTGTTGAAATGTTAGATCTATTAAGGAAAAAAGTTACTAATACAATTGACTTTGAAAATGTAGAAAATATGAATGATCATGTTTGCCGCTACTGGACTGGCTTGACAGTTTTGAACTTTTTAGCAATATTTAGTTTTGTTCATAACAATTTATCAGCTATGTGCCGTAAACCTAAAACGGCTTTAGGAGTATATCTCATGAAAATAAGAACTGGGGAACCCATACGAAGAATTGCTTCATTATTATATCTTAATAAATCAATGGCATGTACCTATGTATGAAAGGCACGCAGCTGTTTGAAAGATGTTTATGTACCATTACATTTAGGTATAAACCACATTTCTAGAGCAGGCCATTCTAGTCATAATTTAATAATCCCTCAGGGCCTTTTTGGCACCACTGAAAATAATCTGATCACTATTTTTGATGGAACCTATGTTTACATGCAAAAGTCATCCAATTATTTATTCCAAAAAAAATCCTATAGTTTACATAAATATACAAATCTAGTAAAACCTTTTTTGCTGGTAGCCACTGATGGGCACATTATTGATATATTAGGTCCTTACTCAGCCATAACATCAGATGCCACTATTATGCAACAGTTGTTCCAAAATGAAAATTCTGATCTAAGAGAATATTTTAGACCAAACAATATATTTATATATGATCGTGGTTTCAGAGATGCACTATCATTTCTGACCTCATTAGGTTATAGTATTTATAAGCCAGAAAATCTATGTGCAGGGGAAAGTCAATTGTCGACAGATAAAGCAAGTAAGTCACAACTTGTAACACTGTGTAGGTGGGTAGTTGAAGTTGTAAATGGAAGGTTTAAGCGGGACTTCAAAATATTCAGAGATAAATATTTTAATATTGCTTCTAAAAACTTAATGGACGATTTTAAGATAGCTGGAGCCATTATAAATCACTTTCATCCTGTTTTGACTGACCGTCCTGATGCCCAAATTATTCTTGAAAGAGCTAGGCAGAGGATGACTGTGCCAAATTATTTATCAGAATATGTAATTGAGAATCAGCTTAACAGGCGCCGTGCCAATTTTATACAAATTAATGCAGAAATACCTACCTCAACTGAATATGTTTCCCATGATGGAAATGTCAGATTTAATTTTATTCAGTTTAGGAGTTTATCAAATAAAGCAAGCTCGCTCATACTATGGGGAACATATTCGGGCAAATGGAACTTTTATTGTTGAAGTAAGTGATGATTTAGAAAGTGTAAACATTCCAGGCATTTTATCATCACATGAGACAGCTTTGATCAGAGGATGAATAAAGTCACGTCACCATAATAGAAAAATATATTACACATATATATTACTACAAGTGACAGGTCATACTGGGCAAGAGAGGATTTGTGGATATTACTGCACTTGCTTGATAGGGAAAAGGACTGTTGGAAGCTGTGCTCATGTGATGACAATCGTCTGGTATCTTGGACGGGCTCAACATCAAAATGACATTTCTCCACCTGCACAGTTTTTAGACCACATATTAATAAGAGAAGATGTTGAGAATGAAGGTGATGAATAAATAATATATTAACCTTAAACAATTTGTTTTATTATAATAGACTTACAATCACACACACATATCATATATTACAAAACAACTATAGATATGAAAATCATGTCTGATATCAATTCAAATCACGTAACTTTCTTCAAAATATGCTTATAAGAGGTTTTCTAGAGCTTTTTGTATATCATTAGTTATCAATGAAGTAAGTACAACATTCATTTTGGTTCAGGAACACTTGCTGGATTGAGCTCTTTAATTTGAGATATCGCCCACTAGAAATTGATCTATACTTGACTCATTATTTATCAGCCTCTATATTCAACTTCTCTTATCAACACAATACTGCAGAGTAGCCTGGATCAGGCTTCAAAATGAATTATATTCAGAGATCCATTACATTCATGAATCATGCTCATTTTTGTAAGATATCTGTGCTTCACTTACTGTGCAAATTACACTTTTGTCACTAAATGGGACTTCTAATTAGTTTATCATAACTACAGGATCAGTCTTTAATTTGCATTTGTTAAAAGCCCAATTGTTCCAGCAAAGCCACTGTTATTTTGGAACTGCTATGGTTTCAGTAGCTTGTAACTATTTAAGTCTCAAATATTTTCGATCACCAACAGTTTTATTTGAACAACCAGTTAGCGAATTACAATTTTACTATGCCAAGCTGCTTTGTAGGAGGATTACATTGATGTGGTAGAAGTCTCAGTTTCAAAACACTACATGTAAGCAACATCTATCTATCAATTTCTCTTAATATTTGCAGAAATATCACAGTCATAGCATACTCAGGGTTTCAAACAAAACAGTCCACAAAAGCATAAACAGAACTGTCATGGGGTCGTCTATCTGTCAAGCGTGACACATCGATGTCAATTTGTTAAAATTATTAATTATATATCTATCCAATTTATTGATATAGTTATAATCACACAGTTTGTCCTGTTAATAGGTAAGAAATTATTTCTATGTTTACAAAATCAAACCTATTATATACAAATTAAATTAAATTAATAAAGTTACTATATATACATAATACTAAATAAAAAATAAAAACTAAAACTAAAAGTTAAAATGCGTCGTGGAATTCATCCGCATCGCATGCCTCTTGTGGTAGCGTTCCCAGAAGACTGGCAGCATTGCCACGTTGTATGGCAATGCTTAATCTCTGACCTAAAAAGAGGCCAGCCTTCTGGTCATTATTAATTTGTTTTTGTTGGGCACAGGCAGCAAAAGTTTTGTTTTGTTTTGTTTGTTTTCTCAAAATTGCAGGCACTTAAATTTCCATTTTATATATTAGTAGTATATTATTGGGAACTCTACCCCACATCGTTCGGCCAGGCCTCCGGCCAGGCCTCACTCTGTGAGGTATCGTTCCCAATAATATACAGATGCACGAAATGATTGTCACTGCAGATGAACTCAATCAAATTAACGTTTCATACCCATCGGTCGATCTAGTTAAAATGATAATGTCGTGAACGCGCTCTCTCATTCAACGTTCAACTCTATACACATACTGATCATGAAATTTGTTAAACAGGCGCAATCTTTGCACGTAAACACAATCTGCGATGATTTGCCTAAGTTTCATGTTCGTCATAGCAAGTTATTACCCAACGTAATACGATGCATTATTTGCGGACCGTCAAATTGTGGTAAAACGAATTTACTTGTAGGTCTTCTAATACATGAAAATGGATTGAAGTTTCAAAACGTCTATGTTTATTCAAAAACTTTACAGCAGCCTAAGTATATCTTTTTGGAAAAAGTTTTGCAACGGATTCCAAGTATTTCACTTCAGAAATATACGGGAAATGAGGATGTATTGAGTGTACAAGATGCAAAACCTAACTCTGTTATTATATTTGACGACGTTGCTTGTGAAAATCAAAACAACATGCGAGATTATTTTGCCATGGGTCGACATAAATATATTGACTGTTTTTATCTGAACCAAACATATAGTAAAATTCCCAAACAATTGGTTAGAGATAATGCAAATTTAATAGTACTGTTTAAACAAGATGATATTAATTTAAAACATATTTATGATGAGCATGTAAATTCAGATATCACGTGGCTTGAGTTTCGTGAAATGTGTTCAAAGATATGGAGTGAACCTTTTAATTATGTAGTAATTAATAAGGAATGCTCTAAAAACAATGGATGTTATAGAAAGAAATTCGATACTTTTGTTGAATTTGATTAAGAACTTAAGATCGTATTTAAGACCGTACGTCGTTGCGATGTTATTATTCTTTAGGCAACTCTTAACCGATAACAGACCCTTTTATCATTATGGATAAGTCATTAAAAAGACAAATCGTCATTGCTGCAGAAGCTGTAAAGAAAAAAGTTCGTAATATGAGGGATATGGAGACTGATAATAAGCAAGCTCTGGAAACAGTTTTTAAGCCCGTAACGGAATCGATCAATTTATTAACCAACACTAGTGATCAAACTCCCCTTTCTCAAAGCACTATGAATGATGAAACCGACATACCGTTTTTGAATCAAACGTTGCAGAAAGACTTACATACAGATAATAGTGATGAATCTCATATTGATTCGGACGCTTCATATCAATCATTGGTCGATAACAAACAAGAGGATGATACATCATCTTGGTCCTTATCTTCAGAGGTGTTGACTGAAGTACCGTTTGGTGTTCGAAGAGATCGTGGGAAATTAATGCTAGGTTCTGCGGTCATAGCTATCGGGGACGAATACATCACTGTGGGAGAAAACAAATACCGCACTACGCCTGGTTTGAAACAATTATTACTCAACAAGGACATTGATTTAAGTCTAGTTACAGATAGAGATATGCAGCATTATAAGTCGATGCTACTTTTTACAAATGCACATCGACGAGATTTTGATCCAAGTAAGCCGATCAAAAGTAATAAAGGACAAAAATATATGCAAGTTATTAAACCTCTTTTCACACTAGCTAGTTCCAGTCAGTCGATTGGAAAAGGTTTACCTGTGACAAAATTTTGGCAAAAAAAATGTGATTTCATATATTGGAATGATCCAAATGAACTGGTCGATAGGTTAAAGTTATTAATAGCATCTCGAGATGCTGGTAACACTGGGTTGGACAATGAAATTATTTCCATAATTGAAGAGTTACGTGAAAGTAGAATTATTAAATAAATAAATATGTTATCAGTAATCTACTTTCATTTTACTTTAAACCTTTCAATACAATACACCTTAAACATGAATGTCGACAAATTCGGTCATCATATTCATAAGCGAATGCGTTTATCAGAATTACTTGAATTTAATAATAATGCATTGCTAAAATCAGAAAGTGGCGATTTTGATATGAAGGCAGTTAGGCTTAGAGGAATCAGATCTCCAGTAGAAGCAGACGATGCAGTAAATAAAGAATATATAGATCTAGTAACAACAAAAATGAAACAGGATTTACATAAAGATTCGCATAAAATTATGGATACGCTAAGTAAACAAATTATTATGGATATTCAAAACACTGTTGAAAATACTTTAAAAACAGTAGGTATTGAGTGAGGTTTTCACTCAATTAGATAACAAGTTTTACACTAAAGAGGATGTACATAAATTATTAGCATTTAAAACCTCCTCATAATGTCAAAATTACGAATTGTTAATGAAATACACAGACCCGCGCGAAAAAATTTTGCCAGGCGTTCTGTAATTTTAAAGGGAATAGATGACTTATGGCAGGCTGACCTCATAGATATGCAGGCTATGAAAAAAATCAATGACGGACATAATTATATTTTAACAGTGATTGATTGCTTTTCCAAGTTTGCTTGGGCAGAACCACTAAAAACAAAAAATAAACTGGACGTTACTCGCGCCTTTCAAAACATACTTACGGTTAGCAAACGTGTGCCAGTTAATTTGCAAACGGATTCTGGTAAGGAGTTTTATAACACAACTTTTCAAACGTTTATAAAGAAGTATAATATTCATCATTACTCATCATTTTCAACAAAGAAAGCATCAATTGTTGAACGACTGATAAAAACTATCAAAAGTATGTTATATAAATGTTTCAGTCTAAATGGAAAATATAAGTGGGTTGGTTCAAACGTTCTTAGTAAAGCCTCCATATTTATTTAAATATTTAACTGCTGATGAAAAAAAACAAGTTGTGTGGTTGGAAAAAACAGAGGGATTTACTGGAATGAGGGCTATATCGATTATAGAGAATTCCATCGTATAATTATTCCATACCTAGAAAATAAGAAAATTATTGTAAAAGGTTTAGAGAAAGTTAAGTGGATTGAGGACCTTTGCAAGAATTGTATAGTATCGGAGCTTGAACAAGACAAATGCCCAAATATATCTGTGTTACATACAAAATGTTCAGACAGTGAAATTAATTTTAATTGTTTTAAACATTCAAAACAATGTGCACTTAAAAATGTGTTATGTATAAAAAGTTATTTAGAGGATGAAAATGTATTTTAGGTCAAAAGTCTGAAATAAATAAACAAATTTTGTAGAATAAAAAAAGTTTCTTTATTATATAATTAATTACCCTAAAATTATTTACAAATAAAAAAAAAAGACAAAAAAAATAATAATTGAATAATCAATACATAAAAGTACTTCATTTGAGCAAGTCGTTAATAATCAAACACGCATATCTATACAAAAAATAAATAAAACTGAAGTCTGTTTGTAATGTCAAAATATTAAGTTTTTACTAAATAATTTGAAGTTAAATTTAATTTACTGTTCGAAGTACTGAAAAAAGATACATAAATACTTAAAATTAAACACTTTTATATTTATTGAATTGAATTGAACTGTTCTCATAGGTCGCTTTCAATTAATGATTTGGAATTTTTTTTTACTAAACACTCTGTATCGTCCATAATTGAGTCTAACGCGTCTTTCACGATATATTGCGCACTAATAATTATATTGTCAGTGTCACTATCACTATCACTGGGCTGAGGGTTGTTGCATAGGTCTATCACGCTTATTTTTATCAATTTAAGCCCTCGTCTCTGAGCCTTGCTCATGACGAAGGATTCATTCACTTGTTTCCTCGCCTTCCCCTCTCTACGACGCTTGGATTTCTTGGTGTTGGTATTGCTGAGAGGAGCAGGGCTTTCTGTAGCTGCTTGTCGCATCATTTCATGATATTCCTCATAAGGATCCTGTGCGTACTGGCTGAATACCACGTCTGGCTCCGAAAACTGTAACAATTTTAAAAAACGGATATTATCAACCCTGCTGTAACATACATACGTACATACATACGTACATACATACATATTATATTCATATCTGTAATTACATATTTCGCTATTACAAATCCTTAAAACTGAATCAATACTTTCTAAAAAAAATAATAGCGTAGATAATATTTTATTAATTACTCACCGTCGACATTATGAAGCGAATAATTTATTGATTATTAATGACTTGCTCAAATTAATTACTAATTGTATTATTACGAGTAGGTAGGTACGATGTGTTTCTTGCTACGGATGCAACAAATTATGTTTATGTTATTGACACTTACACCTTTTTATACGAAATATTTATTTAGGTTGAAGTTTAGGGTTCCGCGTTACCTACACCAAACCAAAATAAAACTTTCAAGTATATTAAGTATCAATTTGTATAATACTATAAAACAAAAATAAAGTAAAAATAAAATAAAATAAGTGTATAAGTATTCCAAATTTTTATAAAAATATATAAAATGTATTTAGTGTTTACACAGAACAGTCTACATACAGTACCTACAGAACACAATTAACTGCACTAAGATTAAGTATCTAATATTACATTATAGATTTTTGAACTGATATCCTTTCGATAAAATTAATCACTGTACTACGGTCACATAAATTTTGCTATGTTAAGCATTTTTCATTATAATACGAATGTTGAACGTAAGTTGATATTATTGCTTACTCGAATCACGTACAAAATAATGTGCAATAGGTACATAAATATACTGTATAGCATATGCTCGCAGATCCGCTCGTCTGGATGTATAATAATTATGTATTGCAATGACTGAGGGCTTTGCATCCGCTGACAGACGATGATCGGAAAGTGGAAATAATAATTAGTAAAATAAAACATCCAAGTTGTGCAGAACAAAGACACGAAAGTGCAGTGACTAGAACAAAAGACAATTTGTGTTTGTGTTTATATGATAAATAACAGTGTAATAGAATAGGTAAATAGTATATAAGTTAGTATATAAGGTATTTGTAATAAATAAAGACATTTTTAACAGAAAAATAGGGCACTAGTGTAAATAGTCTTAAGCAAACTGCCATTGTTTACATTTAGTCGTAAGAATTTTATCATTGATTTCTTATATGAATCTTATTAGTAGTGAATCCCATTAGCATAAGAATGTAGAAATATAAAAACTATGTACATAGCAGTAGTATATAAGGAAATAAAGGCACGTCAGGATTTTTCATTAGGCCGCATAGGCACTAAACGAGTTAGTTAAACGCAACTGACAAATCAGATTAAAGTAGTCAGAAACAGACGCGTGCCTATATTTCAAGGTCAATCGAACGATATAAAAACAGGTGCCATGTTGGCACAACATCTCAGTAGTCGGACAGAATTTGTACAAGAAACAAGTCGGAATAAAACTCTGCAACATTTCGGTTTAAAAGGCGTTTATTTCAAGCACCAACAAGAACCCCACACTCAGCTCGCCCACCCCGAACGAGGTACCCCGCCGAAGGTGTCTTCAGGCTTCAGCCCGTGACGACTCTGCAATCCCAGCAGTTCCCGGCCTTACTCAGCGCACCCGCCGTTTCTGTTTTGATAAAAGTCTGGCGTTGAGTGTTGGGCCGGGAGCGTGCACATTTTCTGGTCCTGTCGAGCCGGATTAAGGAGCGTCACGGACACCAAAGGGTCCCTCCGTTTGTGGGGGTGAGGAGAGTGCAGTGCGCGAGTAAAATCGAGTGCAGTGCGCGAGTAAAATCGAACGAGTGCGCGAGTAAAATCGAGTGCAGTGCGCGAGTATAGTCCGTTTCGTGTGCAATCGAAAATCTGAAGATGCCGACTACGAGGTCAGAGCAGAAGAAAGCAGCGTCCGTCGTGGGGGCAGCTGGACCTGGGGGGGCAGCGGAGACCGCAACAGAAACGTCCGCCTCAGACAGAACCCCGACAGACATCAGTACAGAAACGGTGACCACAAGAGAGGCACCGTCAGCTTCGGAGCCACCGCCGTGTCCCGAAGTCCTACGGCAGTTGAAGATACCAGCACCTCGTCCAGCCACCAGCAAGAGGGGGGGAGGGGGTGCTTCAGCATACTCTAAAGCGAAGTCCATCAAGATCGCGAAGGCGAAAGAAGAACTACTCCGTCTGCGCATCGAACTAGCCGCCGCCAAGCTAGCCGCTTTAGAAGACAGCGAAGAAGAAGACGACTTGGAAGATCAGGATGATCCAGAACAAGTATCAGCAGCAGCAGAGGAAAAGGTTGGGGAATGGTTCAGCCGTCAAGAGCCACCCCAGCCCGCCGTCCTCGCTATTGAAAACACGCCGCATACAGAAGAGCCGAGTGCGACGCAGCCGACAGCGCCACCGGTTCAGCAGCAGCAGCAACAGCAGACACAGCAGAATATCACCGATCTGGCCGTAGCTATTACACAGGCGGTGAGAGCAGCGCAGCGACCGAAGCTCATAGAGCTTCCAAACTTCAGTGGGGCTCATCAGGAGTGGCTACCATTCAAAGCCGCTTATGCAGAAACCGAAGACAGTTACACCGCCATAGAAAACTTGAACAGACTACGAAGAAATCTCCGTGGGAAGGCCAAGGAAGCAGTCGAAAGCCTTCTCATGACCAGTTCACAGCCATCTGATGTTATGAAAACATTAGAGTCAAGATTTGGGCGACCAGAAGCCATCGCGTCGTCTGAGTTAGAAGCACTACGAAACCTACCGAAGTTAACAGAAACACCAAGAGACATCTGCATCTACTCTACGAAGATCACCAACGCCGTAGCAATATTGAAGACTCTCAACTGTGTGCATTATCTATACAACCCGGAAATTTCAAGATCATTAGTAGAAAAATTAACACCAGTTTTGAGGTACCGTTACTACGATTTCGCCGCTACACAGCCGAGAGAGATGCCAGACCTCGTGAAGTACGAAAAATTCATCAGAAGAGAAGCCGATCTGTGTGGGCCATACGCCCAACCTGAAAACTTCGTAGTGCAACATCACAGCGTGCAACAGAGGCGCCCTCAGCGTGTCAACAACGCAACTGAGCCACAAACAAGTAAGAAATGTCTCGTATGCAGTGAACAGCAGCATCCGGCTTTTAAGTGTGAGAAATTCAAAAAAGCGGACCTCGATACGAGATGGGACATCGCTAAAGAAAAAAGGCTGTGCTTCAGGTGCTTGAAATATCGTGATAAAAATCATACGTGTACAGAGCGGCGGTGCGGAATAGACAACTGTAGCAAGACTCACAATACATTGCTACACTACAGAAGAAAACCCACTGAAGATAACAGTAATAACACGACTGAGGCTATCAACTCGGCGTGGACAGCAGCCAGGAAACAAACCTTTCTGAAGATTCTGCCGGTTCAACTATCAGGGCCAACAGGTACAGTGAATACGTTCGCATTATTAGACGACGGTTCAACAGTGACTTTGCTCGACGACGCCGTGGCCGACGAAATCGGCGCGTCGGGACCTACAGACCCTCTTCGTGTGCAGACAATTAACAATTCGAAAACAGGATATCAACAGTCTCGTCGTGTCACACTGAAGATCAAAGGGATCAATACAGAACAGAATTCAGAAATTCAAGCTAGAACAGTGAAAAATTTGGTAGTTTCGTCTCAACGTGTCACCTACAGACAGCTGAGAGGATGTAGCCATCTCAAAGACTTGGTAAGTCAACTTACGTATGAAGAGGAGTCGAACCCGAAGATTCTCATCGGTCAAGACAACTGGCATCTGCTGCGCGTCTATAACACCAGAATAGGTCAACAAGACCAACCGGTGGCTTCACAAACGCCGCTCGGTTGGGTGCTGCATGGGAGTGACGCGAGAGCTTCAGGACGTCGCCACGAGTACATCTCTCATATGTTTGAAGAACAGAACGCAGACAACGATCTTGAGAAAATGGTCAAGCAGCACTTCGAGGTGGACAACCTACTCCTCAACCCGAGAAAGCCGAAATCCGATCCAGACGAGCAAGCTTCTTGTATTCTACAGCAAAATACAGTCCACACAGCCGACGGAAGATACGAGACAGCGTTGCTATGGAAACAACAACAAGTGTCATTACCAGACAACTACGAAGCCACTCTGAGACGACTACACAACATTGAGAAGAAATTAGACAGAGATCCCGACTTCAATCAGAAGTATACAGAGCAGATGGACGCATTAATATCCAAGGGGTATGCAGAGCTGGCGCCATCTACGAAAACCAAGAACAAGACTTGGTACCTGCCGCATTTTGCTGTTTTTAACCCTATGAAGCCGGGTAAAATCAGAGTCGTCCACGATGCCGCTGCCAAGACGAGAGGTATATCGCTCAATGATACGTTGCTGCGGGGCCCAGACCTACTCCAATCATTACCGGGGGTGGTGATGCGCTTCAGACAGCATGCAGTTGCAGTTACAGCGGACATCGGGGAAATGTTTCTACAGGTAAAAATCAGAGAAGATGACAGAGACGCGCTTCGATATCTATGGCGTGGTAATCGCCGAGACAACGAACCACCAACAGAGTACCGAATGACGTCGCTTATCTTCGGGGCAGCGAGTTCGCCGTCGACTGCAATCTACGTCAAGAATTTGAACGCCGAACAGTACAGATCCACTCACCCCGAAGCCGTCTCAGCTATAGTAAAGAAACATTACGTCGACGACTACTTAGACAGTTTTCAGACGTTAGAAGACGCCGTTAAGATCGCCTCTGACGTCCGAATGATCCACCGAGAAGCCAAGTTCGAGTTGAAGCAGTGGAAATCGAACTCACCGCAGTTATTAGATGCTCTCGGCGTGAATCAAGAAGATACAGCTACAGAACTATACAAGACAGAAGAACAGACCGAGCGAGTACTGGGTCTAATCTGGAAGCCGGGTACCGATGAACTCACCTTCAATCTCAACCTCGCACGCATTCCAACGCCACTATGTGACCAGAAGACGCCTACCAAGCGAGAAGCACTTCGGATCGTCATGTCGCTGTTCGATCCGCTGGGGTTCGCATCGCCGGTCACCATTCGAGCCAAACAGCTGTTACAAGACATATGGAGGCGTGGCACCGGGTGGGATGAAGAGGTCGACGAGGACATAGCCGTGAAATGGAAGGACTGGATAGAGCATCTGAAGAACCTAGCCACCATCTCTATCCCGAGAAGATATCTGAGCTACAGTGATTGTAAGTCCCTCCAGTTGCACGTATTTACAGACGCCAGTGAATCGGCCTACTCAGCTGTGTTGTACTGGCGAACAGAAGACTCGAACGGGGAAGTGAACCTGTCACTCGTCGTCGCCAAAGCAAAGGTGGCGCCACTGAAGCTCACTTCAATACCTCGTCTCGAATTACAAGCCGCAGTAATGGGTACAAGACTCGCCGAAACAGTAATAGAAGAACACGAACGTAAGCCCGACTCCAAGACCTTCTGGACAGATAGCCGTACAGTACTCACTTGGATCAAGACTGGTTCCCGCTCATACAAGCCGTATGTAGCGCATCGTTTAGCGGCTATAGAAGACAGCTCAACAGTAAGCGAGTGGCGCTGGGTCCCGACGAAGCTCAACGTCGCCGACGACGCCACCCGAGATGTACCTACCGACTTCAGCACGCAGCACCGTTGGTATAGAGGTCCTGAGTTCCTATACCTACCAGAAGAGTCATGGCCGCAAGACACTTCAAAGATAGAAAATACAGAAGACTCGGAAGAAAAGGTACATCAAATCAACAGTAAGATAACAGATAAACTTTCAGAAGCCCTGCCGGTGGTCTCCCACTTCTTGCTGGGAGGACCTGGAGGTGTGCAGCAGCCGGGCGCCTTCAACGAAAAGGATGGCGCCTCGAAGTCCAGCTGACGAGCAGCTCAACGCCTGGCCGACCTCTTCTGGGCCAGGTGGCTCCGTGAGTACCTGCCGGAGCTTCAGAATCGTCGTGTGCCAAATGGACGTGGACCCACAATAGGCCAGAATGACCTGGTCTTGCTGGTGGATCCCAACGCGCCCCGCAACATGTGGCTGCGTGGGCGAGTCATCGCCGCCTACCCCGGACCTGACGGCGTGACGCGGACCGTCGACCTTCAGACCAAGGGAGGAGTGCTGCGACGACCGGTGAGGAAGCTGATAGTGCTGCTAGCTGCGAGTTCTGCACCGAAAGAGTGCGACTTCGTCCCACGGGGGGAGAATGTGCAGAACAAAGACACGAAAGTGCAGTGACTAGAACAAAAGACAATTTGTGTTTGTGTTTATATGATAAATAACAGTGTAATAGAATAGGTAAATAGTATATAAGTTAGTATATAAGGTATTTGTAATAAATAAAGACATTTTTAACAGAAAAATAGGGCACTAGTGTAAATAGTCTTAAGCAAACTGCCATTGTTTACATTTAGTCGTAAGAATTTTATCATTGATTTCTTATATGAATCTTATTAGTAGTGAATCCCATTAGCATAAGAATGTAGAAATATAAAAACTATGTACATAGCAGTAGTATATAAGGAAATAAAGGCACGTCAGGATTTTTCATTAGGCCGCATAGGCACTAAACGAGTTAGTTAAACGCAACTGACAAATCAGATTAAAGTAGTCAGAAACAGACGCGTGCCTATATTTCAAGGTCAATCGAACGATATAAAAACAGGTGCCATGTTGGCACAACATCTCAGTAGTCGGACAGAATTTGTACAAGAAACAAGTCGGAATAAAACTCTGCAACATTTCGGTTTAAAAGGCGTTTATTTCAAGCACCAACAAGAACCCCACACTCAGCTCGCCCACCCCGAACGAGGTACCCCGCCGAAGGTGTCTTCAGGCTTCAGCCCGTGACGACTCTGCAATCCCAGCAGTTCCCGGCCTTACTCAGCGCACCCGCCGTTTCTGTTTTGATAAAAGTCTGGCGTTGAGTGTTGGGCCGGGAGCGTGCACACAAGTATATTAAGTATCAATTTATTTATATTATACTATACAACAAAAAAAAAGTAATAAAAAACAGGGTATAAGTTGTTATTCTAAATTTACTACAGGTTTGTTCTGATAAAAAGTAGAATAGTGATGTTATGTGCGATGGAGGGCTGCTATTTTAATTGATTATTTTTAAAAATACACGAATGACCCCAGGCTCGAGTTGATATTTTATCTACAGAGAGTGAACGCTTGTCGTCATTATTGGACAAGGCTATTTTGTCAACACTCTGAGTAAAGATTTCGTGCTTGATCGATTTAAATATAATGTTCTTTTTACGTATAACAATATCTTTAAATAAAACATCTTTATACTCGTTCATACTAATACCTCTGACTACACAAGATTTCACGCCTTTTGCCTTTTTAATAACTTTATCGGGAGTTCTTAAACAATAAAGTTTAGATCTCAAACCCACAAAATCACAAATGTATTGACCTCCCATTTCATCCTTAAACAGACCAGGAACTTTTTTGTTCTTTATTGGAATGTTGTATTGATTTTGCACATCATAATTACTGCTATCAAAATAGTGTAAAAATTCATATTTTAAATCTTGATAAAAGTCATTAGTGTAAATTTTATAGATAAAAGAATCTGTATCTGTATAACACAACTTCACTCGATCTTTGTAAAAAGGTTTCACGGTATTGTAATGAAAGTCGTACATATGAGACTTAGAAAGTTCTAATACAGTGAAACCAATATAAATAGGTTTATTTAAAATAATTTGATCGGCTTTCATTTGTATTGCAACTAAGTTTTCAGTGAGAATAGATGCGCTATGGAAATATGGGCTAGCTACAAGTCTCTCAGCGGATATATATTTTTTTGTACGATTAAAATTGTCACACCATTTATTAACTAAATGAACATCTACTCGATTCTCAGTATTTTCTAGTGTCTTACCAAAGACGCTGTTGTTTAATAGCTTAAAAAAGTCTTGTTCAAAAGAACTTTTTGCCTTTTGTCTTAATTGTGTATTCAAATCTATATACTGCTTTAAATATGAACTTTGTCTGAAAGTTATAACTCTATGAATTTTGCGTAATACTAAACCATGATCTAAACATTTTTTTAAATGAATATAATGAATGACGTATCCATACTTATTATATAAATTAGCCACTAGTTTTTTTGTTTTACCCCCTGGCGGTAGACATTTCTCGGGACAAAAAGGTAAATCGTTATGGAGAGAGTGCAAATGATTCGGATAAAAGAGATCAACTTCTAATATGAAACCCCACTCGGCGTCATCCTCAATGTCTCTAATGTGTAAATTATCTATTTCATTTTGGCTTAAAAATCGAAAACTAGAATAAGGTAAATACTGACACATGCTGTACCCATAAAGATTGTTACAGTCTAGATATACTATAAAGCAATCAGGTTTCGAAGAATCATATTCTGGCATATATTTATGATTGGCTTTTGCATATCGATGGGAACACATACACAAACCACCCCGTATACCATTTTGAATCATACGAATAATAGATAAATCCGATATGAGCTCTAACTGAACATTTGTTTTAAGCAACATTGCGTCGAATGACAAACTAGGAGCGGTTACGTAAAACGCGGGGTCCAGACTATAATGCTGTTTACAAGTATTTCGAAACTTTTGAAATATATCCGTTAATAATAGCACATCAGTTTTCAGATACAGGTCTGTATATTCGCCTAAGTTGCTAATATTGAATTCTTTCCAAACAGTTTGAGCGTGAAAATAATCTTCATCGCTGATGTCATCATTGGTCAAAGAGTTATGAAAACAAGATTTAGGTGGTAACGATTTTTCCTCATAAAATTTCCAATCCGACATATAATCATACGGATATACTCCTTTTCTTGTGAGTAAACTGAATTGCCTTTCATCAGGATATTGAGAGCGGAGATTTATAAAATCTTCTACTCTCATTGTTTTAGCGAGTTTATCTAAACTTGTTCCTAAAAAGTTAAAGGAGTCCAAAAATCTTAATTGTGTATACTCATTTTTTGAAATGGGAATAAATTTTGTAAAAGTAATATATTTTTCCTTAGTTTTAGCTATAATTTTTATTTGACCGGGAATTTCTCCTAATTTTTTAATAAATAAATGGCAATCGTATCCAGACAAATTATGAAAAAATATGGGAATAAACTTAGGTATTTTATATTGCAAATTACAAATAGAATGAGCTGCACCGCGATATTTTCCTGAAATATGACAGTGGTCCCTAACCTTATTATTCCATAACAAATTGCCACATATGTGACATATTGTCGCATGTTTAAAATCATACGCATCTTTTTCGGTAAATATCATAGTTTCAGATTTAGTAAGAATTTTATGAATTGCGGTTACATCCTTTATTAAGAAATCAATAAATTTTGAAACACAGTTTTGGCCCCGATAACTTCTATAGCCTTCTACTGCAGTAGAAAATGCTGACACTATGTTATATGCGAATGCTACTGGAACGTGTCGTTGTAAACATGATGTATTAGCACATTCTAATTTCACGCCGGAAATCGGGTTGAGTAATGTTTCAAAATCTGCGTATATGACAAAGGGAATATCTTGTTTTCTCTCGTAATTTTTAAATTTTAAGACAGAACCTTCTTCCGGCAGAACTGTAACCACCCCTCCACATAGATGATTTTCGAATTCAATTAAAGTTCTAAAAAATAATAAGCATGTTTCACAGAAGTATAGTTTTCCATGGTGTTTAGTCAATTGTCTTCGAACTAAACGCGGTAAATCTTTGATAAGACAAAAATGAGAATGCGTGCTGTTTTCTAAAAATAATAGATGGACGCTTTTTGATTTTCTATTCCTTGTAGTATACAAGGGGCCAATTATTGTTTTGTTATTTCGTAACCCATAAACAAAAATATTTAAGGAGGGGTTATTTTTCTCAAATATAGCTATATCGGATAACGTAATTGGAAATGATAAATCATTTATATTCAAAACATTTCGAAAATGAGGATATGAAGTAACTCTTTCAGAATGTTTCCTGGCAGGGTACAATGCCGCGACTATGCTCCATAAAAAACAATAATTATCTTTATTCATAATATTTAGACATGCTTTTTTTATTTGCTATAATTTTTGGTAACGAGATAAATCTAGAACCACCCAAAGGTTGGTATTTATTAATGTTAATTTCTATATGAGAATTAGACAAAAATGCCCAGCCACTGTCTCTTTCTTGAAAATCTTCAATTTTGTTTTTGAGGAACTCCACTGCTGTCTTATAAATCAAATCAAAATCATGGTGCAAATGTATGATATAGTTTTTTGTAGCAAATGATTTCAACTCTTGTTGATCACTTTTGTATATAATAAAAAAAGAAAACTGTTCAAAATTGATTTTGACTGACGTGTGTTTTTTTAACGTTTGATCTATTAAATTTTTAACTCGATCTCTAATGGCATAAAGAAAAATATCCGGGAAATTATGTATTTGTTAGTTAGTTGCAATGATCCGATAGCTTACGATTCGCTCTTTAAAAGAAGACTTAATCATTTGAACGTTATCAGTCATCCAAATCGTGCTATTATTTTTATGAGAATTACTTCGTAAATGCCCAGCCCATTGACGATTAGCTACGAACATTTTACAACCCGTACAGTGAGGCATTATGAAGTTGGTAGGTATATTGTATAAGATCGAGAGTAAATTTAGATTAAAAGTATCTACTTACAAACAGCCTCCAGCTGCGTGGCTCAAGTTAACAATAGTTTGTGGAATAAGTGCGAGTACCTTCGACAATAAGCTATAGGTACTTCTTTCTAGAAAATTAATGAAATTTGTTCTATAAATAAACCTCTGCTAAACCCTCTAAGTATACTAATACATAACTACCAATTATAAAATAATATATACTGGTAAACAGATACACGCCGGTTACTTTGAACGTTTGAAGTAGGTACTTGCTGGTACGTTTGGTGATATCTTCACTAAGTGTCCTTGTATCAGATCTCATGTATTTGCTTTCGATCAAGATGCGGATCCTAAAAAAAAATATTCCCAACATTTTACTCGGCACTATCCATAATATTTATTACATGAATAAAAATAAAATACTAATTGACTTTTGAGATAAAACAATGACTTAAAACATATACCTGAAAATGTAAACTTGATGTCCGCAGATAAAACACGTTCTTCAAAGTTCTATTACTAGCGTTGCTATGTAATATAAGCACTTGCTGGTACGTTTGGTGATATCTTCACTAATTGTCCTTGTATCAGATCTCATATATTTGCTTTCGGTCAAGATGCGGATCCTAAAAAAAAAAAAAAATATTCCCAACATTTTACTTGGCACTATACATAATATTTATTACATGAATAAAAATAAAATACTAATTAACTTTAGAGATAAAATAATGACTTAAACATAAAATTACCTGAAAATATAAACTTGATGTCCGTAGATAAACCACGTTCTTCAAGGATCTATTACTAGCGTTTGCTATGTAATATAAGCATCAACACTTCCTTCGCAGCTTAGTGTAATAATAACACTCCTAAAATATAAAAAAAAAAAAATATGACGTATGTATCCATAATATATAAACATGTGTAATAATATATAAACTGTATAATATGTTTCAATTAAATGTTTTTGTAAATTAAAAATTATTCTCAAACAATACGTTAATTTAATAGTATTTTTTTTTAGAAGAACAAAAAAAATATCAATTTCTTTCTCGTGTTAAACCTAGTGCTTATTCTGTGTAAATGAATACATGTAATTTGAATTACTTGAATAACAATTTTTTTCCAAACAGCATTTTTTCACAGTCAGCAATTCATCAATTTTCGATAGGGTTGATATGCATTCGCATTATGGTACTTAAAGTAATTATCATTGTATGCAAATTACGTATTACTAGCGTGTCAGCCCTAAGTATTTATGAAACATTAACAAAATTGCATGCTTCCGATTATGCTGACTTAGGGCACGTGCCAATGAATTAGCGATTCATCAATTTTCGATAGGGTTGATATGCATTCGCATTACTGTACTTAAAGTAATTATCATTGTATGCAAATTTCGTATTACTAGCGTGTCAGTCCTAAGTATTTATGAAGCATTAACAAAATTGCACGCTTCCGATTATGCTGACTTAGGGCACGTGCCAATGAATTAATGCGATTCAATTTTAATATATTACTTACAAAAAGAAATGTCATTTTATCGTTATATACAAATGTTGTAAGGTCATATTTAATATAGCCGCATAATACACGTAATATGGTATATAATTTACTTGGTTTTGTTAATGTTTTATACATCACCCAGAAGTAATCAACGTTAGTATACTCGTAACAGTACCTACCTACCTAGTGGGAAAACAGTGTTCGAGACTTTCGTCTAAAATGTAAGTATTAAACAAATTTATTTATTACCATTTTCTACGATTTGTTTCTTTGTTTTGGTTTACTTGTGTGTGTGTGTGTGTGTGTGTGTGTGTGTGTGTGTGTGTGTGTGTGTGTGGTGTACCTATTTTTTAGATAGCCTTCCATCGAGCTCGGTCCGTACGTCAGCGAGTTAAATCGACAGCAACTTCTCGGTGAAGTTAAAATCAGCGTATGTACGTAAAACATACGTTGATTTTAACATCGCCTACGAATTACTGTCGAATCAAATCGCTGTCGTAGGGGACCGAGCTTTAGATAGCTTTCTTCCTTACACAAGTGGCAATTCGTTGACTGGCGTATCATTGTAGAATAGATTGATAAATATACGGGATTGGCTTGACGCATATTTTGACATTAATTATGACAGTCGTCAACGCTTGTCAATCCCATACATTGATCGATGTATTCTACAATACGCTACAAACTACGCTTTTTTATACCACTTAGGTGACAGACAAGCACACGGCCCTCCTGATAGAAAGCGGTAAACTCAGATGAGATGATTACCGTGACGTAATTTCGAATGATACTTACCTTTTTTTAATATTCAATTTAAATGTTTCAGGTCTGACTCAGAATTCGATCATCCGCTTCACAGCTCAACTACTGAAGCATTAAAGAGTAGCAAGAAACGCAAACAAGCTGCAGCAAAAAAATCATCTGCTACTGTGAGGTAATTGATTTCGTTTTTTAACTAAATAATTTTGTGTATTATCTTAGCATTGCACCGTTGTTAACTTTTGTGAGAGCGACTGTCGGTTGACGTTGTACTCTCAACTTCGAGAAAGGACCCTGCACCACAGCCTCGATTGTCAATCAACAGGTGTATCGACTAGCAGAGGAGGTTGACTTGCTCTCAAAAGGTCATGACTTGGTCGGGAGTTCTTATAATAGGTATAAGCACAGGTATCGCTTAATATTATAACGTGTTGATGACGAACGACCTTCTATATGACGTCAACAATGTGATTTAATAATCCACAAGGTAATTAAATATTTATTGTTTCAGAAGCAAAACCCCAAAGACTTCCAATGTGTTCGGAGTCAGTCGACGGAACGCAGACTCCGATTCATCAACATCGACGTCAGCCGTGCTGTCTTACTTCGTGAACAGAGTGGCCAACGGGACGGAGCGGCGAACAGCAAACACCGTTGGTCACTATCATGTGGACTTAAAAGTTTACGCCACCAGCGACGTCCGCACAACGGAGCCGACGGAGTTGTGGAAGAAAGCGCTGGTGCGCATCAAGTTCCAGACCGACGATGACAGCACGCAGTGGCGTAAGCTTCAAAACTTGGTGGAATCCCTTGACGAGGTGTTTGAAGGGGCTCCACCTAGGTTTAGCCCATAATGTAATGTAGGTACAAGATAAATAAATATCGTGTAATCGTGTTGCTTTTATTTTTAATTTTTCTGTTTTACAGTTGTGGACGAGCAAACGCAAACTATATAAATGCCTCTTGGTTCTCTTTGCTATTGCGATGAGCCACTAAACTGTTTTACAGCTGTGGACGAGCAAACGCAAACTATATAAATGCCTCTTGGTTCTCTTTGCTATTGCGATGAGCCACTAAACTGTTTTACAGTGGTGGACGAGCAAACGCAAACTATATAAATGCCTCTTGGTTCTCTTTGCTATTGCGATGAGCCACTAAACTGTTTTACAGTTGTGGACGAGCAAACGCAAACTATATAAATGCCTCTTGGTTCTCTTTGCTATTGCGATGAGCCACTAAACTGTTTTACAGTTGTGGACGAGCAAACGCAAACTATATAAATGCCTCTTGGTTCTCTTTGCTATTGCGATGAGCCACTAAACTGTTTTACAGTTGTGGACGAGCAAACGCAAACTATATAAATGCCTCTTGGTTCTCTTTGCTATTGCGATGAGCCACTAAACTGTTTTACAGTTGTGGACGAGCAAATGCAAAATATAAATGCCTGTTGGTTCTCTTTGCTATTGCGATGAGCCACTAAACTGTTTTACAGTTGTGGACGAGCAAACGCAAACTAAATAAATGCCTGTTGGTTCTCTTTGCTATTGCGATGAGCCATTAAACTGTTTTACAGTTGTGGACGAGCAAACGCAAAATATAAATGCCTGTTGGTTCTCTTTGCTATTGCGATGAGCCACTAAACTGTTTTACAGTTGTGGACGAGCAAACGCAAAATATAAATGCCTGTTGGTTCTCTTTGCTATTGCGATGAGCCACTAAACTGTTTTACAGTTGTGGACGAGCAAACGCAAACTATATAAATGCCTCTTGGTTCTCTTTGCTATTGCGATGAGCCACTAAACTGTTTTACAGTTGTGGACGAGCAAACGCAAACTATATAAATGCCTCTTGGTTCTCTTTGCTATTGCGATGAGCCACTAAACTGTTTTACAGTTGTGGACGAGCAAACGCAAACTATATAAATGCCTCTTGGTTCTCTTTGCTATTGCGATGAGCCACTAAACTGTTTTACAGTTGTGGACGAGCAAATGCAAAATATAAATGCCTGTTGGTTCTCTTTGCTATTGCGATGAGCCACTAAACTGTTTTACAGTTATGGACGAGCAAACGCAAACTAAATAAATGCCTGTTGGTTCTCTTTGCTATTGCGATGAGCCATTAAACTGTTTTACAGTTGTGGACGAGCAAACGCAAAATATAAATGCCTGTTGGTTCTCTTTGCTATTGCGATGAGCCACTAAACTGTTTTACAGTTGTGGACGAGCAAACGCAAAATATAAATGCCTGTTGGTTCTCTTTGCTATTGCGATGAGCCACTAAACTGTTTTACAGTTGTGGACGAGCAAACGCAAAATATATAAATGCCTGTTGGTTCTCTTTGCTATTGCGATGAGCCACTAAACTGTTTTACAGTTGTGGACGAGCAAATGCAAAATATAAATGCCTGTTGGTTCTCTTTGCTATTGCGATGAGCCACTAAACTGTTTTACAGTTGTGGACGAGCAAACGCAAACTATATAAATGCCTGTTGGTTCTCTTTGCTATTGCGATGAGCCACTAAACTGTTTTACGGTTGTGGACGAGCAAATGCAAAATATAAATGCCTGTTGGTTCTCTTTGCTATTGCGATGAGCCACTAAACTGTTTTACAGTTGTGGACGAGCAAACGCAAAATATAAATGCCTGTTGGTTCTCTTTGCTATTGCGATGAGCCACTAAACTGTTTTACAGTTGTGGACGAGCAAATGCAAAATATAAATGCCTGTTGGTTCTCTTTGCTATTGCGATGAGCCACTAAACTGTTTTACAGTTGTGGACGAGCAAACGCAAACTATATAAATGCCTGTTGGTTCTCTTTGCTATTGCGATGAACCACTAAACTGTTTTACAGTTGTGGACGAGCAAACGCAAACTATATAAATGCCTGTTGGTTCTCAATGCTCAATGTCTGTTTCACGTTTGCACGGGAAACGTTAATCGAAAAAACGTAGATCGTTGAACGGAAACCCATAAACGCGTTAAACGGACTGAAGCGTTGAATGCCACCGCGTTCGATTCATCTGTTGTAAATAATAATGTAATTCATCTGTTGTAAAAAAAAAAAAAATTGTATATTATTGGGAACGATACCTCACAGAGTGAGGCCTGGCCGGAGGCCTGGCCGAACGATGTGGGGTAGAGTTCCCAATAATATACTACTTATATTATCATATTAGTCCTACGTTACACTATCTAAAAATATTTGGTTCCCTGCTGCCGGATTTTTTCAAGAATAAAAAACCATTAGTGGACAACTCCTTTAATCCAATCTTGAAATCAACTTTAAAACAAAGTATAAATAATGGAAATAGCTATTAAATTACATAAATAGCGAACTCATGAATCTGGTAGAAAATTTCGGCAATTTCATATGTAACGACCTAATATAATGCCCAGTCTATCACTTCGTCCATATCACTACATAGTATAAAACAAAGTCGCTTTCTCTGTCCCTATATCCCTTTGTATGCTTAAATCTTTAAAACTACGCAACGTTGTAATAGATAGAGTGATTCAAGAGGAAGGTTTATATGTATAATACATGTTTAATATAGTAGTGGGTGCAGCGGGAACGGGATCTGACGCCACGCGGGCGGAAAAATATTGGCGGTACGAAGTTCGCCGGGTCAGCTAGTAATATTATATACTGTGCTAAAGAGAACCGCGCGCGGGAACACAAAGCGACGTTACCCTGAGAGCCCTGAGTATGCCTATGCTAGTTAAGTAACCTACCTACCTATGTGTACCTCGCTAAATAAAACAAAACTTTTGTTCACAGATGGAACTTGAAAAGGAAAAACAGGAATTAAAAAGAAAACTACATCTGAATACTGTCGACATAGTGGTGAGTTCGCAATTAGTTAAAACATGACTCTGCCTAGTGCCTAACTCTCTTGATGTATAGGATCATAAAAGCATGCTTGAGACCCAAACCAGTAGGGTAGTGTGAGTCAACGGATCATCATAAATACTGCTTTATATCGTAGTTTTTTCTAACCAAAAATGCATAGAAAACTAAGATAATTGCCTAACTAAACTGAAACTATGACTTTTCAATATTTTTAATTCTTAAAATTGGTCAAAATATAAACAATCGAATGATTTATAACTTTTTAGATTTCTTACTAAATTTCAAATCAATCTTATTAAACATTGTACATCTGTAAATGCAACTTGGACTGACATAAATAATGCGAAATTCTCTTGTAATCCATAGTACCTATTACCATAGTCAAGTAATTCAACTTGATATTTATGTTATTTCAGGGAAGCTTGGAGTCGAGGGCGCTGAGGGTTAGACCAGTGAAACGGGTAAATATTGACTAATTTACAATGTTACATGGGTCGCAACCACGTAATATTTCTGTGAGCCTAGTACTATTAGCATGAAGTACTAAGCTCACAGAAACTTCAAGGAACTTTATCTAGGTTGCGGGAACGCGATCAGTATTTCAACGGGCAGAGCAGTAGGTAGCAGGTAGTTTATTAAGATTAATTCCTAATAATTTTATAAATGGGAAAGTGTGTGTGCGTGCGTGCGTGCGTGCGTGCATACGTGCGTGCGTGCGTGCGTGCGTGCGTGCGTGCGTGCGTGCGTGCGTGCGTGCGTGCGTGCGTGCGTGCGTGCGCGTGTGCGTGTGTGCGTGTCTGTTTGTCCGTCTTTCACGGCTAAGCCACTGAATTTTGATGAAATTTGGTATAGGGGTAGATTAGACCTTCAGAAAGGACATAAGCTATGTTTGGGTGCGATAACCCTTCATCCACGCGGGTGAAGCCGCTTGCAAAAGCTAGTAGGATATATAGACCTGTGGCCGCCCTTCTTCACCCGCTCAGGGCGCGCGGCGGTCTAATGACAGATTCATCGGCCATTCGAACAACGAACTCGGCGACGGACGTTTATTTTGTATCTTATTATGTTAAACCAGCAGTTTCCACAAGTATTACGTCGTATTAATCACAAATCCCAGCTATCGAAGCGGAAACAATGGTAAAAAAGCCCGTTTGAGTTTCTTGCCGGAGTTTTCCCAGGTAGGGCCGCGTTTCGACCCGTGCCTGTGGTTCATTTACCAAATAAATCTATTAGTTATTTTTATTTTTAACGTTTTCTAAGTGCCCTTTGAACGATTTTTGTGAAAGCTTGTAGTGAAAAACAGAAAAAGAACTTGCGCGATATAGGATTTTGAAATCAGCACGCCCCTAGCAGAAAATTACTTCGTTTTAGTACAACAGATTTTTTAAAAGCTCGTTGGCCAGGTGCTCTCAATGTTCAGTAAAACCTAGGCGAAGGTTACCATTGGGATGGGTGACCGTTTAGTGGTGTCACATCTGAACGCTTCTCTGCTTTGGAGTGCACGTTAAAAGTCGGTCCCAGCTGTAAACAGTCGTTAGATCAAGATGGAGGCCTGTATGGGCGACCTGAACAACCTTTTCACAGGTTGGCCACTAAACACACGAAAAGAAGTTTTTTCATTAACAATTTTATTTCAGTTGAAATCAGACGAAGAGCCCTATTCCAATGATGGTAGCGAACAAGATAAAAACTGTAAACTGCCGAAACATCTTCGGGGGAAATGCGAGGATAGTGTGGCCACCCCGGTCAATGGGGAAGTGGATGTTTTGCACCAGACGGGTGATAAAGAGGTATGTTATTTTTCTATTTATTATCTCACTTAAAAAAACTCAATTGGATACTCTTTTTTTATACAACTGAAGTGGCAGACAAGCACACGGCTCACCTGATGGAAAGTTGTTACTGTGGCGTATGGACGTGTGTAACACCAGGGGCGTCACACTCGCGCTGCTGACCCTGAAGAAACCTTCTAATGCCCTTCTTGAAGAACCCCATATTGTAGTCGCTTGGGAAAACTACAGCAGGGAGTTCATTCCACAGCCTGAGCGTGGGAAGAAGTTCCTTTTATACCGCACGGTTCGCATCGACCTCCGCCCCCCCCCCCCCATGAGCGCGGGCCTGAGGGTGACGGGTGGAGCCGCCCGTCACCCTAGCAGAAGCAGGCCACGGCGGCGAGTCGGGGATCGCCTGGTCTCCCCTTCCGAGGAGGGCTAGACCAGGATGGCCCTGGGTCAGCCGGGGTGCGAGGGATATGTCGCGAGACAACCTCATCTTCGGCCTAGCACAACGACCCACAGACGGTGTGCGGTTTAGTCGGTTCGGGTCCGACATAACCACCCCCTCCAGCTTCGGAAGGGAGGGGGGGTATCCGTGGTATTTTCCAGCACGTAAAAAGAAACGCACCATGTCCGGTCGCAATGTTTGAGGATGAATCCCTTGTCTATGGCGAGCGGTGGCGGTTATTTCCACTGAGCGGATATCGAGCCTTGTGTTCAGCTGCTGCACCGCTCTTCCAACACACCGCTCGAGTCTGTCTGTCTGTCATATTACAAAAGTTTTTCATTTCGTCTATATTTTTTTTCAGAATGCTCAGAGTCAGGGTGCTGAAGGTATACCATGCGAAAAGAAAACTGGACGTCCACGAAAGGTAAGAAGATCAGCTTGGGTCCGGTTTTAGGGGTGACGGCGCCGTGACAACAGTTTTTTTTTTAATAGGAATATTAGCAACCGAAATTACTAATATTCCCTCTAATGTCTCCAACTAAGCTAAATTGCTTGTGCTAGGAGTGGGTTCACGTCGGTAGGACCATGATTCGAACCTTCAAATCTTACTGATTACATACTTACTTCCAGCGAACGGGTGATCTGCCCTTATGCGGGGGCAATTTCACCAAATTCCCATATACCTCCCATCTACAGGTCTAGAGGCGTCCGGCAATCACCGAACCTACCTGTTTCTTTGCAGAATCTTACGATCTGTTTCACCTTTAGATCCTCGAGGTCTTGAGCGTCTAGGGTGTCCGTTCGCATGTTTACCCATCTTATCATTGAGTACATGTGACATTCGGCCAGCAGGCGGAGACTGGACGCTTACTGATAGTGTCAGGGATATTATTCTATCCCAAATCGGTTCGATTGGAGTTGCCGTCGAGTCAGAGTCAAAAGCAGTCAATACTTCTGTCAGTCTGTCAAATGATTCACATCTGAATGTTTCCAGCCCGCTCAAGTTGGTCCTAATGGTTCGGCGGCGAAGAAGAAGCGTAGACCGCCTAAAAGTTCTTCAACGAAAAATAAGGTAATTTCATATCTATTAACTAGCCAACCCGCCCGGGTTCTCCCGTGGTATATACCTTTGACATAAATCTCTCTGCATCACCCTGAGATTGACGGCATTAAGCCCGCCTTTGTACAATTATTTTTCGAGTTCCATAACACAAGCTAGTTAAGCTATGCTTACCATGGGTCTAGATAGCGTTGTGTGAAATGTTGTGGAATATTTATTTAATTTGTGCAAAAGTCCTACTCATATCGCAATAAACCTATCACTAATTTTCTGTGAATACACCTCTGTCTACCCTCTCGGGGATTTACAGATTTGAGTGTATGTATGTATTATTCTATGTTATTTCGGGGTAATGCCCCATCTTACGATTGGCCTAAGCATTAGCTAGCCAGGTTATTAAATGTTGTAATAAACGTTACGACTGAATACCATTCAGGCCGTTAATTGATTGGCGCCGTTTAGTTAACTGCCTAGGCAGTTAACTAGACGGCTGATTAAGCTAGTTGGCGGCGATGTATATATAATATTTTTTCTTTCTTTAATTTTACAGCGTGCGCCTCAGGTTCTAATTCCAAAGGAGAAGATATTTCAAATGAGCAAACCAAACCAGGTGATTACTTAGTCATTTATTCTAACTACCGTATTGGTAAGATAAGATAAGATAAATCTTTGTTGTACACCGATACATTATAGTACAGTCGACAAAATCGATAGTATCCCACGTTTACATTTAAAGTTGTACGTAAAGGTGGGATACCTACTATCGATTTTGTCGACTGTACATGCAGCGACTGATCAAGTGTTCTGACCGCCCTAGGCTAAATATGAGGACGCGCCCCCGCTAGATGTGTGTGTTTTTTTTTACGTGCAGGAAATCCCCACGGATACCCCCCCCCCCCTTCTGGCGCCGGAGGGGGAATTTATGTCGGACTCGAATCGACTAAGCCGCACGCCGTCTGTGGGTCGATGTGCTAGGCCGAAGGTGAGATGTCTCGCGACATATCCCTCGCACCTCGGCTGACCCAGGGCCATTCCTCTCGGTGTAACCCTCCTCGCTGGCCGCTCACACATTCGCGCAGCGGCCCATCACCGCGAGCAGGGTGGAGAGCATGAGCACTCTCATCCCCAGAGCCGTCATAAGCGCCTGCCTCGGCGATTCTAACGCCGTACACTCGGTAAGCGTGTGCAGCCCCGAGTCCACGCTCGCGTCGCAGTGATGGCACTCGGGCGTTGGCTCTATGCCTATCAGATGCAGGTACCGCCCGAAGTTACCGTGTCCGGTTATGACCTGCGTCTGACGGTACGAGAGGCCACCGCGAGGCCTCTCTAGCCACTCCCCCGTGATGGGTGTTACCGCAACAATCACGGCGTGCCCTGCGCGTGGTTGTTCAAGTCGTAGCTCCCACTCGGTCACCATGGGCCTGTGGAGCCGGGATTTCTCGGCCCGAATTTCTTCGGGCTCGGGATCGAATCCCCGCACGACACCCGCGTAAAGTCTCTTGCAGGAGTCCTCTGGGCCCCAAGTTGGGCAACAGCCGGCTCAAGGCATTCGCCGTTGTCACTAACTTGGGGCGCAGACTTCGGAGATGTTCACCGAAGTCTCATCGACCGTCAAGCACGAGCCCCAGGTATTTCAACCGGGGCTTAATGTCGATGGGAGTGCCTCCCACTGTAAGGCTGGCTCCCGGGTCTGGCCTGTGCCGAGGGCCATGAAAGAACATGGCCTCGGACTTGTGCAGAGCCACCTCGAGACCCAGCCGCCGGATACGTTCGACGACTTAAGCAACTGCGGTCGTGGCCCTCAGGGTCGCCTCGCGGTGCATAGTCCCGCTCTCCGTCACCAGCGTGTCGTCCGCGTAACACGTGACGGTGGCACCGTACGCGAAGTCACCGCGAAGCACCCATTCGTAACCGATGTTCCTCAGCAGCGGCCCCAGGATCGATCCCTGTAGAACACCGCATGACATCTCACGCCTACCGACTCCGGTCGAACTTGGGTAGACGACGGCTCTCCCCGTCAGGTACGCCCTGACTATGCGGCGAAGGTAGAGAGGCACATCGTGGTACACGAGCGCCTCTCTGATACAACTCTAGGGCAAGGTGTTAAAAGCGTTGGAGATGTCTAACGACACAGCCAACATCACCTCGCCTCGAGCGACCGCATCCTCTGGACGGCTACGCCTTCTACGAAATCGGGCCCATCGGCGGTGCGTGATCGCGCAGGCTTGACGCAGCCTCGCGATCTCCGCATTCCACCAGTAGATCCGACGCCTCGGATTATAGGCTGCAGTCCTAGGCATACCCGCATCGCAGACAAGTGTCATAGCCTCCCGGAACCACGCCGCTTCATCGTCGATGTTGACAGGCCTGTCCGGCTCAATAGCCCAGGCCTATACGATGGCGGATTCAATTGCCCCAGAACCCAGCGCGGCTCGCTTTGGGCCGTTGCGACCGGCGTATCCCCCGCGGGATGGGAGACATCCAACCAAACGTATCGGTGGTCCGACAGAGTCTCCACCTCTGCGACGACACGCCAGTCCCGCACGCGGAGTGACAGGGAAGCGCTCGCGAACGAAAGGTCTATGATCGACCTGCGCTCGCCCGACACAAACGTGGCTTCGGCCCCGCGATTCTGGAGAACTAGACCGAGACTGTCGGCCCAGCCCTCCAGAGCCCTGCCTCGCGTGTCCGTGCGCCGGGAACCCCAAGCTCCCGACCAGGCGTTGAAATTCCCGAGCACAAGAACCGGACGAGTTATGCACCAGTGCCGCCGAACCATCCAGATCGACCACCCAGGCGGGCCTGAGTGGTCGGTGAGTGTATGGCTCGGCGACAACGGCGACGTGTATGGACCACTGTGCCATGCTCTGGAGCAGAAGTGCCTGCAGGATGCGGAGCTGGGGATCCATTATGGAACCATCTCCGCATGCCGCCCCGAACCATTGGCGGAACGCCCGCCTCGCGCCTTCGGCTCCCCGCGGGTGCAGGCCTTGCTGCCAACCTTATGGTCGGCCTGCTTGCCCTCCGCCGCACACCTAAAACAGTGCGGCGGAGCTTCGTAACTGCCGGCCCTATGACCGGGTTGGCCACAGCGGAAGCAACGGTCGCCGACCGTCACCACCGCCGTGCACTGCACTCCCACATGGGCGACCAACAGGCACCTAAAGCACCTGACCGGCCGACCCTGTAGGAGGCATGCCCGTACTACTACTACGCCGTCCACCGCGCCCGCTAGGTGTGTTACGGACGGCCTAAAATTAGTGAGGAGAGTAATAGTGTGAAAATTTCAACAAATGCACAACAATGCTGCACTGTTTAAATTAGGAATTTCCCATACAAAATGAAGTTAAAATTAACGCTTTCCCATACAAAATGAAGTTAAAATATGCGCCCGTTATTTTTGTTCTACGTGCGCTTTTTAAATATTTAAAATTTACTTTTAGAATTAGGAACTCTCAAGTGCAGTTTTAGTGTTTTGTCTCGGTCTAGTTGCAATATGTAGGGTAGATGAAATGATGGTAGATTAGTGCATAAGAAGACACGATTTCAGCGCGCCCGCCCTCCTGATCCTCGCGCCCTAGGCTGCAGCCTAATTAGCCTAAGGGTTAATCAGGCCCTGTGTACATGCACGGACAACATTATGAAATGTACTAATGGCGGCCTTATCGCTACAAGCGATCTTTCCCAGTAACTTTTGGATGGACATGTTTTAGTTGTTTAACAAAAATAACTTATGGGCAGTTATTAATGTAGTCACAAACTTAAAAATATATATACATACATACATATATAATCCAGTAATATTACATAAACCTAAATACATACATACTTACATTCAATTTCTATAATTTTTACATAAACATACACATATGTTACATCATCATCATCATCATCATCAGGCTATATTAGTCCACTGCTGGACATATTATGTAACATATTCATACACTTACACAAATATTCAATATTATTATTATATAGATAATGTTCCTTCATCATTGTTTTGAAAGTGGCCAAGGATTGTGCGCGTCTAATGGTAACAGGTAGCGCATTCCACAACCGTACAGCCTGGACAGTGAAGGACTTGTCATAAAAAGTTGTGGAATGAGAGGGCGTGTTCCCTATATAGTAGGACAGGGTAGCGCCACCCTATCTCTGCCCGTGGGTGTCTTTAGTTTCTCCACGCGACAGAGAACATACTGCCCAAGACTAAGTGATGAGGTCAATAGGATGGCCCCCTATTATGTGGAACCGTAAATAATAGTTGACGAAATGTGAGTGTTAATACACCCCTGCCTACCCCTTCGGGGATTGCCAGAGATTTTCAGAGTAAGTGAAGTTGAATCACTACATAGTATAAAACAAAGTCGCTTTCTCTGTCCCTTTGTATGCTTAAATCTTTAAACGGATTTTGGTGCGGATTTTTTGTAAGAGTGATTGAAGAGGAAGGTTTATATGTATAATAACATCCATTGCACCCGTGCGAAGCCGGAGCGGGTCGCTAGTATTTTAATAAAAAAGAGATGGACAAGCCAGTCTTCAAACAGCTGGCCCCCCTTTCGTCAGCGTAGTCGCTGACCGTGAAATAACAAGCGTAACCGCTGGGGTTAAGCCCCTATTGTTTATTGTTATCCTCGTCTATTTATATAAAAACGAGTATATGAGGAATCGATTAGGATAGCTTTCAAAAGCTGCCACTCCGCGGACTTAGTGAAATACGAACTTCGACTCGGCCGTTGAGCGTGGTACAGAGCGGACGCTTATATTTTTTTTGCAAAATAATCTTTATTTGTGCTCCTCAAATCTAACCCTAATAGTGGGGCATCAGTGAACCTATAACTGTGTGGACAGTGGCAGCGGCAAACCCTTAGCGGACAGCGCCCCGTTCGCCGTACCTCGCCTCCGCGGGACCAGTGCGGTGGCTATTTTTTGGCTCGCTCGCACTTCAACTCGCCGTTCTCGGTGCATAGTGCAACCTGCAACGCGAAGTAAGCGGATGCGGCTTAGTGAGCATGTAAGAAGTCCATCAAGATCTTCTGGACAGGAGCCAACCACACCTGCAAACCAGACCTACACCTACTGATTAATTGGCCCCGCCAGCCCACCCTGTTTTTAAGCCTTAGGCATATCAACTCGGTCGGTGGAGTCAAGCGGGGTCGCCCGATACCGGTTTAAACCGGATCGCCGCGGTTAGTAGTAGTTAGTTATAAGTGACGTACGAATTGGTTCGTACAGGTTTATTATTAAGTAACAATAGTTAATAGATTTAAGGTTTTTTTTACGTATAGTGTTTTGCATTATATAACGACAGCTATAATTTTATAGCATAATTTTTTTTTGTTTTGTCTCGGTATTCGAGGAAATTGTCAATTTCTTTCCAGGTCGACCGTCGCGCGCCCGAGTGCCCGCCTGCATACATACACACACATAACTTCACACACACAACACACACACGCCTCAGGTAACACGCAGTACACACCTTACAGGAATACTATACAACATAACACAATCCATTCACACATACACACACAGATAGGTACACTAGCTTCTAGGGCAACCGCCAGATCTAACGCCATCACTGCTTCGTGCGACGAGCTTGTGCGTGACTTAGTCGTACCCGATATTTTTAGGAACTATATTAATCTTTATATTTACATTTTTTTACAACTTATACAATTTTACTTTTTATTTTGACCTAATTTAGAATCTTGACATTAGAATTTATACAGACTGACAGACATTTATATTGACCATAAATAATTGTGTGATTTTATTTTATTTTAAATTTTAACGCGCACCTCCTGACGTGCAATGAACGCCTTCCACTCGCCAGTCGAAAAGAGGAGAACCCCTCTTGTAGAGAGGGACTCCACCTTCACACTAGAAGGTAGCCCTGAAACCGAGCCGTCGGGTCGTGGGTCGGGGACTGTTCGGAAGAGTATTGAGAGGATTCAATCTAAGGTTGGATCCCTCTCACAAAACACTAAAAAGGGGGCAGTCCAGCCGCCCCCATCGCCCAAATCCGAACAGTCGTCGACCGCACGCCTCGCCATCAACTGCTGCCGGAAAATCCGCGAGCAAATAGGTGCTTCCCGTAATCTTAAGACGGACATTAGATTGAAAATAGAGGAAGCCGTGACTGAGCTGGAGGAATATTTGAAGGCGTTCCGGGGACAAGTCGGCGTGCAAAAGGGCCAGACAAGGCAGAGCGCTGGGACGGCGGGGTTACCGGCCCCCGTCGCCCCAGCCTCTGCCCCGAGTGCACACGGGGAAATCTTAAGGAAGTTAGAGGAGAATGAAAGGTTGATAAAAGAGAATGGTAGAATGATGAATGAATTGAAGGAAAGAATGGAGCGACAGGATGAAAGAGAGAAAGAAAGAGAAAGAAAGGGGAGTTTGACGTATGCGGGGGTAGCGTCGGGCCGCACGGGTGCACAGCTCCCGGAGCGGGCGACGCTGCACTCCGTAGTAATCACGTCCAAGAATGAAGAAGAGACGAGTGAACAGGTTATGGAGAGATTACGAAAGGTTGCGAATGAAGATGAAGGATGGATAACGGTTGAAAGAGTAAGAAAGGCGAAGGATAGAAGAGTGATAGTGGGTTATAGGACGGAGAGCGAAAGGAATAGGGCACAACAGCGACTCGCGGAGAGGGAGAAGGACCTGGCCATCGAGCAGATCAAGAACAAGGACCCACTCCTTATTCTGTACAGCGTGCTCAGAACCCATACGGACGAGAACCTGTTAAAGGTCGTAAGGGCTCGGAACCATAATGTGTTCCGAGGCCTGACCCCAGAACAGATCCGTATGGGGGTGCTGTACAGGAAGACGGCCAGGAACCCCCACACCTGTCACGTGGTGCTCAGGGTCTCTCCGGAGGTCTATAACCGTGCCTTAGACTTGGGGAGGCTGCAGGTGGACCTGCAACCCGTGAGGGTTGCAGACCAATCACCCTTAGTGCAGTGCTCCCTGTGCCTAGGGTATGGGCACACCAGGAGGCTTTGCACCAGTAAACAACCCAGGTGTAGTCACTGTGGCGGGGTTCACTTGAGAACCGAATGCCCCGACTACGCCGCTGGTGCAGAGCCCACCTGCTGTAACTGCCAAAGGGAGAAGCTGGGCAGCACGGGGCACAACGTATTTAGCGACGCGTGCCCGGTGAGAGAAAGGTGGGATAGCATAGCGAGGACCACCACTCAATACCGGTGCTAACGTTGTCCCGGGGAACGTGATCCCCCACAGAGTGCTGCAGGTGAACCTCAAAAAGAAGAAGCTGGCAATCGACGACTTCATACTCGAAGCCTCTAGGCGAAAAGCCACAGCCGCTCTCATACAAGAGCCCTACGTAGGCAACTCGGCGAAAATGAAATCATACCAGGGCGTCAGGGTCTTCCAGAACACTGGGCAAGGAGGAGGGACTGTGAAGGCGGCTATTGCCGTCTTCGATCCGAACGTGGATGTTGTACAGTACCCGCAACTCACCACTAACAACATCGTAGTGGTGGGGATCCGGACCAGTGCCTGGATGATCACGCTGGTGTGCTTTTATTTTGAACCGAAGCCAGCACCACTGGGGCCCTACCTAGAGCGACTCAAAGAGGTGAGGCGAAGTCTAGGTTCCCAGCTTGTTGTTTTTGGGGGCGATTCCAATGCGAAGAGCACCTGGTGGGGTCACTGGTTTGAGGACAACCGAGGCGAGTTATTGAGGGGGGTACTCGCCGAAATGGACCTCCATGTCCTGAACAGCGGGAATATTCCAACTTTCGATACTGTGAGAGGTGGAAAAAGGTACTGCAGCTTTGTGGACATCACGGCTTGCACTGCTAACGCGATCGCCTGGATCGACGCTTGGAAGGTTGACACGAGCCTCACGCCGAGCTCAGACCACACCGGCATAGCGTTCAACCTCAACCTGGTGAAATCCAAAGGTACGAACATCAGCCGTACCACGCGTGTCTATAACACCAAAAAGGCAAACTGGGATGCTTTCAAAGCCAATATGACTCGGCTGCTCCCGGATATAGTGATAGGCGACACAAGACACAACGACGAGCTTGATGTCTTGGCCGAAGCTTATACGGGAGTAGTCGAG
The DNA here is from genome assembly GCA_949126895.1 of Eilema caniola. Taxonomy (NCBI): domain Eukaryota; kingdom Metazoa; phylum Arthropoda; class Insecta; order Lepidoptera; family Erebidae; genus Eilema; species Eilema caniola. The sequence continues at coordinate 16,981,927 of OX421485.1, read as the reverse complement.
GATGCGTGCAGAGGGAGCATCCCTGTTAAAAAACCGGGGGGGTTGATCGCTGCGCCGTGGTGGTCGGAAAAACTCGCCAACCTCAGGAGGACAATGGTCACCTTCAAGCGTCGAATCAGGAACGCTGCGCCGGTCCGAAGGGCATTGGTGATAGCGCAGTACCTGGAGAAAAAGGAGACGTATGAAAGCGAAGTAAAAATGGCACAGGTCGAAAGTTGGAAGAACTTCTGCGGAAAGCAGGACAGGGAGAGTGTATGGGAGGGTATTTACCGTGTAATCGGGAGGGCCACAGTCAGGGAGGAGGATACTCTCCTCACCGCCAATGGTTCTTACCTGGACGCGAAGGGTTCGGCCGAGTTACTCGCCCGAACCTTCTACCCACAAGACCGGGTGGGGGAAGACAATGGAGGGCATCACGAAATAAGAGAAAAAGCGGAAGAATTGGACGAGGAAAAGGGCCATCATGACGATGACCCCCCCTTCACTATCAGTGAGCTCTATGATGCCCTCCGGAGGTTCAACCCCAAAAAAGCTCCGGGAGCGGATGGCTTCACGGCCGATATCTGCACCCACGCCATTGGGGCCGACCCCCTGCTGTTCCTGAAGCTACTGAATCGGTGCCTCCACCACGGCTACTTTCCTAAGATATGGAAGGAAGCCGTGGTGGTGGCACTGAGGAAGTCGGGAAAGGACTCGTACGCCGTCCCCAAGTCGTACAGACCGATTGGTCTATTGCCCGTCTTGGGGAAGGTGTACGAGAGGATGCTGGTAGCTCGTCTCAATTTCTACATCATGCCGAAGATTAGCCCCCGCCAGTATGGTTTCATGCCACAAAAAAGCACCGAAGACGCCCTCTATGACCTGATGGGTCACATAAGGGCTCGGCTCGATGAGAAGAGGATAGTCCTTATGGTGTCCCTGGACATAGAGGGCGCCTTCGATAGCGCATGGTGGCCGGCCATTAAGGTCAGACTGGCGGAGGAGAAGTGTCCTTTGAGTTTGAGACGAGTTATCAGTAGCTACCTTAGCGACAGGACGGTAAGGGTAAGGTATGCGGGCGAGGAGTGCAGACGCTCCACGGAGAAGGGATGCGTCCAGGGCTCTATTGGCGGTCCCTTACTGTGGAACCTATTGCTGGATCCCTTATTGCACCAACTCGGTAGCGGGACGGTTCACGTACAAGCGTTCGCGGACGATGTTGTGCTGGTGTTCGATGGGGACAGCGCTCTGGAGATTGAGAGACAGGCCAATGCCTCTCTCGAGCATGTGCGGGAGTGGGGCATCGGAAATAAGCTGAAATTCGCACCGCACAAAACTTGTGCGATGGTTATCACGCGGAGGCGGAAGTACGATGACCCACGCCTCAGCATGGGCGGGATAGACATTGGACTGTCCAAAGAAATCAAAATCCTGGGGCTCACCATCGACCACAAGCTCACCTTTAACACCCACGTCACAAACGTATGCAGGAAGGCGATCGGGATTTACCACAAGCTGGCGAGGATGGCCCGGATCAGTTGGGGATTGCATCCCGAGGTGATCCGGACCATTTACAACGCCGCTGTGGAGCCGACGGTGTTGTATGCCGCCAGTAGCTGGTGTCCTGCGGTGGAGAAGCTTGGTGTTCAGAAGCAGCTGAATGTGGTGCAGCGCGGTTTCGCGCAAAAGCTTTGTAAAAGCTACCGCACGGTCTCTCTACACTCGGGGTTGATCTTGGCTGGGATGCTCCCTCTGGACCTCAGAGTTCGCGAGGTGGCCTCGTTGTACGAGGCCAAGAGAGGAGTGCCCCAGTCATGGTTGAAGGATAGGGAGATCGAGCGGATGTCTTCGGCTATTGAGGCTCCTCACCCCGCGGAGCATATGAACCTGGAGTTCGTAAGTCTGGTAGACGAGGAACACTTCCAGCGCGTCAAATCGCAGACGCAGGTACAGATCTACACGGACGGGAGCAAGATTGAGGGTCGTGTCGGCGCCGCGTTATCCATATGGGATAACGGGGCCGAAACAAAGGCCCTCAAACTTGCTCTCGCCCCGTACTGCACCGTCTACCAAGCAGAGCTCCTGGCCATATGCAAAGCGGCCAGTGAGGCCCTCAAGCGCGGCGCGGCCACATTCGGCGTTTTTAGCGACAGCAGAGCCGCACTCATGACGGTAACCAACCGTCACGCCCTCCACCCCCTGGCAGTTGAGGCCAGAGCCACCATCAAGCGGGGATTGACCCAGGGCAAGGACATATCCTTATTCTGGGTCAAGGCCCACGCCGGGTTGGAGGGTAATGAGCGAGCCGACCAGCTCGCCAAAGAGGCGGCTCTGCGGTCGAAAATTGCGCCGCATTACAGCCTGTGCCCCGTCTCTTTCGTGAAGCGGGGTCTGCGTCAGACCTCTCTTCACGAATGGAACGAAAGGTACAGGCTGGGCCATACGGCTTCTGTCACCAAGCTTTTCTTCCCTTGCGCTCTGGAGGCATACAGCATCGTCCGCAAGCTGGAGCTTTCCGGCACCACCACCCAGCTCCTAACGGGGCATGGTGGGTTCGCCGAATACTTGACTCGTTTCAAGTGTAGGGAGGACCCATCATGCGCCTGCGGACTGGGGGTGGACGAGACAGTCGTCCACTTATTGGTGGACTGTCCGATCCATTTAAGGGCACGGTACGACCTGGAGCAAAAAATAAATTTGGCAATTACCATAAAAAATTTACCGACTCTGATGACTAGAGACTACCAAATACATTTCCTCGAATACTGGGATAAAATTGTGAAGATAGTTAATAAAAGAAATAGCAACTAAATATCTCGAGCATTTATTATCAATAATAAAATGGTTGCAGATAATAATTGAGTAGGAAATAGTATTATATAAAAATAGTTTAGATTTAAGAATCCATGTACATTAATTTAGAAAAATAAAAAACATAGCACTCATCAACATTCCCCCCCCCCCCCCCCCCTATCCCATGGTATGAAAGGAAAAGAATGAATGTGCGAGAGGAATAAATGCGAGAACTAGAATGACAAAGAGGCCGGAATGAAAGCGTGACACATCTTTTATAAGTAAATAACCTCAAAATATGAACCCTGTGAGGGTTTCGAAGATAGAAGCCTAGCTATAAATAATGTTAGTAGGAGAATAGGCTTCCACGAAGTGCCCGCACGCAGTGGAAGGTGCTAGTAAATAAAAAAAAAAAAAAAAAAAAAAAAAAAAAAAAAAAAAATACGAACTTCACTACATAGTATAAAACAAAGTCGCTTTCTCTGTCCCTACATCCCTTTGTATGCTTAAATCTTTAAAAACCACGCAACGGATTTTGATGCGGTTTTTTAATAGATAGAGTGATTCAAGAGGAAGGTTTATATGTATAATACATGTTTAATATAGTAGAGGGTGCAGCGGGAACGGGATCTGACGTGACGCGGGCGGTAAAATATTAACGGTACGAAGTTCCTCGGGTCAGCTAATGTAATATTATTTAAGAAAATGTTAATTGAAACTAGAGGAATAAATGACTTTCTGATTTTGATTCGGGGGTTTTCTGGTGTGTGTTGCCAATAGTAAAATAATTATGGCCCATGATAAATAGGGCATATATATGGGGCCTAAATAGAAATAGAAATCTTTATTTGGCAATTTGAAAATGATAGTTGACCAAATTTGGGTGTTTACACACCTCTGCCAGCCCCGAAGGATTATTAAATTAGAGTCTATATATCTTACAGGCTTGCCGTATAATCGCACGAGTGTACCACTACCTTGAACGGGAATACGAGTTTATAAAAGCAAACACCGACAAGAGCTGTGACCTGAGCCTCTTAGCCAACATCCTCAAGAGAACAGCTGATGCCACCGGCTTCCCAGTGCCCATGGTGAAGACCATTCTTGAAGCTGAGGAGATCAGAAAACAGAAGCTAAGAGAAGTAGCAGAACTCCAACATAAAGCAGAACAACGGGAAGAAAGAAGATTACAGCGGGAATTTGAGAAAGAAAGTTCTGTAAAGAGGAAAAAAAATAAAAACGTAAAAAAAACATCTATCGGTGAAGTGACTAAAGTTACCAGTGAAACTGCCAGTGACATGTCTACGGGTATAAACAGTGATACGTTAGTGACTAGTGGTAATGTTAGCAATGAAGGTAACAGTGAAATGGCTGCAGCTGTAGAAAGTGACCCATTGGCAGATACAGTGAAAGCTGAAGTTTTAGATGAAGAATATGGTGATAGGCCTGTAAATGGCATACAACAGTCAAGTAAACCTGCTATGGCGATTACAATTACTGCACCGGCAGCTAGGTGAGTTGAATATATTCAAATTCTAGACATTTCAGAGAATAATCAAAGAATCAATTTTGTTTATTCAGTTTAGGCACATTAAGAGCACATATTATTATGAACGTCAAAATTGATCAGTCATGTAAAGAAAAAGTTAATTTGAAATAAAGTAAATAATCATTTGAAAATGATTCTTTTGCTGGTCCGGTAAGTTGTTTGTACTGAGAAGATACCGGCAAGAAACTCGGTGAACAATATTATCGTTTCTTTTTTAAAACAATGTGATTTTATTTAAAACTGATTTATATTGTGCAAGCTTAGCAAGATTAGGATGACCATGCATTTTCATATTGAAGTAAGAGTTTTACATTCTGTAGATGATATAACAGTGATCAAATAGTGGTTGTTTACACAACTGTCCTTCAATCAGTCAGCCCCAACGGCACAAAGGAAGGCTAATGGGTAAGGTTAATGGGGAAGGCCCCATCAACCTCTAATGTTCCCTGTTTCTCACCAGCCTCTGCCACAGAGGGCTAGTATTCGGGGTGGCCGGCACCTCCTGCGAGCAAGTTTGCTCGTGAAGGAGGCGGCAGGGCGAGAGCGGGACCAGGAGCGAAGAAGCCCTCCCTCCCCCCTGTACCCGGGACGAGTTGGTGGCCCCGTGGTCCCTCCACCTAAAGAGGGCCAGATCGAGAGAGGGCCCTAAGTCAGCCGGGGTGCGAGGTATATGTCGCGTGACAACCACATCTTCGGCCTAGCACATCGACCCACAGACGGTGTGCGGTTTAGTCGGTTCGAGTCCGACATAACCTCCCCCCCCCACCCCGGCTCCGGCGGGGGTAGTATCCGTGGGAGGTTCCTGCACATTAAAAGAAAAAAAAAGAGGGCCAGTAGTCTTTCTGTGGTCGTCCCACCACTGTACATATTGTCTGCCTCTCCTCCGCTTGGTGTTATGGTGGGGTGTCCGCTCTGTGGCCTTCCGTGACCACTTCGACGTTTTGCCTCTGAGGAGGTGTCCTGAGTTGAAAATATTACTTTAATCCTGCTAATATTATAAATGTGAAGGTTTGTGAGTACTATAATTTCGTTCACCTATTGTAGGAGGTAGGACACGACGGTATTTCCGTCCTGTCCGCCCTACAGAATACCGCGGCCATAATAACCTCGTGTTGTGTTTCCCTCGGTGAGTAGGGTAGCCAGAGCTCACTGGAGAGTGTTTGTGTTGTCAGTGGAAAGACCAAAGCTATTTTTGCTTTATCTTCTACCACCCCACTTTCCATCAGGTGGACCGTGTGCTTGTCTGCCTACATAGTGGTATATAGAAAAACAAGATTTCACTTTTAAAAAAATTACTCTTAATTTCTAATTACAGGTCCCACCCTCCTGCTAACAATCCAGCCAGTGAACCATCACAACTCACAGAGAATGAGTGCGAGGAACCTGAAGTGTACGCGCCGCCAGTAACAGACCCTCAAGAACTGGAGCGAATAGAGGCGCAGTCTGCAGCAGGGATCCTACAGGCACTTTTAACAAGAGACCAAGATCCCTTGTGTTAAAGGCCGTTACATACGTGACGGGTTTGTGCACGGACGGGACAGGACGGGAAGTTTTGGAAATATCGTTTCATACAAAATGCACGAGAAACTTCATAATATGTCACAGAGATAAGGACGCGACGGGACCGTGGCACGTGCGGGGCACGAAACATCTTTCGCTGACGATATAAGTTTATACATATATATATTTAGGCTATATATTCAAGCATCCCAACAATTTCAACCGGAAAACCGAGGGATTTCATCTCCAAAGAGATTGGTACCCAGCACTGAGAGTCACTCGTTATCACAGTGCAAACGACCAATCAGGATCGAGTACGTTGGTTCACCAGCTCTCGACTAATCAAGATCGAGCACGTCGTTTCCCCCCCTCCGACCTATAAATACGCCAACGACTCAAGGTACAACATCAGTCGCAGTTAAGTCGCCGACGAGGCATGGTCTACGAACTCGTCAGTGCCCGGACCTGCGTCACTGAAGATGCCGACCGCAGTGATCGACGAAACGTCTGGAACGCAAGTTTCATATGCAGTATACTCTACATTTCGCTGACGATGTTTAAGTTTGAAGCCAATTCTTTAAATTAAAACAATCATCTATCCTTGTCAACAACACTAGCGCGTCAGATCCGAATCACTGTTACAACGGGGCAGCCACGTGCCCGCCCCTGAGGGTGATAGATGGAGCCGCCTGTCACCCCAGCAGAAGTATCGCGCGCGTCCCCGCCCCCGTACTCGGGAGGAGTTGAGGACTCCGTGGTCCCTCCACCCGAAGAGTGAGTGCCAGATTGAGAGAGATGGCCTTGGATAAGCTGGGGTGCGAGGGACATACCTCACCTTCAGCGTTGCACGGCGTGCAGTTTTAGTCGGTTCGAGTCCGTCATAACCCAGCCTCCGGCTCCGGTAGGGTGGAATCTGCGAGAAGACACATTAAAAAAAAAATGTCACGTGCCCGTCCCGTCCGAAGTTTTATCCCGTTAGATATGCCGCGACCTTTATACGTGAAGCAGACCCTCAGACCAAAACAATAATATAGACAGAACGTAATAAATAAAATAATAATAAAATAAAAAACAGAACTTATAGAACTACTAGCTGACCCGGCGAACTTCGTACCGCCAATATTTTTCTGCCCGTGTGGCGTCAGATCCCGTTCCCGCTGCACCCTGTAATATATTAAACATGTATTATACATATAAACCTTCCTCTTGAATCACTCTATCTATTAAAAAAACCGCATAAAAACTGTTTCGTAGTTTTAAAGATTTAAGCATACAAAGGGATATAGGGACAGAGAAAGCGACTTTGTTTTATACTATGTAGCGATAACTCCATTCGCTTGGGTACTTAACTAAAGGCAAGCAATATTGTAGCGGGTTCGATCACCGCTCTGTGCAAATATTTGTATGCACGAATATGTATATTTGCATTAGTATGGGTGTTTCTATGTATATTGTGTATGTATTTACAAAAAAAAAGTTTCTAGGTATGTTTATCCGCATTCTAGATTCCATAACACAAGCTAGTTAATGGTAAGGGTCTAGATAGCGCTGTGTGGAATGTTGTGGAATATTTGTAGTGACAACTAGTGGTACCATTTCGGATTTTTCGTCTTTAAAATAAGTTACTAAACAGAAAAATATTTATAAAGTGAGTTTTTAAAAAAGCACATTATAATTGGTTATGTTTAGATAAGTACCTAACAGAATTGAGTACCTATTGATGAAATTACTTCTTATGGATGTTGAAGTGTCTAAATTCCGCGCCGAGAGTGTTCAACGTTTAAACCATATACAGGGTGGCAGATTTTAACCTTACCTGTAGGGGAAGTACTCGAAATACTGGAGATGGCGAATTTTAAACATTCTTTTATTTTTAAAAAGAAACAAAACTGCGATTTACCATGTTTCTTACAGAGATTTGATCCTTATGATTGACTCTATAGATGGATGACATAAAAATACAAATTCTTATTTTTTTATTCAGATTTTAGTCGGTTCGATTACCGGGTGTGGCAGGGTCAGCTAGTAGAAGTATGGTAAAGTATGGTATGGTACTCGAACCAACAAACAAGTATTATTGCTATTTGTATAGTCAACACTCGAATAAGTAAGAAGTATTATAGGTCTGTATTAGAATAAATCTAATTATATGAAAACTAATGTCTTTGATTGTCCCTTGAGCTAATCCTTTTTTTTAATATAGGACACGTCAATTTGACTTCACCTCGCCCGATGGTTAACTGAAGGCAAAGTCCGGCTATTCCACCTTTCCCACTTAGCCATCCCCATCTGCGTGGAAAGAGTGGAAAAAATAATACACTTTTCCCTCCCAGGTGGGATAGGTGGTAAAGGAGGATTTGAATTGGTTCTCTTATCCCACCTGGGAGATTATTGACCGGCTTTTTTCTTTTTTTTTTACGTGCGGGAAATCCCCACGGATACCCCCCCCCCCCCCCCCTTCGGAGCCGAAGGGAGAGGTTATGTCGGACTCGAACCGATTAAACCGCACGCCGTCTGTGGGTCGATGTGCTAGGCCGAAGGTGAGGTTGTCTTGTGACATATCCCTCGCACCCCGGCTGACCCAGGTTATTGACCGGCTATCGTATCATATTGACAGAACGGAGTATTCACATACAGACAGGTTCACATCACAGGCAGGCGGCCAATCACATTGCTTTGTTCTCTCAATACGTAAGTTTACTATACGAAAACGATAGTTTTATGAACAACTGGGGGTACAGTGTCCGAGCGTGAATAACATTTGAATTCATAACGTAAACTTATCCAAAGAATAGAGCATTGCGATTGGTTCACACTACGAACAGTCTTGACTCCAAAGTCTCAAAAAGATCTTAATAACCAAGGCCATAGGAGCAAATTAAACTGTCTTATTGATTTAAATTGTATTATTGTCCGAATTAAAGGTGTGTACCAAATATTGGAACAATCAGTCAACAGGAAGGAGGGAAGACCAAGGTATTAAGATAATTTTGAGCACTTTTTCATCAAGATCGATCTGATGCGGACTCTATCTGTTCACGCCTACCAATCTGCGTAGAGCAATCTCCAGGGATGCGTACGATGTCTACGAATATTAATAGGTTTCTTGATGACAAGCAGAAATAATTACATTCACTTTTACTATTGTCACCGTTCAAATAAAACTTCTGCACTGCCTCTAAATATTTTATTTAAAATAAAGTTTTTCCTAACCGGGAACCACACTGAGTCCCGCTCTAAACACTATTACATATTTCCACCTGCTTCAATCATGATATTTATTTATTAATTTATATTGCAAAGTCAAAGTCAGAGTCAAAAATCATTTATTCTGTATAGACCATTAAAACGGTACTTACAAAACGTCAAGTTTAAAAAAAATCTAGACTAGTTTAGCAAATGGACCACCGGTTCGAAACGCGGCCCCGACCTGAGAAGACTCCGGCAAGAAACTCAGCGGGCATTTTTTTTTTTTGGTCTATTTACAAACATTTGCTTAGTCTACTTAGTCTAAATACAATAGTTTGCTTGTGTTTGCTTCCAAGCTTGTTTATCATCTAAATATTCTTGGATTTTATAATAGCCTTTTTGGCACAGTTTAGTCTTAATTACATTTTTAAATTTATTTACAGGTAAATCTCTAATTTCATTAGGGAGCTTGTTGAAAAAGCGTATACAGTTGCCCCGGAAAGAATTACTAATTTTATGGAGTCTACTATCACAAGCTACAAGGTTGTTTTTATGTCTTGTGTTTATATTATGCCTGTCACAAAGTCTTGAAAATTTTGAGATAGTTTTCTTTACATACATCAGGTTCTCGAAGATGTATTGTGACACTACGGTTAGAATGTCTATTTCTTTAAACTTTTCTCGAAGGGAAACTCTTGGGCCCAAATTATAAATAGCTCTCACAGCCCGCTTTTGTAAAATGAATATTGTGTTTAAATCCGCGGAATTACCCCAAAGGAGAATTCCGTAGCTTAAAATACTATGAAAATAACTGAAATAAACTATTCTAGCCGTATCCACGTCTGTTAATGTCCTAATCTTTTTTACAGCGTAAGAAGCCGAACTTAATCTACTGGATATTTTTTCAATATGCGATCGCCACTGCAATTTGGCGTCAATACTTAAACCTAAGAACACTGTTGATTCCACAAGGTTCAACACTTGTCCATTGAGTTGTACATTGGTTTCAACCTGTGTAACATTAGGTAATGTGAATTTTATACATTTAGTTTTGTTCCCATTAAGGCAAAGATTATTAGTATTAAACCAATGGACCACTCTTGTGATAACACCATTCACGTCGTCATAATTATTTTGTTGCCTTTTAATTTTAAATATTAACGAAGTATCGTCAGCAAATAAAATAATACTAGTTTTATCCCTTACGTAGTAGGGGAGGTCATTAATATATATTAAGAATAAAAATGGTCCAAGTATCGAACCCTGTGGAACACCCATCGAAATCAGAGATCCCACTGAACGTGTACCATTAACATCGACCCTCTGAATTCTATTGTTCAAATATGAAGTCAGAAGCTCGAGAGCCTTGTTCCTTATTCCATAATGTTCTAATTTCCTGATTAATGTGTCATGGTGGACGCAATCGAAAGCCTTGGATAGATCACAGAATACACCCAATGCATCATGCTTATCCTCCCAGGCCTCGTAAATACAATTTAACAATTCTATACCAGCATCAGCAGTCGAACGTCCCTTAGTAAGCAAATGCAGGTAGAGGGTTGGTACAAAATATCACTACATTTGGCCTTGCGACATGCAATCAGTATCTATGAAATTAAACATGGATTAAGTACACACAATTAATTAAAATTATCAAAAAAAAATTCATTAAATTTTTAAGCATTTTTCATGCTAAATATTCAAATCGATTTAAATTGGTCTGAGCGGGGCTCGAACCCGCGATATTTTCCTTACTGGGGCAATGCTTTGACCACTAAGCTACCAGACCTCGCCCTATCTCGATTTGCGGTTCGATCCCCGCCTAGACCAATTCGATTTTTGTCAGTTTAAATCGAAAATTTATAAAATAATAGTCCATTTAAAAGTGTCATTAAACAATAATCGGCATACTTTTCATATTGGACTTGTCTCTCCCATCAATTAGCAGATGTACTGATGAGCAGGTGAGGTCATGATCTTGAAGACACATTTTAAATATGACTGCAAACTGAACAAATATCGCTGCTGGCACTAGTGATGTGAGGTTCTTAAAGAAGGACATCTGAAGGTTCCTGAAAGGTCGGCAACACGAGTGTGACGCCCCTGGTATTGCACACGTCCATAGGCCACGGTAACCATCAGGTAGGACGTGTGCTTGTCTGCCACTTAAGATTTCTTAACTCCCTATTTTGTCCTCCGTTATAAGGAATTTGAAGACAAGTGTAGTGTAGCCAATCATGGCTACACTACACTTATCTTGTCATGCATGTCAATGTGACACTAAATAAACAAGTCTTAGCTGATGCAAGGTGCCATTTGAATAAAATAAGAAGAAGAAGAAGAATCATACGGTCAGTTGTCTCGAACCTACTGATTTTTCGACATTTCTACCGATATAGGCCATGGTCTACCGAAATAAGCGTAACAGACCACGGAAAAGAAAAAAACTTAACAGGAAGACAGATTTACTTTCAATCTCAAATTTCAAAATTCTGTATGGCCATACACAGTTTGTGGAGTACCCTTAAGTCCTACAGCAGTAAAATTCGATGCAACGGGAATAATTCATGCTCGAGTTTTCATTTTGTCCATAGGATTTTATTTTTATTTATAATTATTTCAAACTCTGAAGAGAACTCTGTAAATATAGAATACTTAATAATTTATAATGTCATCTGACAAGGGGTTAACACAAGAGTTTCATTAAGAATATTAACATAACATCAGGGCAAGACGCTCTAAATTAACATTGTCTTTAAAAAAATTGGTATTATACATTAAGGTAAATAATGTATTATCAAAGGATATAAAATTACAACTGAAGATGTTGCTTTCTACATCTACCAATTTTTTGTTCAAGTAGGTATACCGATTTATGAGGGCAACTCTACCGATTTCGCAGTTTGATTGACGTTGGATTGACGTTCGAAATAGTTCCAAACCACTGCACTGGCACTGCATTTGATGTTCATTGATTTTAATTAATGTATAAACAACGATAAAAATTCTGATACAGTGATACCATAATAACTAGGTATTAAAAAAAGTATCAGAGCATTTGAATACTGTGAGTTAGTCTGGTATGTATAGTGTATTTATAATTAAACTGTGAAATAGACAAACCGTGTATATTTTGTCTGGGGATTGATCAAATATTTCGGCGATATTTCTGCAAAAGTTCTTAGTCTAAGGATTAGCTAACAACACCCTTAAGAAAACGTGGTAGTGGTTGAGTATCAGTGCTTACGCATATTTATAAGAGTATATTTCAACAACTACAGAAATGAAAGGCCTTCAGACAGGAAGACCTTACTTTGTTCTTTGAAGATCCAACAGGTGTCTACAATGTAAATTGAAGACACTTTTAAATATGTTGTAGATTCTACAACATATGTAAAAGTTTACAAGATGCATTCATTGCATTACATGCAAACATACAGGCATTATGACTGTACTAGCTGTATCAGTAGTTTCACGCAGGCAGAGCTGCAGGCCAAAGCCATTCATAGATATAAACCTTCCTCTGGAACTGTATCTATTGATGAAAACTGTATTAAAATGCATTGATTAGTTTCAAAAGATCTCTTAAAACAGCGGAAGCGACTTCATTTTATACTATGTGCAGAAGTAGAAACTGCTCCACACTGAATTAGCTTCCTCCTATGTTACAAAATATTAAATAATCGAAGTACTGATGCCTTATCACTTCCCGCCAGTTACCCACTTACCTATCAGAGGGGATAGCAAGAAAATTAAAACGGAAAAGGATTTTGTATGTATGTAGATATATTCATGCATTATTTGCACTTAGTGGGAATTGAACTTTAATACTTAGTTAGATAGATAGATAGACAACTTATTGTACAACATTAGTTTACAACAGATAATACAATATGTAGGATGGATTACTGTAATTATAGTTAAAGCACAATGGGCAGCCTTAAAGCTAAATGAAGATATTTTGAACTGCCTTCACTGTAATGCGAATAAATGTAACAATGATGATTTTTTTATTGTTTTAGGTTAAGGAGACTCTGTTCATCATAACCAAACTTTCTACAAAACAATCTATTGCTCTTCAGTCATGTATTAGACCTAAGGCCCTCCAATATACAAATAACCTTTGGATAACAAGACTCACTGCAACACAACCACAATCGAGAGCTCACCCATAAATGATATTATAGGAAAAGGGAAGAATAATATATTCAGAACCTCTGTAAGACACAAGACAAAAATGGATCGCATTAGAGAACCATATTACCATCGAGATCGTACTGAAAACCAGAGATTCTCTCACTGGCAACGGGCTGAACCATCAAGCAGATTAAACTATCCTGCAAACTCATGGAGAGACACATCAACGCAACATGTAAATAACAGTGTTGATAGGCACCCCAATAAACAGGTGTATCAGTCTAGATCTCCGAATATTGACAGAAACTCCTATAGACAGGCACTTCCTAATGGATCTCCATGTATTGACCGGAACCGCCGTGAAGAAGTGAATCCTGGAAGATCGTTTAAAAATGACAGGAACTCTTATAGACAGGTACATCCTGGTAGGTCGCCCAGCATTGACAGGAGCCCCCTTGATCAAGTTGATCCTGAAAGATCACTCAATAATGACGGGTACCCATTTAGACAGGTGCATCCCGGTAGGTCTCCCAACATTAACAGGAACCCCTGTGAACGAGTGGATCCTGAAAGATCTTTCAATAATGACAGGAACCCTTATAGACAGGTATATCCTGGAAGGTCGCCCAGCATTAACCGGAACCCCCATGAACAAGTTGATCCTGAAAGATCGTTCAATATTGACAGGAACCCTTATAGGCATGTGCATCCTGGTAGGTCTCCCAGCATTGACAGGAACCCTTATAGAAAGGTACATCCTGGTAGGTCGCCCAGCATTGACCGGAATCCCCGTGAACAAGTTGATCCTGAAAGATCGTTCAATAGTGACAGGAACCCTTATAGACATGTGCATCCTGGTAGGTCTCCCAGCATTGACAGAAGCCCCCGTGAACAAGTGGATCCTGAAAGATCGTTCAATTATGACTGGAACTCTTATAGACAGATGCATCCTGGTAGGTCTCCCAGCATTGACAGGAACCCCTGTGAACAAGTGGATCCTGAAAGAGCGTTCAATAATGACAGGAACTCTTTTAGATGCTATAGACAGGTGCTTCCTGGATGGTCACCAAGCATTGACCGGAGCCCTCGTGAACAAGTTGATCCTGAAAGATTGTTCAATAATGAGAGGAACCCTTATAGACAGGTGCATCCTGGTAGGTCTCACAGCATTGACAGGAACCCCCGTGAGCAAGTCGATCCTGAAAGATATAACATTAATGGCAGGAACCCTTATAGACAGGCGCATCCTGGTAGGTCTCTCAGCATAGACAGGAACCCCCGTGAACAAGTTGATCCGGAAAAATCGTTCAATAATGACAGGAACCCTTATAGACAAGTGCATCCTGGTAGGTCTCCCAGCTTTGACAGGAACCCCCGTGAACAAGTGGATCCTGAAAGATATAACATTAATGACAGGAACCCTTATAGACAGGCGCATCCTGGTAGGTCTCTCAGCATAGACAGGAACCCCCGTGAACAAGTTGATCCGGAAAAATCGTTCAATAATGACAGGAACCCTTATAGACAAGTGCATCCTGGTAGGTCTCCCAGCTTTGACAGGAACCCCCGTGAACAAGTGGATCCTGAAAGATATAACATTAATGACAGGAACCCTTATAGACAGGCGCATCCTGGTAGGTCTCTCAGCATAGACAGGAACCCCCGTGAACAAGTGGATCCTGAAAGATCGCTCAATAATGACAGGAACCCAAGTAGACAAGAGGCCCTCCAGGGAAAAACCGGAGCCAACCCAGGAGGCAGCAAGATTCTGGAGGAAGGGAACCAGCCGAACAAAAAGCTAGTCAAACGGGCCCAAATGGGCCCGAACGGCGCCAGGGAAGTCGAGACTAAACCCAGTCTCCAACACAGCAGCGGTGCAGCAGCGAAACGCCGGGCTAGGCGTCTCCGCAAACAGCACGCAGCGGTAGCCGGAACCATCACCGATACGCCAGCAAAGCGTATCAGGGAGGTGAGTAACGAGAGAGCGGAACCCTGGAGGGACGTCAAAAAGGCGAGGATCCAGGGTTCATACAAGGACGCTGCTGCAAGTTTGAGGATGGCGATCATCCCGGCAACATTCCCGGAGGCGCAATTTGAAGCCGAGGACAGCCCGGCGTTACAGGAGCTGTTGTTCAGTGAGATGTTGGCGGCACCAGACCCACGCCCGCTGATAAACATGGGTAACATGACGGCGGGTGCACTGCACGTAATATGTGCGAACGAGGCATCGGTGGGCTGGCTGAAGGGACTCACTGGTTTGTCATTCAGTAACCACTCAATAAAGGTGGTTGCAGCAAACGACCTTCCAAAGCCGGTCAAAATGGCATGGAAGTCGCGACACACCGCTGCAACCAACATACAGTTGGTACTCCAGCTTCTGCAGAGACTCAACCCAGGTCTGAAAACGGCAGAATGGCGGGTGATCGACACTCTGGTCGAGAGCACCCACGTTCGCCGTATCATCCTCGTGGATAGGGTCTCTGCGGAAGTCATAAAGGCCTCCAACTACACCCTCCCAACGGGGATCGACTACAGCCACTTCAAGTTGCTGGAGGAGTCAACCCCCAAAGGACAATAGGAGGCGAAGGCTGACGAAGTTAAGGATTTGTAGTCGTCATCTGCGGATGCTGAAATGCAGCTAGCAGAGGCCATCCGCGATGGCCCACAAACGACTACTTCAGGGACCAGCAGGAGTCAAGAACGGCCGACAGTCGCTGCTGCATTGGCGTCGTCAACGGGTGCCAAGGAACTGAGCATGGAGATGGATAACCACGATCTAGATGTGGACCAGCTCCTTGCACAGTCTCCGGGCTCCGTCGACAGTCACTAAGAAAGTGACTGTCCAATGACGACAGCCAAATGAACGGTTTAAGGTTAGTACAGATTATTCTGCAACACAACAAGGCAGCGACAGCCCTTCTGGCTAGAGCGCTGAAAGACAACAAATATAACATTGCTCTAATTCAGGAGCCTTACATTTGTAAAGGACAAATAAAGGGTTTAGGTGGAACTGGTGGTACTTTATGGTACCACAGGACCACAAATGATGAAGAACATAGATATACAGAAATGGTATAGACGCATGGGTTTCACGACACGGCAGACAGGATCAATGGTGGCGGAGGAAAGGCTGGCAACAAAAATACAATCTTTGTATTGGCCTATGTTCCATACGAACACAAAAATCCTTTCCCTGGTATACTACAAGGGTTAGTGGATCACGGCATCCGAAATAACACGGAAGTAATCATTGGATGCGATGCGAACGCGCACCATGTGATCAGGGGCCCGTTCCATAAAACTACAATTTACAAATTACAAGTACAATTTGATGTACATTGCGTAGGTAATTACCTACGGTCATTTAAATAGGTTTTATAATTTATGGCCAATTAACTACGCAGTGTACATCGAATTGTACTTGTAATTTTTAAATTGTAGTTTTGTGAAACGGGCCCCTGGAGCAGCTTAGACATAAACGAACGAGGGGAAAAGTACTGGAATATCTGATATGTTCTGCATTACAAATAACACATAAAGGCAACAGTCCGACTTTCAGCAATGTGAGAAGGACTGAGGTTATCGACATCACTCTAGCCACAAACATGGCCAGCAGAGATGTCACGAATTGGCAAGTATCTAATGAAATCTCATTATCTGATCACGTTTTGAGTATAAAACTTCAAAGGTGATTGGGGTAGATTTGCGAAGAAACCCCAAACACAGACTGGATCCAATATAAATAGGATCTGAAGATCTACTTAGGAGATCCAAAATGCAAACTCAACTCGATAATCGATATTGAATCTTAAGCGGACACGATAATAGAATCAGTCATAAAAGCATGGACAACAAACTGTACAGAAAAGGAAATAAAATCCAAACAGGTGCCATGGTGGAACTTAGAATTAGAGATGCTACATCGCACGACAAGGGCCATTTTCAACAAAGCAAAGGCACAAGGCGATTTCAGGAAATACTCCAAAATGCTCACTGAATATCACAAGGCCGTACGGAAAATAAGTAAAAGTCATGGACAGCACACAGACCAAATAAGTTCTCTTCCAGAAGGCATGAGACTGGCTATAGCCCTGGCAATAGCCAAGCAGAACCCAATCACCAGTGTAAAAGATGGAAATTGTAGGGTCACGGAATCAGGAAAAGAAACACTTCATGTAATGATGAGTGAAAAATTTTCTGGATCGGAAATAATTGCAGAAGTACCAAAAAATCTAATAAAAGCCGACAGTACTGAAGGCACAAAAACAAATATGGTAGAATGGAACTCTGCACGGAACATAGTTGATGGGAACAAATTACAATGGGCCATAGTAGATTTCAAACCCAATAAATCTCCAGGCCCTGATGATATCAATCCTGTACTATTACAACAAGGCATGAACATATTAATCCTCCCTCATCTTGTGAGATTATACAGAGCATGCTTAGCTTTCAACTTCATACCGACGATATGAAGGAAAGTAAACGTAGTTTATTTACCCAAACCTGGCAAAGCAAACTACGAAGATCATACAGGCCTATCAGCCTAACATCTTTCTGCCTTAAAACGGTAGAATAGCTGATAGACAAGCATGTGAGGGAAGGCCCTTTAAAACGTTTCCCATTACACAGGCTACAATGCGCCTATCAGCAGGGCAAATCAGCAGTAAAAGCGCTGCACCTAGTAGTGGAACGCGCTCGTTATGCAAAGAGATAAGCGTAGCACAGCCTTCATAGATATTGAAGGCGCCTTTGACTAAACCACCTTCGAAGCAATTCAGACAACAGCGGTCAAACAAGGGGTGGATAGCACCACCTGTAAATGGATAGAGCAAATGCTGAAGAGCAGATTAATTTGCTCTACGTTAGCAGGAGAGAAAAATATGCCAAGACCACTAGAGGATGTCCCCAAGGGGGCGTACTCTCACCCCTACTATTAAGCTTGGTAGTAGACTCACTGATAGCAAGACTAAATGAAGGACCATTCTACACAACAGGATACCCTGATGACCTAGTGATAATGGTAAACGGTAAATTCCCAGACACTGTCTCGGAACTACTACAAAAGAGTCTGAATATAGCGCACATATGGAGTACAGAAAATCATCTAACGATAAATCCATCCAAAATATTTTACACGCAAAATGGACTCAATAAGTTTAAAAAGACTTCATGTAGCAGGCATAGAATTAGAATTAGCTGAAGAGGTGAAATACCTCGGAGTCATGTTGGATAAACGACTAAGATGGAGGTCACATCCAGATTTCATAACACAGAAATCAATGAGAGTCCTCGGCATATGTCGCAGGGCGTACGGCAGAACATGGCGACTTAAATCGAAGGTTCTGTACTGGATATATAACATGATGAAACTACCGATAATCAAATACGGAAGTATAATGTGGTGGCCGAGAACCACGAATGTAACATGCAGGGAAGCGTTCCGCACAATCCAAAGGATGGCTTGCATGTCTATAACGGGTGGATTTACAACAACACCGACAGCAGCGATGGAACGGCTGCTAAATATGCTACATCGATAAATCGAGGCAATAAAAGCTGTTAAAAGACTTAAGGATTCAGGGTATATAACCAGCATACCGACAAGTTATACAAAAATGGGGATAACGCCTGATGTTCGGGAACTACTAGAAATGAGGTCTGACAAACAACAGCCCAAACTAGTACTTCATAGGAATTACAAGTTGACAATTCCTACTAGACAGGAATGGAAAAAAGGTCTCAGACCCAATCAAGGAAATAGACAAATCTGGTACACCGATGGCTCCCAAGACGAGACGCTACGATGAAGAACATTCGAAGGAATTCATAAGTAATGAATTAGGAAGGCCGAGCAATAAAATAATAATTAATCTCAGCAGGGACAAAAAAAAAGAAAAATAATGGGAGCGTTCACAGGCAAGTTTGGTATAATGAACGACGCAAAATGCAGACGCTGCGGGGAGAGCGATGAAACGATGAAACACACACTGTGCGAGTGTCACGCCTTAGGAAGACATCGTATGGATCTTCTCGGGAAGGGCTACCAGAAAGAAGAAAACCAGAGGATTACAGGCATCTACAAATAAGAATAAAAGCAACGTTGAAAGAGAGGGCTATCCCCCTCAAACGTAGGGGTCAGGTTGGGGTTGACACAAAGGATCCAATAGGGTCGAAGTGTCCACGATAGCTCTAGAGCACGCACCCCAAAAACATTAGATAAGATAAGATACGAGCGAGAGATCCCGGGAAACGAACCCACTCCTAGCCCAAGCAATTTAGCTTAGTTGTAGGGGTTAGAGGGAATATTAGTAATTATCATTGGGGTTGCTAAAAATAAAAGTAGTAAATACTTTTTACGCCACGATGTAGTGATAAATACTACGTCTATAGTTTGTATAATATAGTTACATGAAAATATTCCACCGATTTTTTCTGTTCCGAATGGTGATCGAACTCACAAACAAGTAATATTGCTATTTTTATAGGTTTTACTCGAATAAATGGAATAAAACCATATTATTCTATCTTTATTACAATAAATCTAAGCATATGAAAATTAATGTCTTTGATTGCCCCTTGAGGTAATCCTATACTATATAGAAATTTCAAACATTTTTTGAAGAAAAATGTGTTGCAATTGCAAAAATATTAAACTACAACTACATACATACACAAATTACAATGATCTTCGCCTACTAATGTGAGAATAAAGTAGTGCAAGCGATTTTCTACCTTATTGACATTAAGAAAGTATAATTTTTTTATATTCGTGATCAGCAGCATCTGTTTATGCGAAAAAACATGTAATTAAGAAAATGTTTTTAAGGTCGAGAGTCGCTTGCACTGTTGAATATTAAATAAACTAGTCTAGATTTTTTTAATTTGATGTTTTGTAAGTGCCGTTTTAATGGTATATACAGACTTGACTTTGACCCTCCGCGAGGAAAGGCTATCTGTTTCATCAATTAGCAGGTGTACTAGCTACTAGGCGAGGTTGACTTTGACGCCTAAGATCATGATCATGATTCAAAAATGACTACAGCTAAATTTGCCCCTGGTGTTGCGCACGTCCATAGGTAACGGTAACGACTTTCTATGAGGTGGGCCGTATGTTTGTTCACCACCTAAGTAATATAAAAAAGCAACTAATTATGCTGCCATAATGCTCTCCCTGCTGTGGTGTTTACCAGCAACTACAATATGGGCTTCTTCAAGAGGGCATCTGAAGAGAAGTGTCTTACAGAGTCGACAGCACGATTCTGACGCCCCTAGTGTTGTTTATGTCATACGCCACAGTGCCACTTCCCCCCCACGACAACGCACACTAGTGTAAGAAAGAGGCATATTACAGGGATTTATGAGTTTTCGTGATCAATCCAATTCGCCCTAGGGAGCTGCTTTTAGTAGAGTCCCTACAACTTTACTGAGGCAGCAATCAATCATTTATTAGTCATTAACATCATCAACATCATCAACTCATTATCATCAACATCAACAAATGAAGATAAAAATCATACTTATTAAGACATGGCTTAAAGGGCTTGTAACAAAGTCAAAAATATTAAAAAAAAAATAGCATGCATGTAACTCCTCACGTAGAGGGAGTATGTAGAGGGAGTACATACTCCGTTACTACGTTATGTCATGTCAGTGCAGTGTCAAGTTTCAAAAAATCTAAAAGAAGTCACACGGTAAAAAAGTTAGTTGCGCTGTTTATTGATTTGATTTAATTTTAATGTTTATTGATTTTATTGTACAAACAGCGGTGTATCTATCAGAATGATACCAAAATAACTAGGGATTACAAAAAGGTGCCGGAGCATTTGGGATTGGTAGGTATAATGTATTTTATCATTTAAATTGTGTATGTTTTGACTGTGGATTACCTACCTTAAATTGAGGCTATTTGTCGGCAATAACCCGTGGTCTAAGGATTGCTTACCTACCTGCGTACAACCACCTAGTTTGTACCCTATCACAAAAACACATTAACGATCATATTTTAAAACTTTTGTTGATGGCTAAAGAATTGATAAGTTACCTACCAGTACTGAGTTTATAGTCTGAAGATTTAATACCACATAAAGTTAACAAGATTTTAGGCATAATGACTTAATAGCTGTATCAGTAGTTTCACGCGGGCAGAGCCGCAGGCCACAGCTAGTTATACACATAAACCTTCCTCTTGAATACTATCTATTTATAAAAACTGTTTTAAAATCCATTGATTAACTTTAAAAAATCTTATTGATCAGCAGAAGCGA
Organism: Eilema caniola; assembly: GCA_949126895.1. Taxonomy (NCBI): domain Eukaryota; kingdom Metazoa; phylum Arthropoda; class Insecta; order Lepidoptera; family Erebidae; genus Eilema; species Eilema caniola. The sequence continues at coordinate 16,960,513 of OX421485.1, read as the reverse complement.
TTTAATTTTATACTATGTAGAAACCTACTCCACACTTTAATAGCTTCCTCTCATTAAACACATGTCAACAACAATATATAACTAAAATATGAAATAATGATAGTATTGAAGCCTTATCACTTCCCGTGAACCACATTAAACAAAATTAAATGGAAGAGGATTAGATATATTCTTGCATTATTTGCACTGAGCGGGATCTGAACTTCAATACTTACTTAGATTATAGACAACTCTTTATTGTACACCAACATTTGTTAACAAGAGATAATACTATAGGTAGGATGGATTACAGTAATTATAGTTAAATGCACAATGGGCGGCTTTAAGGCTAATGGAGATATTTTGGGCTGCCTTCACTGTAATGCGAATTAATATAACAATGATGATTTTTTATTGTTTTAGGTTTAGGAGACTCTTTTTATCATGACCAAACTTTCTACAAAACAATAATTGCTCTTCAGTCATTAATTAGAACTAATTGGATAATGTAAGTCACTGAAACATGGCCACAATTGAGAGCTCAGCTAAAATATAAATTTTATTAAAAGAAAAGTGAAGAAAAATATATTCAGAACCTCTGTTAGACACCTGACAAAATGGATGGCATTAGAGAACAATATTATCCTCGGGATCACACCAAAAAACGGAGATTATCTGACTGCCAATGGGCTGAACCATCTAGTGGATTAAAACATCCAGCAAACTCATGGGGAGACACATCAACGCCACATACAAATAACAGTGTTGACAGGCACCCCAATAAACAGGTGAATCAGTCTAGATCTCCGAATGTTGACAGGAACTCCTATAGACAGGCACTTCCTAGTGGATCTCCCGGCATTGACAGGAACCCCCGTGAACAAGTGGATCCTGAAATATTGTTCAAAAATGAAAGGTACCCTTATAGACAGGTGCATCCTGGTAGGTCTCCCAACATTGACAGGAACCTCCGTGAACAAGGCGATCCTGAAAGATCGCTCTATAATGACAGGAACCCTTATAGACAGGTGCATCCTGGAAGCTCTCCCAGCATTGACAGGAACTCCCGTGAACAAGTTGATTCTGAAAAATTGTTCAATAATGACAGGCACCCTTATAGACAGGTGCATTCTGGTAGGTCTCCCAGCATTGAAAGGAGCCCCCGTGACCAAGTGAATTCTGAAAGATCGCTCAATAATGACAGGTACCCTTATAGACAGGTGTATCCTGGTGGGTCTTTCAGCATTGACAGGAACCCCCGTGAACAAAGCTATCCTGAAAGATCGCTCAATAATGACAGGCACCCTTATAGACAGGTGCATCCTGGTAGGTCTCCCAGCATTGAAAGGAGCCCCCATGACCAAGTGAATTCTGAAAGATCGCTCAATAATGACAGGTACCCTTATAGACAGGTGCAACCTGGTAGGTCTCCCAGCATTGACAGGAACCCCCGTGAACAAGTTGATCCTGAAAGATCGTTTAACAATGACGGGAACCCTTATAGACAGGTGCATCCTGGTAGGTCTTCCAGCATTGACAGGAACCCCCGTGAACAAGTGGATCTTGAAAGATCGCTCAATAATGACAGGAACCCTAGTAGACAAGTGACCCTCCAGGGAACAACTGGAGCCAACCCGGGAGGCAGCAAAGTTCAGGGGGAAGGGAACCAGCTAACTAGGCTAGTCGAACGGGCACATCTGGGCCCGAACGGCGCCAGGGAAGTCGGGACCCAACCCAGTCTCCAACAAGGCAGCGGTGCAGCAGCGAAACGCCGAGCTAGGCGTCTCCGAAAACAGCACGCAGCGGTAGGCGGAACCATCACCGATACGCCAGCAAAGCGTATCAGGGAAGTGAGTGACGAAAGAGTGGAACTCCAGATGGATGTCGAAAAGGCGAAGATCCAGGGTTCATACTGCGACGCTGCTGCAGGTTTCAGGATGGCGATTATTCCGGAAACATACCCGGAGACGCGATTTGAAGCCGAGGACAGCCCGGCGTTACAGGAGCTGTTGTTCAGTGGGATGTTGGCGGCACCAGACCCACTCCCACTGATAAACATGGGTAACATGGCGGCGGGCGCACTGCACGTAATATGTGCGAACGAAGCATCGGTGGACTGGTTAAAGGGACTGACTGGTTCGTCAGTCAGCAACCACACAATAAAAGTGGTTACAGCAAACGACCTTTCACTGCCGGTCAAAATGGCATGGAAGTCGCGATACACCGCTGCAACCAACATACATTTGGTACTCCAGCTTCTGCAGAGACTCAACCCGGGTCTGAAAACGGAAGAATGGCGGGTGGTCAACACTCTGGTCGAGAGCACCTACGTTCGCCGTATCATCCTCATGGATAGGGTCTCTGCGGAAGTCATAAAGGCCTCCAACTACACCCTCCAAACGGGTATCGACTACAGCCTCTTCAAGTTGCTGGAGGAGTCGACCCCCAAAGGAGAACAGGAGGCGAACGCTGACAAAGTTAAGGATATCGAGACGTCATCTGAGGATGCTGTAATGCTGCCAGCAGAGGCTATTCGCGATGGCTCAAAAACGACTGCTTTAAGAACCAGCAGGGATCAAGAGCGGCCCACAGGCCCAACTGCATTGACGTCGTCAACAGGCGCCAAAGAACTGTGCTGGTGGAACAAAGAATTAGAGATGCTACGTCGCAAGACAAGGGCCATCTTCAACAAAGCCAAGGCACAAGGTGATTTCAGGGAATACACCAAAATGCTCACTGAATATCACAAGGCCGTACGGAAATATAAGAGAAAGTCGTGTAGAGCGAGCACACGGTGACCAAATACGTTCTCTTCCAGAAGGCATGAGACTGGCTAAAGCTCTGGCAATAGCCAAGGAGAACCTACTTACCAGTGTAAAAGACGGGAATGGAAATAGAAATACTACATGTAATGATGAGTGAATGTTTTCCCATTTTCCTGGATCGGAAATAATTGAAGAAGTACCAAATAAATCAAATAAAAACCGATGGTACTGAAGGCACAAAAACAGGGCAGAATGGAACTCTGCGCGGAAAATGGTTGATGGGAACAAATTACAATGGGCCATAGGAGATTCTAACCCTATAAATCTCCAGGCACTGATGGTATCTATCCTGTACTATAAGAACAAGGCATGAACATATTAATCCCTCATCTTGTGAGATTATACAGAGCATGCTTAGCTTTCAACTACATACCGACGGTGTGAAGAAAAGTAAACGTTGCTAATTTACCCAAACTTGGCGAAGCAAACTACGAGGATGTAAGATCAATACAGGCCTATAAGCCTAACATCTTTCTGCCAAAAACGGTAGAAAAGCTGATAGATAAGCATGTAAGGGAAGGACCTTTAAAACGTTTCCCATTACACAGGCTGCAATGCGCCTATTAGCAGGGCAAATCAACGGGAACAGCGCTGCACCTAGTAGCGGAACGCGCTCGTAAGGCACTGAAATGCTAAGAGAAAAGCGTTTTGATAAAGGAATACTGCAATCAGACAATTTCTATTGCCTCGACTTCTCTCACGTCTGAAGTAGAGAGGCAGACCTATGCTGCAGTTCGAATCGGAGAACATATTTACAAGGATCTCAATCTACTTATAGTAAGGCATCTATACGCTGATCTTATTATTGGACACCATGTTTTTAAAAAAACATACTTTACTCGAGTTTAGCTTTGGAGGACCAAAGGAACCTTTTAACGTTGGCAGTGTCACCGCAGCTTCTGGTCCTGCCGTACCACTGTTTTCCAATGTCGCTCCTAACTGCAAACCAATCGCTGTCAAGTCCAGACGATACAGTGAAGAGGACAAACAGTTTATTGCAGATGAAATCAGCAGACTTTTAGCCGAAGGAATAATCGAAGAAAGTACTTTTCCTCGGCGAGCACAAGTTCTTATTTCGAAAACTTCTAATCATAAGAAACGCCTCGTTATTGATTATTCTAGAACAATAAATAAATATACTCTATTGGATGCATATCCATTACCAAAAACAGAAGAAATTGTATCGCAGATTTCTAAATACAGCTTACGTAGTGCTATTGATTTACAAAGCTCATATCATCAAGTCCCAATCTTGCCAAGAGAACGTCATTTCACAGCTTTTGAAGCTCTAGGAAATCTTTATCAATTCCGACGAATTCCATTTGGGGTTACGAACGGAGTCCAAGCTTCCAAAGAACTATTGATTGGGTCATTCGACAAGAAGATCTTAAAGGCACATATGCATATCTTGATGACATAACTATCTGTGGCAAAAATCAGCAAGAGCATGATGAAAATTTGCAAAAATTCATGGTGGCAGTGCAAAAATATGGTCTCACCATTAATAACGAAAACAGCAAGTTCTCGCAGCAGTCTATCGATATATTGGGATACAATATAAAAGCTAATGTAATACGGCCAGATGCTGAGCATTTACGACCACATTTAAGCTTACCGCCACCGATTAATTTGCCATCTCTTAGAAGAGTGATAGGCATGTTTGCGCATTACATCAAATGGATATCGAACTTTTCAAAGAAAATTTTTGCGTTCGCGTATTTCCTTTAAAAGATGAACTAATTGCAGCTTTTGAACAACTTTAAACTGACATTGCAAAAGCTAATATTCACGCTATTGACCACAATGCTCCATTCACGGTCGAGACAGATGCTTCACAACATTCGATTGCAGCAACCCTTTCACAAAACGGTCGACCGGTTGTATTCTTTGCAAGAATGTTAGACAACTGTGAACTAAACCACTCAGCTATCGATAAAGAAGCTTACGCTATAGTAGAATTCTTAAAGAAATGGCGCCATTTTGTCATTGGCAAACTATTTAGACTTATAACTGATCAGCGATCTGTCTCATTTATGTTTGACAAAAAAGCAACCAGCAAAATTAAGAAAAACAAATTACTGAGATGGCGCTTGGAGTTTGCTCCATTTGAATATGACATTATCTATCGTCCCGGCAAATAAAATGATGTCGCAGATGCACTGTCACGAATTTGTGCATCAATTCCTCAACGGAACGAGAAACTGAAATACTTGTATGAGGCATTGGTCCATCCTGGAATTGTGCGGATGTGTCATTGGGTAAAATCCAAAATCTGCCTTATTCTGCCAAAGAGATTGAAGACATTGCAGACTTTGCTGCGAAATAAAACCTAAATTCTTCAAAAATGATTCTACTTTAGCGATTAAGTATTGAGGTGCCATACCTTCAAGTACAAGGTATAAATATATTCTAACTGTGATAGACGAATATTCACATCAATAATTGTTTATCTGATACGGAGGAACTAACCGATTCAATCAAAAATCGAAATAACGAGATGGATCATGCTATATAACAAACTGCACCCCCTGAACAACTTCGGAGATCGTCTAGAGAGCGACGATTAACACCCTATCTCGACGATTACGTTCTAAACTGAGCTTAACTTTTCAGCCAGGAAGAATGAGGTGTAATACAGAAACTCCCTGGAGTTTCTGCTTACATGTTTCTGCATGTGTATGTCATTTATACAATTCATTTTTGTAATTAAAACCATTTAGTAACGGTTTTAACTTATTTATCAATTGCAGCCTTCATAGAGCCTTGCAATCTAGACAGCAGCGGTCAAACACGGGATGGATAACACCACCTGTAAATGGATAGAGCAAATGCTGAAGAGCAGATGAATTTGCTCTACGTTAGCAGTAGAGAAAATATATGCCAAGACCATTAGAGGATGTCCCCGAGGGGGCGTACTCTCACCCCTACGATTGAGCTTGGTAGTGGACTCTCTGATAGCAAGACTAAATGAAGGACCATTCTACACAATTGGATACGCTGATGACCTAGTGATAATGGTAAACGGTAAATTCCCAGACACTGTCTCGGAACTACTACAAAAGAGTCTGAATATAGTGCACAGATGGAGTACGGAAAATCATCTAACGATAAATCCATCCAAAACATCAGCCCTATATTTCACACGCAAAAGAGACCTGTAACAGTTTGAATAGAAATAGAATAGGCCAAAGAGGAGAAATACCTCGGAGTCATGTTGGATAAACGACTAACATGGAGGCTACATCAAGATTTCATCACACATAAATCAATGAGAGGCCTCGTCATATGCGCCTTGCGAACGGCAGAACATGGCGACTTAAACCGAAGTCTCTGTACTGGACATATAACATGATGATACTATCGATAATCAAATACGGAAGTATAGTGTGGTGGCCGAGAACCACGTAGGTAACATGCAGGAAGCGCTCAGCAACTCAGCACAATGCAAAGGATGGCTTGCATGTCTATAACGGGTGCATTTACTAAATATGCTACCTCTATATTCAACTGAACAAATGGAGGCAATAAAAGCTCTTAAAAGACTTAAAGATGCAGCATACCGACAAGTTCCACAAAAATGGGGATAACACCTAATGTTCGGGAACTACTAAAAATGAGGTCTGACAAACAACAGCACATATTCCTATGAAGTATAGGAATTACAAGGTGACGATTACTAATGGACAGGAATGGTAAAAAGGTCTCAGAACCAATCAAGGAAATAGACGAATCTGGTACACTGATGGCTCCAAAACCCTAGATGGCACAGGAGCAGGGGAGACACGCAAAACTGCGTCATAAGCGTTAGTCTAGGCAAATTCACCTCCGTACTCCAAACGGAGGTGTATGCTATAATAGAATGCGCTCAGGAGATAATAAATAGAAATACCCATGGAAAGGAAATTTATATTCTCAGTGACAGCCAAGCAGCCATTAAGGCGCTGAGCTCTTCAAAGGTAAATACAGAAATAGTACTTAATTGCATAAGAAGCCTAAATAGGGTTGGCAGAGCCAACAGACTGAGGCTCATCCGGGTCCCCGGCCATGAGGCTCCCCTCATGGCCGGAGACCCGGATGAGCCCGGATGAGCCTTGGGAATGAAAAACACACCATCTAGCCAGACAAGGAACTGCAAAAATACCCATTGGTCCAGAACGATTTGTTGGAATCCCTGAAGCCACATTAAAGAGGGCTTTTTCAGAACAGGCCAAGAATAGGCAGCTTAAAGAATGGAAGACCAGGCCTAAAACATTGGAAGGAATTCATAAATAATGAATTGGGAAGGCTCAGTAATAAAATAATTAATCTCAGCTGGGACAAAATCCGAAAGATAATGGGAGCATTCACTGGCCACTACAGCACAAAGTACACCTTGAGCAAGATTGGTATCATGAACGACGCAAAATGCAGACACTGCGGGGAGGGCGATGAAACGATGAAACACATACTGTGTCACGCCTTAGGAAGACATCGTATGGATCTTCTCGGGAAGGGCTACCCAAATCAAAGAATTACAGGCATCTACAATTAAGAGGAATAGCCACCTTGATAGCGAGGGCTATCCCCCCTCAAACGTAGGGGCTAGGTTGAGGTTTACACAAAGGATCCAATAGGGTCGAAGTGACGGCGATAGCTCCTTAACACACCCCTATAACATAAGATAAGATAACATACGATCGAGAGGTCCCGGATTCGAATCCTGGCCATTTCACTACCGACGTGAACCCACTCCTAGCACAAGCAATTTAGATTAGTTGTAGGGGTTAGAGGGAATATTAGTAATTATAATTGGGGTCGCTAAAAATAAAACTAGTAAATACTTTTTACGCAACGATGTAGTGATTCTATAGTTTGTATATAGTTACATAAAAATATTGAAAAGTGTGGTGTTCGAACTCACGAACAAGTATTATTGCTATTTTTACAGGTTTTACTCGAATAAATAGAATAGATCTTTTTGCAATAAATCCAAGTATATGAAAACTAATGTCTTTGATTGTCCCTTGAGCACAGAATAGATAATAGTGGTAATCCTATACCAGTCATTGAATGTGTCCGGGTGTATCGAGTCGCGAGCCTTCCATTTGTCAAAACGACTCAATTGGTCTGTGACGTCACCATCCAGTTCTAGTGAAACGTCCATGCGTTCGGTTGTCATTTTTGGTCAAAAGTTCAAGGATAAAAATAGCTTTAACCTGGTTTAAGAATGAAGTGTACAGTACAAGGATGTACAAAGTGTAAAAATAAACAATTTCAACATTTTAAGGGTATAACATTTCAACAGTAAGTCCACTATATTTAAATTTTAATTTTTCCGAAAAAAATGTCTTAACAGAACCATCTAGCGTAGAGAAGAAATAAGTAACCTAGTCTGGCATGTATACTAGTTGTAATAATAACTCAATTCATTTTATACAAATGATCACAATAATCTCGCCCGACTTCATTAGCAATTTCAAAAATGTTATAATATTTATTAAATGGAATATTTTGCTAAAATTGAAAATTAAAGTAAAAAAAATTGGGCCATCTGTCGGTATACGGCCAAATCATTTAGCCCCCTAAATGATTTTGCTATAATCCAAAAGATGGCCTTTTTTTTGAAAATTATTTCCTTAAAATAGATTATTCTAGAATTCTGTGCAGCGCTTAGTGGCGAATAGTCAAACTATATAACAAAAATGACAAGGTCTGTTTCTGTTCGGTTTCGCTATGACGCACTAGATGGAGACGTGGACGAGGTATGATGTCATGCCCCCCGCGTCTCCCTTCCCACCCGCATTTGGTCACGCGTTTTTCTTAAGAGAAATTTGACTGTGACATCTCCGCTACTTAATCATATTCTGTCCTCCGTGGTTATACTATACAGTCGACAAAGGGGATACTTTGAAATGTGTAAAAAGGTGCAATCATATCTCTTTTGTCGACTTTACATACATATAGTCACGTTCAAACAGGCGCACAGAAGTTGCGGGTTGGTTTTCCGCTCAGTGTAAATATTTATATGCATGAATAATTATGAGTATTTGCATTGGTATGGTCGCGCCTCGGAAACTGGAGGATCTAAAGCAGTCGTTAAGCCTTGATAAGACCGACCGCTGGTCCAACGTATACTTCGATATTGCTAATGGGTCGTGGCAGTCGCTTTACGAAAAATATTGAGCGCCGCCATTAACTTTTTTAATACCACTGAAGTGGCAGACATTCACACGGCCCACCTGATGGAAAGTGGTTACCGTGGCGTATAGACGTGTGCAATACCAGGGGAGTCACACTCGTGCTGCAAACCTTGTATACAAGAGTTTTTGTGCCGTCAGTGCAGAAGACAAAGCAGGAATAGCATTTGGTCTTCTCACTGACAGCACAAAAACTCCCCAGTGAGCTCTGGCTACCCTTCTCACACGAGGTTGTTATGATTTATGCCCGCGGTATTCGGTAGGGGGGAGGTACTTCCCTAGTCGGAATGCTCAATTGGACGGAAATACCATCGTGTTATCTCCTTGAGACTGTAATGCGGACCCTGGACTCCAAGGTGAAGGCTTGGGATGCTACTGGGATCAACGCTAGAAAAACCGTATTTTACCCTTAAAAACTCACCCCCATCAAAAATTCAAATTCAATAGCCTAGTGGTATGGGTAATGGACTGCTGAGACGAGGTCTCGGGTTCGATCCCAGGTTTTCCATGACACACCAATGACTTTTCGATGCTTTTCGAAGTTATGTGTGTATTTATCGCAGGTTTATAAGCGACCAGTTAATGGCAATAGGATCGCCATCTATTACATTGGGACCTAAACATAAACCGGCGAAATGTGGGTGCTAGCACCTCTGCCTACCCCTTCGGGGATAAAGGCGTGAGTTTATGTTACGTATGTTATGACTACTGTCTGATCATCCGAGAGGAAAGGTTATCAGTTCTATCAATTAGCAGGTGTACTAGCTAACAGGTGAGGTTGACTTTGACGCCTAAGATCATGATCATGATTTAAAAATGACTACAACTAAATTTGCCCCTGGTGTTGCACACGTTCATAGGTCACGGTAACCACTTTCTATCAGGTGGGCCGTGTCAACCGTGTGCTTGTTTGCCACCTATGTAGTATAAAAAAAGATGGGTTGCACTCGGGGAGTGCCGGCAGAAGTGAAAACTTTTTCTTTCTTTCTTCGTTATATACACCGACAGCGGGTGCGTCTTGAGGATTCCTTCTCTTCTTGGTGTAGTACAGCTGTCGGTGTGCCACAGGGTGGCGTGCTATCTCCTTTACTTTTCTCAATTTTTATAAATTCCATCTCTAAGTCATTACGTTCTTCCTACCACCTTTACGCAGACGACCTCCAAATCTACGCACAAGCCTCCTTACAAGAATTGCCGGCTGCCATCTCTACTATAAATGCAGATTTGACACAAGTGGAGTAAACAATATGGACTTGAGGTAAACCCATCTAAGACTCAGGTTATTGTTCTGGGCAGCTCGGGGATGATAAACCGAATAGACTGGTCACAATTGCCAGACGTAGTTTTTAACGGTGTCGCCATTGAAATAAGTAGAGAGGTAAGAAATCTTGGTATACGGATAGAGAAGACACTATCCTGGGACCCACAAATACGAGAAGTTAGCCGCAAGTTGTTTGCATCAGCGGGTTCCATGCGTAGACTGCGTAACTTCCTACCAACAGCCACTAAACTTGCACTTGCTGAATCACTTCTTCTTCCACTACTTGACTATGCTGATGTCAGCTATCTTAATTTCACCGAGGAGCAACTTGATAAGCTTGAGCGCCTTCAAAATTTCTGTATTAGATTCATATTTGGTCTTCGCAAATATGATCACGTGTCACAGTTTCGCAACTTGCTCAAGTGGCTCCCAATTCGTCTTCGACGGAATGCTCATATTCTTTCCATGCTTTACAGTATTCTATTCAATCCCCGTACGCCTACTTATTTAAAAGAACGTTTCGTGTTCCTTAATGACACATTAATGACACATTGAGGTCGTCAGTAACATTGCAATTGTCCACACCCTCCCATTCCACAACTTTTTATGACAAGTCCTTCACTGTCCAGGCTGTAAGGTTGTGGAATGCCTTACCTGTAACCATTAGACGCGCACAATCCTTGGCCACTTTCAAAAAAATGGTAAAGGAACATTATCTGAGTTCCTTGTGACTTTGCCATGTGGCGTTGTGTAGGTATGCACTTGCTGTGTGTATATTGAATATTTGTGTATAAGTAACATATGTATGTGTACATTTATGTAAAATAAAAATTAAATAAATTTTTTTTATAAAAATTGAATTTAAGTATGTACTTAGGTTTATGTAAATTACTATTGGATTATATATGTATATATGTGTGTATGTGTATATATTTTTAAGTTTGTGACTACATTAACAACTGCCCGTAAGTTATTATTGTTAAAATGATTAAAACATGTCCATCCAAAGGTTGCCTGGAAGAGATCGCTTGTAGCGATAAGACCGCCATTTGTAAATTTTTTCATAATGTTGTCCGTACATGTACTTTAATTCATTGGTGTACAATAAAGATTTATCTTATCTTATCTTATCTTACACAGAAAAAGATAGAAAGAACATACCATACCATTTTATTTGTTATTTTTATTCCTTTAATATAGCGCCAATCATAAAACCTATCACTTATTTTCTGTCAGAAGAAATTTATGAATTACAAAAAGAAAAAATAATCACAAAAAGTAATAAATTACAAAGAAAAATAATCACAAAAAGTGTCAGAAGCCCAGGTTCGAACCCGGTACTATCTGAAACAATAAGGACTTACAGTTGAAGCGCTTACCGCTAAGCTACGAAGCTTCTTAGCGTACCTAAGAGATTAACACTTTTTACCCATCCAACGCCGCTAAAGAAGTTTGCACTTCAAAAAACAATTAAATATGCTGCTATAATGATCTCCCTACTGTGGTTCTTCCCAGCGACTATCTAACAGGCTAGGTTGACTATGACGCCTAAGATCGTGATTCAAAAATGACTACAGCTAAATTTGCCCACACGTTCATAGGTCACGGTAACCACTTTCTATCAGGTGGGCCGTGTGCTTGTTTGCCTCCTAAGTGGTATAAAAAACAACTAATTATGCTTGAATGAAATTTTGAAGCATTTAGGAGGTATGCTAACTTTGCAAATCGATTAAGATAGACACGTAACAACTAAGACGGTTGTATAGGAGAATTTGGATAGCTTCAGGCGTAGCGCGGTGGCTCAGTGGTCAGAGCATTCCCCCTGTAAGGGAAAGATCGCGGGTTCGAGTCCCGCCTGAGCGATTCACTTTTTCCAATCTTAATCAATTAATTATGCTGCTTGCTGCTATAATGATCGCCCTGCGGTGGTGTTTCCAAGCGACTACGATATAATTCTTCAAGTTTTTTGCAGAGTCGACAGCACGGTTCTTATGCCCCTGGTATTGGAAACGTCATACGCCACGGTACCACTTCTACCCATTAGATAGGTCGTGTGCATGTCAGTTCTGTTCAGTTCTTGGTTTATGGCTCCGCTTGCATATTGCTCCTGGACGTTGACACTGGCAGAGTCGCTCTGTCTGTCAACGTCCAGGAGTGTCATAAACTTCAAGATAAAGTGATCGGTGTGTGCATGTTTGCCACCGAAGTGATAAGTAATTTTAACTTCCCTCCTTGTCTTTGGTTTAGAGTCCCCACAGCTTTACTGAGGCAGCAATTAATCATTCATTAGTCATCAACATCATCAATCCATTATCATCATCATCAACAAATGAAGATAAAAATCATAAAAATGAAGACAAGTCTTGTAACCATGGCAAAAATATTTATAAAATAATACATGCATGTGCATGTTGTTAACTCAACCTGTCATGTCATTGTCAGTGTCAACAGTCATACGGCCAAAAAGTTACTTTATTGATTTTAATGTACAAACAGCGGTATATATCTCTTATGATGATAGCAAAATAACTAGGGATTACAAAAAGATATCGGAGCATTTGGGATTGGTAGGTATATTGTATTTTATTATTTAAACTGTATATATTTTGTCCGTGGATTACCTAATAAAAATTGAGGCTATTTATCTGCAATAACCTGTGGTCTAAAGTTTGGTTCCCTACGTACGACCTCCTAGTTTGTACCCTATCACAAAAACACCTTAACGATTTCATTTTAACACTTGTTGGTGATTAAAGAGTGTATAATTATCAGTACTGAGTTAGTTGTCTGGAGATTCAATACCACATAAAAGTTTATAAGATTTTAGGCTTATGACTTTACTAGCTGTACCTATCAGTAGTTTCACGCGAGCTGAGCCGCAGGCCACAGCTAGTTATGCACATAAACCTTCCTTTCGAACACTAACTATTAATGAAAACGGTACTAAGGTCTTAAAAAACTTGAAAGATTTTTAATTGAACAGCAAAAGTGATTTCATTTTGTACTATGTGCTGAATTAGAAACTACTGGACACTTTAGTAGCTTCCTCTCAATAAACAAATATCAGCAATGGTATATGACTAAAATATTAAATACCTAATCAAAGAATTGATGCCTTATCAGTTCCTGTAAACCCTCTAATAGTAAGAAAACTTAAATGGATAAGCTAACTTTTAAACTCTCGCGTCCCATGTTATATAAATAAGAAAACGGGAATTAACGCGATCATGGTATAGGTACCATAGATGAAGTACCTACTACATGGCCACACATATGTGACCACGGCCGGTGTAACCTGGTCGAAACGTCAGGCAATCAAAGGTATGTAAGTACCTATACCATGATCTTAATTCCCGTTTTCTTATTTAAATGGATAAGGATTTTGTATCTAGATAATATTCATGCATTATTTGTACTGAGTGCAAATTGAACTTCAATACTAAAATATTTCAGCCTGCCTTTACTGTAATGCGAAAAAATATAACAATGATACTATTTTTATTGTTTTAGGTTAAGGAGACTCTTTTCATCATAATCAAATCAATCTATTGCTCTTCAGTCATGTCATCAAATAACCTTTGGATAATGTGATTCACTACAACAAGACCACAATTGAGAGCTCATCCAAAATATAAATTATGTTATAGGAAAAGTGAAGAACAAATTATTCAGAACTAGTGTAAGACACCAGGCAAAATGGATAGCATTGGAGAATTATATTATCGTCGGGATTGCAATAAAAAACAGAGAATACCTGACTGGCAATGGGCTGAGCAATCTAGTGAATTAAACCGTTCTACAAACTCATGGGGAGACACATCAATGCAACATATAAATAACAGTGTTGACAGGAACCCCTATAGACAGGCACCAAGTGGATCTCCCAGCATTGACCGAAACCCCCGTGAACAAGTTGATCCTGAAAGATTGTTCAAAAATTACAGGATCCCTTATAGACACTTGCATCCTGGTGGGTCTCCCAGCATTGATAGGAACCCCTGTGAAGAAGTGGATTCTACAAGATCGTTTAAAAATGACAGATACCTTTATAGACAGGTACATCCTGGCAGGTCTCCCAGCATTGAGAGAAGCCCCCATGAACAAGTTGATCCTGAAAGATCGTTCAATAATGACAGGAACCCTATTAGACAGTTGCATCCTGGTAGGTCTTCCAGCATTGACAGGAACCTTCATAGACAGGTACATCCTGGTAGGTCTCCCAGCATTGACAGGAACCCTTATAGACAGGTACATCCTGGCAGGTCGCCCAGCATTGACCGGAACCCCTGTGAACAAGTGGATCCTGGAAGATCGTTCAATAATAACAGGAACTCTAATAGACGGGTGCATCCTGGTAGGTCTCCCCGCATGCACAGGAACCCCCGTGAACAAGTTTATCCTGAAAGATCGTTCAATAATGACATGAACTCTTATGGACAGGTGCATCCTGGTAGGTCTCCCATCATAGACAGGAACCCCCGTGAACAAGTTGATCCGGAAAGATCGTTCAATAATGACAGAAACTCTTATAGACGGGTGCATCCTGGTAGGTCTCCCAGCATTGACAGGAACCCCCGTGAACAAGTTGATCCTGAAAGATCGTTCAGAAATGACAGGAACTCTTATAGACAGGTGCATCCTGGTAGATCTACCAGCATTGACAGGAACCCCCGTGAACAACTTGATCCTGAAAGATCGTTTAATAATGACAGGAACCCTTATAGAGAGGTGCATCCTGGTGGTAGATCTACCAGCATTGACAGGAACCCCCGTGAACATCTTGATCCTGAAAGATCGTTTAATAATGACAGGTACCCTTATAGAGAGGTGCATCCTGGTAGGTCTCCCAGTATTGACAGCAACCCCCGTGAACAAGTTGATTCTGAAAAATCGTTCAATAATGACTGGAACCCTTATAGACAGGTGTATCCTGGTAGGTCTCCCAGTATTGACAGCAACCCCCGTGAACAAATTGATCCTGAAAAATCGTTCAATAATGACTGGAACCCTTATAGACAGGTGTATCCTGGTAGATCTCCCAGTATTGACAGGAACCCTCGTGAACAAGTTGATCCTGAAAGATCGTTTAATAATGACAGGAACCCTTACAGACAGATGTATCCTGGTAGGTCTCCCAGCATTGACAGGAACCTCTGTGAACAAGTTAATCCTGAAAGATCGTTCAATAATGACAGGAACCCTTATAGACAGGTGCATCCTGTTAGGTCTCCCTGCATTGACAGGAACCCCTATGAACAAGTTGATCCTGAAAAATCGTTTAATAATGACAGGAGCTCTTATAGACAGGTGCATCTTGGTAGATCTCCCAGCATTGACTTGAACCCCCGTGAACAGGTTGATCCTGAAAGATCGTTTAATAATGACAGGAACCCTTATAGACAGATATATCCTAGTAGGTCTCCCAGCCTTGACAGGAACCCCCGTGAACAAATCGATCCTGAAAGATCACTTGATAATGATAGGTTCCCTTATAGAGAGGTGCATCCTGGTAGGTCTCCCAGCATTGACAGGAACCCCCGAGAACAAGTCGATCCTGAAAGATCGCTCAATAATGATAGGAACCCCAGTAGACAGGTGGATCCCGGTGGATGTCTCAATTTTGACAGAAACCCCGATGAACAAGTCCATCCCGATAGATCTGACAACACTGGCAGGAACCCCAGCGGGCAACTGCGTGCCCGTGTATCTGTCAATATTGACCCCCGCGAACGAATGGATCTCGGTAGATCTCTCAAAATTGACAAAAACTCTCGTGAACAGGTCCATTCCGATAAATATCTCAACATTGACGGGTGCCCCAACAGACAGGTGCATCCCAGTGGATCTCAGAGTATCGACAGGAACCCCAGTATACAAGAACTTCCCGAACAGTCGCCCAGTATTGACAGGAATTCCTATAGACAGGCGTTTCCCGATCGATCTTTCAGCCTTGACAGAAACCCCAGTGTACAGGTGCGTCCCGTTGGGTATCTCAAAGAAACTCTCGGGCATGATCTGTCAGAAATAAACAGTAGGGAGGATAATAAACTACAAGCAGATTTTATTTGCGAAGATGGAGAGACTAACCGCTTTGATCCTGTAGCAAAATTTAAATGGAAAAGAATGGAAGCTAAAAGGAAGAGCGAAAATGAAAAGTTAACCGCAAAATATCAGGTCAATCTCAATGAAACATCCGTCGGCAATAGAGTGGTAAAAGACCAAGTAGCTAAGAGACAGAGAACTTACGCTGAGCAGACACAACAGCCTGTACTGAAATGCCTCGATGTACACCAGGTGACCCAGTATGACAGATTTCGAACTCCAGCTTTAAGTCCAAGTCATCAAATGATATCAGCTAGAATGGCAACAATGGAATCAAAGGGACTGGTCAATTCAACGGCCATTATGATGGACAAAATTGGCCCTGAGAACCAGATTCAGCAGCCTCCACCGAAGTATTCCGAAAAACGCCAGGACATTCAAAAAGTGAGACCACAGAGCCCGCTTGCAGTTAAAAATATAATTCAACGAGACGATGGTGTGGACGCGGGATCAGTGGAACATGTAAAAAACTATATGAACAAGACCATCTGTGGACAGGTTCATCCCAGTGGGTTAAACACAGAAACTCTTAAGTATGAACTGTCAAAAATTAATGTTCGAGGGGATAATAACCTACAAGGCGACTTTCTTCCAGAAGGGACAGAGATCAATCCACATGATGACGTCAGTTCTGAAAAGCCGATCACAAAATCCAAAAGGAGAAGAATGAAAAGAGCTCAAAGGAAGAAGGAAAATGAAAAGCTGGCTACGGCGAACCAGTTCAAAATGAACGCAATGTCAGCCAGAACGGCAACAATTAAATCAAAGGAAGAGTTAGATTCGACTACCCCTATAGATATAATACAAAAAATGAGCCTTGTGGAGAAAGCCAATCCCAACAAACCATCGTCAGTTCAAACGGCAATAATTGAATTAAAGGAAGTACTAGATTCGACGATTATAGGTAAGATACAGAAAATAAACCCTGAGAAGACCAATCACAAAGAACCATCTTCAGTCAAAACGGCAACAATAGCATCAAAGGGAGCTATAGAATCAGCGATTGCAGGAACCTCCACGAACCAGATGCAGAAGCCTCCACCGATATTCTCCGTGACCCAGGAAACCACTCAGGATGTGAGACGGCAGAACCCAGCTGCAGCTAAACCCGATTTTTCTATAATGGTCCGACGAGACGATGGAGTGGCCGTGGACGACGTTACGGCTGCTGATATCAGTAAAAAACTGACCGCTAAAGTATTTGCAGCCGTACTAGAAGGTGCATGCGGTCTTAGCATGGCATTCACGGCCGCTGGCTTGGTGGAG
Organism: Eilema caniola; assembly: GCA_949126895.1. Classification (NCBI taxonomy): domain Eukaryota; kingdom Metazoa; phylum Arthropoda; class Insecta; order Lepidoptera; family Erebidae; genus Eilema; species Eilema caniola. The sequence goes on along the minus strand of OX421485.1, from coordinate 16,942,904 downwards.
GAAGGATACTTCCTTCTGCGACCAAGTACTGAAGAAGCGGTAAAATGGTTACTTGGTTGTGATTTTGGAATCAGCAATGGCGTTACCTTGAGTGCTAAGAAGCTGGATGCCCACAGGGCGACTATCTGGCTTCCGAACAACACCGGGTATCACCCATTTCACTCCATGAAATTTATTATTGCCCATAATAATCATATTAAAGAACTGAAACTGCCGGAGTGGACTCTCATCCGCAAGGATACACTACCCCAAGGTGAGCGATATCTGATGAGCGTCCCTCAGGAAGTGCCAACAGGAGATGTCTGGCTTCATTATCAAGCCATGCAGATACATATCCGAATCTTTGACAGTGGAGTTCAACAGCCTAAAATCAAATGTGAATGCAAAGCCGTGTGTCAAATCCATGAACCTAAAAACACGCTGACTGATGAACAAATTGCCGGCCCAAATCATTGTGAAGCAGCGGATATAGATGAAGGAGTAGATTCGAACGTCCCTATAACTTTAGAACAGGAAACGGTTTCTGAGCAGACGCAAAATCCTTCACCGAAATGCGAAAGAGAACAGGCCACCCAGTATGAGGGATTGCGAAGACCAGTTATAAGTCCAAGTGAATACTCTGTTATGATCCAACGCGAGGATGGAGTGGCGTTAGATAAAGCTGCTGCTGCCAAAATAAACGAGAGACTGGCCGGCCAAATATTGGAGTCCCTACAGGACAGCAAACGCTGTGGCAATTTGAGTTTTACTGCCTCTGGCTTTGTGGGAGCAGGATTCTTTCTTGTGCGACCAAGCTCCGAAGAGGCTATGACATGGTTGCTCGGGTGTGACTTCGGAGATTGGCGTGGGGTTCCCTTGACGGCTAAAAAACTGATTGGGCACGTGACTACTATTTGGCTCCCGCACAGCACAGGATACCTTCCTCTTGATCCCCTGAAATATATAAAAACTCAAAATACTAGGGAGGATTTGAAACTTGCTGAATGGACCTTGATGCGAAAGACAACACTCCCTTTGGGTGAACGACTTTTTGTCAGCGTTCCTGTGGATCTAGAAATAAGAGATGCTTGGCTTGACTATCAGGCTACGCAGTTACATGTTCGTATCTTTAGCTATGAACATACTCAGCCTGAACCCAACTGTACATGCGTGGCCGTGTGTCCACTCCATGCAACAAGAAACCTGCTAGGAGATCAGATATATGACGATGGTAACGAACAACGGCGACCAGCTCAACTAGCAAATCTGCTTCCAGTGAAACCACCAGGAACGGTAAAGACTAGGAAACAGATACTAAAGATTTACAGAAAGAAGGTAATGAAAAAAATGGTAATACTCGCTAGAAAGGCTCGAGACAGGGCTAAAGGTAAGTACAAAGTTAGGAAGTACTTGACGAAAGAAGTGAAGGCATTAAAAGCTAAAAAATTGAAAGAGAAAAGACGACTAAGTCTGCTTAAGCGCCAAAAGGTTTGGCAGCAACGGGCGAAGCTCAGAGCTGCGATGAAGCTTAAAGCTGAAATGGAAAAACGGGGTATTCAATAGTGAATTTCTCTGTTCATTGTCATTCTAAGATTGTGGCGTCATCAAAGTCGACCCGCCCGTTTTGTCTCTATGGCACCATAATGGAACGAATCTTATATAATATTTTTTTAAATGTATTGTGACTTATCCCTTTGTGTGCTTAATCTTTAAAACTACGCAACGGATTTTGATGCGTTTTTTTAATAGATAGAGTGATTCAAGAGGAAGGTTTATATGTATAAGACCTACATGTTTAATATAGTAGAGGGTGCAGCGGGAACGGGATCTGACGCCACGCGGGCGGAAAAATATTGGCGGTGCGAAGTTCGCCGGGTCAGCTACATTGTCCTGCCCGCAAATATAGTGCACTGCTGTGAAATTCTCTAAACATTCAGCAGACAGAGTGTCATTGGTCGATCTTCAGTGACGTCACACACTTCGACCAATGACATTCTCTATCTAGGGTGTCGCAGCGCTGTGCTGGACGCTGCATAGTGAGTATTGTACTGCAGCACATAGTCCGAATCGGCTCAGCCGTATATATAGGGACAGAAAGCGACTTTGTTTTATACTATGTAGCGATAATAAAATAAGAAATAAATATTCTAAGCCATTCAACACCCAAAGTAGTCTTAGCTTAACTAGCTCGTGTTATGGGCTCTAGAATGCGGATGTACCTACTTATAATATACTTTTTTTGTAAAAACATACATATTGTACATAGAAACACTCACACAAATGCAAATTAGCCATATTCATGCATACAAATATTTGCACCGTGCAAGAATCGAACCCGCGCCTCCTGATCAGCAGACGTACTCACTACCGCCACGCCACAGAGACTGTACATGTAATGATTGCTTTCTGAATTGAGTAAGAAGTTGCGCGACTGTGTCCTATGCTTAAGACTGTATGGTCAGTAATAAAGCGTTGAACAAATTCAACTAAAATTTTTCTCAATTCAGACAAGCAGAAAACGGCCAATAGACTAAGGAAGTATGTGCAATTTGTTTTGTTACTTATGGTTAGTTGAAAATAAAAATTAAGTTATTTAATATTAAAAAGTATTTTTATTACTATGCCTAATGATTGGACAAGTGTGTAAAGTTGGTGAATACCGCTGAGGCGCCATTGAAACCCAAGCTGTTATGTTAGACGTGTATCATACAATGTTTCTCAAGATTCTTGTGAATAAAATAATACTAAAATATGTATTTGCCCTTGCAGTTTACAGGTATAGTAGTAACTAGTAACGCTAAGGGCTTTCCATAACGTTAAGAGCTTCACATCATATCGGACCTTGAACACTAAAATCATTTTTTTACTAAGTAGTACTTGTAGATATTTCAATTAATAAATAACTATAATTTCAAAAGTGAAAACGTTGAAAACGTCTTTAGCGGCGTTGGATGGGTAAAAAGTGTTAAACTCGCGTCAGGATTACTTGACCTTTGAACCGTAACCGACGACTGACGTCATACAACATTACAACAGCTACCTACAGATTGTTAATTTTGTTAGGTGCTATAAGAAGCATCGTAGCTTAACCGTAAGCGTTTCAACTGTAAGTCCTTATGGTTTCAGATACCGGGTTCGAACCTGGGCTCCAAACATTTTTTGTAATATATTACTTATTGTCATTATTTTTTCTTGTTGTAATTTATTTTGTAATTGCTTAATTTCTTCTGACAGAATATTAATGATAGGTCCTATGATTGGCGCTATATTATAGGTATGGTATGATGTGTTCTTTTTATCTTTTTCTATGTATTTAACGAAGAAAGAAAGAAAGAAAAAGTTTTCACTTCTGCCAGCACACCCGTAGTAGTTCTTTTTTTAAATAACTAGTACTTGTAGCATTTTAATTAAGAAATAACTATAATTTCAAAAGTGAAAACGTGTAAAACGTGTTGTGAATTTCGTTTTCGCAATAGCGGGAATGTTTTTTTTTTTAAATTATTTGTTAGAGCTTGGCACAGCCTTAAATGTCTTCAATAAAGTAGTTTTTCATGACGATGAGTGATGTTTGTAATGAAGATGACCTTACTGAAAGCTCTCTCGGGAGATTTGGAACCTCAGGGTTCAGTACAAAAATATGGTCATCAGTTGTTGAAAACTTGCGTCGGAAGCCAGCCTGTTCTCTAGGTTAATTAAATTCAAGAGTAGGCATGATCCTTCTTAATATAACATCAAAGGCTTGTCCTGGCCCTCGATTCCAGAGACATGACACAACTAGACTGTGCACGAAAAATTTTTGTTTTGCTAAAATTAACTCTATTCTCTCCCTGTTACGGTAGCTATTTCTCTATTAGCGGTTGCTAGGTAAATCCGGTCCCAGATGAGACGGTTCCCAATGGTAGTGTGTCCTTGTCTGACGTTTGGCAGTTCAGAAATTCATTTGGTTTGATAAAAATAGTAGAAACTTAAGCAAGCTTTTCTTTTATATGATTTGCCAATAAGAACAGTCCGTAAACTCAGAAGTGTATTTAAAGGTATTTCTACAGTTTCAATATTTAATAAATCAATTGCTAGTATTTTAAAAATAATTAAATACTGAGTAAAGGTAGAACTTAAATTTTTGGGCCTGGTAATACTAAATACAAGATGGTTGTTTGCTCATTTGTTTGTTTGGTTGATTGTTGTGTTTCGATTTGTGATTGTGTGAATTTTCATATTGAACTTGTTAGTTTTCCATCAGAAATGGTGAATTCTTGTTGCGTGACAGGGTGCAACAATGAGTCTCATCCCGGTAGTCGCTTTTCTTTCCACGGGTAAGTAAAAATTGTAATCTTAATCTTTAGGGTAACCATGAATTAGAGATGTACTTGTACTCGGGCAATACCGATACTAATTTTTTTATTACACTGAAATTGCTTTAGTGTATTATAGTATGTAAACTCCGTTCCAATCAACGATTACAAACTCATTTTGCGTGTGTAAAACAAAATTTTGCATTGAAGCATAAGATAAGATTTGAAATGTCTTAAGCTCGCAAAAACAAGTTGGTTTTACAAATTTAATTTTGCTGTTGTAAAACTCGTTCGCTAATCATAACGTTTTACATTCAAGTGTTAAGCAGCAGCAAAACCGTTTGTAATCGTTAATCTCTACGATTGAAACGGAGCGTATATTATCTAGTCATGATGAATGATGTATTTTATTAATATTTCTTGTACCCTAGACTTCCGAAGAATGAAAACCAAAAATTGAAGTGGGAAAGTGTGGTGCCTGGAAAAATCTCAAAGTCGTCTGTTGTTTGCAGTGCGCATTTTAAACCTGATGACTTTATTCCTGGTTATATTAGGAAAATGTTGAAACCTGATGCTGTTCCGTCAGTATTTCCTAAGGTAAGATTTTTATTTCAATATATTTTTCGAGTGGAAATTTTACAACTGGACGTCACACAAGAGTATCAATAACCCGCCCTCTCCCTGTACAATTTCATATAAATAAATAAATATCAGTCAACTATTTTTATTTTAGTAATGTATAAAAATTAAATAATTTTAATATTACAATTTCAGATTTTTTTTCTGTCCAGCCCTTAGATACTGCAATTTTCTCTAGCCAATACAACTCACCCTTTGGCTTAAGTAAATCTGCCAGCATATACTAATGAAAATTACTTTAGATAGAATTATTATTAATATACACCTTGTTTTGGTTGTTTACTTAAATAAAATAAGGTACATACATTGGCATTATAAACCTGTGTATAGTGTATTTAATTTGGGTAGCATCAAAATAATTTTACAGGATACTTACAAAAGTAAAGTTTAAGAATTATATACAATTTGTCCCGTTTTTCTGTTTGGTCATGGTCACTTCAATAGAAAGGGACACACACACCCAGGAGATGACCTCTCACTCGGACCGGTTTTTGCGCCATAGTGCACAGTCTAGTTGTAAGTGTCATGTCTCTGCTCGATTCTGCTAAAGCCAAATCAATTGTCACACCACAGACACTGCAATAAATGGCATTAAATTTTAGACTTTAATGTTATAATCTTAAAGTCCAAAATTAAATGAAGAGTGTCTCATTTCCCTGTTTCATTCACTCTACAAAAAGCCATTTAATATAAGACTTTAAAACCATGATTTTAAAGTTATAATTAAATGGGTAATAGGTTTTACTTTAGTAGAATCGAGGCTCAGCTTTATCTTCTACTTTTAACGAATTCTACATCGCGATTTAGTTGTTATTATTTATTGACGTGACAACGTCTTATAAATTGGTTTGCCGGGTGACACTTCAAGAAATTGTGTTACGCTCAGGCGTTACGCTCCGCGTTATGCGCTTACAATGAGAGCGAGTGAGAGGCACGCGTCCCTTCCAGCCCGCCTAAGAGCGAGAGAGACAGACATAACATCCTTCTTCCTACTATACGAATGAATATTCACATTAAAATTATTTTACCACTCAAAGTCGTTGTCACGTAAAACTTTCGCCTGTATACCGACTTTACAGGCAACCAATTTTTTAGACCGACGACGTTTCGGCTACTTTTCAGCAGCCATGTTCGCGGTTTGACTAAGGATGGTAGTTGTCATATAGTTTGAAGTGCAAGTTATCTTGAAGTACCCGAATCATGATGAATAGGGTATTTGACAAATTTTGGAAAACCATTTTAAATTATTCCTTAGCATATAATATGCACACTACATAGATATTTCAAAAAAAAATCAACGGATTTTAACAAAAAATCGATGTTAAACTTTAAATTTTCAAAAACGCGCTAAAAACGCTGTCACCTTGTATGGAGCCGATTACGTGACGTCACACATTTTGTATAACCTTAAAGCAGTGAAGTCAAAGTAAATAATAAAGTTTTTCTTCAAACTTTGTGAATAAAATGGTGTATAAATGGTGTGTAGTTGCACAATGTACAAATACGTCTATAAATAATACACAAAAACTGTTTGTTTCTGTTCTGTCACAAAGCCGTGTTACTTGCGTGTGACGTCAGCAGTGCTGTGATCGATCACAGAGCGTTTTCGTCACAGATAAAAATTCGAAAAAATATTAGATATTTTTAAGCGAAATTCTCAAAAAATATGCTTATTTTAGTTTAATTTATAGTTATAAATGTCTTTTTACGCTATTATCTGATAGGATGACCATTTTTTGTAGTATTTTTTTAATGTTGTTGAATACCCCATTGTTGGTGTTACCTACTATTTACGCAGACTGAGCTCACTGTGTCGTTAAGTCTTGCTGTGTTTTGCTGTTTACTAGGTTTGATTGAGTCCCTGGCTGCTGGTACGCTTCAACCATCTTCTCTATCAACACTATTAGCATAAACAAATCTATTAGCGCAAATAAATAGCGATAGAATCTGTTAAAAAATGGTTTTATATCAATGAGTGATATTCGCGTAAACTTTAGAAAATATCATAATTGAATGAAATTTTGAAGCATTTACTATGCTAACTTTACAAATCGATTAAGATAGGAAAAAGTGAATCGCTCAGGCGGGACTCGAACCCGCGATCTTTCCCTTACAGGGGGAATGCTCTGACCACTGAGCCACCGACCAACACCTGAAGCTATCCAAATTCTCCCATACTACCGTCTTAGGGCGTCTTAGCATTCCCCCTGTAAGAGAAAGATCGTGGGTTCGAGTCCCACCTGAGCGATTCACTTTTTCCTATCTTAATCGATTTGTAAAGTTAGCATAGTAAATGCTTCAAAATTTCATTCAATTATTTGGGCGGAGTCATCGAAAAACAATGTTTAAAAATGATTGGAACATCATTCATTGTTTCCGATATTTCGTATGAATTTCGGTAGATGGCTCCCACCGTGGCCCTAAGACGTAGTAGTATGGGAGTAGTACGTGGTAGTATGGGAGAATTTGGATAGCTTCAGGTGTGGCTCGGTGGCTCAGTATCATGAGAAAATTTTGTTTTATTTTTCTTCTTTTAAGAGTCCATTAGCACTTTAGGTTTTTTCTTTTAGAGCCCATCAGCAATTGATGAAGCATCGTCAAGCATCTCACAACCAGTTGCTGTACGACTGATGGATTTACCAAGCTCATCATTTAATTTACCTCAGGTATGTTTTCAAACTCTGTCTGATCTGGTCGCGCCTCGGAGAGCACGTTAAACCGTCGGTCCCGGTTGCCATATGAATATATATGGCATGGTAATCGTACGAGTAATTGGAGCCCTAAGAGCCTTTTCACACTCATCCGATATCCGATATCCGATATCCGATATCCGATATCCGATATCCGACATCCGATATCAGAGGAAGCCAAATGTATGAGATTTGTATCTCTCTTTTACATTGTCGGGCCCGATATCGGTTATCGGAGCCAACACCACTGTTTTGGCCCGATATCGGAACACAAAGTAACTAAAACAGCGACTGCAAGCAATTTTCGACCTTAATGACATTTTCTGAGTTACATGTCTCTTCGCTTTAATTGATGACGCTGATCACGAATATAAGAAAAAAAAGTCGATATCGTATCAGATCAATAAGGTCGAAAATTGCTTGCACGTTTTTGGGTTGTAGAGCTCAGTACCTACCCCTAGCAGGAAAAACTATCGTAAGCGTATTTACAGAACGTAGCGTTGCGATTGGTCGGCTTCACACATTCACAGGTTCACAGTAGGCAGGCGGCCAATCGTATTGCTTCGTTCTCTCAATATGTTTATGATACGATGGCGAGGTCACTGCCGTGCGCCCCGATGGTATATAAAGGTGAACGCAGACCTGGCCGCACCGCACGCACCGCAGTACCCGCATTCGGAATTCTTTATATGAAGTTCTATGCAATCTCGCATACCTACCCGCGCCGCAGTCGCCGCAGTACCTGAAACGGCCGAATTCCTCAAGCCGCAGCTGATGACATATCACCTACCTCGTCGGTCTGCGCACTCTGCGCGCATCGGACGCTGCGGCCGGCATAGTAGTTGATACTATGTATCCACATTTTTATTTTTTTTACTCTTGTTGGTATTTCATTGTCGTCTTCGTATAATAAACAACTGATAACAAATTGTTCGTCAAGAGCCCTACTTTAAAACATGTCTACTCTTAATGTTAATTGGAAACTGAACTTAAATCGCCAGATTTTTATAGTGGACACTTATTAGTTAGTAAGTAAATAACGTGTAAATCTGAATCTGACGCGTACGTGTAAATTCTATAGTCGAATGGATTTTTTCGCACCCACCTTGGATCAAGAAGTATACTCTAGATTTGCCACGCAAATAATAATACCGTGTATGAACGAGATACAACATACAAAAACTGTAAGGATGAAAAAGACGAAACCAATAGTTTTGGGCTTTGTCAGAGTTTCTGTTTTTAGGTTCCGTAGTCAAATGTTAAAAAACGGAACCGTATGGATTCGTTATGTCTGTCTGCCTGTCCGTCCTCCGTATGTCACTTTTTTAGTACCTTTTTTCCGAAACTATAAGTATAACTGTTATAAATTGGTAAGTTGATGTATTCCGTAAGCTGCATTAAGACTAGAAAAAAAAAATTGGGGGTTTCCCCATTCTTACCACTGAAACTCAATTTTTTTTCATGTAACCCATACGTGTGATAGGTCTTCAAAAATGATATTGAGGCTTCTAATAAGTTTTTTTTTTCTAAACTGAATAGTTTGCGCGAGAGCCTTCCAAAGTGGTAAAATTTTTGATGTAGGTACATATGGTAATTAATGTATGTAAGTACCTACATCAAAAATTTTAAAAAGTAAACTTCCACCGGTAATTGGTTAGAACAAAATCTAGTAAGTAGTTTTTTTAAACATCGATCAAAGTTACAACGAACTACATGAACTTTTATATTATGTTATACTTGCTGCTACGGAACCCTTCTTGGGCGAGTCCGACTCGCACTTGGCCGCATTTTTTTGTTGGTCACAAGGTGCAGGTTCTTGCTGTGGCCGATAAGTCTGTTGTGGTCGTTAATTATTGGGAGGATTCTTCGTAATTGACAGTAATTTTAAGCATAGATTTAGAATTTTTTTTTTGCCACCCAAAAAGATACAGATAGCGTCAGAGCGAAAAATCCTATTATAATGAGGATGCCGACGCAAAACTTAATGTAGATGGCAGCAGGGGCGAAATGACCAAACAACCATAACAAACTCATAGCTGTCAGATTTGAAGAGACTTTATTTTTTATTATCTATCGTATTTTTTTGGTATTCTTCATGTATTCTTTGTGATCTGGACTTGCTTTACTATGTATACAACTTGGAATAAGCAACAACTCAAAGCAGAATTGCGACAAAGAGGTGCAACTTTAACTGAAAAGAAAGCTAACCTCATCTTAAGGTAATCTTTAAATTTTACTGTCTTTTCTAAAGATATCGTGTTATTTCACTATTAATAAAATCACTGTATCTATGAAACTATTATGGGTTGGAATTGTTCCTTTTTTAGATATCTGCGTTGCTGTAACTGTCCGGAAAAAAACGACGTCATAAGTATGTGACACCTTCTAATGACTAAAAAAACAATTGAATTGGATAAGATAACTCACAAATACTAACTGTGTAGGCAGATTCTTCAACATAATCGCTATCCTTGAAGTGGTTCCGACCTAACCTCCGTCTCTATAGTCGCCCACTGTTTTTTAGCTTAGCATTTTGAGGAAATAAATACACTGCACTAAAATTACATCCTGGTACTGAACAAAGCGGCATGATAGAGTATGTTCATAAAAATCGTCAGACAAACAATGAAATCTACGTAGATGACAGATAACATTGGCCATTACGACGATGCGCCCTCTGTAGGGATAAAAGCGCAGTGGGCATCCCACTGGGCATCCTCATTCAAATCGCCCGAGAGAAAATGAGACAGCGAATGTAGTACTAACATGTCACTATTTTCGCGAGTAAGAAGCCCATGGTGTCTTTGAAATTTGGAAATTCTCATTAAAATAAATAAATTGTAAAAATTAGAATAATTAATATCCCACCAAAAAACATTTTCATCTAAAAATTTTGCCAAGACGAGTTTTTTTAGTTAACCTACAAGCTCTACACTACATTTTAGGTTTAGAGCGTGCAGTCCTTAGAGCTTGGCTTTATACGAGATCTGATAACTTTTTCACAGGGTAAGCTTCGTAAACTCGTCTTGGCAAAATTTTTACATTAAAATGTTTTTGGTGGGATTCCATTCATTTTTGTAAGTTGGTTAAAAATTATGATGTACCTATGTATTTTTTTATTTGTTATAGGTAAGAATTATTTTAATTAATTTGATTTATGTAGCACAAATTGTAGTGCAAGTCTCAAAACTTCCACCGTAGTAGGTAATCTGTGTTTCCACCTCCTATTCCCAGGGGATGGTTAGGTTTAGGTTAGGTTTTTAATTTTTTTGTTGCGTTTGTAGTAATATTAGCTTACATACCAAATTTCAGCTTTCTAGGACTTCAGGAAGTACACTAACAATTTTGATGATGAGTCAGTGACGAAATTGAAGGTTTTGAGACATTAATAAAATCTAAAGTATAATAGCTACGACATTCAAACTTTGTTTGTTCAATGATTGTACCTATAGCATTCTATTTTGAAAATTTGAACTATTTATCATCATCCAAAGCAAAGTTATAAGAGTTCGAAAAAACGACGAAGCGTTTCGAGAAAAGGCAGATTGCCCTTGCGTTTCGCTTGGCTCGTCTTGGCGGGGGCACTGCCGTGCCCCCAGATACCAATATCGTGTTATGTTCTATGTCCAATTGCGACGTTACAAGACGGAACTGCCCATAATCGGCTCGGAGAAAGATTATTAAGAAAGTATATAGTTTTCCATTGATATATACAGAATCTCGTGATTATAAACAGAATTTGTGGAAAAAAGCAAATTGATTGATTACGCTAGTGCTTGACAAAGCAGTGAAGTCACGAGTATCGATAAAAAAATAATCTTTTCTTAGTGACACGACATGAATTCAAGGTAATAAGCTAAATTCACCTGGAACCTATTATACTATTTACTTTAGGAAATCATAATTTACGTACCAAATTCATAACTCTGTAATTGTGTTACTGATAATTTTCCTAATAATGCGGTGAAAGCCTAAAGTAAAAGTGATGTACTACTTACACTATTTTTTATAGATTCAGCTGCCAAAAAGGAGACCGGCATCTTCATATGTAAATAGAGATATTACACTTCCCCAAGAGGTAGGTAATTTATTTATTGTAATATGAATTTTCAAATTTCACTGCGATCTTAAACAGTCGTAAGACGCTATGGCCTCTTCTCTTACTCGCAAAAATAGTGACATGTTAGTACATGTAGTCTAATATTTTTTTTTATCATTTTTTACTGGCGTATTCTGACGTATTGCCAGAATAGGCACTATTTTTATAGTGTTTTTACTTTAAAGTAGCCAAACCTTTCTTTTGATTTTCTTTGGTTTTAAATAAATATTTCATTACTTCTTTTTGGTTTCATTTGACATGTTTTTATTATTTATTTATCTATTAGAGTGCAATTTTATTAATATATCAAGTAGTTAGACGACCATAATTGGTCATCTGTATAAAAAAGGAACAATCGATAATATTATAAAAGTGTATCGTGAACAAATCTAACAGTTTTTTTTTTCTCGTCTCCAAGGCGACATTTGTATCTTGTATTCTTGTCTATCCTAAACGGCTGGATAGCTCTATCTCATTCCCACACATTTCCGACAAAAGCAGGATGCAGTATGTAAGAATTGCTCATGATAGAAAAGGACAAATTCAAACTATTACGTTATAATAGTACTATTCATTATTCTGTGCTATTGCCATCCCTCAGAGCGTGCGAGTTTTTTCAAGCTGAGTAATTTAATTCGCTCAGGAAGTCGATGAACTTTTGACGTTATTTTTCTGAAGAATACTTTATTGCGTTTTTAGTGTTTGTATTATTTCTTGGACGGTGACTTATTTTTATAGTTCATAAGCATACCCTTTGCTTATTACGAACGATGCGGTGCTGTGTTCTATTGTGTAAAAGTGATACTCGTGATAGTTCGCCTGGATTGAGCTTTCACTCGTAAGTGTATGATTTATTAACAAATTCTGTATTCTAACAATGTAAACTTAAGTAAATTTGTTATGATACATTTTACCAATGAACTTTCCTTAAAGTTTCTCAGTAATAAGTGTAATTATCTCATTTTAATTACAATTTCATCATTGGTTGAAATATTCAGTGTTGCTAGACCCGGATTGTGAAATTACCCGGGATTCAGTTTTTATTCATTTATTCATTTATAATTTGCGAAATATGGGTATAAATTGTACATTGATGTCGATTGTTGTTGTAGAAGTGTTGTAACTATTGAGTACTTAGTCGCAACCGAGAGTTGAAAATTGTAAACAAGGCACCTTTTTACGGTTACGTATCCAAAGAGTAAAAACGGGACCCTATGACTTAGACTCCACTGTCCGTCTGTCTGTTACCAGACTGTAGCTCATGAACTTTTTTTCTAAGCATTTGAAATTTTCACAGATGACGTATTTCTATTGCTGCTATAATAATAAATATTGAAAACCGTTAAATAAATATTTAAGCGGGTAAAGAGGTTAATATGAAATACTAGCTTTTCGCCTCGGCTCCACCCGCATGGATGTTGGTTATCGCTACCAAACATAGCCTATGTCCTTTCTCAAGGTCTAATCTACTACTTGGTTTCGTAGTTTAGGCGTGAAAGCGCAACATACATACGGACAGACAGACAGAGTTACTGTCGCATTTATAATATTAGTATGGATTTTATCATACCCTTTCGACCTGCTAGGTACAGATTTAAAAAAAAATTGTATCTAACGTTTCAACCTTCAGTTATGATTGCGGAACTGATTCTAGAATATACCTACATATCATAACAATAGCTGAATAAGCTAAATAATATTGCAGTTTCCCGACTAATCCAGAAATACGGAAGAAATGGATTTTCACCACAGGCAGAAAAGATTGGATTCCAAACAAGTATTCGAAAATATGCAGCAAGCATTTTGTTGCAGATCATATATGGAAAAAAGGAAAAAAAACTCACATTCATCCTCATGCCATTCCAGTTATGGTAAGAAAAAATAACGTTACGTACTTTTTTAGACCACTTAGGTGGCAGACAAGCACACGGTCCACCTGATGGACTTAATTAAAAAAATAATAATAATAATTAAAGGTAAACAAACTTGTAGCCATTTTTTACAAAAACACATATTAAAGGAAGAAACTAGACTGACTAACTAGTTGGTTTAATGTCGGTTTTTAGTCTTCAAAACCTGTAAATCCCCGAGGGGGTAGACAGAGGTGTATTCACAGTAAATTAGAGATAGGATTATTATCATAGCTGCGCAATCCGACTTGGTTAGGTTAGGTTAGAAGGCTAATGCGGGAGCGGAGCGAAGCGTGGCTCCCGCATTAAGCCTTCGTGGTTATTTTTTTTTGACCATGTACTCCATGCAGAAATTAATAAGTCATTTTTCTAACTGTTTAATTAAATGGCTAGACAAGTAGTTATGATTGCTAGTTGGCGGCGACTTATACACAAAGTTCAATATTACTTTCAATATTTTGCAGCAAGTCCTCTATTTTCGAAATATTATGATAATTTAGAAAATTACATTTTTGATAAGTAGGTAAGTACCTTTACAAAGGTTTGTATAAATAAGTGAATATGATACCCAGATAGAAGCCCATTGATGTTACCCTGTACCATAGATTGGGCACACTCACAGAGTAACTGGGCACACTGACCTGTAATAGTACTCGATCGCGTAGACAGAGAATAGTAGGTAGACAATATGCTCTTGAAATGATAATAATTGCGAGAGTAAGACAAGACATATGTCCAAATGTGTATGTGTGAGCAAGACATAGCATACTTTTTCTATCTCTATTTTATTTGTGTAACGGTGTGTTGTTGTTTGCCCTCACAACACAAGTCATTGATGGCACACAAGTTGTACTTTTGTTGTGGTGTGAGAATATTTTTGTTGATAAAAAAAAACTGTAAAACGCTTATTTAGTGTAATTTGCGACTTTTGTGTTAATCCAGAAGTTAATATTTAGTGTGTAGTGATGGTGAATTGCTGTTTATATGGCTGTAAAAGCCGTAGTGAACGAAATCAACCAAACATAACCTTTCACCGGTAAGTAGCATTTTTTATCTATTACAGAAAATATATCAAAAGATTATTGTACTCAAGACTATTTTCTGTCAATTATAAGCAAAATTTATTAATAATTTCCTTTAGAAAGACGATAAAATCCTAACTTGTTTTCTAAATAAACCGACCAAAGTGAGAGGCTATTTACGTAGGTTGTTATCTATGACACTTCATGTCATTTTTCAATAGTCGTATAATAACTTCACGGGGATACCAGCACTTAATGATTTTCACCACTAAACGTATATTTTAATTACTTTTTTAGTTTTCCAATTGATCCATTTTTAAGAAATAAGTGGATTGACAGTACGGGCCGAGCTAACTGGCATCCAAGTCGTCACTCCCGTATTTGCTCCCGACATTTTGAAGATGGTTCCTTTCGAAAGAAATTAAATAGGACCCACTTAAATCCACGTGCGTTACCCACACTTTACATCCAGGTAAAGTACATTTATTAGTAAAATAATATAATCATATATTTGTTCTACACGTTTAGTTAACTTTGATACGTAAAAATTAGTTGTGACTTGATTTTGTGTGACACGGAAGTAATATTATAAGTACCAACATTATTTGAGATGAATTTTTGATGTCATTACATGGAATTAACGTAGATAACTATTACGATTGAAATGCACTATTCATACTGCTGCTCTTTTTTTTCGGCATGCATCATAGGCTCATTTACCTATACATATTTCTAGACGTTTCTAATTACAAAATTTTATTTTTTATTTTAAAGTGCAATTTTATAATGCGGCCCTGTGTTTTGTGTCTGTGTGAGTAATGTTTGTTTGTGTTGAACAGAGTGCGTATAACAGTCTTTGCATACTGCACCACACTAGAACCTAGTCTATGGTTATTATTATAAAAAAGGTATAGTCTCTAGTTTATGATCTCGCCTCTTCCCTTTTGACCTGCGACTGCTGGCGTGAAAGGTACATAAATCGAACTCTGCTCTGCCTTACACCCTCGGCCAATCCTGAAGATACCTGTTGTGCACAAAAGGTATATGTACCTGTTTTGATTATTAAATGGCATGATTGAATTGTAAGAACGTTGTTTTGCATTTCACCAACCAAACCATCGACTCTGCTGACATACTTCAATAGTTTGTAGTGTAATAGGGTATTTTCCACTTTTTTTAAAACTATTTTATTTTGAAGACTGTGAAGGAATATTTAACAGAAAAATAAAATTTCTGTGATTAATGTCCATTTTCCGCGTTAAAAGTAAAAAAAATCTAATTTATTTTTAATGGTTTTGAATTTACCGCCAAAACGCGCCGTGCGCTGACGTTTAACGTGTGACGTCATCTTTGTGTAAACAAGTTGTAAACAGTCGATCAAGTATTTTTATCTCAAATGGATAGAAAATGGTATTACTGGTGTGTGGTGCCTCTGTGTACAAACACTTCTAAAACTGCGCCACATAAACTATTTATACCGGTGCCTTTAAAACCAGAAATGCGGCAAAAATGGTTGCAACTCGCAAGAAGGAATGATGCTGCACAGCTATCACCTAAATCTTCGTTATATTTTTGTGAGGACCACTTCGATGTAAGTGAACAAGTATGCATATTTATATTTACTATGTAGAAATCCATAAATTCATATAATTTACATAACTTTTGTGTCAATTTTAGGTTAGGTTATTACCTATATATACCTAACAATTGTTATAATTTGATGTTGTTGCAGTTACCGAATGACATGGAAAATTACATACGGTACAAAGTAATGGGTTCTGTGAAGAAAATACAAATGAAACCTGGATGTCTGCCTTCTAGATTTGATTGCCATCCAGATCAAAAAAGAAGACCACATTCTCCTACTATTACTCGATCCATTGTCTTAAATCAACCACAAGCCGAATTAATTAAAGAGGCTGAAAGTTCTTTACAAGTCGCAGATGAGAGTGATGTGCCTGAACAGTACACAGATACGGTTGTAGTCAAAGCAGACACAGACAACCGAACAAATTGGGATAATTTACTAACTACTTCAGATAAATCAGGTAAATTGTATTTAATAATATTCCTACTATGTTATGAATATTAGTAGGAATATTATTAATACCTAAATAATAATTTTAATTTAGGTACTTTTATTATTACTAAGTGAATTTGTTTTAACAGTAATGTGTTAAATAAAAATATGTTTTCCTTCCAGATATGTCAGTTATCAATAAAAGTGTATCCGGCCAATCCAGTAAACAAGATAAAAAAATTCAAGTATCCATGGTTCGTCCATACAGATCTAAAGGAATTCAAACGACTGTTAAGTTACAAAGCAAGGCAACATCACCCAGAAAAAATACTGTTGATATGACTACATCTCCATTAAAAATTAAAATAAAACCAAAGAAGTTGTTTATGGAAACTACATCGTATAGTGATAAATTAACATCATCAGTTTGTGACTCACCACCTTAATGTTGCTTCACTTCAGTCTAAAATGAGTTCCGACTACAGCAGTTTCAGTGAAGATGCTATAGTGAAAAATGAACCGCCTTTATTATTCCTTGAAAATACTCTCATGAAAATTAAAAAAAGACCTCGCTTTTATATTGGTGTTCCAGAAAGATGTTATTTTTTAATTGACATAATAAGTAAACATACCAAAATTCCAGTGGAACATATTTTAATTTGTTTAAAAAAAATAAGACTTGATACTAAGTCTAGTGAACTTGCCGATGAATTTGATATGTCTCTATCAAAGATCAGCAAAATCTTTAAGAAAAGTGTTCCTATCATTGCTAAATCGTTAAAATCTTTTATTCTAAAATTAGATTCAGGAGATACCAAAAATATAAAAAAATGTTTACCAATAGCTTTTAGACATAATTACAATAAAGTTAGGAGCATTATTGACTGTTTTGAGATCGAAATTCAAAAACCTTCAAAGGCTCTACATCAAGCATTAACTTGGTCGGAGTACAAAAAAGGAAACACTATTAAATATTTAGTTTCAAGCACACCAGATGGAATCGTAAATTTTATTAGTTCTGGATATGGAGGCAGAACAAGCGATACTATGCTTAAATTCATTCGAAATAGCTTTATTATTAATACTTACACAAAATTTTTAACGTTTCGAAATTCAGTAGCGCAAAAATCAGGATTGTTTGCGAAGAAAGCAACCATAATAACATCTACTATGGGCAGATTTGCACTGTCGGCTTTTATAAAACCAGCTTCCATTGTGGAAAATGAACTGCGTGAGGTGTAAAATCAAAACAACAAAACAAAGAAATCCTTTAAATCCCCAAATACACCGATATCACAGTCCACAGATCACTCACGTCACAATTCTTTGTTTACTCAAAGATGACGTCATACGGTAAACGTCAGCGCACGGCGCGTTTTGGCGGTAAATGCAAAACCATTAAAAATAAATTAGATTTTTTTCACTTTTAACGCGGAAAATGGACGTTAATTAGAGAAATTTTATTTTTCTGTTGAATATTTCTTCTCGGTCTTTAAAATGAAGCAGTTTTAAAAAAAACGGAAAATACCCTATTGCCACGCATTTGGACGTGTTGTGTTTAATCTGCTACTCTTTATACGTCTGGAGTTGTAGTTACGTACTTATGTCGAACTATCGCTATATCTTACTGTAATACGCTGAGGACTTGTCTACCTAATATTCTCTGTCTACGTATACTACCGTCCATTATCATACTTGGTCCTAGAGAATGACAAATGTATGGGATATGACGTATATGACAGTCGTTAACAAATGTCATAAACGTCAAATCCAATACATTTGTCATTATATTCTACAGAACGCCGGCACTCGAATTGCACACATCTATAGGTGCTGATAAACTTGAACATATACCTATAACATTCTTGCAAATGTTAGATTACTGGCAAATAAACGAGATCATCTTAGCGAGCATTCTATTGAAAGAACAGTACCTCTAGCACGAAAAACCATCGTAATCGTATCGTAAATGTATCGAGAGAACGGAGCATTGCCATTGGCCGCCTGCCTACTGTGAACCTGTGAATGTGTGAAGCCAGCCAATCGCAATGCTCCGTTTTCTCGATACGTTACAGGTGCAGTAAATTCGCATCAACTGAAGCGTTCATTAGAAATATCATAAAAATATTCGTAGCTATGTTTGACTCTATTCAAGTCATGGTAGACTTGAGCATTAACTTATAGCATATATAACTATGTATGTAGATCTGAGACCTAACTATGTAGGTCTGAGACCTAAGTTTATAGATCTGAGACCTAACTATGTAAATCTGAGATCTAACTATATAGATCTGAGACCTAACTATGTAGATCTAAGGTCTAACTATGTAGGTCTAAGGTTTAACTATATAGATCTAAGATCTAACTATCTAGATCTGAGACCTATGTAGATCTAAGGTTTAACTATATAGATCTAAGATCTAACTATCTAGATCTGAGACCTATGTAGATCTAAGGTCTAATTAAGTAGATCTAACGTTTAACTAAGTAGATTTAACGTTTAACTATGTAGCTCTGAACTATCTAGATCTGAGAC
This sequence comes from Eilema caniola, assembly GCA_949126895.1. NCBI lineage: Eukaryota > Metazoa > Arthropoda > Insecta > Lepidoptera > Erebidae > Eilema > Eilema caniola. Next base: position 16,923,717 of record OX421485.1, on the reverse strand, counting down.
CTAACTATGTAGATCTGAGATCTAACAAAAGAGATCTAGGATCTAACTATTTAACATACATACCTAGATCATATATCTCTATTGTTAGATGTTCTATCTCTATTACTCCTATCGGTTAGGTACATAAGCGAAGGTAATCAATCTTTTTTTTTCTTTATAAAAACACATTAAAAGTAGTGAACTAGGCCAACTAACTGACTGATTAGTGGTTCAATTTCGGTTCTTAGCCTTTGAAACAAGTTCTTGAACAGAAAAATATTAATAAAACTAAGGTTTTAAATAAAATATATCAAAAAGACATATCAAGATTGCTTATGTTTAGTTAATTACCTAACCGAATGGAGTATTTATGTAGACCTAAGATCTAACCATCTAGATCTAACTATTGGGCCTATACTTCGCTGATTTAAGTGCGTGAATATATCAGGTATGTTTGCCTTCCAGGCACAAGTCACAGCCGAGAAGTCGAACTCGTCCCAGCAAGCGAATGAATGTCAACAGCCCAGCGAATCATCACGTGGGGTAATCTATCTATAATATGATGTATATAGTGTACAGAGGTCGTGTCTTTAAATTGGAGTCATCAAAAATAATGTAAGGCAAAGTTAGCGGGTTCAAACTCCGCCTAGCCTAGTCTGATTCAAACTTTTCCTTTTTTAATCGACATCAAAAACAATGTTAAATAATGATGGCCGCAGAGCTTGCTTGCTCTCTCTCATTTTTACACGGCCATTAGATATCACCTTGTCTACTACCTTATCAACTCAACTACAGATGACTAGACCGTTTTACTCGGTCATTATCGTAACTTAAGTAACATGTCAAAACGGCCATCATAGCGTGCCGCAAGTACCTATAATTGGCATTAATTGCTTCCGATAGTGTGTACGACTGTCGGTACATGGCTCCCAACGTCGTCTCAAAAATAGTTGTATCGGAGAATTTGAAACGCTACCACCTGAATGGAAATACGGTGGAATCACAGTGTCCCCCATCTTACCGCCAGCTGCTACAGCCTTGACAGAAATTGTTATTAGTCGGACTGGGTGCGGTCACTGGACCAATGCAAATCTCTGTGAAGGCGTCACGGCGTTGTGCTCGGCGCTGTATGCTATACACAGCTGATATGAGGACTGCTTCTGCTGGGGTGACAGGCAGCTGCACGTTTCACTCCCATGCCAGTCATAAGCATACTGTGTGGTATTTCTAATATGTTTCCTCAAGAAGGGCAAACGCCCGCAACGTCGGGCAAGCACACGCCCATAGGCCACGGTAACCACTTTCCATCAGGCGGGCCGTAGCGATATAAAAAATAATATTGCCGTTTTCCAGGTGCAAGACCATGACTACCATCAGCCCATTATATCGATACGCCCTCGGAGCACGGGACCCACAGAGCAAGGCGACCAGTTACCAGAGGTAAATTATTATTATTTTTAGGGTGGACAAGTGCCAGGAACAAAAAATTGTTACGTAACTTAAAAAGCAGGCACCAGGCACGCAGTTTTTTAGTTCAGGAGTAATAACTAGATGGCGACATTGTTTTGGCAAACTTTTTATAATTTTTAGTATTATTTTTTATTCAACACAGTGCCTGAGATTAGCGCGATTAACCATACAAACCAATAAAAGTATTCGGCCTTATAATCCATACTTATATTATAAATGCGAAAGTAACTCTGTCTGTCTGTATGTTCGCCTGAACTACTGAACCGATTGTGATGAAATTTGGTACAGAGATAGATTAGACCTTGGGATAGGACATAGGGTATGTATACGAGCGCGGAGCCGCGGGCAACAGCTAGTATTAGAGACGATATTCTTAGCAATCCATGGATTCGCTGCGGATGGCTCCGTGCGGGTGCCGGGTCCATCGCGTTGCTGAGTTGGGAACTCGGGACAGTGCCTGGGACTTGCGACCCAACTGTAGGTTTAGAAGGGGCCCCTTTTGTTGATGTACATCAACACTCACCTTCACTACCTAAGTTCCCCTCCCTGCCTAACCAAATTTGATACGAACCTACTAGTGCCGCTTTAGACATTCGTCGTAGTAATGAGCTTATTGTAGCTCTCGATGGGCCTCTTCTCTCTTTATATATTATGTTTTGAAGGGTGACACGGAGTTTCGTATTATGCCACGTGCGAAACCGCGAGCAACAACTAGTCCATAAAACAATCTTTCTCTTCCACAGAGTAAAGAAATAATCTTCAATGTATACCACTTTCTCCAAGACGAGTACAAACGTTTGAAGCAATTCACCGGTGATACTTGTGACCTCAGTCCCCTGGCTCACATCCTGGGCCGGACAGCCGAAGCCACTGGAGTCAGCGAACAGACTGTCAGCAGGATACTGTGGGAGAGGAAACGGCCGAGACATGGGAAGGGAGACAGGGGAGAAACGAAACGTATGAGATTGAGTCAGAACGAGAGTGTTTCTAGGTGAGTTGTGTATTTTTTACCCGACTATCAAAGAGGGATATGATTGACAGGCATGTATGTATGTATATATGTATGTATGTATGTATGCATGTATGTATGCATGTATGCATGTATGTATGTATGTATGTATGCATGTATGTATGCATGTATGTATGCATGTATTTATGTTCATCTGTTCCCTCATAGGTTCTCAACTAGTTATTAGAGTCGATTAAAATAAGAAAAGTTAGGTCTGGGCGGGGGGTAATGCTTTGGCCACCAAGCTACGAGACCTCGCCTGAATCAATCCAAATTTCTTCTTTATATTTGTCCTTGAGGCGACTGTGAAGTATCTAAATTCTTACGAATATCGAATTACGAACTATCGAAACCTATGAATGATTTTTCAATCATTTTTATACATTGATTTCTGACTACTCTGCCCAACAATTTGAATGAAATTTTGAAGCATTTTGCTAAATGCTAAATATTCAAATCTTTTAAAATAGGAAAAGCTTATTAGAACTGGACAAATGACATATTGTAAGCAGCGTCTTGATCGTCTGCTGGTGAAGCTTTAAACAAAAAATATGTCAAAGAAAGCGAATTTTCCCTAGAATGTAGTGTTTTGTTAGAGTACCTACTCCTAAGCCTACAACCTTGATATCGCTTGATATTATCTTAATTAATTAATACGGAGGTAGGGTACGACTGTTATTCCCCTCCAATTGAGCAGTCCGACTGTTTAGAGCGGGACTCAGTGGTTCCCGGTTAGGAAAAACTTTATTTTTATTAAAATATTTAGAGGCAGATCAGACGTTATGTAAGTTGTATGGCTGGCGATTCTTCATATGATCTGGCCCAATTCTCAGTACAAAAAGGAGGTATAAAGCAGTGATCGTTAGCACCGGGAATGGTGACGACATCAGCGGTAGACTGTCCACTGTGTCCAATTTTCCTTTGAAATTCCGAAACGATTCATTACTCTCGAGCCCACAACTATTTTCATCACTACATGTTCCATTCTTCCATGTTCCATTGCCAAAAAATATAGTATGTAGACCAATCACAACATATCGTTTAGAAAAATTTAAAGAAAATATTAATAATAAAGTATCACTTTTGGAACCAAGTATTGCTGAAAACCCGGATGATCTTTACGAAGATTTGTTCGGAGTAATCAAATACGAATTTAATAACATTTTCACAACTAAAACAATTAACACTAATCAACTCAAAATTAAATTTAGTGATTGGGCTACACCTGGAATTTATAAGAGTAGACAGAAATTGTATAAATTATATGAGACAAAGGCATGTACAAATGATCCACAAATCATTGAACATACTAAAAAGTACTCTAAAATGTTTAAGAAAGTCTGTTCAATGGCCAAATCTAATTATATCCGTGATAAAATACAAAAATCTGATAATAAAATTAAGGCAACATGGAATGTTATCAACAAAGAAACCTGTAAAGCAAGGTCACGTGATCGATCCTTCGAGTTAGAAATAGATGATGGACACATCAGTGCTGACGCTGACGTGGCCAATGCGTTTGAATCTTTTTTTACAAATGCTCCAATTACCATAACTAGTAAATTAAATTCTTCAAAAAACGTAGCTGCTTCTCTTCTTGAATCTTGTGTTGATAAATGTAGAGTAAACTTTGATTTTCAGTATATTGACCCCGAAACCGTAATAAAAACTTTTAAGCAACTAAATATAAAAAAGAGGGGCATTTCAACCAATATAATAAAATCAGTAATGCCCACTATTGCCCCTTATCTCGCATTTATATTTAATCAATGTATCGATGATAAACAGTTTCCCACACTCATGAAGTTTAGTAAAATCATTCCATTATTCAAAGCAGGGGACAAAACTGATCCATCTAATTTTCGGCCCATCTCCATACTCCCAGCACTCAGCAAAATTTTTGAAAAAATTATATTTAGTCAACTGCTTTCACATTTCGCTTCTAATAAATTACTTCATGAGAAACAGTTCGGTTTCACTAAAGGCAGAAACACGACGGATGCAGGAGTTGAACTCGTTAAACATATATTTGATGCATGGGACAAGAAGCAGGATGCCATCGGTATTTTTTGTGATCTATCAAAAGCTTTTGATTGTGTTGATCATGAGACTTTGTTACTAAAATTAGGTTATTACGGTGTTTCTAACAGCTCACTTAGCTTACTTAAATCTTACCTCACTGGCAGAGTACAAAAAGTCAATATTAATGGCACTAACTCATCTGGCGCCCCATTAGTCATAGGAGTTCCCCAGGGCTCGATATTAGGACCCCTTTTATTCTTGATATATATAAATGATCTTCCTCACTTCACTAAAAATCTTTGTGAAATAGTATTATTTGCTGATGACACATCATTAATTTTTAAAACTGATAGACATAAAGAATTACCTGACGATGTTAATATCAACCTTTCCAAAATATTGCATTGGTTCACAAGTAACAACTTGCTGCTCAATGCGAAGAAAACAAAATGTGTAAAGTTTACTATGCCTAATGTAAGACAGATAGATACGCATATCACAATGAACGATGAGTCTGTTCAAATAGTTGATACCACAGTTTTTCTTGGTATGACTCTAGATAGTAAACTGCAATGGGGTTCTCATATCGCAGCCTTGGCAGGAAGACTTAGCTCAGCTGCCTATGCGGTTAGAAAAATAAGGTCACTTACTGATGAGGAAACGGCACGATTAGTTTATTTTGGCTACTTTCACAGCCTTATGTCGTATGGTCTGATGCTGTGGGGCTCAGCTGCTGATATTGAGGCTATTTTCATATTACAGAAACGAGCGATACGAGCAATCTATAGCCTCAGACCCCGTGACTCGCTGAGAGAACTATTTAAAGAAATTAATATTTTAACAGTTGCTAGCCAATACATTTACGATAATGTTTTATATGTACGCAAGAACCTAGATCTTTTCAAAAAAAACTCTGACGTACACAATTATAATACGAGGAATAAAAATAAACTTGTAGTGCCAAAACTCAGACTTCAAAAGGTTGGTAATTCTTTTGTAGGTAACAATATTAAAATGTTTAATAAAATTCCTCAAGAGTTGGTTGACATGCCTCTAAATAAGTTTAAAATCGAAGTAAAAAAGACTTTAATGAAAAAAGAATATTACAAAGTAAACGAATACCTTAATGATAAAAATGCATGGTCATCCTAATCTCTTTGCTTGCTCGCACAATATAAACCTATGAAAAATAAAATAAAAACAAATTGTTTAAAAAAAAGAAACTATAATATTGTTCACTGAGTTTCTTGCTGGTCTCTTCTCAGTAGAACCAACTTACCGAACCAGCGAAAGAATCATTTTCAAATGATTTATTTACTTAATTTAATATTATATTAGTAATTTCCTGACATTATTGTAAAATTTTGACGTTCATATGTGCTCTTTATGTGCCTAAACTGAATAAACGAAATTGATTCTTTGATTCTTTGATTGAGTACATTTTTCAAAGATCGTTGTATTTATTTAAAATTAAATTAAAATCTAACTAGACACCTATCGTCATCTGCTTCAGTAGTGAAATGACGGCAACATAGTTATAACTCACAAACATTTAATATAATGAGTATGGTTCCATTTAGAGCGAGAAAAATATTGCTTTTATTTGTATTTAATATTTGATGTACAACTTTCCTTCAGTGGTGAATACAATGGACACACTGGAGGGGACAGTACCTCCGCCCTATAGAATACCGCGGCTATAATAACCTTGTATTATGTTCACGGCGGTGAGTATGGTAGCCAGAGCTCACTAGGGAGGTTTTGTGCTGTCAGTGGGAAAACAAAAGGCTATTCCTGCTTGGTCTTCTACACTGTAAACACAAAAACTCTCCGTGTTTACAGGGTCGGCAGCACGAGTGTGACTCTCCCGGTGTTGCACACGTCCATGGGCCGTGGTAGCCGCTTGCCATCGGATGAGCCGTGTGCTAGGTGGCCACGTTAGACGAATAAAAAAAAAATTAGAGCTTGATTTTTCAGTAGTCTTGTCTCAGTTTTTGAAATTAATTTTTCATTATAGTTGTGGGATTAGTGAGTTTAAGGGTTTCATGGGGCCCTCGGCCGCTTGTCCGTTTGTCCGTGGCTATATCTCATAGACCATGATAGACAGTGGAAATTTTACTAACAGTCCTTAGCATACCGTTTTATGATACAGATTATAATTTATAATGTACATTATAAGTTTTTAGACTTTCACGGCCGGCGTTGCATGAAGAATATATACTGCTTTAATTCTGTTTGGACGTGGTCCATATTATGAAACTTGCGTTCCAAACTTTTCGTTGATCACTGCGGTCGGCATCTTTAGTGACGCAGGTCCGGGCCACGTCCAAACATTACCTGTAAATCTACATGTAATGTACATTATTCCTATTTACTCTGCACAGCCCGATCGAGCAAGATACAAGAAGTTCTATAAGCACAGACAGTGATCCCAATGCAGAAGACATCGCGTGAGTATTACCTGAATATTGGTCGGAATCGGAACATACCGGGTGTAAGGGGAACGCCTTTAAGTTTTTTTTTAGATAGGGTGAATTTTTTTTTCCATCTTTTTTCAGTTTTTTATACGTTTCATCAGCATTATCTATTCTCCATCGTATTATTAAAAGCTCACTGAAACAGCAATTTCATTAAAAAAACAGCACTACCTAAAAATACACGCCTGGCGCAATTTGCTGTATTTTTTAAACGATTGATTTATTTGATTTCGAACGATTGATAGATTATAGATAACTAGCTTTTGCCCGCGGCTCCCACCGCGTGGATGTCGGGTATAATCTACGAAATTTCATCAAAATCGGTTCAGTGGTTTACCTGTGAAAGACGGATAAACAGGCACGCACGCACGCACGCACGCAAGCAAACACGCACGCACGCACGCGCACACACGCGCACACACGCGCACACACGCGCACACACACACACACACACACACACACACACACACACACACACACACATATGCACACTTTCCCATTTATAAAATTAGGAAGGATATCAAACCAGTGCGCGCGCACCAGAGCCTAGTTTCTCTGGCGACTTCAGGTCAAGATATAAGGCGAGAGCTATATTATATAATATGTTGGTTATAACCATGTACACTCGAGAGCAATGAATCCGGGTCACTCAAAGAATCCAAAAAATCTCGGAAAGTAAGAATGCTAGGTTAATGCAATAAATTGTATTTAATAGACAATTTAATACTCCTTAAATGAAAGTATTAAAACTTCTTAGTTATTGTAAAGTTATATCATAAAAAAATCAAATTTGAAAAGGGAACACTGTCGAAGATGGAACTACGAAATTACAGGATTTGTTTTTGCTTTTGTTTGTAATCTGTCATTTATGTTGGTACATAAACCAGGTTGATAGTGCTCAATATTCATTATTCAAGCTGAAATCATGTCGCTTACACTTGAAGAATGCACCAGAATACTTACATTGGTGGAAACCGGCCGGAGTCAGCGCGATACAGCCAGGACTGTCGGTGTGTCGCTGTCAACAGTACAAAGAGTTCTCCGAAGTTACGAAGAAACTGGTTCTAACCTACGCAGACCAGGAACGGGCAGAACTAGGTGTACCACAGCACGAGAAGACCGATACTTGGTGAACACCATGCTTCGAAATCGCTTTCTCACAGGAACTGAACTCACAAATCAGTTTCGACGCCTCGGAGGAAGTAACCCAAGTGCATGGACAGTAAGACGTCGGCTTGCTGAATCTAACTTAAAACCCCTTAGACCTGCAAACGGCCCTAAACTGGAGCGTGGCCATCGTATTTCAATGAGACGATATTCTTAGCAATCCATGGATTCTCCGTGCGGGTGCCGGGTCCATCGCGTTGCTGAGTTGGGAACTCGGGACAGTGCCTGGGACTTGCGACCCAAGTGTAGGTTTAGAAGGGGCCCCTTTTGTTGATGTACATCAACACTCACCTTCACTACCCAAGTTCCCCTCCCTGCCTAACCAAATTTGATACGAACCTACTAGTGCCGCTTTAGACATTCGTCCTAGTAATGAGCTTATTGTAGCTCTCGATAGGCCTAGATCTTTAAGTAGGTTATAGAGAGATTTAGCTGGTATACCTCTCGCTCCCACTTCTACTGCATACAAATTAACCACGTAACCGTTTTTGATTAATTCGTTTGTGAGATCGTAGTATTTATTTTTCTTTAGTGTGTGGTCCTTCGGTATATTTGTTTCCCACGGTACAGTAAGTTCCACAAGGACCACATATTTAGTCTTTTTCGAGTATAGAAATATGTCCGGTCTAGATGACGAAACCCCAACATCCTCCGGAATTTTATAGTGCTTTTCATACGTGTCGATTAGGAGAGTCCAATCTGGGGCAGTATCTAAGATTGAATAAGGTTTGTTCCTGGATTTTATGGATGAACCTTCAGACACAAAGTTGATATGACGTCTGTTAGTAGTCAATCCTTTTTGGGCTCTAGCTACTGCCAGACTCATTGCTTCGCGTATGATGGAAAGCACCTTGTCGTGGCGGCGTGAGTATTGGCCTCTATCAAGAAGCACCCTACATCCTACTAATATGTGCCTAGCCGTCCCTATTGCCTCACCACACGTATAACATTGTTTTTCTGTGGCTTTCCCCCACCTTACCAGATTACTCTGGTCTGGAAGGGTCATCTGAAAGGCGTTAAGGTAGAATTTTAACAGGGCCGGCGACCACTCATATATCAAGGTGCGCCACTTTAAAGCCATCGGTATGCAGAACTCTCCCATTGTCAACCATTCGTTTTGGATTTCCAAATTCATCGCGTGCACTCGATATTTATCATTTTCGTCTTGCTTCAGAAAGGACCTAAGTATATCCTGGTCCCTTTTTGGCTCTCGTACTCCCAACCCCACTTTGTTCGACTGGGCTCCTATCATAAATCGTTTATGGAATATAAGTCTAGATTCAAGCTCGGACGCGTTATTATCTTTCGGGAGTGCCCTGACTGTGTCATCTTGGGATTTACCTAAGATGTGGGCTTTGGTAACTCTAAGGTGTTTATAGAGCTCCGATGGTTTCTTTAATTTCATCCCAAAATTATTCTGATCCCTAAATAAAGCAGAGGGATCAGCAGAGTGCGCTAGTCCAAGCCACGATTTTAGTGATTTTATGACAGTTGCATCTATTTTCGCGAGTAAGGTTTTGCCGAAATCGTATACCAGAAAAGGCCAAGTCAGACGTGATGTTAGGTAGTTGTCATATATCCAAGCTTTTTTGATATTATTCAGTTGTAGCTGATCTATCTTATTTAGGTCGTTTATAAACATATTGACAACTTCATCTAAGGATGGTGTGCGTCCTTGATGGTCTATCTTTCTCCCAAGAAATTTAAATGGGACCGATTCAGCGACTATGGAAACTGGTTTACCCCCTATGAAGAGTCCCGGGTCGTAGGAGGTAAATTTGGTGTCCCGTCTACCCAGACACAGACAGTGACACTTACTGGGCTTCGTTCTCAGTCCATTTGTCCACGAACAGAACTCATCGATTTCCTTTAATAGTTCCTGACATTGATTTGGATTACGCGTCAGTATTGCGAGGTCGTCAGCAAAAGCTAAGATGGACTCAGTGTATTTGTTATTTACTTTAAACCGATAACCCCATTTCTTTTCGTGACGTATTAATTTGGTGATTAAGATATTAATTACTATATTAAATGCTATTGGTGACAGGCAGCATCCCTGAAACAGCCCAACATTAAGATATGCCCAGAACCACGTAAATTGGAGTATTGAAGATTGGTTGAAAGTTATGTTCTCCGACGAATCAAAATTTATGCTCTACAAGCACGATGGAAGACACAGAGTGTATAGAAGACCAGGGGAAAGATTCAAGCAAGCATGCATCGAAGAAAAAGTAGCCTACGGTGGTGGGTCTGTACTTGTGTGGGCCGGAATTTCCTCTGAAAGTCGCACAGAGCTGGTGATCATAGAAAACGGCTCTTTAACTAGCGTAAGATATGTGGAAGAAATCCTCAACGAACACGTTGGTCCATTTATGGTCAATTTGGGTGAGGATGCTATATTTATGCATGACAATGCCCGACCTCATACAGGTAGGATTGTGAATGACTACCTTCAAGAGATGAACATTACTTGTATGGAGTGGCCAGCGCGCAGCCCGGATATCAACCCGATCGAGCATGCTTGGGACGAGCTAGGGAGATGCGTAAAACAACGAAACCCTCCCCCAATCACGCTTCCTGAGCTCAAAATTGCTCTCACAGAGGAATGGGAGAATATTCCCCAAAATCGTATAAGGAAATTGGTGTACAGCATGCCAAACCGCGTAAACGCAGTAATGGAAGCACGAGGAGGTAATACGAAGTATTGAAATTCAAGAAAATCGTCATAAAGTTCAAAAATTTCATGTTTCCTATTTTTGTTTTAAGGAGAGATCAGCAGTTTTTTTTCTTTATGTAATTTTGTGTAAATAAAATGTATGGTGACTCATATTTTTTTAACTTTCATTTAAGGAGTATTAAATTGTCTATTAAATACAATTTATTGAATTAACCTAGCATTCTTACTTTCCGAGATTTTTTGGATTCTTTGAGTGACCCGGATTCATTGCTCTCGAGTGTATGTTATTATTTTCAGGGAGACAAATGAAGGTGAAAATGAAACGGGAACATTGAAGTTAAAGTTTGAAGTAGATGAAGAGTATTCGGAAGCTGGAAGCAAAAGACTTGTGATGACGATCGACCCTCTGACAGTACAGTGAGTTATTTAGTATAATAACTTGAAATAGGGAATATGTATATGATTCAAATACTGCGCATTTTTTTTTAGTTTGTTCGTGTTAGTCTTTTCTTTTAGATACGTACATATTAATATTTTTAAATATATTTACAACTAGCTGTTGCCTGCGGCTCCGCTCGCGTGGATGTCGGTTATCGCGACCAAACATAGCCTATGTCCTTTCTCAAGGTCTAATCTACCACTATACCAAATTTCATCAAAATCGGTTCAGCGGTTTAGGCGTGAAATCGTAACATACAGACAGACAGGCAGAGTTACTTTCGGATTTATAATATTAGTATGGATTAGATTAAGAAAATAACTCTATCAAAAATTGGGTAAGTTGAGAGGGAAATTTAAACGGAATGCTATTGGTAGGAAGTTCCGACCAATAGCGTCGTGTCCTACCTCCTTAAGTGTTGGGAATACGCCAAAGCCATTAGCAAGTATTCCCTCTAACCAAATTAAGCTAAAGTGCGCAAACTTTTCGACTTTTGTTCAAGATGATTGCCGCTATCTGAATTATTTTGTTTTCCCTCAGATCCACCTCCACTGGTCACCAGATACCATCTCCGGAAATGGACCCTGATGAAATGGATTATATACAGTAAGTGTTTCTTTTTTTTACCCGACTGCTAAGAAGGGTTAGGTTTTTCGTGCTTATCTTGAATGTATGTTTGTAATATTCTTTTCACTTCTCATGCTCTTAAAATGTTACTTTACTCCCTGCATATCGGGACTAAAGTTCCTTATTAATCTCTAGGGACTAAAGTTTTTTTTTTTAATTTACTTTGATAACTCCTAAACAGCCAATCACGGTGTTTGTGAATGGGAGGATTATCACCTTTTTAGTGATTGCGTAGGTATAGAAATAACCTCAAAATGACATTTGAAAAAATCAAATATCCCATTTAATTTCGTGAACCACGAATAATGATATTAATTTAATTAATTATTATGTAAGTATTAAGGATAAGTCCATTTTATTATCCATTTCCAATTAGTTTTGAATTATTTTTCAAGTTTGAATCTGTTGGCTAAATATTATATATGCAAGCATATAAACCGTACGTCACTTAACAACAAAATAATAAGATATATTCGAAAAACCTTTTTAAAAACAATCTTTTTTTTTTTTTTTTCTTGCATTGTCATCCGAACTGAACGTGCATACCAAATTTCAGCTCAATCGGTTGAGGGCAAGTGCCTTAAAATTGAGTTGTAAGATTCCACCCGAACAAACATACATTGCAAGTTAAATAAAAGCTTGTAAAAAACCGCGGGACAAATTTCTTTGCAATTTGAATTTTGAATAGATTATTCGTAATAAGCTTGCGTTGTAATCACCAATTACTTACACCAATTAATTGTGCAACTTAGAAACTTTGTTATTATAAATAAATAAATATTCCACAACATTTCACACAACGCTATCTAGATCCATGGTAAGCATAGCTTTACTACCTTGTATTATGGAATCTAGAATACGGATAAACATACTTAGATATTTTTTTTTTGTAAATGCATACATATTATACATAGAAACACCCAGACCAATGCAAATACCCATATCCATGCATACAAATATTTGCACTGAGCGGGGATCGAACCCGCGCCTCCTGCGTAGCGACCGCGTTCACTACCGCCACGCCACGGAGGTTTTACCCCGTTATCGATATGATGAAATTAATATATTCAGGTTGAAAAAGATATTTGCATATTTCTTAAAAATTTTTTTTAAATATTATAATTTTGTATAAAAAGTCGCTTTTTTTTCCTCGCATTCAAAGTGAAAAGTAGAGTGTTTAACGTGGGACTAAACAACCATAATGACACTCGTACTATTAGCCATCAGGCTAAAACATCTCGTGTCATTATGGCTTGTTTTAGTCCCTTGTTGAACAATCTACTAATATAAGTATGTATGTATGTATGTATGTATGTATGTATGTTGCACACAGATGAACATACATACATGCATGCATGTATGTATGTTCATCTGTTCCCTCATGTATGCATGCATGTATGCATGTATTTATGTTCATCTGTTCCCTCATAGGTCCTCAACTAGTTATTAGAGTCGATTAAAATAAGAAAAGTTAGGTCTGGGCGGGGGGTAATGCTTTGGCCACCAAGCTACGAGACCTCGCCTGAATCAATCCAAATTTCTTCTTTATATTTGTCCTTGAGGCGACTGTGAAGTATCTAAATTCTTACGAATATCGAATTACGAACTATCGAAACCTATGAATGATTTTTCAATCATTTTTATACATTGATTTCTGACTACTCTGCCCAACAATTTGAATGAAATTTTGAAGCAATTTGCATGCTTAATATTCAAATCATTTTAAATAGTAAAAGCTTATTAGAACTGGACAAATGACATATTGTAAGCAGCGTCTTGATCGTCTGTTGATAAAGCTTTGAACAAAAAACATGTCAAAGAAAGCCAATTTTCCCTAGAATGTATTGTTTTGTTAGAGTACTTACTCCTAAGCCTACGACCTTGATATAGCTTGATATTTTCTTAATTAATTAACACGGAGGTAGGGTACGACTGTTATTCCCCTCCAATAGAGCAGTCCGACTGGAGAAGTATCTCCGCCCTACAGAATACCGCGGCCATAATAACCTCGTATTGAGTTCCCGGCGGTGAGTATGGTAGCCAGAGCTCACTGGGGAGGTTTTTGGCTGTCAGTGGGAAGACCAAATTCTATTCCTGCTTTGTCTTCTACACTGACGGCACAGAAACTCTGTGCTTACAGGGTCGGCAGCACGAGTGTGACTTTCGCGGTTGCACACGTCTATAGGCCGGGGGAGCCACTTGTCATCGGAAGGGCCGTTTGCTTGGCCGCCACGTCAGACGAATAAAAAAAAAAATTAGAGCTTGATTCTTCAGTACTCGTGTCTCAGTTTTTGAAATTAATTTTTCATTATAGTTGTGGGATTAGTTAGTTTAAGGGTTTCATACCCAGATATCGGGGCCCTTGGCCGCTTGTCCGTTTGTCTGTTTGTCTGTCACTAGGCTATACCTCATGAACCGTGATAGCTAGACAGTGGAAATTTTACTAACAGTCCTAAGCATACCGTTTTAAGATACAGATTATAATTTGTAATGTACATTATAAGTCTTTAGGCTTTCACGGCCGGCGTTGCATGAAGAATATACTGCTTTCAGGCTGTTTGGCCGTGGTCCATATTAATCTTGCGTTCCAGACGTTTCGTCGATCACTGCGGTCGGCATCTTTAGTGACGCAGGTCTGGGCCACGGCCAAACATTACCTGTAAATCTACATCATTCCTATTTTCTCTCCACAGCCTGATCGAGCAAGATACAAGAAGTTCTATAAGCACTGACAGTGATCCCAATGCAGACGACATCGTGTGAGTATTATTATGAATGTTGGTCGGAACATGACGAGTGTAAGGGGAATGCTTTTAAGTTTTTTTTCGATTGTGTGAAAAAAAAACATTTTTTTTTTCATCTTTTTCAATTTTGTATACTCCATCGTATTAGTAAAGCTCAACGAAACAGCAATATCATAAAAAAAAACAGTACTACATAAAAATGCAAGGCGCAATTTGCTGTATTTTTTAAACGATTGATTTATTTGACTTCGAACGATTGATAGACTATAGATTACTAGCTTTTGCCGCGGCTCCGACCGCGTGGATGTCGGGTATCGCGACCAAACATAGGCTATGTCCTTCCGCAGGGTAAAATCTATCCCTTTACGAAATTTCATGAAAATCGGTAATCGGTATCGCGACTTCGGGTCAAGATATACGGCGAGAACTATATTATATACTATGTTGATTATAACCATGTATGTTATTATTTTCAGGGAGACAAATGAAGGTGACAATGAAACAGGAACATTGAAGTTAAAATTTGAAGTAGATGAAGAGTATTCGGAAGCTGGAAGCAAAAGACTTGTGATGATGATCGACCCTCTGACAGTACAGTGAGTTCATTTTTTTTTAATATTCCACAACATTTCACACAACGCTTTTGGTTTTTTTTACGTGCGGGAAATCCCCACGTAACCCCCCCCCCCCTTCAGAGCCGAAGGGGGAAGTTATGTCGGACTCGAACCGACTAAACCGCACGCCGTCTGTGGGTCGATGTGCTAGGCCGAAGGTGAGGTTGTCTTGTGACATATCCCTCGCACCCCGGCTGGCCCAGGGCCATTCCTCTCGGTCTGGCCCTCCTCGGGAGGGGGGACCACGCGGTCCCTGAATCTAGACCCATAAAATAAAGCTGATATCAGCCTATTATTTTAAAACTTAAAAAAAAACTAGTGTTGTTTATTTGGCA
The DNA here is from genome assembly GCA_949126895.1 of Eilema caniola. Lineage (NCBI taxonomy): Eukaryota > Metazoa > Arthropoda > Insecta > Lepidoptera > Erebidae > Eilema > Eilema caniola. The sequence continues at coordinate 16,908,157 of OX421485.1, read as the reverse complement.
CTGTTTCTTTTTTAATATTTATACAATAGAATATTTTTTTAAAGCCTTTTTCATGCTAAATATTCAAATCGATTTAAATAGAAATAATTGAATCGGTCTAGGCAGGGCTTGTACCCGCGATCTTCTCCTTACAGGGGCAATGCTTTGACCACTATTTAAGCCACCAGACCTTGCCCTAACCAATTCAAATTTCTCCATCTATATCTCGCCTTTGAGGCGAGATTGGAGCCGTCTCCCTATAATCAATTTAAATCGTATGAATTATCATTTAAAAATATGAAAAAAAAAACCTGCATATTGTCTATTGCAGCCAGAGTGTAGGCTTATAGGCTTCCTATTGTTTAATCTACCTCTTTGACAAATTTCGTCAAAATCGGTTAAGTGGTTTTACAAACAGACGAAGCTACTTTCTCATTGCGTCGTACACAAACGCAAAAGCCACCGAACGGTTAAATACCGCAGTTATGGTTAATTCCCAACCAAAGTTACCACCACCAGGTGGGAACAAATCGAAAGTTTTGATCCAGCCAGACATCAGCGGTGGTTGTTTGAGTGGTTTTTGTAATGGTTGGTCAGGGCAATCACACCCCACGCTCGTCACAGAGCCATCTTACCCGGCTGACCCAAAGGGGGAGGCCCCTTTGGGTCAGCCGGCGTGCGAGGGATATGTCACGAGACATCCTCACCTTCGGCCTAGCACATCGACCCACAGACGGCGTGCGGTTTAGTCGGTTCGAGTCCGACATAACCTCCCCCTTCGGCTCCGAAGGGGGAGGCATCCTTGGGGATTTCCCGCACGTAAAAAAAAAAGAAACCCACCCTCCCCCTGAGTGTAGGGAGCCGCGTATTGTGCCGGCACCTCCCACTTTTGCCATCGTGCCATGCGACTCCACCTGTCACCCTCGGCCCACGCTCATGGAGGACGGAGGTCTTTCTGCGACCATCATGCGTTACCTCCGCGCTATTTGATTTTTCTATACCACTTGGGTGGCAGACAAGCACACGACCCACCTGATGGAAAGTGGTTACCGTGGCCTATGGACGTGTGCAACACCAGGGGAGTCACGCTCGTGCTTGCCGACCCTTGTAAACACAGAGAGTGTCTGTGCCGTCAGTGTAGAAGACAAATCAGGTATAGCCTTTGGTCTTCCCACTGACAGCACAAAACTGTCCAGTCAGCTCTGGCTATCCTACTCACCGAGGAACACGAGGTTATTATGGCCGCGGTTTTCTGTACGGCAGAGGTACTTCTCAAGTGGAAATGCTCTATTGGACAGAAATACCGTCGGTCGTGTCCTGCCGCCTTAAGTGTTGGCCGCTGGGAATACGCCAATGTCATTAGTAAGTATTCCCTCTAACCAAATTAAGCTAAAGTGCGCAAACTTTTCGACTTTTGTTCAAGATGATTGCCGCTATCTGAATTATTTTGTTTTCCCTCAGATCCACCTCCACTGGTCACCAAATACCATCTCCAGTAATGGACCCTGATGAAATGGACTATATACAGTAAGTATTTCTTTTTTTTTTACCCGATTGCTAAGAAGGGTTAGGTTTTTCGTGCTTATCTTGAATGTATGTTTGTAATATTCTTTATTACCTCATATCTGCTGATCCACTGTACCAATTTCAATGATTCATGTCTCAAATGAAAGGTATTTATTGTCCAAGAGTTATTGAGTTTTTTTTACATGCGGGAAATCCCCACGGATACCTTCCCCCTCCGGAGCCGAAGGGGAAGGTCATGTCGGACTCGAATCGAATAAACCACACGCCGTCTGTGGGTCGATGTGCCAGGCCGAAGGTGAGGTTGTCTCGCGACATACCTATCCCTCGCACCCCGGCTGACCCAGGGCCATTCCTCTCGGTCTCGCCCTCCGCGGGAGGGGGGACCACACGGTACCTGCCTGTTCTTGGGTACATAAAATATGAACAAAAGCTATATGTTAGGGTTTTAGCGCCAAACGGTTATGACAGATGCTTTATCGTGGCCCGCATAAAGGATCTGCGATTGTAAGAAGAGGGAAACACGTGTGCGGGCAGAACATTTCTCTTCTGTACATTGCTATGTATATAGAAATGAAGTGCTATAGATGTATACCGGGGCAACGCAAAAATAATTCTTCAATTTGAACCAGTAGTTCCTGAGATTAGCGCGTTCAAACAAACAAACTCTTCAGCTTATAATATTAGTATAGATTAGCTGATGCCCGCGGCTCCGCCCGCGTGGATGTCGGTTGCGTAAATCTAAAATAAAAGTATCCTAAGTTACTCCTTATTTCACCAGCTGCCTGCATATAAAAGTTCCGTCAAAATCGGTGCAGCCATTTCAGAGATTAGCCGGAACAAACAGATAGACAGACAGACAAAAATTGTAAAAAAATGTTATTTTGGTGTATGTACCCGTATTATATTCATATACATGTAGCAAAAACGGTTGTTTCAATATTACAAACAGTCACTCCAATTTTATTTATATGCATAGATTAGCTTTTGCCCATGGCTCCGCCCGCGTGAAGTCGATTATCGTTATAAATTATAGCAGACTCTGAAGTGAACGCTTCGGAGGCGACTGGGAGTAACGCTAGGATGAAGAAGAAGTCGACCGAAGAAGAGACTCGTCTACGCCCGGGACTACCGACCTCCATGATCGGGGCCTGAGGACGGCAGTTGGCCGGCTCGCCGTCCTTACAGAAGCAGGCCGTGGCGGAGGCGTGTCGTGTGTGTCCTTCACACGCCTGCCAACTCACCGACCCCACCAGGCGATGTCCGCCGGTAACCCTGGCGTTATCCATTCGAGGGCTCACTCGGGGTGCCCGGCAATGGACACTCGGGAAGGACACCGTGTGGTTTTAGTCGGTCCGATTCCGACACGCCCACCCCATCGTCGGCACTGATGGGATGAAGCCCGTAGGGGTTTCTATACGTTAAAAAAAAATCTTAATACCTTCTTCCCCTCAGGTCTACCTCTTCTGTACATCATGAGCTGTCTCCAACGCATCCTGAAGTGAAGCTTGAGCCCAGTGATACTCAGTCCCAACAGTGAGTACTTTGTTCTTCCTCAATCAATTAGAAAGAAGAAAGAAAAAACCTTTTATTTAAGTGCAGCACCGATAATACAATTAATCATGTACCTACCAAACTAAACTAACACGCAAACTATTAAATTAAACACAATGGCGCTGCACCAAAAAAGGAGCCACTTCAGCATGGTGTCAGGCACAGGTACCTGACGCTGGTTTTCAACTGGCTCCTATGTGGAGTACATGCGGACATGGTTATTACAATATAAAGATAATAAATTTACAAAAATCGAAAAGAATAAAAAAATAGAAAAGGAGAAAATTAGCCTGTGACAGGTTTTGGTCTACTGTTGCTAGTCAGACGGGTTTTATTGGTTCCGTATCATAATATCTAAAGTTACTTCAACTATATTCAAGATAACTACGGTTGATTCACATATGGTCATAACGCATATTGGACGACTCGACTACTGGTTCATACACATAATTTCGAATAAACTAAAATTATTTGAACTAACGGACGATTAATATAATGTTCATTTAAGATATTGGACATGTTGACTATGTTTGAAATACCTAACGGTCGATTCGCCTACGGTTTATTGATACTACTACTTTGTGACAGAAATAATCATTTTGTTATTAAATTATTAATAAAACGTCATTATCGTTAACACCCCGACTCAGATTACCCCGACTCGGATAGGTTAGGTTAGAAGGCTAATGCGGGAGCGGAGCGTAGCGAAGCTCCCGCATTAGGCCTTCGTGGTTATTTTTTTATAAACCACCCAGAAGTAGGAGCCCCGCGTAGCGGGGCTCCGTCGACCTTGACAGACAAGACTACATGAAGTCGGTTTTGCAACAACGTAAATTTCTGTGACAAAGTAGTAGTATCAATAAACCGTAGGCGAATCGACTATTAGGTATTTCATACATAGTTCAATCAACCTTAGCACAATTAATTGTAGTTGAATAAACCGTAGGTGAATCGTCCGTTATTTGTTTCGACCAGTAGTTATTACAAAAATATGTGAAACGATCTTTAGGTGTTTTAAACAGTAGTTTTTTTGACCGTAGTTGTCTTGAAAATAGTTAAAATAACTGTAGTTATTATAATACGTAACCGTTTTATTTCGAGTGTTCCTTCTCTCGCAGTGATATCGTCTGTGTATTGTTCCATTAGTCGCCTCTTCAAACACCCTTCAGATGAGATGGGTGGTGTTACTTGTGTTCTTTTTCTGTCACTGCTGGGATGGCACATAATGTGTTTTATTTTAATATAAGCCACGTCGATTTGACTTCACCTCGCTTGATAGTAAGCTGAATTAGTCTCAGGAAATAAAGACACCATAACAGACACGTAGCATGTTACATTGGTGGCTATCAGCTTGACGGCGTCATCTCTTTATAATGATACTAGCTTTTGCCCGTGGCTCCGCCCGAGTGGGTGTCGGTTATCGCGATAAAACGTAGCTTATGTCCTTTCTCAAAGTCTAATCTACCCCTATACCAAATTTCATCAAAATCAGTTCAGTGGTTTAGGAGTAAAAGACGGACAAACATACATACACGCACACTTTCACATTTTATAATATTATAACTTAATTCTGGTACTTACTACCCCTCAGGAGTACCTCATATGTACATGTTGAGCTGTCTCCAACGCACTCTGAAGTTAAACTCGAGCCCAGCGAAACTCCGTCTCAACAGTAAGTAATAATATTTAAGTTCAATTGACGTCGATTGTTTGCGGATTTGTTGGTCAACTTGTCATAATGTGACAGAACGCGCGAGCGAGCGGACGTCTTGTTCGATACAACATGTTATGTCAGCGCTAGTCCACACATAAAGCTTACGGAAATATTGAAATCACGTCTAAAGTGCCCCAAATATACACAACTATCAACCATCTTGGTGCGACAGTTCGTACGACAATCGGTAGATGGCTCTCACCGTCGTTGCTTCAAGATGGTTCCCCTGTAAGGAGTTGGTCGCGGGTTCAAGCCCCGCCTGAATCGTTTTCACTTTTTCCAATCTTAATCGAATTCCGCCCTACAGAATACCGCGGCCATAATAACCTCGTGTTGTATTCCCAGCAGTGAGTAGGGTAGCCAGAGCTCACTGGACAGTTTTTGTTCTATCAGTGAGAAGACCAAAGGACTGTCCTGCTTTGTCTTCAACATTGACGGCACAGAAACTCTCTGTGTTTACAGGGTCGGCAGCACGAGTGTGACTCCTCTGGTGTTGCACACGTCCATAGGCCACGGTAACCACTTTCCATCAGGTGGGCCGTGTACTTATAAAAAAAAAGAATTAATCTATGTATTGTTCGCAGTGAGGATCCAAGTCTGGCACTAAACATCACACCCGTCCTTAGCAAAGGTGACCACTTCACTAGAGGGGCAGTACTCACGATCTCAAACCATCGCAAGAAGAAAAGTGATTGAACTGAGTTTGAACTTGACGTGAAATTGGTATTCTGTATATAAAATTAAATATTGGTATGACTTTAGTATAATCTCAATGGAATCTCAGTTCAGTTACATGACGATCGCATAGAAATGTTTTACTTATTTTTTAAAAAAAGGTCTTGTGTTACAAGACCTTTAAGCCATGCCTTATTTTGGATTATTATTATCTTAATTGTTGGTAATGGTAATGATAATGATGAATGATGATTGCTGCCTAAGTAAAGTTGTGATGACTTTACTACAGGTTTCTAGCGAGATTTGGAAGCATAGAAATGTCAAACCAACTTGACATTTAGGTAACTAGGGAAGGGACTATTAATGACATTTCGTTCGAATTGTCATATCGATTATGGAGTCATACAATCGATTTATACTTGTCGTCTCTTGAGAGATTTTCCATTCAAGACGAGGCAGCAAGTGTTTGTGAAATTTATTTGTTTTTTTTTATGTGAGGTCACAATGAAGGGTTTGACGCAGAATGCGCACTTCGCAAAATGAGCACTCGACGCAAAATGTGCATTACGCGGAAGGAGCACTTCTCACAAGGGGCATTTCTCATAAAGTGCATTTCGCATAATGAGCACTTCGCAAAATGTGCACTTCGCAAAATGAGCACTTCGCAAAATGAGCACTTTTCTAGGGTATGGGTCAGCCCCCATGGTGGGTCAGTTAGTCACAAAATAAAAATGATATGACTTGTATTTAAAATAAAATAAACACTTTGACAATGTAATCATTTATTCATTTATTCAAAAAATAATAAGTCTAGACTTAGTTTTCATATATTGTCAGTTAAATAATTAAAAGAGTAAGGAAAAATAAGAGTGTAAAAAAATATTATAAGTACATACATCAAAACATTTTGCTTTATTTGATTTTCTAATCTGTTTTTTTTAAAAAAAAAAAAACAAAATAAAGAAACCACATAATTATAAACTTGTTAATACAAATAAAAATCACCTTTTTTATTATACAAATCTTTATCCTATTGTTACAAAAATAGTGTAAAGATTGAATAAGACAAGTTATATAATTTTAAATTATAATATAATATAAATATATGACAAGTATTTCAAAAATTGCGAAGAAATAATATGCTAATCTCACCAATTTAACAAAAAATAGTGTAAAGATTTAAGCGGACAGTTATGCAATTTCAATCATCAATTTCAAAAGATATATTACACTTATGAAGAGTGCCTACCTACTGCATAAATTGTAAAAAAATAACTTTTTTTTAAAACAATGACACTGATATATTACCCTTTTCTAATTTAACCAACACCTTCTTATATTTGCGATCAAACTCAATATCTTTTTGCTTGCGATTTCTTTTTACATTTCCAAATAAACTTCTACATAATATATATGACGGTCCCAATATTTGCTGTCTTTTTTTAATTTGTGAATAAACAAGTATAGGTTAGGATTTTTAGGTATGCGAGCATTGACACGACGATGCCATGCTTCTAAGGCATTAGTTGTTCTATGCCTTTGGTTTGCAACGCTCAACATTGATGGCAGCATTTTTGGGTACCATGTTTTTTCATAGTAATTTTGAAATCGCATCATTTCTGGACTTTGTGGCGCACAATTTAAAATATAATTCCAGGCATTTGGGATGTGGTTCCCTGGGACTAGTGCTATTACAGAACACATCCGAGCTATATTTCGTCCTTCTTTTGAAGCTAGCAATTTGATGCTTTTCGCTTTTTCCAAACAGCGGCGTTATAATGACGATAACATCCACTCAGTTCCGCCGCCGGGAATACTGATTTGACTGTATAATACTGTATTTGTAATATTTCATAATCTGACTTAAATGTTTTTATTTTCATTCCCATTTTTTCCATTAATATGCGAAAAAGACGCGTGTACGTCATTTGCGTTTTATTGGGGAGTAAGGCATATATAACAGGTATTATATTAGTGACTTTCTCACTTGAATTTAAATCTAAATGGATCGTGAACAATTGATAAAAGGGGTGCGGAGCAGATTGAAATGTCACATCGGCATAATATGATCCAGGTGCTCTTATTAGTTTCTTCGCCGTACTAGTCGCAAATATGACAATTTTCTCTTCTTCACCGTCCTCACAAACAAAAAAAGTCTCCCTAAAGCTTCTGGTATATGTACACTCGCAGGGGTATTATGATGTAATAGATTAGTGTTTAGAAATTTTTTGCGCGCCCTGTACAATGTGTCCTTGACAGAACTAAATGTTGGCAGTAAAGTGTGATATTGACTTGGTATATCTTGTCTTAACTTCGTTTCATTCTCTTCGAATATTTTTTGTACCGGGCTAAAATCTTTGCAAACAGCTTTTTTTTAGAAATGAAATATGTTTCTTTATAATTCTATTGTTTATATGATCTAGCTCGTCACACGAATGTTGAGATTCTCTAACAATAATTTTCCTTGTTTCATCAAACGTCAGAGAAGCACTGCATATCTTCCTGTTTACACATTGCCAGAACGTACTCCCGTTTTTATTTGTTTTCTTTTTATTGTATCTATTGTCACCACAAACAAGAGTTACACCACCTTTTTGGTTAGAGTATAATTGAATATTATGTTCTTGACTCATTATTGTAATCAAACCCAAATTTAACACAAAACACCCGGAATAAGTTTGTTTGCAACTAGATCAGCAATACAATCAACACATCCACGCTACTGTATTTTGTTAAACTCAAGTCGCTTTTGCAGTAGGCTAATTATTGACAGTTATTATTTTTACACCTACCCTCATCTTAGATTTTTCTACATGAACATGTTGCTAGTGTAAATAAATGCATTAAATTTAGTAGTAAAACCATTATACAATAGAAAACAAAAACATATTAACCCAATTTTTTGCACAGTACCTATTTCTTATTTTTCCTTAGTTTTTTAATTATTTAGTATTTAACTGACAATATATGAAAACTAAGTCTAGACTTATTATTTTTTGAATAAATGAATAAATGATTACATTGTAAAAGTGTTTATTTTATTTTAAATACAAGTCATATCATTTTTATTTTGTGACTAACTGACCCACCATGGGGGCTGACCCATACCCTAGAAAAGTGCTCATTTTGCGAAGTGCTCATTTTGCGAAGTGCACATTTTGCGAAGTGCTCATTATGCGAAATGAACATTATGAGAAATGCCCTTTGTGAGAAGTGCTCCTTCCGCGTAATGCACATTTTGCGTCGAGTGCTCATTTTGCGAAGTGCGCATTCTGCGTCAAACCCACAATGAATACAAAAAAATAAACAAATGTTGTACATACACTGTTGTATTTTTTCGTATCGAAGTATAATTATTAAAGCCATATAATAATTACTGAAGCATTTTTTGACTCGTGAGTTGTGACAAAACTGGTGGAGAATAACAGTATATAGGCATTATCAGTTGAATCAACTGCTGCCTTCTTATCAATAATAATAATAATACGCCCCTGGGGATCACCTTGACGTGGTAGGGGGGCTTATGGGTATTAGGCACTGGATTACTGGTATTATCAGCTCACCACTATAAAACAACCTACCCACTTCGGGTACTAGACACTGGATTAATGGTATTAACAACTCACCAATATAAAATAACCTACCCAAACTAACGATCCCAAAACCCATTTAATGGAGAATTAAAAAATATGGAAGGTAAGTCCGAGAGATATAGTCTACGGCCGCTACCCGAGGGCCGCCGGGGCGCATCTGGAGCCGACGCTGGAGGCTACAGTATGCGAACCGTTGGCGACGGGGGACTGAACAGGCGGGTTCCCCTCGAACAAAATGCTACAGCCGGAACTGGGGGACTGAGCAGGCGGGTTCCTCTTGAACAAAATGCTACAGCCGGAACTGGGGGACTGAACAGGCGGGTTCCTCTTGAACAAAATGCTACAGCCGGAACTGGGGGACTGAGCAGGCGAGTTCCTCTTGAACAAAATGCTACAGCCGGAACTGGGGGACTGAGCAGGCGGGTTCCTCTTGAACAAAATGCTACAGCCGGAACTGGGGGACTGAGCAGACGGATTCCTCTTGAACAAAATGCTACAGCCGGAACTGGGGGACTGAGCAGGCAGGTTCCTCTTGAACAAAATGCTACAGCCGGAACACCAATAACACCGTCATCAATTTCATCCTCAGATCGATCATCTTTCTCTAATATGCCTTCACCATCATCGACGCGTAGCTTTTTACATTTCAGCCATTTCCGCAATAGGGTATTTTCCACTTTTTTTAAAACTATTTTATTTTGAAGACTGTGAAGGAATATTTAACAGAAAAATAAAATTTCTGTGATTAATGTCCATTTTCCGCGTTAAAAGTAAAAAAAATCTAATTTATTTTTAATGGTTTTGAATTTACCGCCAAAACGCGCCGTGCGCTGACGTTTAACGTGTGACGTCATCTTTGTGTAAACAAGTTGTAAATCCCCAAATACACCGATATCACAGTCCACAGATCACTCACGTCACAATTCTTTGTTTACTCAAAGATGACGTCATACGGTAAACGTCAGCGCACGGCGCGTTTTGGCGGTAAATTCAAAACCATTAAAAATAAATTAGATTTTTTTCACTTTTAACGCGGAAAATGGACGTTAATTAGAGAAATTTTATTTTTCTGTTGAATATTTCTTCTCGGTCTTTAAAATGAAGCAGTTTTTAAAAAAACGGAAAATACCCTATTGGACTGGCGGTTGAAATCCACAGACTCGGATGCAACTGGGATTACCACTAGGATGAAGAAGAATCTGTTAAAAATTAGTTTTATATCAATAAATAAAACAGGTTTTCTACCATGAAATTTAGTAGGCATGATGGAATCATACATACTCCTTGAAGCCACAGTACTGGAACACTGCTCCCTTATAGAATATTTAAATTTTTATCTCCCTACCCTCACGGCCTGCTTACTGACAGTATATCCGAATCATGGGACCGACCAGGCTGGGTATTTGCGTTAAGACATCATATAATCCATGGTTTAGGTTTGGAGACAGATTGCAGGTGGAACTTCATGATCTGTAACCAATATAATTACAGAATATCTATATACCACTTTTACAAATATTTACTATGTTTTGTTAGTAATGTTATAAATTATCACACTAATACACAAAATGACACAATGGTATTTCTGTTCAATTGAGCAGTCTGACTGGGGAAGTATCTCCGCGCTACAAAATACCACAGCCATAATAACCTTGTGTTGTGTTCCCAGTGGCAAGTATGGAAGCCAGAGCTCACTGGAGAGTTTTTTACTGTCAGTGGGAAGACCAAAGGCTATTCCAGCGTTGTCTTCTACACCTACAGCACAGAAGCTCTCTTTGTTTACACGGTTGTTAGCACAAGTGTGACTCCCCTGGTGCTGCACATATCCATAGGTCACGGTAACCACTTTCCATCAGGTGAACCGTATGCTTGTCTGCCACACTCAGTTCTGAATTTTGGTTTATCAGAGAAGGAGTTAAACGGATTGACAGGTTTGATAGATTGTATAGAGAATCTGTCAAATCTGTTCTAGAATATTAGCCTTAGTACCTTATGCACACACATTCCCCATTTTTACTGCATTCCGTTATGTATTTACCTATATGTAAACAATCTTGATGAATCTTTTTATTTTTTTACTTAAAAACTCAGTTTATTATTATTTTTCTGTTTAGAAACTCATTTTATAGAGTAAAAACTGAACTAATTAGTCAGTTAGTTAGCCTAATTAATTTGTTTAATCGGCGAAGTTCATCCCGCCAATTTTGTTCCACCTGCGTGGTGTCAGATCCCGTTCCCGCTGCATGTATTATACATTTAAACCTTCCTCTTCAATCACTCTATCTATTCAAATAACCGCATCAAAATCTTATTATTATTATTATTATTGCAATCAATCAGGCAGGCAGTAAAAAAGACGGGTAGCACTCTGGCAGTGCCGGCAGAAGTGAAAACATTTTCTTTTTTTCTTTCTTCGTTATATACATAGAAAAAGATAAAAAAGAACATACCATACCATACCTATAATATAGCGCTAATCATAGAACCTATCACTTATTTTCTGATAATTTTCTGTCAGAAGAAATTAATAAATTATGAAAAGAAAAAATAAACACAAAAAGTAATAAATTACAGAAAGAAAAAATTATCATAACAAGTAATAAATTACAAAAAGAAAAAATAATCACAAAAAGTTTCAGAAGGCCAGGTGGTTTGAACCCGATACTATCTGAAACTATAAGGACTTACAGTCGAAGTGCTTACCGTTTAAGCTACGACGCTATCCATGGTAAATTGCAAAATAGATAGTCTTTACCTAATCGGTCTTACCTAGTCGGTTACGGTTCAAAGGTCAACTAATCCTGACGCTTCCTTAACATTTTACACCCACCGAACGCCGCTAAAGAAGTTTTCACTTCAAAAACTGATAGTTGCCTGTATCCTATTTCTAGGTCTTGTTCTTCTGTTTTATTAAAAATATATCCAGCTTGTTTTTGAATTGGTTGATCGTCTGTGCTGATATGACGTCTTCAGGCAGTTTATTCCAATTTCTAACCACTCTGTTGCTGAAGAAGTGCTTGTGTGGATTATTACTAGATAGGCTGGTACAGAGTTTAAGGTGGTGACCCCTCAGCCGATCATTTGTATTAAACACAAGCATTTTCTGGAGGTCCGGCAAGTTATAGTGTCCATGCAAAATCTTGTAAGTCTATATCAGATCTCCCCGCTCACGACGTTCCTCCAGAGATGTCAACTTAAGCAGTTCTAGTCTTTCCTCGTAAGGTCGTCCCTTAAGTTGTCTGGGAATCTTTGTGAAACTGCGTTGCACCTTCTCCAGTAGTTGTATGTCTTTGACAAAGTATGGGCTCCAGACTTGGAATGCGAATTCTAAGATGGGTCTTATGTATGTCTTATAAATCTTTAGCATCATGTCAGGTGTCAGGTTTCCAAAGGCCTTCCTTACTAAGTAGACCAAGCTTTTTGCTTTTTTAGCTATCGAGCTTATGTGCTCTTCCCATTTCAGATCATCTGCAATTTTGACTCCCAGGTCTGCCTGTGCTTTGACCTCAGTCAGGTTCACACCATTTAATTTGTAGGTAAGGTGTGGGTTACGACCACCTATGTGCAAAACAGTACACTTTGCAGTGTTAAGGTTTATAAGCCAATCCTTTGACCAGTTTGCAATTCTATTTAGATCACTTTGGAGTTGGTTGTAGTCAGTCATAGGGTTAGCAAAAATTTTGGTGTCGTCAGCGAATATACTGACTTGGCTTTTCAGGCAATGTGGGAGGTCAAACGTGTAAATTATGTATAGCACAGGGCCTAGTACAGAGCCCTGAGGTACACCACTGTGTATCTCCCGTTCGTCTGAAAGTGTCTCACCCACTCTCACCCGAAATGTTCTGTTTCGCAGGAATGCTTTTTTTTTTTTTTTTTTTTTTTTTTTATGCCACTTAGGTGGTAGACAAGCACACGGCCCACCTGATGGGAAGTGGTTACCGTGGCCTATGGACGTTTGCAACACCAGGGGCATCACAATCGTGCTACCGACCCTGAAGATACCTTCTAATACCCTTCTTGAAGAACCCCATATTGTAGTCGCTTGGGAAAACCACGGCAGGAAGTTCATTCCACAACCTGAGCGTGCGTGGGATGAAGTTCCTTTCAAAACGCACGGTGCGCACCATTTCCGGTCGCAGTGTGTGAGGATGAATTCCCTGCCTATGGCGAGTGGTGCGATGATAGAATGCAGCGGTGGGCATCATGTCAAACAATTCATCTGAGCACAAACCATTGTATAGGCGGTAGAACACACACAGCGAGGCAAAGTCCCTTCTGAGGCTGAGAGGTTCCACATCACCTGTGAGTATGGGATTGTCGACGAGCCTCAACGCCCGTCTTTGCAATGAGTCGAAGGGGCCAAGCTGGTATGCAGGCGCTCCGGCAAAAAGGTGACAGCAGTACTCCATGTGGGGCCGAATTTGTGCCTTATAAAGCAGAAGTCGTTGCCCCGCAGTGAAGTACTGCTTCGCCCTGTTGAGCACTCCAAGTTTCTTTGAAGCCAGCTTGACCTTGTCCTCCAAATGGTTGCGGAACTGAACGTCGCTTGAGATGTCGACACCTAGGATCCCAATACTCGAAGAGATGGAAAGTGGTGTGCCCAGGAATTGCGGCGCTACAATAAATGGGGTTTTCTTAGCGGTGAATACACATACTTGTGTCTTAGTGGGGTTAAATTGGACTAGGTTAAGTCGACCCCAATCGGATACTCCCGAGAGAGTAGTCTCGATTTCAGACACAAGTTGTTCGCGTCTCTTCTCCACCTCGAATTGAGGGATATTTGCACGACCCGTGTAACACGTATCCCCGGTACTGTCGTCCGCATAACAATGAATAGATCCATCAGATAGCATGTCATTGATATGCAGCAGAAACAGCGTCGGGGACAACACGGAGCCTTGTGGGACACCAGCGTTTATGTCCATGCGGTCCGAGCAGCTGCCATCAACGACGGCTTGGATACTTCTGTTGGACAAAAAGCTGGCAATCCATTCGCAAAGTCCCTCGGGAAGTCCGTAGCGTGGCAACTTCGAAAGAAGACCTCTGTGCCAGACCCGGTCAAAGGCCTTTGCTATATCGAGGCTGACCGCTAGTGCCTCGCCCCGACTCTCGATAGCTTGCGCCCATCGGTTTGTGAGATACACAAGAAGGTCACCAGTGGAGCGACGGTGGCGAAAGCCATACTGTCGGTCGCTCAGTAGGTCGTTTCCCTCAAGGTATCCCAGGAGCTGTGCATTAATCACACGCTCCATTACCTTCGAGAGAAGGGAGGTTATAGCAATAGGCCTGTAATTGGACGGGTCTGTCCTGTCGCCTTTCTTAGGCACAGGATGCACAAATGCAGTCTTCCACGAGGCTGGGACTTGTCTCGCGGAGTAAGAGAGCGCGAAAAGCCGTGTAAGTACTGGGCACAATTCGGGGGCACAGTGCCTGAGCACCATCGCCGGTATACCATCCGGCCCACTCGACTTCCGAACATCCAGGGACTTGAGTTCCCGCCGGACCACCCGTTGTGTGATTTTAATTTCAGACATGAAAGTACCACAGTTGGGGATAATAGGTGGCTCGGCATTCCCGTCGTTCATCGTCGAGTTTGACGCAAAGAGATTACCCAAAAGATCGGCTTTCTCCTTAGCGCCATGAGCTAGGCTACCGTCGGGTTTTTGCAGCGGCGGTAGGCAGGACTGGCAGAAGTTTCCCTCGGCAGCTTTGGCGAGCGACCAAAATGCTCGACTACCGGATGGGTAACGAGTAAGCCGCTCGCCAATTCCACCGATGAACTCAAACTTCGCCCTGGCAGTAGCTTTTTTACTGGACCTCGAGGCGGCATTCAATTTCCGCTTCACTTCAGCAATGTTATGATCCTTGTTGGCAAGTGCCGTGGTCCAAGCCTTATATGCAGATTGCTTGCGGTCTCTAGCTTCTCTGCAAGGCCTATTAAACCACGGCCGTTTGCTCGCTCCTGTTGCGATCCAACGGTTGGGAATATAGCATTCCATGCCCGATAGGATCGTTTCAGCGACTGCTGTTGCACAGGAGCTTGGATCCTTTGAAGTGAAGCAAAGCCGCCTCCACGGGTACGACGAGAAGAATTCTCGCAGTCCGTCCCAGTCTGCTGACTTGTAGTGCCAGACATGCCGCCACTGAGGTGGCCGCGGTGGTTCTGGCCGCGCGAGAGTCACTTGCGCCCGGATGACGCTGTGGTCCGAAGTACCGAGAGGTGCTTCCACAGTTACGGAGTACTCATCCGGGCGCGTAGTCAGCAGAAGGTCCAATAAAGACTCTCTGTGGGTCCCGACATCTGGTTTTCTGGTGACAGAATGCACCAGTTGCGAGAACCCATAGGTCAGGGCAAAGTTGTGAGTAGCCCTTCCCGCAAAATCAGTCCTGTGAGACCCCAGCCACTCCACGTGGTGAGCATTGAAGTCCCCCAAGAATACTAAGTCCGCGGCAGGGTACTGCTCAATTACTCTGTCCGCCGACCGCTGCAGGTGCTCAAACAGTTGAGCCGTGCCCAGGTCACCGCTATGAGACCTGTAGATGCACGCATAGATACGGGTGTGGCCACCGTAATCCATGCGTACCCATAGTGTGGACAGGTCCCTGTCTTCAAGGCCATTTAGACGGCGACAACAAACGTCATCCCGGACGTACATGCATACCCCGGCTTTACTCAGGAAGTTATGCTCGAGTCTGTACCCGGGGTACATAAGGTAGGCTGTATCGGCCGGGCATGATATTTGGGTCTCCGTCAGAAAGAATAGGGTCGGCTTTGCTGTCTCAAGATGGTGGTGGACCTCGTTAAGATTGGAATGGAGGCCCCTGATGTTACAGAAGTCCACTTTCAGTGTGGACGAAGGTGCCGCTGTATATACTCTATTCCTTTTTTTTAATGCCATGATAAAGAAGGGAGGGGGGGGGAAGGTATAGAGAGTCTCTGTGCCGTCAGCGCAGAAGACAAAGCAAGGCTGCCCACCACCGCAGACGAGCCAGGGTTGTGTGACTCGCTGGCGCGGCGGGCGGAAGGGCCCCCGGTCCCCTCCCAGATACTGTAGCCGAGTCCACTCCGGTTTCCTCCTCCGGCACGACTACAGCACCGGGAACTTTACACAGGCTGCTGGTTCAGCCTCCTGGGGCGGAGATTATGTGATCCCCAGGTTCGGGAACCGTACAGCCTGCGGGCGGCCAGCGGATAACCGTTTCACCGGGTCTCCCTGACCGCCGCGCCAACATTTCACATCCCCACTAGTCAGCGGTAGCATCTAAAGCCTTTGGTCTTCCCACTGACAACACAGAACCTCTCCAGTGAGCTCTGGCTACCCTACTCACCGTCGGGAACACAACACAAGGTTATTATAACCGCGGTATTCTGTAGGGCGAAGGTACTTCCCCAGTCGGACTGCTCAGTTAGGACGGGAGATACCGCCGTGTCCTACCTTCTTCAAAAATGCTTCAATCCATTTTAGTAGTTTCCCTCTAATTCCAACGAATTCAAGCTTTTTTAGAAGTCGTGTCGTTGGGACTTTATCAAAGGCCTTTTCATAGTCCAGGTAGATTACGTCAACAGGTTCTCTCTTATTATAGCTGTCGGTCCAAGACGATAAACATAATAACAAATTGGATACCGTGGAGCGGTGTGGGCAGAATCCATGCTGTTGTTCCGGAATCACCTGATGGCTCATGAAAAAGTTCCGAATATGTGCCACTATTATCTTCTCCATCACCTTACAAGCCACGCTAGTCAGGCTTATTGGCCTATAGTTAGATGGTTGTAATTTACTTCCCTTCTTGAATATTGGGGTCACGTGTGCAGTTTTCCACTGTGGTGGTAAAATACCAGTTTCATATGACTTTTGCATCATTGTTGCGAGGTGTTTATTGATGTCACATTTTTGTAGTATAGCTACAGGTAAGTTATCTGGGCCAGGTGAAGAATCTGATTTCAACAGAGCAACGGCGTGTTGGACTTTCTCTTTGGTAAATGTAAGATCATCAATAGTCTCTTCAACTCTCAGTGACACATCAAGCAAGGGTAGCTCAGACTGTGGTTCCTTTTGATAGACACTGGTAAATTGGTTTGCAAATGTCTCAGCAATATTATGAGAGCCTGTCACTATTTGCCCTTGCTCGTTTAGCAAGAGACTTGGTATGCTAACTTTAGATGTTATTTGTTGCCTGATGTAGGAGTAAAATTTCTTAGGCCCTGCATGTAGCAAGCCTTCTTCATAATTAAGTCGTGCTTTCCTACATTGGTTTGTCAGTTTATTGTTTAGTTTTCTATATGCATTGTAAGTTTCGTCTAGTCCGGTAAGAGTGTATTTTTTCCAGAGTACTGATTTCTGTTTGATGAGGGCTTTAGTCTCCCTTGAAATCCAAGGTTTATTTGTGTTATGATGGACCACTGTCCGTGGTACATGCAAGGTTGCTGCCTGTTCAAGTGTGTTAAGTAGAAGTTCAAACTGACTTTTTACACAGTCTAGGTTGGTTAAGTTTGCAGTTAGTGATGTTTGTAGCCTTTCATTAATTTTGAGATAGTCTGCTTTTTTGTAGTTGAGCCTGGTAGCTGTCCCGTTGTTTTCTTTTTCGAGGACTTGGAGTTCTATCGTTGTCAGTAGACAATCATGGTCACTCCTGCCAATTGGTGCTTGGTGGTCTACAGAAGCTATTAGTGAGTCTTCATTTGTAAGAATCAGGTCCAAAAAGGATGGTTGGTGCCCTTGCCGATACCTAGTAGGCCTGCCCACCAACTGGTTGAGATTACTGCACTTATACCATTGTATAAAGTTGTCCTCTTTTGGGGTTACAATCCACAATCTTCAAGAGGCCACTTGACACCACGGTAGTTTAGGTCCCCCATGACAATCATTGTATTTGTTTCAGATGCATTGTTAATTAGATTAAGTAGCACTTTGTCCTGTTCCAAAGTAGAATCATGTCCATGGTAAAGTCCACAAATCAAAAATTTTGTTTCTCCTATTTTGATATCCAACCACAACCATTCAGAGTTTTCAAGTTTTATATTGTAATCCTTGTTCAGTGCTGTTGTCATAAACTTAGCTTTACTTAAGGTGTATACTGTCACTCCTCCACTGCGTTTCCCAATGCGGTCATCTCTGAATATATCATATCCAGCTATTTTTATCATGGAGTCAGGTATGCTAGGTTTTAGCCAAGTTTCAGTGATTATGATCACAGTAGGATTCAATGAGTTGACTCGAGCGAGAAATAGATCCAGTTTTGAGGTCACGGACTGTATGTTTGTGTAAAGTATTGTTATTGTAGTTAGAGTTGTCGTTGGTTGAGTTGTTGGGTTATTGGTAGGTATTTTGGCTTAGTTTTTTGTGGGTTTAGATTTCACAATCTTAGGATGGCCCTGGACATATCGTATAGTAATGTCTGTTTCTCCGTTGTCTAGACGCGTCTGCAGCTCTCCACGCAGATACGCCATATACTCTCGCTGCAGTGGCGTCTGATTTTCTAGCTTATGTTTGTTCTTTAGCACTTCCAACGCATCCCTCTTGCTCCTCAATACAACCTTTAGTGGGCGTGGTTTGGCGGTTACCCCCATTTTGGGAGCACCCAGGCGAAACAGCCGCAATTCATCACAGTTGACAGCTTTGGTGATAGATTTAATGACAGCCACACACGCTTCCTTGTCATGTTCTTTTCTTTGGTCTGGTTCCACAGAAGTCGATTCAGGTATGTCGTAGATAATGAGATTGTTCGCTCTGGTAGCCCTCTCTGTCATCTCCTGAATAGCGGATCCTGTTTAGCGACTTTTGGAAACAGTTCCAGAGTTAAAATATTGTCAAGTCGATACATAACTTTACAAAACCAATAAACCCGGTTACCATTGTGCGTAGTATGATATTTTTGACTTATTAACTTGCTGACCGACACCGGCCTAAGCATAAGCTTTATCCATCGCTGTACCAAGTATCAACCCTTTGAGCGCGTACATTTTTTGTATTCAAATAATTAGTGGCGGGCCTGCTCGACCGCCAACCGCTAAGCCCGCGCGCTTGTGCGATACACAATACCCTGGCTTAGCAACAGAAATAACTAAACTGTCTGCATATGTCGGCCGGATTTGTTGACATTAATGATCACTACCCCGCTCCCTTGAGTAGTAGCGTGATGATATTTAGCCTATAACCTTTCTCGATAAACGGTCTACATCAATGACCTCTATACCTAGCCGGGCTGGCTATTCCATAGAAAATGACAGCTTCGTTTTTGTATCGATTTGAAGCACCACCGTGAATGTACTGAGAACACAGAACAGAAAAAACTATTAGAAGTGTGATAGGACCACAGAACAGAAAAAACTATTAGAAGTGTGATAGGACAGATTCAATAGCGGAACCAACGTCGCCAAACTCACACATACAACCAGATAATAATACGTTGCACTACTAGTAAACAATTGTTTTGATTGGTCGTATACCTTTAACACCAAACTAGCCTAAAATATGCACACTGCAAAACGAAAACATACCTTATTCAATAGTTTTAGTGATTACTTTTATATCGATAAAAAAAGGAATTTATGACGTTTTGTATCTGGATCAAACTTGCTTCTCACTCTAACTCTATTCCGAAAAAGTTCAACTACTCCCCAACAGATGTCCGTTTATTTCAAGAATGTTATTTAAAACCTTAAGCGTTAGGAATACGGTTGATATTACTTTGAAGTATTATCTCTCTCACTCTAACCCCTTAACATTAACGCTAGACCGGTGACATAAAATTTTGGCAATATCGATAGATTGAAATTTGTTTTCGTAATGTCAAAGGATTCCAAACGCTGTTAGTAATTATAATCTAAGAGTACTAAAAAAGAGGGATAGCTTGTTGAACTGTTTTTTATTAACGATTAAAAATGTATGAAGACGTCAAACTACGTATGTACCTATTTAATTGAAATAAAACAAGTGTCCATTTATAGTAGATATTTTATGTAACTGTTGCAAAATAAAAACGTTTTCACACTATCCGGCGCATCCGATATCCGATATTAGTGTCGGCTCCGATATCGAAGGAAATAAAATAAAGTAGAAAAAGATGTTGAAAATATTTTTTTTTTTAAGCGTCGGTAACTTAGTGGTTAAGGGGTCGGCCTCACGATCGAGAGGTCTCGGGTTCGAATCCTGGCCATTACACTACCAACGTGAACCCACTCCTAGCACAAGCAATTTAGCTTAGTTGGAGGGGTTAGAGGGAATATTAGTAATTTCGATAATATCGGTTGCTAATATTCTTTTAAAAAAAAAAAATTGCTAGGATATTTTTTCTTTTTTTCATACAGTCTGTGCGATCGAGCGAATGGCCGAATCGGACCGATTTTATTGAATATATGTGGAAACAGCACATGGTGACGGCTATCGGCGTCAGACACCCAATATCAGAAAATGTGAAATCGGGATACTTAAAATACAAGTGCGAGTATTTTACAGTATCAGACGGGTGTTTTAAGACCATATTACGAGCAGTTTCATACACTACTTTGAAATAATTAATTTAATTTGCATAAAATGAGAAAACGTAGAGCACCAAAATCTATTTGCTGATCGCGTATGCATGTTGCGCCGCGTTCACAAACTAGAAAATATCCAGCTGGAGTTGTTCAATTCGGAAGTTTATATTTTTGTATGTTTGTACGCGCATAGCTTCGTCATGTGTAGACAAATTTGCAAAATTCCTTCTTTGTTCGAAAGAAGACTATTCCGGAATGATACCATTTATTTTTCGTAAAGATCCGATAAAGGGTTTCAGAGAGAGACCACGAAACACTTCAATATTAGATGCTCTCGACAGGTTGCAGCGACGTACGGTCCGCATTATCGGAAATCCTGAGGTCACGAGTACCCTCGAGCCTTTGCAGCTACGTAGAGATGTTGCTTCCTTGGCAGTATTTTACCGTCTCTATCATGGCGAATGTTCTGAAGAGCTATTCCAATTAGTCCCACCCTCTCCTTTCCTATACAGGACGACACGTGCAGGACTTAGATGTCACCCGCATACGGTGCAGAACATTCCTTCAAGAACCAAGCGGTTCGGTGACTCTTTCCTTTGTCGCACAATTAAGACCTGGAATTCCTTGCCAGCTCACGTGTTTCCCTCTTCCTACAGTCCCGGGTCCTCTAAGCGGGGCGTGAAAAAGCATCTGATGAGGCCGTCAAGCTGAGTGCCACTATTGTTAACATGGCACGTGTGTATAATGGTGGCCCTCTCTCCTGAGACTTTGCCTTCAGCTTACCATCAGGCAAGGTAAAGTCAAATTGACGTATACTATATAAAAAAAAAACTAACTTTTAAACTCTCGCGTTCCATGATATATAATTTAGAAAACGGGAATTAACGCGATCATGGTATAGGTACACATACCTTTGATTGCCTGACGTTTCGACCAGGTTACACCGGCCGTGGTCACAGGCTGACTGAGGTATGTAAGTACCTATACCATGATCGCGTTAATTCCCGTTTTCTAAATTATAAAAAAAATAAACCAGGAAATCAGCAGTAATTGCTGCAAACGCATATTATTGCTATGTCTATGCCACTACACATCATAACATCACGCCCGTATCCTTTGAATGGGTATGTAGAAGTGTTCAGAATGTTCCGTGATATAAAAATAAAACAATAAAACCATTTGACAAAAGTTTATAAATATTTCTAAAAAAGTAGATATCGATAAAGTTTGACTACATCACTAAATGAATAGCGAAGAGAGTTCTAGAATAAATAAGTATGACATGTCTATTGTGTGTAATCAAAAACAAGCTTTATTGATATGTGGTAAGGTTGATTTTTTATTTTATTTTATTTCTTTGCATTTCAATAAGATTAGTTATAAATTCTGCTATATCCTGACTTATCGATGGTATAAAACAACTCCATTTCGAATATTTATGCTCCTACTATCATCTGTGCACTGCAAAATGGCCCAGTAAGGCATATTTCCATTAAATAGTATTAAATAACACACGGTGCAAAACTGTCAAATACACGTGATGACAGATACGACTGAAGGTTGAAATTGTAAGAGCTTGCAAATCTCCGCATAAGAATGACACGCGTGCCACGCCCACTTCACACTTCCACCGTTTTTACTGTTCCGTGGATAGGACAGATTCAATAGCGGAACCAATGTCGCCAAACTCACACATACAACCAGATAATAATACGTTGCACTACTAGTAAACAATTGTTTTGATTGGTCGTATATCTTTAACACCAAACTAGCCTAAAATATGCACACTGCAAAACGAAAACATACCTTATTCAATCGTTTTAGTGATTACTTTTATATAGATAAAGAAAGGAATTTACGACGTTTTGTATCTGGATCAAACTTGCTTCTCACTCTAACTCTATTCCGAAAAAGTTCAACTACTCCCCAACAGATGTCCGTTTATTTCAAGAATGTTATTTAAAACCTTAAACGTTAGGAATACGGTTGATATTACTTTGAAGTATTATCTGAGAGAGATAATACTTCAAAGTAACTAGTCTGACTCCTTAACATTAACGCTAGACCGGTGACATAAAATTTTGACAATATCGATAGATTTGAAATTTGTTTTCGTAATGTCAAAGGATTCCAAACGCTGTTATCAATTATAATCTAAGAGTACTAAAAAAGAGGGATTTTATAGCTTGTTGAACTGTTTTTATTAACGATTAAAAATATATGAAGACGTCAAACTACGTATGTACCTATTTAATTGAAATAAAACAAGTGTCCATTTATAGTAGATATTTTATGTAACTGTTGCAAAATAAAAACGTTTTCACACTATCCGGCGCATCCGATATCCAATATTAGTGTCGGCTCCGATATCGAAGGAAATAAAAAAGAACTTGATACTATGTTTAAAATAATTGCTAGGATATTTTTTCTTTTTTTCATTCAGTCTGTGCGATCGAGCAAATGGCCGAATCGGACCGATTTTATTGAATATATGTAGAAACAGCACATTGTGACGGCTATCGGCGTCAGACAACCAATATCAGAAAATGTGAAATCGGGATACTTAAAATACAAGTGCGAGTATTTTACAGTATCAGACGGGTGTTTTAAGACCATATTACGAGCAGTTTCGTACACTACTTTGAAATAATTAATTTAATTTGCATAAAATGAGAAAACGTAGAGCACCAAAATCTATTTGCTGATCGCGTATGCATGTTGCGCCGCGTTCACAAACTAGAAAATATCCAGCTGGAGTTGTTCAATTCGGAAGTTTATATTTTTGTATGTTTGTACGCGCATAGCTTCGTCATGTGTAGACAAATTTGCAAAATTCCTTCTTTGTTCGAAAGGAGACTATTCCGGAATGATACCATTTATTTTTTGTAAAGATCCGATAAAGGGTTTCAGAGAGAGACCACGAAACACTTCAATATTAGATGCTCTCGACAGGTTGCAGCGACGTACGGTCCGCATTATCGGAAATCCTGAGGTCACGAGTACCCTCGAGCCTTTGCAGCTGCGTAGAGATGTTGCTTCCTTGGCAGTATTTTACCGTCTCTACCATGGCGAATGTTCTGAAGAGCTATTCCAATTAGTTCCACCCTCTCCTTTCCTATACAGGACGACACGTGCAGGACTTAGATGTCACCCGCATACGGTGCAGAACATTCCTTCAAGAACCAAGCGGTTCGGTGACTCTTTCCTTTGTCGCACAATTAAGACCTGGAATTCCTTGCCAGCTCACGTGTTTCCCTCTTCCTACAGTCCCGGGTCCTTTAAGCGGGGCGTGAAAAAGCATCTGATGATTGAGCTGAGCGCCACCATTGTTAACATGGCACGTGTGTATAATGGTGGCCCTCTCTCCTGAGACTTTGCCTTCAGCTTACCATCAGGCAAGGTAAAGTCAAATTGACGTGTCCTATATAAAAAAAAACTAACTTTTAAACTCTCGCGTTCCATGATATATAATTTAGAAAACAGGAATTAACGCGATCATGGTATAGGTACTTACATACCTTTGATTGCCTGACGTTTCGACCAGGTTACACCGGCCGTGGTCACAGGCTGGGTATGTAAGTACCTATACCATGATCGCGTTAATTCCCGTTTTCTAAATTATAAAAAAAATTAACCAGGCAATCAGCAGTAATTGCTGCAAGCGCATATTATTGCTATGTCTATGCCACTACACATCATAACATTACGCCCGTATCCTTTGAATGGGTATGCAGAAGTGTTCAGAATGTTCCGTGATATAAAAAAAAAACAATAAAACTATGTATTTGACAAAAGTTTATAAATATTTCTAAAAAAAGTAGATATCGATAAAGTTTGACTACATCACTAAATGAATAGCGAAGAAAGTTCTAGAATAAATAAGTTTGACATGTCTATTGTGTGTAATCGAAAACAAGCTATAAACAAGCGAATATTTATGCTCCTACTATCATTAGTAGGAGCATAAATATTCGAAATGGAGGCGTTTTATACCATCGATAAGTCAGGATATAGCAGAATTTATAACTAGTCTTATTGAAATGCAAAGAAATAAAATAAAATAAAAAATCAACCTTACCACATATCAATAAAGCTTGTTTTCGATTACACACAATAGACATGTCAAACTTATTTATTCTAGAACTTTCTTCGCTATTCATTTAGTGATGTAGTCAAACTATGACGGTGCACTACAAAATGACCCAGTAAGGCATATTTCCATTAAATAGTATTAAATAACACACGGTCCAAAACTGTCAAATACACGTGATGACAGATACGACTGAAGGTTGAAATTGTAAGGTCTTGCAAATCTCCGCATATCAATGACACGCGTGCCACGCCTACTTCACACTTCCATCGTTTTTTCTGTTCCGTGACTGAGAAGTAATTTGATTGCAAATAATATTGTGTTGACAACTGCAAATGTCAAATTGTGGAATAATGATACCAGCTTTTAGTGCTTAGTGACGTGCTTGAAACTATCGATAATGTTTGTGGCGTAGATACAAGTGGTTTGGTTTTATTATATTTAAAGAAAAAAAATGGTATTAAGTAGTTTTTTAGTCTCATACATTATACACTATCCATTTAAGCTAACTATAAAATTACCTACAAAAATCTCAACTAAATTTAATTTATCGAAAACTTTCGATACCGGTGGCACACGACTATTTTTGAATTGCAATAAACCGGCAACACAGTTAATGTTATTTTACCATGGACGTCATTTTACTATCTGAAAATTCTGAAATTAAAAAACAGTCGATGGGCGACAAACATTATCAATAGTGTACATGTTGTTGAGTCTAGGGACAGGGACTTCCATTGCTAGCAGTTCGCAACACTGCCCCTTCCCACTGGTAGTAAAGGCATTAAGGACTTGTATCCAGTTGCCAATAAAATCTTTAAAAAAAAAAAAACCACTGGTAGTAAATATAACTTTGTAACGAATGAAAATTTTATGCTTGGGTTTTAATGTGAGGTTAAATCTAGTGAATGAAATGCGAACTGAGAACTGTAAAAAATAATTAATATCTACCTGGCTAGCTAATGAGACCGAAAAGAAATGAAAAGATAGATTAACAATTTAGTTATAATTGTAATCGGTATAAAGAAAGCGTTACATGAATTTATAATGGGTAGGTATTATGAAATGGAAATCTCAGGGCGGATTCGCAATAAATATTCTGCCGAGGCGTTGTTTGATCCGTTGTGCAGAGATGGTGGTATGCACTTAGCTCGTTCACTCCCGGCTGCTGATGTTGCCGGCGTGCCAGGGTCCTCGCTGGTGTGCCTCACAGCCGAATGATGGCGTGAAGCCCGGTGCGAAGACCCTGGAAAAAGAAAGAGTGCGGGTCAGTTTGTCACAAGGGAACTACGTCCAGTGACCCGCTAAAATAATAGCAGGTGAAGATAATCTCCCCAGCGGCAGAACAGCGTAGCTAGAAGCTATAAAAAGGGATTAATAATTACGCAGCGCAAGCTGGTGACGTGACCTCCGACCGTAGACGTCATCGGTCTCATGGTAGTAAATATAAGGCTGAAATAGCACATTCAAAAATATAAAATAATAAAATAAAACATAGATAAGCCATGCATATTAGCAGGCATAAAGCTGCACCGCTGGAAAGTCTTCACCTGTAGAAGAAGTAGGAAATGTTGATCTCAAAACTTACCCGGTGCCGACAGCAGTTGGCCGCCGGGGTCAAAGCGACCTTCCTCGGCCAAGAGTAGCCGAAGAAAGGGCCCACTTTAGCGCCGTGAATAGACACTTAAGTAATGTTGTCCAATCTCGCTCGCACAGCCATAGACAAATTAGTATATCGTATCGAAAATACTAAATTATCGACTATTTTAGACAAATTATTTAAAAATAGATTTATAAAAAATCCACAACGTTACAACTTATTATGAGGGAACTATAACATTCCCTCCAAAGAGTATGTAAACCTAACGGTAAGAGACGGGAGTGCTATAGAAGAAAAACGATATATGAAACGTGCCCTCTAGACCAATACCAACCTAACCACCGCGTAAGACATACTGCCAACATAATTTCATTATTAGTGATGTGACTGTGGTGACTGTGGAAAACGTATCGATATCGATACCGGCTACAGCAGATTCTGAATTTCATTTCATTTTCAGGAATTAAATAAATGAAAGAAAATTTAAACTCGAATAGTTATAATACATATTTTATTCAAGGCACATTAAACATAGACTTCTCGTGTCATATCTATAACTAAACATCGATATCGATAAATCCAGGTTGATGGGTAAACACTATGTAATGTTTTGTAAAAGTTATTCTTTTTGTTAAAATGCACTAAACCTTTAGGAATTGTACTAGTATTGACTTTTTTACAGAAATAAATAACTAATTATGCTAACCATTCTTCATCTAATGGAAATTTAGCCATAAAAACACGTTTGTTTTTATCAACCCGGCATGTTTTTATACCACAAATTTCGCACGTTATTTTTCTCATATTTCTTCTATATCTCTAATTTCTCATATTACTCAAATTTCTTCCAACAAAGTGATTATTAATACACTTTTAAGAATTTATACGCGTACTTAAATAATAACTTTGGAAAACCCAACAAACCAATTGTCAAACGCTGGTGACAGTCAGTGACCAAAGAGTATGAGTGACAGTCAACATGGCGGTCGATGTAATCCATCTATGTGTTAAAGATTCATAGCAGCCATAGCCCTAGAGTTATAAAGTGTTCTTCTTAATTTTATCGGATTTTGGCCGCCATTAAAAAGGACGTCCGTTTCATACATCGTTCTTAGAGGAGTTTCGCCAGACTGATTCCCTCCTCGGATCGCAATTGAATCTGCATCTGTTTCTTTTGTTATTTTATTTTAATTTTGTGATTTTACTGTGACCGGGCCAAATTTTGAACTTGGGGGTCATTATATTACAGATTGGTACGGCTGTTTTTGGCTATATACTTTGACTATATTGTATTGCAGACGGAATTAAGTTTGCTTAAACAAACCGGACGCAGACGAAACTTTTTCGAAATTCAAAATGCCTCCTCACACCTGCGCTTATTTTAATTGTAAGAACAATTCGAGTATGAAGCCAATGTTCAGCTTTCCCTGGACTGATAGAAGACGCTTGGCAGTATGGCTGGAAAACTGTGGTAAATAAAAATCATTTTTTTTTAATTTATAAAAAAAAAAGTAATTTATTTCCTAAAAACAACAACAACACATTACATATTGAAAAGGATTCCCACTGGCCCCACACTAGGCAAGCCTGTCCTGTGGGTACCGTGACATTTGCCTCATTCATTTTCAGTGCTCAGTCATAAGGTTTAATGTAATCAATCATACTTACAACAGTTAGAAGAAAATATAAATATAGGATATGAAATAGGATAATCAATTTGACTTCTCCTTGCCTGTTGGTAAGCTGAATTAAGTCCAGGTATGTGTGTTAAGCAATAACTGATGAAGTATTTTCTTCAAGAGTAATAACCAATTTGGGACCATACAAATATATTATGACATGTGTTATTATTAATTTATAAAAAATTAATACATAAAAAATTTATGTATAAATACACATATGTACTTACACCTGTCAATCCTCCAAGGGGTAGGCAAAGTGGTTTTGCCGACTATGATATTCGGTCCCATGTAAAAGGGGCGAATTTATAGTTGTCAAGTGGGCATGGGCTGTATGATTACTGTCTGATGAGGCATAACCCTATTCTTCAGTCACCTACGACACCCACGTGAAAGGAAGAGCTGGGGTGGCTCTATTCAACTCCGTTGGGAACCAACACTGAAGTTGTTTTTTTATTTCATGTAGGTGGCAGACAGGCACACAGCCCATCTGATGGGAAGTGGTTACCGTGGCCCATCAACATATGCAACACCAGGGGCGTTACACTCTTGCTGCCGCCTGTGAAGAAACCTTCAAGAAGGTTTGATGAACCCCATATGAATTATTTACTTTAATATTTATTTACTAATCTATTATTATTTTTAGGTAATATGACTATCACACACCTGCCACCTGAAAACTTAAGGAAAAGATATTTGTGTAGAGATCATTTTAATGTAAATTATCTGCGAAACAAAAATGGCCGTAGAAGAAGACTCTGTAAAACAGCTATACCAGATCATTACAAAGCTCCAGTACTACGTTCACCTAGTCCAGTACCAGGTACCTGATACGTCCAGTGGGGATACCGTTGACGGGGTGTTAGATCAGTCCTTCTGTAGTGGCCATTTCATTCATTTCTATGAAACAACTGTCATAGATGTACATATGACAACTAGAACCAACGGTGTGAAGTGCTCTTCGAGGCCCAGAAAAGACCCAGACCAATGCCAAGAGACATATCCATGCATACTAATATTTACAATGAGTTAAGGATAAGGATGATGATGTTAAGGACATCAGTTAGTTGATTATTTTTTAATCAACTTAGTTGGCAAAAAAAGTTTTACCCTTCAGTTATGGTCTTGAATAGCCAAAAGTTAGTGACAAAAATGAATCTCTGCCAATCGGACTTCACGTGGCCTTGTTTGCCCTACCCCTGAGTGTTAATTAAGCCCGCGCAGGCGCGCAGGGGTGAGGCGGCCCACGAGCTGAGGAGCAGGTGGTTATAAAGCTGCGGTGGTGGGCGGTACATCATCTGCGACGACAAGCTCGTGTGGGGCGCCGGAGCTGTGACAGAAACGACGCCAGTATATATCTTGCTTATTTAACTATTTGTTAACTGGTTTTATAAAATTCTTTTCGAAATGAAAGATTGTCGAGTGATTAGTTTTTCAAACGTTGTTTGTAAAATGATCGTCTCTCATACGTTTTTGTCAAACAATAGTAAACCTTGTAAATCATCATATCAATTGAAAATGTAGGTTTAATGGTCAAAAATCAAGCATATTTTATTGATAAAAAAATTAAACCCCAGTCTGTGCAAATATTTATCTGGGTTCCTTGGAGAGCATGTCAAGACCATTCCTGGCTAATTTTGTGACATAACAAAACCACTGTCATACCGCTGACATTGGATACAATGTCATTAAATCTTAGACTATATAGTTGAGCTTTAAAGTCCAGAATGTAAAGAGACGGAGTTTATAACATTTTGTATTCACTCTACATGATTGTCATTTAATTTTAGACTTAAACTGTATAAAAAATAAAGTCTTAAGTTAAATGGCATTGCTCACCGTGTCTATGATACCGCAGTGGTTTTGCCATGAAAAAAATTATAGCAGAATCAGGGCCCCGATTGTCATACTAACAATTATGGCAATTGTTGTATGAGGAATCGAGTGAAAGGGCTCATACAGAAGGGCTGATCACCCATCTGGTCAATGGCAATTTATTGACAGCAGTAGAACTTCCTTCATATCCTAAGTATTATTCTAATTTGATTATTTGCATACTGCATGTGCTGTGTCCTGATGTGTACCACCGTCTCAATTGCATAGGCTTGGAGACTCATCAGTTACAACACTCGGATAAAGGGTAAGTATCTTCTTCTGAATTGTAGTGTTAATCACAGTCACATCCAAAGCTTTTCCCTCGAAGTCTTGAGTCCGCTTTACCAGGCCCCCGAGTCTGCAAATTTTAAAACGTAACAAAACCACTGTCATACTGCTAATACTGCATAAAATGTCAATAAATTTTAGACTTTCTATTTATAGTTCAAAATGAAATGAGACATATACAAGATTGCCATTTAATTTTAGACTAGCGGTATTAAAGCAAAGTCTAAAGTTAAATGGCATTGGTTACAGTGTCTGTGGTACCACAGAGTGGTTTTGCGATGAAGAAAATAATAGCAGAATTAGGGCCTAGCACACAACAGAAAAAACTGTTTTGTACCAAGCTCCGAGGGCATCTTGGCCTCAAATAGTTGCATCAGAGGCCTAACGCGGGATAACGTCTAAATGTTGATGATGATGACGAATGATGATGACATTTTCTATAAGTGGATCCTAACTAGATCGATCAACCCTGAAACCCCCTGTATATATACTAAATTTCATGAAAATCGTTGGAGCCGTTACCGAGATTCCATTTCTCGTTTAAAGATATAAGATAAGATAAATTGCAATTGAAAGTCGCTAGGTCAATTTTGATGTGATTTTTACTGCAGATATATTTTAGATGATGATTTTAATTTCAGATGCGAGCTTTTGGATGCAACAAGCGGAGGACGAGATTTGAAGGACAAATCTTCTGTAAGCTTGACGAAACTTAGACTTTATACAAACTCTATAGATAGGCACAGTAACGGTCACTAAAAACGCGGCGTAAAAAAGATTTATTATTATTTTAATCTTGGACCTAAATAGGTAATAATGTCCCGAGCAATCTTCTTCTTTCTAGCGTTCGTTAATCTCAGTTGTATCCAAAGCTTTCATATTGGAGTCTGGGGTCTGCTCTACCAGTCTAACTGCGTATTCAGCTGAACTTTGTTATTTTTCGTGCAGCGACTGCCATCTGACCTCGACAACCCTCAAGACAAGTGGCCATTCGTTGGCCGGCGCTTGGTAGAATTAAATGACGAATATATATGGAATTTGACATATTTGACAGTCGTTGACGCATGTCATAAACGTCAAATCCTATACAATCGTCGTTCTTTTTCTTCTTTCTTTTTCAAAATGGCCTCTGCAGCAAATCGCCGCAATTTTGCCAATGTCAAGTGAAATGTATTATACAATTTATTAATGGCGACGAGCCAATGTCAAATGTACCAGAGCCACGTCTGTTTTTTTTTTACTTGCGATCAATCCCCACGGAACCCCCGTCCCCCCCCCCCCCGTCTTCGGAGCCGAAGGGGGGGGTTATGTCGGACTCGAACCGACTAAGCCGCACGCCGTCTCTGGGTCCTAGTGCTAGGCCAAAGGTGAGGTTGTCATGTGACATATCCCTCGCACCCCGGCTGACCCAGGGCCATCCCTCTCGGTCTGGCCCTCCTCGGGAGCGGGGGACCACGTGGTCCCCGACTCAACCCCGGTGTGGGCTTCTGCTAGGGTGACGGGCGACTCCACCCGTCACACGTTGGCCACGTCAGTAAATTTGTTTCGGTGTCCGCCCCCCACGAGATTCAGATGGATGATCAGGACGTGTGGTTGGATTTTAGGGGGCATTCGTCGTTTTATTCTATCAAACATCGGCCAGCGAATTGCCACTTGTCTAGAGAAGAGTTGTTGGACTTTTTAGGGCTCGAACTACTCGTAACGACTGCCATAGATTATAGTATGGAAACTAGGAGCGACGCCTTAACGTGCTCTTCCACTACATACCTAATCGTATTGAAATTTTATATTGTTTCTCCAGAGGCCAGACACTCTGAGGACAACGACACCGGAACTTGGGACGATTGAATTACCTCAGGTAATATTTTATTAATATTTTTGTTGGAGGTAGGACCCAGGGGTATTTGGTAGGGTCTGGGGAAGTACCTCCACCCTTTTTTATTTTTTATTTTTTACGTGCGGGAATTCCCCACGGATACCCACCCCTCCGGAGCCGGAGGGGTAGGTTATGTCGTACTCGTACCGACTAAACCGCACGCCGTCTGTGGGTCGATGTGCTAGGCCGGAGGTGAGGTTGTCTTTTGACATATCCCTCGCACCCCGGCTGACCCAGGGCCATTCCTTTCGGTCTGGCCCTCACCTCCACTCTACAGAATAACGCGGCCATAATAACCTCGTTTTGTTCCCGGCGCGGCGGTGAGTAGGGTAGCCAGAGCTCACTGGAGAGTTTTTGTGCTGTCAGTGGGAAGACCAAAGGCTATTGCTGCTTTGTCTTCTACACTGACGGCACAAAAACTCTGTGTTTACAGGGTCGGCAGCACGAGTGTGACTCCCCTGGTGATGCACACGTACATAGGTCACGGTAACCACTTTCCTTGAGGTGAGTAGTAGGTCCTCAGTGGCAGGTACATGTAAAAAAAAACATTGAATGATGTTTTAAGCATTTTTTTTTATATAGGACACGTCAATTTGACTTTACGTTGCCTGATGGTAAGCTGAAGGCAAAGTCTCAGGAAAGAGGGCCACCATTATATACCCGTGCCATGTTAACAATTGTGGCACTCAGCTTGCCGGCCTCATCAGATGCTTTTGAAATATTCACTTTGTTAATTCCTAATTGGTTCATTGATATGACTTAAAGCCTAAAATTATATTTAAAAAAATCTCTTGATTAATCTACTATTCAGCACTTTGCTTCTCGTATTACAAGTCCTCGGTGCACTCCCGGGCTTGCTGGAAGAGAACTCAACTTTGAGTTAAGCTCGCTTTTGTACCTTACATCTCACTGTTTTGTATTTATGTAATTTTGTGTACAATGAAGAACAAATAAAAAATAAAAAAAAAAGATTTGTTCAATTCGAACCAGCAGGTAAACTAAACAAAGAAACAATCAGACATAAAAACAAACCCTTCAGATTTATATTAACAAATGACATATTTTTCATTCATACAGGGTAATGTAATAATCTCCAGAGTGTACCACTATTTGGAGAAAGAGTACGAGACCCTGAAGTCCTCTATAGGGCACAGTTGCGACCTGAGCTTTCTGGAGAACATTCTCAAGAGAACAGCCGAAGCTACTGGGGTCAACGAACGAACCGTCACCGCTGTGCTGCAAGGGAACACATTTTTAGAGGACGTGGTTTTACCAGAGGAGTCCGCGTTGAGGCCTGTTCCCAGCAAACGGGCAAAGCTGGAGCTTGAATGTGAAAATGATGATAATAGGTAAGTTTCAGATCCAAATCATTGAATGAAATTTTGAAGCAATTATTTTTCAAATTGATTAAGATAGGAAAAAGTGAATCGCTCAGGTGGGACTCGAACCCACGATCTTTCCCTTACAGGGGGAATGCTCTGACCACTGAGCCAAATTTTCCCATACAATACAACTGTCTTGAAGCGACGGTGAGAAGCCATCTAGCGACATTCGTACGAACTATCGAAGGGGTAGGCAGAGATGTATTAACACCCACATTTCGTCAACTATGGTTCTCGGTCCCACGTAATAGGAGGCGAGCCCATTGCCGTTAAGTGGGCACATTGTCATGATCTGTATATTTACTGTCGGATAAATGGAAAGCCTCTGTGACGTAGCGGTAGCGAACAATACGCAGGAGGCGCGGGTTCGATCCCCGCTCGTCCAGTGTTTGGATGCACGGGTATTGGTCTGACCGTGCTTCGGTTAAGTCGTCGGTCTCGAACGTTTATGGCAGCACTTACCTACTGAATTTCGACAGTACAATACTTCGACATGTAGCGAACTTCGAAAACACAGATCGACAAGTCATTGCTTCGACAGACAATTATTAGACAACACACATCTTCGAATGACCACTATATACTTCGACAGAATTTTTTTTGTTGTCTTTCGTTGAATTGTAACCTTTTTTTTCTTTGGTTTTTGTGTCTTAAATTACTTCATTATGGTTAACACCCCGACTCAGAGCACCCCTCTTTCCATTTTTTAAACCACCTAGTAATAGGAGAATGATAAAAAAAATCTGTCGAAGTAGTGGTCATTCGAAGATGTGTGTTGTCTAATAATTGTCTGTCGAAGCAATGAGTTGTCGATCTATGTGTTTTCGAAGTTCGCTACATGTCGAAGTATTGTACTGTCGAAATTCAGTCCGTAACTCCTATGGCAGTCGTAACGGGTAGCTGGATGCCTCAAAAGTCCAACAATTGGTCTAGCTGCAGTGTTTCGATGTCGCCATTGGGTTGTGGAGGTCAGATGGCAGTCGCTTCACGGAATATATCGAAGTTCAGCCAAACCCGCAGTTAGACTGGTAAAGCGGACCCAGACTCCAATTTGAAAGCTACGGATGTGACTGGGAATAACGCTAGGATGAAGAAGATAGATTGTGGTTGTGGGACTTGTGGTGGTGGGTTCGAACCCGCGATCGTTGCCTTACAGGGGCAAAACATTAACCACTAAGCTACCAAAAATGTTATTGAAAGAGATGGATTCTTTAAAACTTCATTACATGTAGATGTTTACTGGCATGCACTTATTAGCCGTCCATTAATCACGTCATTATTTTTAGCATTCTTTAACCCTTCCCTTGGCAATACGTGGTAAGGTTTAAGACTACTCCCGCCCTCCTCTCCAACATCACTTGTTTTTTAGTACCTACAAAGAATCTTAAAATTTGGTGTCGCGTTAAATGCAGCGTGTGTAGACTTTGTTTTTTGGGCAATTCAAGGACACACTACACGCCGATTTTATGAATAGAAATCGCGCGTTTGACGAAAAACTAAATAGGTACACGTGATACCTTAGTACACTCCCCTGCCCCCTTGTGATTTTTCGTGATTTTTGTGAAACTCCTCCCCGCCGTTTCAAGTCTTACGTGATCAATGGATGGCCCCTTACAACACTAATTGTCTTCCAGGTCCGAATGTGCTGAACCCCATTGCACTACAGACCAGACCCTCAGACTGATCAAGTCTGAACCCTCAGAAGCTGATGAACAGATTATGTAAGTATCTTTTTTATACTTACCACTT
Organism: Eilema caniola; assembly: GCA_949126895.1. NCBI lineage: Eukaryota > Metazoa > Arthropoda > Insecta > Lepidoptera > Erebidae > Eilema > Eilema caniola. The sequence goes on along the minus strand of OX421485.1, from coordinate 16,873,103 downwards.
AGGTGCAGACAAGCACACGGCCCAACTGTCGGAAGGTCGTTATCGTGGCCTTTAGACGTGTGCAACGAGGGTAGTCACACTCGTGCTGCCGACCCTTTAAGCACAGACAGTTTCTGTGCCGACAATGCAGAAAATAAAACAGGACAAGCCCACTGACAGCACAGAAACTTTTCAGCTACATATATGCGATCTCCTAGGTTGGACCATATCATAGAATCATCCATACGCCCTCATTATAAAACCCTTTGTACATGGGGTTAAAATTAAATTTTGAGGTCGTACGGATACGAAGCCCTTTTTACCCGACTGCGCCAGCGAGGGTTATTTTTTGAAGTGAAAACTTCTTAGCGGCGTTGGATGGGTGTAAAATGTTAAGGAATTGTCAGGATTAGTTGACCTTTGAACCGTAACCGACGACTGACGTCATACAAAATTAGGTACAGACTATCTATTTTGCAAGCTACGATAGATAGCGTCGTAGCTTAAACGGTAAGCATTTCGACTGTAAGTCCTTATAGTTTCAGATAGTATCGGGTTCAAACCACCTGGCCTTCTGAAACTTTTTGTGATTATTTTTTCTTTTCATAATTTATTAATTTCTTCTGACAGAAAATTAGCAGAAAATAAGTGATAGGTTCTATGATTAGCGCTATATTATAGGTATGGTATGGTATCTTCTTTCTTATCTTTTTCTATGTATATAACGAAGAAAGAAAAAAAGAAAATGTTTTCACTTCTGCCGGCACTCCCAAAGTGCAACCCGTTTTTTTTTTTCTGCGCGTATATGTCTATGTATTCCATGCCTATTGAAGGGTGGGGACGGAGTCCATGCAAAATCCGACATCCTCGTTTCATTCAGATATCATTTCGAATTCTAAGTCAGAGGTCGCAAGTTCGGGTCCCGTTCTGACGTTGTAGCCAGTAGAATATCGAGCTTTATAGCAGGCGGTGCCCATCATTTTCATCTGGTTTGAGATTTTCAAATGGGCACCGCCTGCTATAAAGCTCGTTTTGATCTTTTCAGCATCAGTCGGGTTTTTCATTTTTAATCATTTATTTTTTGTTTTAAAATTTCATTAACACGGACGATTCAGAGCTTGGGAGCATAGACAAGTGATATTCTACTGGCTATAACGTCAGATTTTTTTTTTTAAATAATTAAACTTTTTTCATACTTTTTAGTTATGACTATGACATATATATATATTTGTAATTAATTTCTTTCTCTTCTTCTAATTTCTTTCATTTTGATACCTCACTTGATAAATTTGAGGGAATATTTTATTTTTACCACATATATTTTGGCGCCAAAAACCAACATATAGCTTTTTGTTCACATTTTATGAACCCAAGAACTTGGGCAATAAATACCTTTCATTTTAGACACGTATCATTGAAATCCGTAGGATGGTTGACAAGATAATGATGTAATAAAGGATCTTGCACACATACATACAAGATACGCACGAAAAACATAACCCTTCTTAACAGTCGAGTAAAAATACAAAACTAAATATCTAATTACTTGACAATATTTGAAAATACTATGCAATACAAGACAATACAATACAACACAGTTCACAGCAATACAAGACAATACAAAAACTAGCTTTGTATACCAAATATTTACATATGTATAGCAAATAACAAACTCGATTTGAAGAGATAGCATACTAATTGCTATAACATACACATACAGACGTGACGCCTGTAAATCCACGAAGGGGTAGGCAGAGATGTATTGACACCCACATTTTGTCAATTATGATTCTCGGTCCCACGTGTCGGATAAATGGAAAGCCTCTGTGATGTAGCGGTAGCGAACGCAGCCGCTACGCAGGAGGCGCGGGTTCGATCCCCGCACAATGCATTTTTTTTTAATGAATGGTTATTTGTATTGGTCTGGTCGTGCCTCAGAGAGCACGCTTAGCCGTCGGTCCCGGATGCCATACGAACATCTATGGCAGTCGTTACGGGTAGTTGCAGCCCTCAAAAGTCCAACAACTGGTCTAACTAGCGTCGGTAGCTTAGTGGTTGAGGAGTGGGTCTTACGATCGAGAGTACCCGGGTTCGAATCCTGGCCATTACACTACCGACGTGAACCCACTCCTAGCACAAGCAATTTAGCTTATTTGGAGGGGTTAGAGGGAATATTAGTAATTTCGATAATTTCGGTTGCTAATATTCTTCATAAAAAAAAACTGCAGTTTTTCTTTATCGCCTTTGGGTTGTGAAGGTCAGATGGCAGTTGCTTCACGCAATATATATAAGTTCAGCCAAACCCGCAGTTAGACGGGTAAAGCAGACCCCAGACTCCGGGGCGAAAGCCTCAGATGTGACTGGGATAAACGCTACGGTGAAGAGATAGAATTAAATTTAAAAAAAATTATCGTTCTTTGCATCGGGTTTGAACCCGCGATCTTTGCCTTACAGGGGCAAAACTTAACCACTAAGCTACCAGACCTCGCTCTCCATTTAAATCGATTTGAATATACAGTATGAAAAATGCTTAAAAATGTAATTGAAAGAGATGGATTCTTTAAAATTTCATTACATCTAGATGTTTACTGGTATGCACTTATAGGCCGTCCATCAATCACGTCATTATTTTTAGCATTCTTTAACCTTTTCCTTGGTGATACGTGGTAAGGTTTAACACTAATTCCCCCCCCCTCCCCCCTCTCCAACATCACGTGTTTTTTAGTACCTACAAAGAATCTTAAAATTTGGCGTGGCGTTAAATGCGGCGTGTGTAGACTTTGTTTTTTGGGCAATTCAAGGACACACTACACGCCGATTATAAGATTAAAAATCGCGCGTTTGAAGAAAATATTAATAGGTACACGTGATACCTTAGTACACTCCCCTGCCCCCTTGTGGATATTTCGTGATTCTTGTGAAACTCCTCCCCGCCCTTTCAAGTCTTACGTGATCAATGGATGGCCCTTAACAACACTAATTGTCTTCCAGGTCCGAATGTGCTGAACCCCATTGCACTACAGACCAGACCCTCAGACTGATTAAGTCTGAACCCTCAGAAGCTGATGAACAGATTATGTAAGTACCTTTTTTAAACTTACCACTTAGGTGCAGACAAGCACACGGCCCAACTGTCGGAAGGTCGTTATCGTGGCCTTTAGAGGTGTGCAACGAGTGGAGTCACACTCGTGCTGCCGACCCTGTAAGCACAGAGAGTTTCTGTGCCGTCAGTGCAGGAAATTAAAGCAGGACAAGCCCACTGACAGCACAAAATCTTTTCGGCTACGTATGCGATCTCCTGGGTTGGACCATATCACAAAATCATCCGTACGCCCTCATTATAAAACCCTTTGTAAATGGGGTTCAAATTCAATTCTGAGGTCGTACGGATACGAAGCCCTTTTTACCGGACTGTGCCAACGAGGGTAATTTTTTTTATGCCCGTATATGTATATATGTATATCCGGTACCTTCCTTTCATTCATATCATTTCGCATTCTAAGTCAGAGGTCGCAAGTTCGGTTCCCGTTCTGACGTTATAGCCAGTAGAATATCATTTGTCTTGGCTCTGAATCGTCCGTATTAATGAAATTTTAATACAAAAAAATAACAAAAGTTAAGTAAAACAAAGATTACTCCTTTTACTTTTGAGGGATCCAAAATGGCTGTTGAAGAATTTCGAAAGCTCAAGACATGGTACAGCAGCTCAATGGTCAAAGCATTCTTTAACAGGCTAGTCGCGGATTGTAATCCTGTCTGAGCATTAGATTTTTCCAATATAAATCTATCTGAATCGTCTATTTTTCGCCAGGTGTACCGATTCGACGGTGCAATTCACCGAAGTGCTTGCTGAGCCTCTCATAAACATACACCGAACATACAGAGGCCCCAGAACAATACAGGATCCTTTGAAGCTGGATGCTCTAAATACCACATGTTGGTGAGTAGTTTTAATCCATACCTAGACAGAGAAAGAATACAAGTATCACCACACTATCTCATCCGAAGGGTGTCGTGAGGGGCGACTAACGGTAGTATACGTAGATGATATCATTGCGAGTTGCGAGAGAAAGAAAAATCGAAATAAAATCCTGTACCAACCCGTCTGGTCAGCGTGGAAATAGCAGGCCAAGGCCGGCAAGCAGTTGACTGTCATAGGCTAACTCTAATTGCTGGATTGATTGACTAATGTTATTATTGTGAAAGTTAGTTATATTGTATTTTTTTAACTCACTGAGGTGGCAAACGAACACAAGGTCCGCCTGTTGGTAAATGGTTACGTGGCCTTTAGACGTGTGCAACGAGGTGAGTCACACTCGTGCTGCCGACCCTTTAAACACAGAGAGTTTCTGTGCCGTCAGTGTAGAAGACAGCACAAAAACTCTCCAGTGAGCTCTGGCTACCCTACTCACCGCTGGGAACAATACACAAGGTTATTATAGCCGCGGTATTCCGTAGGGGGGAGGTACTTCTCCAGTCGGACTGCTCAATTGAACGGTAATACCGTCGTACTACCTAAATGTTCTCTTTCGCGCAAAAACTACCGTACGGATTTGGATGAAAGGCACAGAGATAGACCATGGTCTGGAATAACATTTTCGAGAACCTAATGTATGTAAGGAAAAATATCTCAATTTTTTCAAGAGTTTGTGACAGGCATAATATAAACACAAGACATAAAAACAATCTTGTAGCTTGTGATAGTAGACTCCATAAAATTAGTAATTCTTTCCGGGGCAACTGTATACGCTTTTTCAACAAGCTCCCTAATGAAATTAGAGATTTACCTGTGAATAAATTTAAAAATGTAATTTAATTATAAAATCCAAGAATATTTAGATGATAAACAAGCTTGGAAATGTGCTGTTCGCTCAACTATGCTACTCAAGCAAACTACTGTATTCAGACTAAGTAGACTAAGCAAATGTTTGTAAATAGACCAAAAAAAATGCCCGCTGAGTTTCTTGCCGGAGTCTTCTCAGGTCGGGGCCGCGTTTCGAACCGGTGGTCCATTTGCTAAACTAGTCTAGTTTTTTTTTCAAACTTGACGTTTTGTAAGTACCGTTTTAATGATCTATGCAGAATAAATTATTTTTGACTTTGACTTTGATTAGGCTTCATTTAATCCCGGAAATACATCCCTGTGGGACGCAGTCACGGGATGAGTATTTTGTATTTACTTGCAAATAAAACGTATTGGAGATTCTGACACCAGGCGTAGCGGTAGTGAACGCGGAGCCGCAGGTTGGATCCCCGCTCAATGCAAATATTTGTAGGCATGTACATGGGTATTTGCATTGATCTAGTCGTGCCTCGGAGAGCACGTGAAGCCGTCATTCCCGGTTGCCATACGAACATCTATGGCAGTCGTTACGGGTAGTTGGAGCCTTCAAAAATCTTACGACTGGTTTAACTGCAATGCTTCGTTATCGCCTTTGGGTTGTGGAGGTCAGGTGGCAGTCCCTGCACAGAAAATATCGAAGTGCAGCCAAATCCGCAGTTAGACTGGTAAAGCGGACCCCAGACTCCAAATTGAAAAGCTTCGGATGCGACTGGGATTAACGCTAGGATGAAGAAGAAAATATATTCGAAACTCAATCTCGATCTAATTTCAATCGTCCAAATGTCAAAAATGATCACATTGTAAATGAAAATTATATTAGTACTGTTACAAGCGTAGCGTTTTAGACACTTAGTATCCATATTAATTTATTATAAACTAGCTGTTGCCAGCGGCTACGCCCGCGTGTATGTCGCTTATCGCGTAGTTTTACTAAGCTCTAATTCACCTCTGTTCTGTACCAAATTTCCGGACCGATACGACCTTCAAACCTTCAAGAAGAGAGGTACTCCCACTTTAAAGGCCAGCAACGCACTTAGAACCCTTCTGGTGTTTCAGGTGTCCATGGGCGGCGGTGACCGCTTATCATCAGGCGATCGATCTGCTTGTTTGCCTCCTATGTCATAAAAAAAATCATCAGGATATCTTCAAAAATTAGAAACATTCATGCCATATTCTCTCTCCCCCCCCCCCCCCCCCCCCCTTAACCACTTCTCTCGCAATAGCGGTACCAATAAGTATCAACCCCTTTCGCGCGTAAATTTTTTGCACAGCGCCGTGGCTTAGCAACAGAAATAACTAAACTGCTCCTTCGCTGTGTATGCCGGCCGGATTTGTTGACGTTAATGATCACTGCTCCGCTCCCTTGAGTAGTAGTGTGATCATATATAAATATTCCACAACATTTCACACAATTCTATCTAGATCCATGGTAAGCATAGCTTAACTAGCTTGTGTTATGGAATCTAGAATGCGGATAAACATACGTAGATACTTTTTTTTGTAGATGTGTTCATATTATACATAGAAACACCCAGTCCAATGCAAATACCCATATTAATGCAACAAATATTTGCACTGAGCGGGGATCGAACCCGCGCCTCCTGCGTAGCGGCCGCGTTCACTACCGACACGCCACGGAGGCTATATTTATATTATAGCCCATGTATTATTCTGATGTATGAGCTATATTATTGTAAAGTTTCATTAAAATCCATTCAGTAGTTTTTTTACGTGAAAGAGTAATAAACATTCACCGATGCATCCATATTCACAAACTGTCGCGTTTATAATATTTGTAGGATAGGATGCGAAAGTAACTATGTCTGTCTGTATGTTACGCTTTAAAGCCTAAACCACTGAACCGATCTTGATGAAATTTGGTATAGGATAGATTAGACCCTGAGAAATTAAACAGGCTATGTTTGGTCGCGATAACCGACATCCAAGCGGGCATAGCCGCGGGCAACAGCTAGTGTTGAGATACTGGTTATGATTAATAACACGTGACGTTTGTTTCAGTACGGTGCCGTATGCTGGCAACAAGGCTCGTTTCGCGCCACCACTGGTGAAATCTGAACCTTTGGAACATACGCTACCTGCGCCTGACTGACAGCCATTAGTCTTAAGATATTCCACTACAGACCCTCAAGACAAGTGGCAATTCCATGGAGACTAGAACTATAGGGAGGGCAATCTCATATGGGAGAAAAGTTGAAAAAGTGTCCAGCTGTATGCGCTAAATAACAGTTCAAGAACCTCCCACAATGGCGCTGGTGGAGGCCACAGGGTTTGGTATGAATGTATTAATTGTAGATGAATTGAAGTGAAGTATGCCGAGAACGCCGAGTTATAAAAAAAGATGTTTTTTCTTTCTTTCTTTCTTCGTTATATACAGAGAAACAGATAAAAAGAACATACCATACCATACCTTTTTTTTTTCTTCGCTTTTGGCAAGTAATAGATAAATGCCAGTGTCAAGTAAGATAGCGCCAATCATAGAACCTAACTTTCCTAACTAATTTTCTGTCAGAAGAAATTATTGAATTACCACAAGAAAAAATAATCACAAAAAGTAATAGGGTATTTGACAAATTTTGGAAAACCATTTTAAATTATTCCTTAGCATATAATATGCACACTACATCGATATTTCAAAAAAAAACAACGAATTTTAACAAAAAATCGATGTTAATGTTTAAATTTTCAAAAGCGCTCGGAAACGCTGTCACCTTGTATGGAGCCGATTACGTGACGTCACACATTTTGTACAACCTTAAAGCAGTGAAGTCAAAGTAAATAATAAAGTTTTTCTTCAAACTTTGTGAATAAAATGGTGTATAAATGGTGTGTAGTTGCACACTGTACAAATACGTCTATAAATAATTCACAAAAACTGTTTGTTTCTGTTCTGGTCTGTTCTGTCACAAAGCCGTGTTTACTTGCGTGTGACGTCAGCAGTGCTGTGATCGATCACAGAGCGTTTTCTTCACAGATAAAAATTAGAAAAAATATTAGATAAGCGAAATTCTCACAAAATATGCTTATTTTAGTTTAATTTATAGTTATAAATGTCTTTTTACGCTTGATAGGATGACCATTATTTGTAGTATTTTTTTTAATGTTGTCAAATACCCCATTAAAATTACAAAAACAAAATATAATCACAAAAAGTGTCAGAAGCCCAGGTTCGATCCCGGTATTATCTGAAACCATAAGGACTTACAGTCGAAGCGCTTTCCGCTAAGCTAGAAGCTTCTTACTGTACCTAACAAAATAAATAATCTGTAGCTGCTTATGTTGTATGATGTCAGTCGTCGGTTACGGTTCAAAGGTCAAGTTATCCTGACGCGACTTTAACACTTTTTACCCATCCAACGCCGCTAAAGAAGTTTTCACTAATATCATTGTCGACTAAACTAGTTAATTATTGAGAATTTCAATAACTTACGTTTTACAAAATAATGTAGTAAATATAACTTTAAAGGAAACGTGCATTTAGAGTAAATTTATTTCGCAAACTGTAAATGGTACGGTTATTGACTTAACTTCGCGGAAGTTTTACCGTCCTTCTTTATTTTTCAAGCCTACTTTAACAATATTTGGCGCTTCTTTTAAAAGTTACCCTATATACTAATGTGGCTTCACCAATACATTTTGACGGACACTTTTTCATATACTAGATTGTCCTCCATATAGTTCTAGTCTCCATGGGCAATTCGTTGGCCGGTATTTGATGGAATAGAATGACGAATGTATGGGATTTGTCGTATTTGACAGTCGTTAACGCATGTCATTAACGTCATACATTCGTCATTATATTCCATCAAATGCCCCCTAAAAGCCAACCACACGTCCTGATCGTCCACCTGAATCTCGTGGAGGGTGGACACACGGAAACAAATTTACTGGCGTGGCTAACGTGGCTCTGGTACACTCGACATTGGCGTGTCGCCATTAATAATATTATAATACATTTTACTTGACATTGGAGAATAGTGGCGATTTGCTGCAAAGGACATTTTGGAGAAGTTAGTTATTTAGTTATTCCATCAAACCCCGGCCCAAGAATTGCCACTTGTCCAGAGCGGCTGATTTTTTTAAGTAAAATAAATCTCTACGTCATATTTAATATAGTTTTATTGTTGATTACCATTTGAAAGCCTATGTTGCATGGTAGTAAAGAACGCGACTGCTACGTAAGGCGTGTGAGTTCAATTCCTGCTCAGAATAAATATTTGCATGCATCTGTTCGCATTAGTACGGACGTGCCTCAGAGAGCACGCTAAGCCAACATCTATGGGCAGTCGTTACGGGTAGTTGGAGCCCTCAAAAGTCCAATAACTGCCATACTTCGAAATCGCCAAAGGATTGTGTAGGTCAGATGGCAGTCGCTTCAAAGAAAATATCAAAGTTAAGCCGAACCCGCAGTTAGACTGGCAAAGCGGGCCCCAGACTCCGGGGTATAAGCTTCGGATGCGACTGGAATTAATTTTAGTAATTTTTATTTTAAACTAGCCTTCTGCCCGCTTTGATCTCTGATCACCCGTTTTACTCAACCGATTGCACTTAAACACGTAAGATTTTAAGGCTGATCAAGGTAGAACATGACGGTATTTCCGTCCAGTGAAGCAGTCCGACTGGGCAGGGATCTCCGCCCTACAGAATACAGCGGCCATAATAACCTCGTGTTGTGTCCCTGGCGGTGAGTAGGGTAGCCAGAGCTCACTGGAGACTTTCTGTGCTGTCAATGGAAAGACCATGGCTTTTCCTGCTTTATCTTCTACACTAACGGCATAGAAACTCTCTGTTCTAACAGGGTCAGCACGGTAACCACTTTCCATCAGGTGGGCCGTGTGATCGTCTGCCACCTAAGTGGTATAAAAAGACCGTATCAAAATCCGTTCAGTAATTTTTGTATTCATCGCGAACAATCATTTACAATTGTACATAATTTTATATTAGAATATTATATAGGATACTAGCGTTTGCCCGCGGCTCTGCCCGCGATGATGTCGGTTAACGCTTAGTGATGAGCCGAGCATTAAATTCTACACAACTTTGTCCACTTAATTTTTAAATTTTTACTATTTGCCTCCTATTCACCCCCTTTTTTACGCGATTGAAAAATGACATACCTTATTCTCCTAAGCCTTGGCCCTAAGCCGTCCTAGCTCTGATCCATCTCTGTACAAATTTCATAAGGATATTTAAAAATAACAAACTATCATCATCGTCATCCTCTATTACACCCCCCCTCCCCCCCCCCCCTCCTCAAGCCGCCCTTTTCGCGACAAAAGGATATAAACAATTACATCAGGATATCTTCAGTACTGACAAACTTTCATTCCCTTCCCCTCCACCTTAAACCCCCTTTTCGCTATAATAGGTAGCCTATGTCCATTTTCAAGCTCTTAACCATCTTTATACCAATTTCATCAGGATATTTTCAAAATTAATAAACCATAGCCTAGCCTAGCCATATTATCCCCCCCCCCCCTCTACCCCTTTTTCGCGGCAAAAGGTGGCCTATGTTCGTTCCCAAGCTTTAATCTATCGCTGTACCTAATTTCATCAGGATAGCTAAAAATAATTACAAACTTTCATTCCATATTTCCCCCTCCTAAACCCCCTTTTTGCGATAAAAGGTAGCCTATATCCGTTTCCAAGCTCTAAGCTATCTCTGTACCAAATTTCATCAAGAAATCTTCAAAAATGACAAACTTTCATCCCAAGGCCCTAGTCCCCCCCTTCTACCCCCTTTCCGCGATAAAAGGTAGCCTATGTCCGTTCCTAAGCTCTAATCTACCTCTGTACCAAATTTCTTTAAGATATCTTCAGAAATGACAAACTGTCATTAAAACTTTCATCCCCTATTTCCCCCCCTTAAACCCCTTTCTTGTGATAAAAGGTAGCCTATTGTCCGTTCTCAAGCTCTAACACACCTCTGTACCACATTTCAACAAGATCAGTTCAGTGGTTTAGGCTTGAAAGCGTAACATACAGACAGACAGAGTTACTTTCGCATTTATAATATTAGTATGAATTAGACTTCCTGTGTTATATCAAATAATATTCGCACATAAATAGGGGAGGAGGTGGCATTCCGGAGTTGTTGCAAGGCAATCGAGTTTTGAAGCGAGCCATACGTCAAAATGACTCATTTTGTAAGTTCTAGTGAAACGTCCTTGCCTGTGGTCCTTGCGTTCGGTTGTCATTTTTTGGTCAAAAGTTCAACGAAAAAACAAGGGTGCGGTACAAGGATGTACAAATTGTACAGATAAACAATTAAAACATTTTAATGGTATAACATTCCATCAGTAAGTCCGCTATATCCATATTTTAATCATCTAGCGTAGAGAAAAAATAAGTAACCTTGTCTTTACATGCATATGTAGTTGTAATAATAATACCTCAAACCATCTTATGACAATTTCACCACATTAATCTCGCCCGAGTTCCTTAGCAATTTCAAAAATATTATTTTATTTATTACCTAAATGGTACTGAAATAAAAACTTGGACCATCTGTTCAAATCATTTAGGGGGCTTAAATGATTTTGCTATATTTCGAAAGATGGCATTATTTAAAAAAATAATTTCTCTTATACATAATCTAGAATTCTATATAGCACTTAGTGACGAGTTGTCAAACTACATCGAAAATTTCATGCCCTGTTTGCGATCGGTTTGGCTATGCCGCACTAGATGCAGGTAGGAGGGGACAAGGAATAATGTCATGCCCCCCGCGTCTCCCTTCCTACCCGCATCGCACGCAATACCAAACAAATTACATACAATACGGTACGTCGGTACACGGCGAGCGAAGTGAAGCCATTTCAATTCAGCCCTTTACAGACTTAGAAAAATAATAACGCATAGAAACGCAATACGCGCGGGCGAAGTGAAGCCATTTCAACCAAGCCTAGGCCTGCAACGTTGACTCGCCCCGCCAGTACAGTACCAGCGTTCAAGTGTCAGGGTCAAGAGCTCGCAAATTTTTATTTAAACATGACGGTTTGTGCAGTGAAAGGGTGCCACAATTCATCTGATAATCACCAAAATCATTTGAAGATCTCATTTCACTTGTTAGTACCTATTTCAAAACCTATTATATTTTTACGTAAAACATTTGTTGAACATAAATATGACTCGAAAATTTTAAGAACGCCATTTTATAGCCAATTTTGCAAACTTTGGAAATATTGTCACTTTCCCTGTTAAAAAATAAAAGGTTAATGGGTAATTGTATCAAGTCATAGTTCTTTCGTTGAACAGGCGTTAGTACTATTAATTATTCTGTGGAACAGGTAGGTACCTTATATCAGGGTTACCAGTGTTATCACATAATTAGGTCTATGGTCGAGTGTGACGTCATTCGTTCACTCGAATGCCAGTTTGAGTTTTACAGATCATTGAGTTATCTACTACTATCTACTATCGCTGTAGGCCCCGAGACCCGGCACCACGTGTCTAGCAGAACGCTCCTAGTTCGGTTGAATATACTCTGAGATAGATCGCGAGTGTGTCTTTAAAAAATGTGTACCTAGTCAGTGATTGACGTAATTGAAATATGGTGATTCATGTGTTCGGTTGTCCCTATCTCCTCGCCCGTATATCCACGCGGATTGTAAGTGCAAGCTTACAATAGACCCGAAGTAAACCCTATATGCCTGCAAATAAATTATTTACATACATTTTTTTTTTTTTTTTTTTTATATAAATAGGACACGTCAATTTGACTTTACCTCGCCTGATGGTAAGCTGAAGGTAAAGTCTCAAGAAAGAGGGCCACCATTATATACACGTGCCATGTTAACAATGGTGGCACTCAGCTTGACGGCCTCATCAGATGCTTTTTCACGCCCCGCTTAAAGGACCCGGGACTGTAGGAAGAGGGAAACACGTGAGCTGGCAAGGAATTCCAGGTCTTAATGGTGCGACAAAGGAAAGAGTCACCGAACCGCTTGGTTCTTGAAGGAATGTTCTGCACCGTATAGGGGTGACATCTAAGTCCTGCACGTGTCGTCCTGTATAGGAAGGGGGAGGGTGGGACTAATTGGAATAGCTCTTCAGAACATTCACCATGGTAGAGACGGTAAAAAACTGCCAAGGAAGCAACATCTCTACGCATCTGCAGAGACTCGAGGGTACTCGTGACCTCAGGATTACCGATAATGCGGACCGCACGTCGCTGCAACCTGTCGAGAGCATCTAATAAGTACTTTGCGGAACCATCCCAGAGATGTGAGCAGTACTCCACGCAGGAACGAATTTGTGTCTTGTAAAGAAGACACCGTTGCTCCGGCGTGAAAAACCGTCTCACTCTGTTCAGGACTCCGAGTTTACGCGAGGCTGCTTTGATGATACTCTCGATGTAGTTTTTGTTGTTCAGTTTGCAGCGAACATCCATACCGAGGATATTGAGGTTGTCCCGCAGTGGCAGTGGCGTGCTCTGAAGAGTGGGAAGGGGAAGGAAAGAAGATACCTTTGCTGTAAACGCACATGCCTGCGTCTTCTTGGCATTGAACTCGACCAAGTTCTCAGAGCCCCATTGGGAAATGTGATTCAGGATCCGGTCAAGCTCAGTGACAAGAAGCTGCCTTTTTTCCGCAATATGCGTCTGCTTATCCGCAGGACGTCCATGATAACTCCCGTGTAGGGTGCTATCATCCGCATAGCAATGAATGCTGCCGGTCGACAGCATGTCATTGATATGCAGAAGAAAGAGAGTTGGCGATAGGACAGATCTCTGCGGTACGCCGGCATTTACCTGCAAGAACTCCGAGGCTCGTCCATCACAAAGGACGCGAATACGGCGCTCCTGCAAGAAGCCGGCAACCCAGTCGCACAGTCTAGGAGGCAGACCAAAGGCTGGTAACTTGGAAAGAAGCGACTTGTGCCAAACTCTATCGAAAGCTTTGGCGATGTTAAGGCTAATTGCCAATGACTCGCCGTGCTTGTCCATAGCCTCACCCCAAATATGGTTAACATACGCCAGAAGATCACCCGCTGACCGTTTCGGCCTGAAGCCATATTGCCGGTCATTAATTAGGGAGTGATCTTCAAGGTGACGCATGAGCTGTTTGTTAATAATGTGCTCGAACACCTTGCACAGCACTGAGGTGACGGCTATGGGTCGATAGTTGTTTGGGTCTGAGCGATTCCCCTTCTTGGGGATCGGCTGTACATTCGCCTCTTTCCAAGCCGAAGGCACTGTACCAGAGCTGTAGGACAGCCGGTACAGCCGCGCAAGCATTGGAGACAACTCCGCTGCACATTTTTGCAGAACCACCGCTGGAATACCGTCCGGACCACTGGCTTTCCGGACATCGAGTGACTGCAACACCGCTCGGATATCGCGTTGCCTGATACGAATATCAGGCATTGCATGGTCACTGACGGGCTGTGTCGGCGGCTCCATACCACAATCATCGACTCGGGAGTTGGCCGCAAAGAGATTAACCAGCAAATTTGCTTTCTCTTGCGGCTCATGGGCCAGGGATCCATCGGGATTGCGCAGCGGGGGCAGCGAAGGCTGGCAGAAGTTGGCTTGCACGGCTTTGGCCAGTCGCCAGTAGCCACGGCTGCCCGTGGGATGCTCTACTAGCTCCTGACCAAGCCGCGCTATGCGCTGGGCATCCGCTCTGACATAAGCCCTCTTGCAGGCCTTTGTGGCTCTGTTGTACGCCGCCTTGAAGTGGCCCACGTTGGGATCGCACGTAGCGCGCGCCCTGATCCAAGCGCGGTACGCAGACTGTTTATGATTAACAGCCTCCGCGCACTCGCGCCCGAACCAGGGGCGCGCCCTGCGGACACCGGCGACATCAGTGTAGGGGATATAATATTCCATGCCCAGACTGATCTCACCGGCGACAGCAGTTGCGGCCTCAGATGGGTTCTTACCTTCAAAGCAGCGTTCAACCCACGGGATGGACGCAAAATAATCACGCAGTCCATCCCAGTCCGCTGACGAGTAGTGCCAGAGACGCCGCTTCCCTTGTACGGGACGTGGGGGCGCTAAAATGGGCACCTCGGAACGGACCAGACAATGGTCGGATTCACCTAAAGCGGCGCTCACCGAAACACTGTACTGGTCCGGGCGACTCGTCAGCAGAAGGTCTAGCAGAGAAGGCTCATGGTCCGACCTTTTTGGTATCCTAGTGACCTCGTGTACCAATTGGGTCAGGCCATGCGCCAGAGCAAATGCATGGGCGGCTCTTCCCGCGTGGGTTGTTTTGGCGGAGCCCAACCAGATCTCGTGGTGGGCGTTAAAATCCCCCAAAAACACCAGTTCAGCGTTCGGAAACCGCTCCTGCGCATCATCTGCCGCCTGACTCAGGTATTCAAAGAGTCGAGTTGTCTCGGCATCTCCTGTATGGGAGCGGTAGAGGCACACATAGATCTGACTCGTAGAGCCATGGTCTATGTGTACCCAAAGGGTGGAAAAGGAAGGGTCCTCTAGGCAGCGCAAACGGCGACAACAAACATCCGCCCTAACAAACACGCACACCCCGGCTTTTGCGCGGAAATTCTCCTCAAGGACATAGCCGGGGTAGAGTAAGTAGGTCGTGTCATCAGGGCGGCGTATTTGTGTCTCCGTAAGAAACAGCATTGCTGGTTTCGCCGTCTCCAGGTGTTGGTGGACGGCGTTGAGGTTTGTATGGAGCCCACAGATGTTCGTGGACTCCACCTCAAATAGCGAGCTCGAGGGAGAGTTTCTTGCCACTGTGTAGACCAATCTACTGTTATTATGCGCTGCCATGAGAATGAAGAGGAGGAGGGAAGGCGTGAAAAAAGAGGCGATTGTTGTCGCAGCACAGCGTGACAAAGCGTGGGATATTGGTTTTATCTATGAATGTGAGGTATGGCGAGAGCCGACGCGCCGAACGGAAGGGCCCCCGTACCCCCCTGAGTATGGTCGCCGGGCTCCCTCGTCCGGTCACCAACCGGCACGACGAGCCATATCGGGATTATGCGCGACCTGGTGGGGCAGCCTCCCAGGGTGGTTAGTCCCGGTTGGGCGGCCAGCGGCACCACCGTTTCTACAGGTCTCCCTGTTAGGCGCGTCGCCCCGCGCCACCCCCCACTAGACTACGCCAAGACCCACCGGTCCCACTCGTGCTGCGACCTCAATCCCCCCTGCCCGGCTATGCACTTGCTGACCCCTGAACGCAATCCAACCGAGATTGGATTACTATGGAGGATTTTTCGCAAAAGTGCACGGTGGTACTCACCCGGTCGAAATTTGTGACAAATTTGTGCCATCAAATTTCTACCACTACTACTACATAGACACGATGCGCCCCCCCCCCCCCCCCCTCCCCCCTCCCATTTATAGGGTAAATGTTATTCTGTAGGATTATTATCGGTGCGTTTGTGTGAGTGTCACTGAGTGTAAGAACGTAGAGGTTACGCCTACATAGATAATTACTTTGGCTTCACTCGGGTCGTTCCGATCGTAAGGGACTATCCGTTAACATTTGATTTGATTTGAAATAAGTGAAATACCACCAGAAACTATATCACCTACAAACTTGGAATTTGGCAGGAAGGGTTTACATACTAGTATATAGGATATAAACATCCACCCATAACGGATTTTACGAAACTACCCCTAAGGGTATATACTTTACTTTTTTTTGTTTTTATATCTCTTGGGTGGCACACGGCCCACCTGATGGAAAATGGTTACAGTGGGTTATGGACGTTTGTGCAACACCAGGGGCGTCACACTCATCGATTTATTTTAATCATTCACCCAACCCATAATAGTAAATGATTTGACTATTAAATATTATGACGTCACAAATAAATTTTTCATATAATTCTCCGTATAACTTTTATTATATTATCTGTGATATTACTTACCGTTAGTACGTTTAGTAAAAAGTCCCTAATTTGACTAATCCGTGAAATACCCAATTAAAAACATCATTTAAAAAAACTAAAATATCTACCTAACTACTTACTCAACCCTTTGAAAAATGAACATGCATGTCGATTCCACAGCTCCCAGTGAACTTGGCGAATTAAATACGCGCCATGTTCCTTTCCGCCACAGTAGCTTTTTACGGCGAGGGCGCCACTTTGAATCACGAGTGAAGCGAAGGATTTTAAAATAAAATCTTGACCACAGCGCGGTGTTCAAAGCACATTACTCGAGGGAAAAACATTCGAGTCGTATACTCCACGTTTCATCCCCTTTAATTGTATGATAAAAATATGTAGGCAGCTTGTACGCACAGATTACAAGAACAGAACGCGCGCTATTGTTTTTTTTTTTAGTTAGCACAGGATACTGTGGCACAGACCCCCGCGCCGTGCGGCCAGAACGTACCAGCTAGCAATTCATCCAATTTGCGTTCGATTTCCATGAACAATTTTTTTTTATTTTCTTTTTCTTGTGGCTTTTTGCCTCGATAAGATACAGCCAATGTCAAGTAAATTAGATATATTAAAAATATTCTGTAGCGTGTTCGTTGTTTCGTCACAGTCAAAGTCAAGTAAAGTCCGTCATAGTCTTAATCACAGTCCTAGTCATACTCCAGTAAAGTAGTTAGTGAAAGTTTACAAGGGCTTCTAATGAAATTCTTTCACCAACACAAGGAGACACAATAGGGAATACGCATGTTTTGTTTGTATATTTTAAATGATTATTTACATCACTATATAAATATAAAAAAGAAACAGTACCAAACAAAGAACATTTGGTTTTTAAATAAAGTTTTAAAATAGTAGGCTGTTATCAGCTTTTCAAACGATCGCCATGTTGGCGCGTTTGTCATGACGCCTATGTACACGACAGCTCACAACTACATGACGTCGTGAATAGTTTTAGTGTTTTACTTCAATTTGATAATGAAATCGGACAATTATTTACAGCAAATAGACACAAGACGACACAAGCTGAAATTTATTGTGGGATATGACGTCAGAGTCCACTCCGAGTCGGAACGCCATTGGTCGGAAATGTGTGCCAATAGCGTTACGTTTTAACTCATTTGAATTTTCCTCTCAACTTACGCACTTTTCGGCAATGATTTTCTTAATAAAATTTTAATAAAAAAAAAAATATTGATATGTACGTAAATCTGTTGAGATTTAAAGGCTCCCCTTCAACATAAATCACAATACTCAATGCGCAGTGTTGTAATCACTAGATATGACTTTGAAAAACCATTTAAATAAAGTTATTTATTTAAAAATACATTATCTGTTTAGATATAACATATTCCACACCATGTTTTATCTTGACACAATTTCATATGTCTCATATATGAAATTCAAACATACATCAATCCTTTCATACCTGCCAGTCAGATCGACACGAATGCAATCTCTTTTCTGTTCTAACACTCCTCCTCATTCGTTTCCATCTGACATAATCACTGAAGCATACTTTCCACACTCTACACTATATCAGCCTAATCTAATAATCCCATCTCTCTTACACAAAACTCAAACTTACCTCTCGATAAAGCCTTAGTCAAAACATCCGCAACCATTCTCTGTGTCTCCATGTACTTTAGCCTAATCACTCCATTTGCCAGTGTCTCTCTGACAAAATGATATCGAACATCTACATGTTTTGTCTGTTGGTGATGTACAGGATTCTGTGCTATCGCCATCGCGGATTGACTATCTGTGTATATCATCACAGGATTTACGTCAGTGCCATTTAGCTCCTCTAAAAATCTTTTAAGGAACACTGCTTCTTTACTGGCTTCACTTAGGCTGACATATTCAGCTTCAGCTGTTGATATTGCTACCGTTCTTTGCTTTGAACTGAGCCATGACACAGCTCCTTGTGCCATTATAAAAGCATTGCCTGAATAGGTTTTCCTATCCACAATATTTCCAGCATGATCAGCATCTGCAAATCCGTGTATAAGATCTCTTGACGTATCTCTACGGAACGTGAGACTCATTCTCTTCGTGCCTTTAAGATATCGTAAAATTCTCTTTACAGCAATCCAATGCACTTCCTCATAGCAGGTACAAAATTGACTCATAAAATTTACCGAATGAGCTATGTCCGGTCTTGTACATACTGACAAGTACATTAAGGTACCTATGAGCTCTCTGTATGGAATTGTCTCATTTGGTTTCCCTTCTGACTTGGCAAAACGCTGG